>OY744607.1:53469669-53559669 GCA_963556255.1 Allolobophora icterica | reverse complement strand
CAACAAAAGCACCTCGAGAGGCCGAGCGCAAGGCACGGCGCCTCACACAAGCGGAAGTTAAAGAGCTCGCAGAGGTAGGCCGGGGCCCGCCGTAGAACACAATGCGAGGTCATGGTGCAGACCCTATAATAAATGCGATGCTGGACAGGAAGCCAATGGAGGACGTCTCGCATAAATTCAGAAACGTGGTCTAACCTGTATATGCCGCCAACCAAGCGTGCAGCCGACCGCAGACCGTATTGTATTGTATTGTATCTAACCATTTATAAAGCGCCTCCAGTAGGGTGAACCGTTCAGAGGCGCTCCCAGTGCGCAAGGCCAAAAGAAAAGAAATAAGTCTTGAGGAAAACAAAAGAAGACGAGGGGTTACCTATTATAATTGTCGGTGTGCTAAATATAGGAGTGTATAATTATAGTGTTTCACAAAGGCGGATAAATGGGTTGATGGATGGAGGGACTTAGGAGTAGAGCGATTGATGGACGGACGAAGTAAGGGATGAATGGATGGATGGAGGGAAGATTAGGTGATTGGAAGAATGGATGTAACTGACGGATGTCTAAATGTGTTCTATTCTAGGATGAACGAAGTCAAGTTCTAACAACAACTGGGCTGATCATCTGTGTAAGGATGTCTGAATACAAGTCAAGAGAGTTACTATAGGACTCTGTCAATTCATTCCTTCTTTCTTCGCTCTTTCGATCAATTCATTCATTCATTCGATCGTTCATTCATTGATTAGTTCATTCTTCTGTTATTAATTAATTAATTCATTCATTCAATTGATCATTCGTTTACTTATCATTCGTCATTCAGTCATTCATTCATTCATTCATTCATCAATCAATCCAATCGTAAACACACATACATCTATACAGACGTTCATCAATCCATCGATACATTTCCTAACACTGTCTTGACTTTCATCTTTATTATTATGCATTTGTTAAACGCCACTATCTAATGACGAAGCATCAATCGATGGCGCTGAGCAATTGTGAGTGAAGGACTTGCACAGTAACCGTTTCAGGGGAGGAGGATCGAACCCGTACTCTCCGCTTTACAACGCAAGCGCTCTAACCAATCGGCTACCGTGTCTCGCATGTATGGATTTAGGGACGTAGGATACATCCTTCTATCCCTCCCTTCCTCGATCCATCCGCCCATCCATCCATCCAATCATCCATCAATCTATCGCTGTATTTCCAAACCGTTAATTTTTCTTCGTCGCGTCATTTTCGTACATATATGATTAAAAAGACAACTCAGCTTCACAGTTAGTAGACTTCGAAATTCTTCCAGTTTACTGAGAGAGCTTACAAAATTTAATTCCAGTCATGTACAGTACCTCTTGTAACTATAAATTCGTCTAGGACTGGCAGGACGACCGTCTAAAATGGAACACGGATCTGTTCGATTCGCTTCAAGACATTGTCATCAAACCGGAACGAATATGGCTTCCGGAACTGGCACTTATGAATGGGTATCGTAGCTCATCCGTCCATCCATTCATCCATCCATCTATTCATCCATCCATCTATTCATCCATTCATTCAGTCCATCGATCGATCGATCCATCCATCCATCTAGATTTTCATCCATCAATTCATCCATTCATCCATCCACCCATTCACCTATCCATTAATTCATCCATCCATTCAGTTTTCATCTTCCATCAATCCATCCATCGATCCATCAATTCGTGCAATCCATCCAACCATCCATCCTATCATCGTTCCATCCAGCCAGCCATCCGTCCACCGATCCATACAAACGGACATACGTAAATGCGCACCTGCCATAATCCATCCATTCACCCACCCATCCATCCATCCGTCAGGTCAGTATCCAGTAAATCTGTCCGACCAGCTGAGCCATATTGATTTCGGATAAAGTTGGTAACTTCTCATAGCCCAGATCGTTTTTCCTTGGCTTTAACGACCCCATTAATCGCCCCGATTGGGTAGGAGTGTTCGGGGGCGTTTGATGCCGTGTGGAAGAATCAATGTCTGCTGTTCTGATGAAACGGTTTTGAACAATCAAGCGATCAATCATCAATCAATCAGCCGTCCAACCAACCAACCAACCAATCAATCAATCAATTAATCAATCAATCAGTCAGTCAATCAATCAATCAATCAATCAATCAATCATAGCGCCAGCGTAATAATGCTGTACGCATACTTTTGTTTGGCATGATACAGTGTCTGATTCTAATGTTCTATTAATTAATCAGTCTCGTATGATTCTACCTCTAGTCCATTCCATGCTGATTCTAGTATATTCCGATTCTAACACGATACTGAGAGCACTGTAGTCCGATTCTATTCTTGTTCTGTTCTAAAACGATTCTATCCCATCTGATTCGGTCGTCGATTACTAGCTGCTGTTTAACCTTCGTAGGACGGAGTGGGGTAAATAATTACCCAAGCGGTGTTTGGATGTTGATTGCAGAGCAACTGTAGGTATGTAGGCCTATTATTGACGTTCCACGCATTTACAAATTTCCACCGATGACATATTCTGACTGCATGACCACTACAATGCCACGTTGTGGGGAAAATAATTTTCATTCCAAAGTGTCATGGGGAAAAATTTATCCCATTTCGTCGTCGACGTCGTTATTTTTTTCTTTCATAAGGAACCCTAGTCTTTCTTAGGACCCCATAGTAAAGTCTTCATTCACACCCAAACTCCACATGAATCAAGGTCCAACCCCCCCCCCAGTCTTTTTTCTACAATTCTCATACTGGATATTATGTTTCAAAGATGTGAGCTCGTAAGTAACCTGAAATCATAAATCAAGTGTGAAATCTACCATGGAATTGAGTTTAATAGTTGCATAATTGTGGAAGTTTACTTTCCAAGATGGCGGCCAATATGGCCACTAAGACACAAAAATATGCACGTCTCAGCTCATAGGTAAGCTACAATGACAAATGAAGTGTCGATTGTAACATTTTCAACATAAATGAATAGATCAGTCATAGTTGAAATATTGCGCGACTTTTGTTATCAGAAATGTTGACCAATGTGGCCAAGGAAACACAACAATACGTTCATATGATAATTAATTGTTATTTCTTGTCACCTTTATTTGCATCCACTGCAGTTTCCAGTGACTGGCCGGTCAATCGATTGAAAATCCTGCGAATGTTATTCTTCTCCAAGATGGCGATTAGTCCTTTGTCCTCTTGTTGAAATCATTCGTTCGCGGCAGCACCTGCAGCACATGTTGGGCAAATTATTATAATGTGGTCTTTGCAGAGTGCTCGACGACATTGACCACATTCCTTGGTGCACTTTCTATCCATCTGCACATTCAGGAACCAGATCAAATATGGTTACTCATACCAAGATACTTATGCTCACTTGGCTGATGGATATTTTCTTCTTTTAGTTCTATCACGTGTCTGATTCTCAATCAACCGACTGACTGCAGGTCATTGGAAACTGCAGTGGATGCAAATAAAGCTGACAAGAAATAACAATTAATGATCACATAAACATATGTGATTGTTGTGTTTCTATGGCCACATTGGTCAACATTTCTGATTATAAAAGTCGCACAATATTTCAACTATGACTTATCGTTTAATTTATACTGGAAATGTCACAGTTCACACTTCATTTGTCATTGCAGCTTAGCTATGAGCTGAGATGTACATATTTTTGTGTTTTGGCAGCCATATTGGCCGCCATCTTAGATAGTAGTATTCCCACGATATTGTCACTACGATAAATCGATTCCTTGACCTTGGAAATGTTACAACTGACACTTCATTTGTCATTGTAACTTACCTGTGAGCTGAGAAATTACACATTTTTTGGGGTAAAAAATTACTCCGGTCCGACCTCCATGTACAGTATCATGAAATGGCTTCGTCCTGCGAAGGTTAAAAACGCCGTGTCATGACAACGATGAATAGCGTTGCCCTCCTGATTTATACAGGCTTGGGACTGGCACTAACACAAGTAGGTAGTGAGTAGTGACGGAGTTGGTTAGTTGCTGTTTAACGACACTGTGTCATAACAACGATGATTAGCGTCGTCCTCCTCCTTTCTGCAGACTTGGGACTGGCAGTACCAGAGTATCAGGCAGTGGCACAGTTATCCTGGACTGATTCTATTCCCCACAGGGCCGAGGAGTTGGCTCCGGACTTCCGCAAGGTCCGCGTTCTGATCCGCCACGACGGACGAGTCCACTGGGAGCCGGGAGGGGTGTTCATGACCACCTGTGACATCGACATCCGCTACTTCCCCTTCGACGATCAGTCCTGCCCGATTCAGTTCGGCGCCTGGGCCTACTACAGCGCCCGGATGAACATCACCAACTCCTCGTCCGAGGTCCAGACTCACGACTTCCGGTTGAACGGGGAGTGGGAGATCTATCAGACGAAGGCCCAGTGGAAGGAGAACGTTCTTCCATGCTGTCCCGACACCAGGTAAATGGAACTGCTACTGTAAGTGCTTATTTATATAGCGCCTCTCGAAGAAAACTCACCAGATGTGATCGCATACCTGCTACTTTATTAATTACGTACAGACTTACTTACATTTATGCGTACAAGCATACATGCATGCTCAGGGGCGTAGCCAGACTTCAATTCAAGAGGAGGCAACTACTGCTTGTCAAAACTTGTATGCAGTGGCGGCGATCTTGTTTCAGAGGTGAAGGGCGGTCGCAAAAACTTCTGAGAATTTCTGAATTTCGCTCTGAGAATTTCTTAAATTTATGTTACGAAAAAAGTTGATGACCTTTTTTTTAGTCATTAACACATTCGAAGACTTTAAAGACACAAATTCAAGAGGAGGCAAAATGCACCTCTACTGGGGTGTACTTGAGGACGCAGGGCTATAACCCATGGGAAATTTTAAAATCCACAAAACCAAGAGGAAGCAAATGCCTCCTCTTGCCTCCATGTAGCTACGCCTATGTGCATGCTTGGTTGCTTAGTTACGTAATCTGCACCTCGACTCTGAAACTCTAAAACTGATCTCCCTCCTGAATTCCGGGAATTCCCAGATCTTTCACGAATATTCTCCTCAGATCCTCCACACCAATATTCCCAGATCTGCCACCAGTATCTCCAGGTCCTCCACTAGTATTCCCAGATCTCCACCAGTATTCCCAGATCTTCCACCAGTATTCCCAGGTCCTCTATCTGTACCCCAAGATCTTCCACCAGTATGCCCAGATCCTCCATACCAGTATTTTCTGGATCCTCCACCAATATCGCCGCTCACCCACCACCATCAACTCAATGCTGCTCTGCCCATCACCCCTCTGGCTTTTCACTAAAAAACTAAAGTCTCACCTCCAAGCATTACTGATCTGCACAGGTCACGGACCACGCTGGACGTTAATCGACCCCTGCGCCATTTCAACGGTTTATTTCTGATTAAATGCGGAAATTGGTCATTTCTAACATGTTGAAGTTGACTGTTGTCAAGTTTGCGTACCGAACTTATTCTTCGTTTGTGCTGAGAATTTTGTACGTTTAGAAGGTGTTTCGTTTCGCAAGTCGTCGACCTACGGCCAATCCCTCTTGAAGTGCGATCGCGTCTGCAGGGGATATACCCACAGTGTACGCCAGGTGGATGTTTTGTCTCGGCGGAGGACGACCCAAACGGGGTCTTGGAATGACCTCGACCCTTTGCTCACTCACTCACTCACTCACTCACTCACTCACTTATTCACTGAAGTATTCGCTCACATACTAGCTTAACCACTAACCCACTCGCCGACTTCTTAATTCACTCATTCAATCACTAAATCGCTCGCCAACTTACTCGGTCACTCGCACTTCCTCGATCACCCACCCACCCACCCAAGCACCAACCCACTCGCTCACCCACTTGCTTCACTTGCTCAGGTACCCGTACGTCGAGTTCACGTTGTACCTGAGACGTCGCTATACATTCTACGTGATGAACATCATTCTTCCGTGTACCCTCCTGTCCGTTCTGGTCATGGTCGTCTTCTGCCTTCCTCCGGACGCAGGGGAGAAGATCGCCCTCGGCATCTCCGTCCTTCTCGCCTTCACCGTCTTTCTGCTGACCGTCGCCGAGAACGTACCTCGAACATCGCTTCACATTCCAATCATAGGTAACACTTATTATCAGTTTTATCATCTTCACTTCTGCCCCTTTCTTCTGCCGCGGCTGCAGGGTTAATGCTCTATAGAAAACGTCTTAGTATTGTTGTTGTTGTTGATGTTGTTGTTGTTATTGTTTTAGCCATGACTATTATTATTATTATTATTATTATTATTATTATTATTATTATTATTATTATTATTATTATTATTATTATATGCCCCGAGGTAAAAATGATCCCTCAGGGACTTTAATATTAGTTAAACTGCTAAGGGTCTGGAACGGCTTATTATTATTGTCATTATTATTATAATTATCATTATTATTATTATTTTCCCCGAGTTACATATGATCCATCGGGATGGCAAAAAAATTTGGGAGCATTCTTCTGGCATGGCTAGTCTTCTTATTCTTCCTCCTATTATTATTCTTATTATTATGAGTTATTATTAGCTTCCCTTAACCTTTTTCTCACTCTGTTAAGACACCTATTCAGATCCCTTAGACAGAAGTTTTCATAGCTTTTGAGGGGTTTTAAAAATGCGCTCTATAAAAGTCCAGATACATGCATACATATATATTGTCATCATCATCATCATCATTAGCAGCAGCAGCAAATTGAGAGGCGTAACTTTGGCCTAAAAAGTGGGGGGTATCAATTTCTTGCATACACGAAGCTAGGAAGAGACTGCGATCTCTGGGAAGGCACAATGATAAAATACTGATTGGAATTGTTCAAAAAGTGGAGGGTACGGTACCCCCAGTCCAAAAGTACCCCCACAAATTACGCCTATGGCAGCAATCGTAAACTCGTAAAGTCGAAAGCGCCACTTGACAGAAAACCCTTCTACATGGAAATTCAAAGTTTTATGTCTTTCTCCCAAATCCCCGATTATCTCGTATCTCTGTTGTGTCGTATGGAGAAGTTGATCAATGTAAAACATTCGATGCCCCCAGTGAGGTTTGAACTCACGACCCCAGGTTTACAAGACCAGTGCTCTGCCACTGAGCTATAGAGGCTTACGATTTAATACCCATAACCTAGATCTGTTTAATATCCATCTTCGAAATAATAGCCAAATAGCTCGAATAAAGCTGCTTTCTTTAAAACATTGATGCCCCCAATGAGGTTTGAACTCACGACCCCTGGTTTACAAGACCAGTGCTCTGCCACTGAGCTATAGAGGCTCGCGGTAACCCAACAGCTTAGCGACCTTTTGAATCGGAATCGCATAACAACTGCCAATACGCAGTGAGAGTAAATATTGGATTTAGCCAGATGCCTGTAATAATTGGGTCGCGCTGCAATCGATACGAAAGCGTTCAAGCGTTCTGCGTGTACTACCTTCAGAAGTTGACCGATTGCTAAGCAAATCAGACTACCCTAATAATCTGCCAGATTTTTTGCTATGAATCACGAAATCATATTGAAATCATTTCTTTACTTATTTTCCACTATTTAAGGAAAATATGTCCAACGGTAAAGCGGCAACTGGGAAACATTTTAAGCATTTGAAAAGTCCATTAATTAACCAGAGTTATTAAAACAGATTTTGCGCAAGATGGATATAAAATACAGATTTAGATTATCTGACCAAAGATTTTACTTGGATTTTATGCGGACTAATCTGATCTTGTATGAATGTATTTATGCATGTATGTATTTACGTACAGGGCCAGAGGCGTCTATCCCCCCACTGCCCCCAGAGTCATTGGAACAACTTCCCCTCCATCGCCTCCTCTTCTTCCCTCCCCTTCCCCCCCCCCGTTAATGATGGCACATACACTTAGGCTACAGATCTTCCCCCTATTTTTTGGATGGAGCATTTGCTCCAAAGTTTCCAAGGTGTAGACGACCCCTGTGTACGTATGTATGTATGTATGTAGGTATGCATGTACGTATATATGAATTTATGTATGTATGTATGTATGTATGCATGCATGCATGCATGCATGTATGTATGTATGTATGTATGTATGTATGTATGTATGTATGTATGTATGTATGTATGTATGTATGTATGTATGTATGTATGTATGTATGTATGTATGTATGTATGTATGTATGTATGTATGTATGTATGTATGTATGTATCATAATGTATGTATGTATCCACGTGTATGTATGTATTTACGTATGTACGTAATACGTATGTATGTATGTATGTACTTATGTATGTATATATGCAAGTATCTGTATTTTTGCCCCCCACCACACCCATAAACCAGCTTCTTAACGAGCACTGCGTCAAGTCAAAGGGGTTGTCCAAACAAGTTGTAGAGTGGAATCCGTTTAGGGCCAGACCCGATTTCCAAGCAACTCCTCGAGGCGATGAACCATGATTGCGCGGTCGACAGTGTCAAAGGTGGCAGATAAGTCCAGAAGGTGTCAGACGACTCTAGAAGAACCAATGCAGTTACATTTCAACCATCTGGAGACAGACAAATTCATCGTGGACAGAGATATCAATCTGCGATATGCTGACTGGCAGCCGAACTTCGTTCTCTACGTGTTGTCTCTGGACAACCCCCTCTGACAAGACGCAGCGTTTGTGAATAAGCCATGTTCCCTGCGCTTAGCTTTTAAGTAGCGCCTTTGTTTACGTTGGAGTTTACGATTACGATGAACAAATAGATGTAGTAAGTTTGAAGTTGTTCGATGTGCTGTCTATGTTATGCAGGCGATGACTGTTACGCTTCAGTACGTCTAGGCTTCAGTGAATGGCACGCACAGTGGAACGTGCTTTTTAATCTGCTTAATGGCTTCTGTTAACGTGAGCCTCTATAGCTCAGTGGCAGAGCACTGGTCTTGTAAACCAGGGGTCGTGAGTTCAAACCTCATTGGGGGCAACGTTTTTTGTTAAATAATCTGCTACGCATCACAAATACGCCAAATACAAGATATTCGAGGCTTTCTTCTTCTTTCTTTATTTCGCTTCCGTTAGGCCGAGGCCGACGATGAGTCCTCAACTTGACGTCTCCGGGTTTCTCTGTTCCTGATTTTTTCTATTGCCTCTCTCATATTCATGTTTAATTTCTCCAGATCCTCTCGTATGTTTTTAGACAGGAATGAAACATTTGCTATGGGCCTAAAATTAATTGGCTCAGTAGTGTCGATTCCATCCGCTTTAACCACCGGAACCACGATGTACCTCTTTTGGCTAGCAAGAAGAACTCTCTCTTGAAGGGAGCGATTACACAGAACCGTAAGGAACGGTAGGAAGACATCGAGGGTCTCTTGTAGGATGAATGATGGAAGCGGATCCAGTTCACAGGTCTTCGGCGCTGATGTGAGTATAATTCGACGGAGCTCAGCACTGGTGATTGGGACCAGAGACGGAAGATCACAGCTCGCAGGTGGAAAGACCGGTGGTGGGCTGTCTGCCGTGGCCTCGCGGACCGAACTCACTTTAGCCGTGAAGGCCTTAAGGAAGGCATCAGCCGCGAAGTGCGATGCAGCCGGGCAGGAACCAGAGCGCGCTCGACCCAGGATGTCATTGAATGGCGACCAGAGTTTCCTGTGTTCTCCGGAGTGCTGGGCAATCTTGCTCTCCCAGTAGTTCCGCTCTTTATCTTTGAACCGACGGTGCATTTCACGGACGTACCTTATCCACAATACGTAGTTGGATAGTTGGACAGTTGGACAGCTATCGACAGAGACTGTCGATAGCTGCTGTCCAACTCGGGAACGCCATCTGCTTCTCATCGACCATTTCATGATAAACTGTTCACTGAGTGACGCTGAGATGGCGCTTCAGATTATTTAATCATTATTGTTAAATATAATAATAATAATAATAATAATAATAATAATAATAATAATAATAATAATAATAATAATAATAATAATAATAATAATAATAATAATAATAATAATAATAATAATAACAACAACAATTACAATAATAATAGTAATAGCGATAGTAGTAGTAATAGTAACAAAAACAATAATAATGATAGGCCCATTGTATACGGTCATCGGGAACCTTAATAGTTCTGTTACACAGCACTTACAAACTACGTATTGTGAGTTAAAATATCACTGGGGTATAATACGTTTTAAAGGAAACCTCAGCGATTTTGAGTGGGTAAGTATGTGTATAGCGGAGTTGATTCGGGTAAACCTGAATGGGTGAAAATTAGCACGCTAGGTAAGCCATGGAAGATTCCGCAATGTCAATATCATCTCGCTGACTTGTTTTTGTTTCTTTTCTGTAGTGGTTTACCTGACGTCGACGATGGGACTTGGAACCGTATCCGTCTGTCTGACGGTCCTCGTCCTTAACCTTCACCACCGTGACTCCGAACGACCCGTGCCCCGCCTCCTGCGTCTTATCGTCCTCCGCTACCTGGCACGGATACTGTGCGTCGGCGCCCGTAAGCCGAAGACGATGGCCGACAACCTTCTGCTCGAAACCCCCAACGGAAGCCTCGTCAGCCTCAACGCAGGACTTGGCCAGATCGCCCAGAAGGCGGAGCTACTCGCCCAGAAGGCGGAGCTTCTCAGCCGACCGGGGCTTGGCCCAATTTCTACCGCCCAGAAGTCGGAGTTACATACCAAGAAGGCGGGACTTAGCCATATCGTCGCAACCAAAAAGGTGGAGCTTGTCAACCAGTCGCCCAGTCTGAAGGCCTCGCTCGCCGGCACCCAGAAGGCGGAGCTACGCACGCAGGAGGAGGAGCTACCGAATCGGCCGCTGCCTGTGCTGGGCCGGAGGGTGGAGCTACTGAGGCGTCGGAAGGCCGGGCTTAGACAGAACGGTTGCCTTGAAAAGTATTTGTCCTGTCATCTGGCGAATGCGACTGGATGCGATCATACACACGAATGGAAGGAGATTGCTCACGTGCTCGATCGACTCTTCTTCTGCATCGTGCTCGTGTTCATGACGGCTTCCGTCATGATGATAGCGCTGGTTCCCTACTACAAGGACGATCTCAGCAAGTGAACGCCCCTCCATATATATACTAGTTCCCTACTACAAAAACATCCACAGCAAATGAAAACTTGTTTCGGATGAATAGTGGTTCCCTACAATGTAAAACTATGTCAACATGTGGTTCCATACTATACTGATTCAACACTATACGGGTTCCGTACCATACTGGTTTCATGCCATACTGGTTCCACGCTATACTGGTTTGCATGCCGTAACGGTTCCATAACATATGGCTTCATAATATGCTGGTTCCACACTCTACTGGTTCCACACCGTACTGGTTCCATACCATACTGGCTCAATATTGGAAGAACAACTTGAACAATTGACGCTGTTTGCTGAGGAGAAATGGACCCTGTAAGCGTGCGCCGGTTCCCAACTATAGTCTACAGAGATCATTCCCGACATATTTAAAGAGGCAAAAGTTTAGTATTTTACTCCGCATGGGGACCAGTCGATAATACTGGTTCTCTATACAAAGCCAGGACCAGAGAACCACTATAACGATCACGCTGTTTCCCTGTTGCGGTAACTCAACTAGGCAGTTGGCGCATATCTTCAGAAGTCTCTTGAAGTCTGAGCAGGTTACCAGATGGCTATAAGCATGGCGGATATGTTGAGTTCATAGACTAGGACAGCTTTTCGCTGGGTCAGTATGTCAAGTGCCTCTCTGAAAGAAATTGCGCTGGGTAAACAACGCGTATATCGAACAGCGCGGAGACAAAACTTTCGCTTTTAAAAGTTATCTGTAGATGTCGTTGCAAAGCCTCGAATAAAACGAGTTCAAGATTACATCGTAGGAACGGTGTTAAATAGGCCTACTACATAATTATTATTAATAATATTAATCTGTTCTTTAATTAAGCGCTTGCAAAACGAATTTTTTATTATTGTGTCGATTGATAGCGTTTTAAAGGTGTCTGAAAAGAGCTTTGAGGTATCCGTCGATTTGGCGATATTTTATTATTATTATTATTATTATTATTATTATTATTATTATTATTATTATTATTATTATTATTATTATTATTATTATTATTATTATTATTATTATTATTATTATTATTACTACTATTAGGGCCTACTATTACTATTACTATTATTATTATTATTATTATTATTATTATTATTATTATTATTATTATTATTATTATTATTATTATTATTATTATTATTATTATTATTATTAGTACTAGTATCATTATTATTATTATTATTATCATTATCATTATTATCATTATTATTATCATCCTCGTCGTCGTCGGCATCGTCATCGTCATCGTCATTGCCATCGTCATCATCATTGTTATTATTATTATTACTGTTGTTGTTGTTGTTGTTGTTGTTACTCATTTATTAGGCGTCACTATCTAATTATCAAACATCAGTCGATGGCGCTGAGTAATAGTGATAGAAGGACTTTGCTCAAGGTCCTTGCACACTAACCGTCGCAGAGGAGGATGAGGATCAAATCCGTACTCCGCGTTACAAGGTGAGCGCTCTAACCAATCGGCCACCGTGTCTCAACAGGTCTAGGGTCAGGAAACGATGATGATGGTGATGATGATGATGCTGCTGCTGCTGCTGCTGCTGATGATGATGATGATGATGATGATGATGATGATGATGATGATGATGATGATGATGATGATGATGATGATGATGATGATGATGATGATGATGATGATGATGATGATGATGATGATGATGATGATGATGATGATGATGATGATGATGATGATGATGATGATGATGATGATGATGATGATGATGATGATGAACGTTACAAATTCAGACTGATGGGGTACACACAATTTCAAGTCAAAATCGGCAAAAATGAGATTTGCGAATCTCGTGCACTTGATGAACCCGGTTCATCCAGGGTTCATCCAGGGTCGACTCAGGAAAACCTTTGTCTTATTAATAGCGACCGAGGATCTATAAAAAAGTTATCAATATATCAAGAAGATCAAAAGAGTATAGCTATATCAGAGTTAAAGAAATTGACGGATTGTGCTTTTCCCGATTTAACTGTGAAGTAAGTAAGTAGCCCTTAGTTGCGTCTGACATTGGGTTTATTTGCATCTGACATTGGGTTGCTGTTAGTCTTCGTAAATATATGGATGCGCGTAGGGGTGGATGTATGTTCGTGTCGTTGTGATGTTTTTGAGCCAAGGATGGATATAGGATGATGCCAATGAGGTCTTTTAGGAGGGTAGGGGGTCGGTGTTGAACTCTCATCTTGGTCATCGTCATCATCACTCACACGTATACGCTGACAAACGCAAATATATACACACATATAGATTTCAGGCAGGTTTCTGGGAGTCATGGGTTAGGTGATGCTGCCTGTATAGGGTCACACACAAGCTCGAACAAAACTTTATTCGGTTTGGAGAGGGTCGATTTTTCGTCCTAAAAATTGCTAAACTAAACATGAAGGTTTTTCTTGAAAAACAGCGCAAATTTAGTGTGTGCGGGAATCGCTTTAGAATAATGCATTTGAAAACGAGAAGAAATATGAACCCGAATTAGGCATAAAATGTATGTATTTATGAATGTATAATTGCATATGGATGGATGGATGGATGGATGGATGGATGGATGGATGGATGGATGGATGGATGGATGGATGGATGGATGGATGGATGGATGGATGGATGGATGGATGGATGGATGGATGGATGGATGGATGGATGGATGAATGGACGGATGTATGTATGTATGGATGGATGGATGGATGGAGGATGTATGTATGTACTATGTATGTATGTATATAAGTATGTATGTATGTACGCACGTACGCACGTACGTACGTCCGTACGTACGCACGGACGGACGGACGTACGGACGGACGGACGGACGGACGGACGGACGGACGGACGGACGGATGGATGGGTGGATGGATGGGTCCATGGGTGGATGAATTCTATGTACCATCGAACAATCATCGTGTTTCTGCAACATGATGTATACATGCACACACACACACACACACACACACACACACACACACACACACACACACACACACACACACACACACACACACACACACACACACACATATATATATATATATTTATTTATATTTGATGAAGTATCGTTCATCAGTTCTGGTCCTCATTCGTTCTGGAGATTTCCACAGGTCTTCCAGAACTGAACGAACTCTTCGAACTGGAGCACTCCGTCCCCGTTGCGGTCATGGAGTCGGACCAGAACCTCAGCTTCCTCGTCTTCGAAGTCCATCTGACGCAGAGCAGCTTTGGCCTCCTCCACTGAGATCGAACCACTTCCGTCACGATCAAACTTCTGGAAGATGGTAATCAGCTCCCCTTGCCTGGAAATAGTAAATAGCAAAATAAATAGCAAATAGCAAAATAAATAGTCAGTAGCAAAATAAAGAGTAAATATATAGCAAGCAAATAGTTCATATAGCAAAAACAATTGGAAAATTATAAAATAAATAGTAAATAGTGAAAAAGTAGAGGTAAGCGGTAAAGGTAACAAGCCTGTTTGGTGCCTTACCTTAAGCGTTTTGTATATAATTATGTATGTATTGTATTGTATTGTATATGGGCATTTATAAAGCGCCTCTCGCGGTATATACCATTCAGAGGCGCTCCCAGTGCGCGAGACCCCGAGAGAAAAAGCAGGATTTAAGGTGAGAAAAGGAAGAAGCAACGCTACCAGAGAGAATGGTGGTGCGGACAGAAGGAGGAAGTCGGTTCCAAAGTGAGGGACCTATGCAGGCAAAGGACCTGGACTGAGCCATAGTTGTCCTGACACGAGGAACTAAGAGGTCAAGACGCTCAAAAGATCGGAGACGACGCAACGAAGCAGCAGAATGAGGCCGTTGAAACAGATCACGTAAGTGTGCATACATATATGTGTGCATATATGTATGTATGTACGTATATACGTACGTACGTACGTAATGTATGTATGTAATGTATGTATGTAATGTATGTATGTATGTATGTTTGTATGTATGCATGCATGCATGCATGTATGTATGTATGTATGTATGTATGTATGTATGTATGTATGTATGTATGTATGTGTATATCTGTATATATGCATATCTGTATGTATGAATCTATGTTTCTGTGTATATGTGTATGCATGTACAATTGTACATGTATGTATGTACAATGACACTTTAAATTTTAGGTGCCTCACAAAAGTGCTTTACAGAAAACTCATCCAAATCTGATGTTTATTTTTTCTTCACTGCATCCACAAATATGTAGCGTAAGTTTCCGCTTAAACCTTTTTGTTATTAATTGAAGCAAGTCTCTATAGCTCATCTATCGATGTGCCTTAAAAAGTGTGCAACCTAAAAGCGTCAAAACCTTTGAATGAGTTAAACCAAAACAGTTTGCTCAGCGAGTATTTTGTCACTGAGCTATAGAGGTTCATTTTGTAATGACTCATTCATTCATTCATTCATTCATTCATTCAGAGGACTAAAACAGCGCCAATCCAAGACACCCATAGCATTCAGCTGTTCATTATCCAGGATCGCAATAATAGCCAATACAAAGCTCCTTTCTTTAAAACATTCGATGCCCCCAGTGAGGTTTGAACTCACGACCCCTGGTTTACAAGACCAGTGCTCTGCCACTGAGCTATAGAGGCTCACGATGTTACACTTATAGCCTAGAGCTTTTTAATATCCATCTTTGAAATAATAGCCAAATAATTCACAGAAATAATAATGTCGCTCTCGTGAATACACAGACGACAGGCTACATAGGCCTAAATAGTTGGATAATTATTAACGTGGGTGACTTTCTCCCTTGGTATGAGCGGTATATGTATTTCACCCCGATAGAGTTGAGTCATTCATATCAGTTAAACTCGTCGAGGTTTCCGGCCGCAGCAATCTGTCTTCCGGACAGATCCCTGGTACCGGGGTAGGGATTCTTTGATTCTTTTCGGTCGTTTCTGCCAAATTGCTGTCCCAGAACCCAGGGCTGTAGTCGAGGGTGTACGCTGGTATACAGCGTGTACTCACCTCTAGAAACCGTATACTCACCTCACAAAATATTTATATTTATTATTAATAAATTATTAATATTAAAATACTACGGCGTATACTTACAAAATACTGTAGCGTATACTCACCTCTAATTTGTTTAGAAAAACTAACCAGTAGCGTGTACTCACCTCTAATTTTACCACTACAGCCCTGCCAGAACCCTTGTCTGGAGGCCCGGATGGTTACGTGATAGTATACCCACGCGGGGCGATCGTTTGTCTCCTTTGGATGTCAGTATGAGAAGTTTACTCCATTGCGGTATGTTAATAATGGGTTTCACTTTTACATTTTATTATTATATTTTCATATACCTGTATCTAATATTCATTTCCTCTAATAAAGTAATTTTATAATCTGATCGAAAAGTTCCCTTCTTGTGGCTAGTTTCCCTAGTCAAGTAAGGTAAGGGTGAATCTCGTAGACGTCACATAATGAGACGTATATCGTCATAGAAAGCTGCTTAGTTTAAAACATTCGATGCCCCCAATGAGGTTTGAACTTACGACCCCTGGTTTACAAGACCAGTGCTCTGCCACTGAGCTATAGAGGCTTACAATAAGCCAACAGCTTACCAACCTTTTGAATCGACATCGTACGTTTAAACTGCCAATGCGTAGTAAGGTCAAGTATTGGATTTTGCTAGTTGCGTTTAAAACTGGGTCGCGTCGAAATCGATACGAATGCGTTCAAGCGCTACACGTGTATTATCTTGAGAAAAATAGATTAAAACTTTGTCAGACATAGGCTACATAAATGCCGCAAAATAAATGTAGGTCATGCGATTACAACTTCAAACATTTATCCGAGCATTTTCAAATAACCAGCCGAAAATGTACATCAATCTGTAGAGGCCTATACGTAACAGGACAGCTTTCGAATCCAAAACTGACGTTATAAGACCAGTGCTCTGCCACTGAGCTATGGAGCCTCGTGGTACAACTAGCACCTCTGACGAGTCTGTCTTGAAGTGGCGCTATATAAATTTGCAATTACCATTACCATTACCAACACACAACCTACAGTTGTTCAATACACAGCCATACGATAAAAGCCAAATCATCGTCATCAGATCCATTTGGCAGAGATTGGTACGAATAATTGAATAAATCATCTCCAATGTCCTCGGTCATTAATTTTGTCAAGTGACAGGCTTATCGTAGTGTTAGTTGAAATCTTGCAGTGTCCTCATTTATATTCTCTATCCGGCCGCTCCGGCGCAGTCTTTATCTGCCTTTGTTTCTCTTTCCTTCGACTCTTGCATGTATACTAGTGCACTGTGTGGGATTCGGTCAACTGGCATTCTCTCTACGTGTTCAGACTGCTGGAGCCTTCGCTGACCGATTTTGTCTGACAGAGTTGTTTGGATATCAAATGATGTCAAATGCTTTGACAGCTTAAGAAGACAATGTCTGGATTCTGGTCTTACTTCTCTCGGATCTTCGAGAAGAACCAGATAAATTCGTCGTAAGAGAGACGTCCATCTCCATTCCGATCGTAAGTCTCTATCAACCGTCTCGTCTGAGGTTCTTCCAAGCCCAACACCGTCTGCAGCACAACGTGCGCCTCCTGCAATGTAATTGTACTTGTAACTGTAATCGTAATTGTAACTAATCGTAATCGTAATTATAACTGTAGCTGTAATCGTAATTATAACTAATCAAAATTGTAACTGTAATCGTAATTGTAAATGTAATCGTAAATGTAACTGTAATCGTAATTGTAGCTATAGGCCTAATCGTAATTGCAACTGTAATCGTAATTGTGACTGTAATCGTAATCGTAATCGTAATAGTAATCATAACCGTTACTGTAATCTTAATCGTAATTGTAACTTTAATCGTAATCATAATTGTAGCTTTAATCATAGTCGTAATTGCCATTGTAATCGTAATTATAATTGTAATTTTAAATGTTATTATAACGGCAACTTTAATCGTAATTGTAGGCCCTAATTGTAATTTTAACCGCAATTGCAATTATAATTGTGATAAACTGATCTAACGTTGTGTGTTTGACGGATTTCCTTCATCCAGACCACATACCTGTTTGGTCACGTAGCCATTTCGGTCCTTGTCGTAGATCCGGAAGGCTTTCTGGATCTCCTTGAGGTCTTCCTGGCCAGGAGGAGTGGCGTCACCAGACATAATGACCACCGCACCAGTTATAATGATTTAATGACCAATATGTCTTAGTGACCTAATGAATGTTATGCCTTATATCACTAATACGCCTTTTGTTGGACAATATATTGAAATATATGCCCTATAGGCCTATCAATAAATGACTTAATGACTCAGAAGACTCAGTGAATCACGTATTTTATATGCCTTTTATGACTAAATGACTTCTTGAATTGTGTGCGTTAATAATTAATTCACGCCTTGTCTCAATAATTGAAAAGTATACGCATGTAACTTAATGACGACCTGTGTGTTTTATTTGCCTTATGTGACTTAATGACTCAGTGAACTAGAAGTAATGTTTCAATGAATGACTTAACGACTTAAGGACTCGTGTGTTTTATTCGTCTCGTATAACTTAATGACTTATAGAAAGTAATGATTCGATGACCTACGTGTCGTGATAACTCAATGAGCCATAATATATGATTTAATCCGTAAGACAATCCTCAGACAAATCGAGAAAGCAAGATGCGACCACCAAACGGCGAAGAAAGCTAACGTCTGTTTCTTAAAAACGTCTGTTTCTAGCGACAGACTGCTGGATCATTAAAGGCCTATATTAAAGGCCTATGTTATAGGCCTATGTTATAGGCCTGTATTCGTAGAAAATCTGTGCAAAGCCAGATACATTTCAATTGACACGAACAACAGCAGAAATATATCTATATATGTTTGCGTGTTTGTAACTTTGTATGCGTGTAATCGTAATCGTAATAGTAAACTCCAAATTCCTAAAGCGCTACTCTAGAGCCAGACGCATGGCACCAGATTATACACGAGCGCTGCGTCGAGTCTGAGGGGTTTGCAGAAAGTATTCAAGATGAGGACCGAGTTCGGTTTCCAGAGGGTCCAGATCAAGAGAGGAGACAAAGCAGCTATATACCAAACCAGGTGTCATTTAGGTCGAGAAGAATTGGAAGGCGCCAGATAAGACGGATTATGAATTCTTGCAGAGGTAAAACTTCAGTTTTGAGTGGAATGCCCGAGCGGTGATAGATAGAGGAGCCTGAAGCGGATGATGGATGGCGGGTTGCAGTGATGATATAGGAACCGAGAATATGTGTGTTTGTATGCATGTATGCATGTGTGTGTGTGTGTGTGTGTGTGTGTGTGTGTAGGTGTAGGTGTGTGTGTGTGTGTGTGTGTGTGTGTGTGTGTGTGTGTGTGTGTGTGTGTGTGTGTGTGTGTGTGTGTGTGTGTGTGTGTGTGTGTGTGTGTGTGTGTGTGTGTGTGTGTGTGTGTGTGTGTGTGTGTGTGTGTGTGTGTGTTTTGTACACCGATAGTGTAAGGTCAATGTATTCATTACGCTGGGGTTGGCTATTGGGGAAGGGGCATGGCTTGCAAAATATCAAAACAAATGTCCTTATACACGACTTAAATATTAATATCTCATTATATTCTACATGAAATGAACGCCCCTTCCTTGTAAATAGCTATGTAGCTATTGATGCAATTTTTAAACAATGAATTCTATGACTAGTAGTAGTAGATAGGCCTTTTAAGGCTTATATATATATATATATATATATGTATGTATATATTTATTACATAAAGTCAACCACAAGTATCTCATATATATAGACAAGTGCCTATGTAGGCCCTATCTGACAGTTTAAGTGCTAAAACGCTGCTGCAGTCTCTTGATACATACAAGTGCGTCATACAGGTGTGTCAAACAGGTGTGTCAATTGTTACAATTCGTATACATAAACAATTACCGCTATTAAAAAGCAAATCCAGCCGTCTATTCATCCATCCATCCACCAATCCATCCATCCGTCCATCTGTACACCCAGCAATCCATTAATCCAACCATCCATCTATATTATCCACCCAATCCATCCATCCCTCCATCCACCAATCCATCCATCCATCTATCCATCCATCCATCAAAACGCAATCCATCCCTCCAGCCGTCCGTCTATCCACTCACCAATCCTTCCATTTATCCATCCGTCCCTCCCTCCACCCAGCAATCCACCAATCCAACCATTTATCTAAATCCATCCACCCATCCACCAATGCATCCATCCATCCATATTATTCATCCACCAATTCATCTATCCATATTATCCATCCAAACCAATCTATCCATCCATACATCCATTCATCCATATTATCCATTCACACCAATCCATCAATCCATCAATCCATCCATATTATCCATCCACACTAATCCATCCATCCATCCATCCATCCATCCATCCATCCATCCATCCATCCATCCATCCATCCATCCATCCATCCATCCATCCATCCACACACACACACACACACACACACACACACACACACACACACACACACACACACACACGCACACACGTATATATATATATTGCATACATAAACGAGCGTTGTTATGGTTGATAGTATAAGTACCTACCTGTATATCTGCGTGTACACGAGGTATCCTAAGGTACACCTGTTCGTCATGCAATGTGTTACAGGCAGACAGGTGGGTCGTCGACTCATTGAAGATGGACAGAAAATCGACGACCGATTGATAGGTTGATCGTTTCTATCGTATGTTTCCTGGGACAGGTTCTCCAGTCATGCATAAATTTGCATGCATGAATAAATTCCTTTGACACTTACATGTCTGCTCATTGAAAGCCGCCAAACACAAATGTTCCGAAGAAAATGCATTGCATTGTGTTCCTCTTTCCCTCCATCCTTCATTTCATCTTAGACTATACTTTCTCCTTCCCTCCCTTCATTCCTTTCTTCCTCCCTCCCTTCCGTTCTTACTTCTTTAATTCTTCCCTTCCTTCCTTTCTCTTTCTCTTTCCTTCCTTTCTGCATTCCTCCCATCCTTCCTTCCTTCCTTCCTTCCTTCCTTCCTTCCTTCCTTCCTTCCCTCCTCCCTTCCTTCCGATAGTCTAGTGGTTAGCGTGCTTGGTATCAACCGAAAGGTCGGGGATCAAATTAGAAATTTATTTCGAGATTTCCTCTCCATCTGCACCCTTGGCCAACTCAGCTATAATGAGTACACTGACCGTACAGTCGGTGGGAAGATGAGACGGCGAAGGAGAAGACTGGCCACCCGTCCTCATATGCTGAGGTTAAGAAAATGAAGTCGCTAACACTCCGAACCAATGACTGCCCCAAGGCTAAAGGGACTGCTCTTCTATTACTATTACATTGTTGTAGTCAGGTTCCTTATGAAGACAGAATAATACACAAAGCAGGAAATCGATGATCGCTTCGGGTCAAACCTCCTGCCGTCTACACACAGTACCAAATTGCTTATCCACAATAGACTGTCTCTCTGTCTTATGCACTGATCTTATGGATATTGACCTGATTATGGCCTGGTTTTGGTGCGCCATCGGTTGTTGCCTTGTGCTTTAGACACCGGCGCCATAGAAGTTACTAATTGAGTTACAATTGTTTCGCTCTACGTTGTTCAGCTCTGACTGTAAAAATGATGCCCCCAGTGAGGTTTGAACTCACGACCCCTGGTTTACAAGACCAGTGCTCTGCCACTGAGCTATAGAGGCTCGCGGTGTGAGACCCGTAGCCTAGTGCTGTTTAATATCCATCTTCGAAATATCGTATCGTATTTGGAGATTTGCATAGCGCCGCTCACAGCTGAGGCCATTCAGCAGTGCTCCCAGTGCGAAAGCTCCGACAGAAGAAAAAGGTTTTAAGCATGGAAAGGGATGTAGGAAGAGATCCAGAAAGTAAGGTTACCCGTAGACAGGAAGAAAAGGCATTCCACAGGGAGGAATTTGCCTGCATTTCATAAATCGCTCAAATCTTTCTTTTTTAGCCGTGGCTGAGCTGGGAGCGCACCTGAGTAGGTATCTTGAAGGAGCGCTATATAAATCTTCAGAATGAATGAATGAATGAATGAGGGAGGGCTCTATGTTGGAAAAAGATCTAGTAGGCCTATGAGCTAGAGTGGTCCTGGAATGCGGAACAAAGAGGACATGCCAGTCGCGAGAGCGGAGAGGTCGGTGAGAAGCTGCAGAAAGAGGGGGCAGATGAGGTTCCTGAGACATTTGGGAGTAGTACCCAGTTTAGACTTAAGGACAAGAACAAGAACTTTAAATTGAATGCGGGCTAGGATAGGGAGCCAGTGAAGTTGATTGACCATAAACGTAGAGATAGGGCCTATGGATACATTTATAGGAAGACGAGCAATCAGTCTGGCGGCAGCATTGAGAACTGACTGGAGAGGAGACAGGCGGACCCTATAGGAAAACCAATAAGAATTGAATTGCAATAGTCAATTCTAGAACAGACAAATGCGTGAACTATATGGGCCAAGGTGGAAAAGGAAACAGATATGAGAATAGTCTGGATGCGCCGAAGTTGAAAGAAGGAAGAGCGTGTGAGGTTTTTAACATGATCAGGAAAGAGTCCAGTGTGACACCTAGGTCACGTACACTGGTAGAAAAGGTAAACTGAGGGGAGTTGTCAGCAAGAAGCGGAAAGTCAAGTTTGCTGAGGAGTACCAAACCAGATTAATAGTTGAGTTTGAGTTTTTGGAGGAATTAAGAGCAAGGCCATTTGAAAGATCCATGCATGTAACTTATTACAGAGTACCTGAATACGAAATAATAGCCAAATAGTCCATAGAAAGCTGCTTAGTTTAAAACATTCGATGCCCCCAGTGAGGTTTGAACTCACGACCCCTGGTTTACAAGACCAGTGCTCTGCCACTGAGCTATAGAGGCTCACGGCAGACGCAGCCATAAACAGTTTTATAAGCGCTGTCGTCAGCGCGCGGCACTCACTGACGCCTAGATGCGCTGAAGCGTAACATTTTATCGTCTGCTATGAAACGCACCGATCTAAGATAGCGTCCCCACCACAACGTCAAGATAATTTAGTTCTGCGTTCTCGCATGTAGGCCTATAGATGAGTTTTGGATCCAGTACCTGGATCCAATAGGCTTAGGCCTACCTGTAATCAGTGTAATGTATTCGATGTAAAATATCGTAATCGCAATTGTAGTACTGATATTTCTACAACGCCTAAAACGGCGAAGTCGCGCGAACCAATTTATTCACAGGCGGTTAGTCAAAACAAAATCGATAGGCGGGGTGTGAAATCGGTTCCAAGTCAAGATCTAAATGGTCGGGCAGGCAGACAGTCAAACGGCTAAGGTGGGTCACCGTAGGTGGTGTTTAGAGTTGAAACGGCGATGGAGGTAGGCTAAGAGCAAAAGGAGGAATCGGGATAGGATTTGTGAAAGAGCTTTCAGTTTTGAATGAAAGACGTGTGAGAGATAGCAAGAGGTGAGGTTTTGGTGAGTTCGTAGGATGGATCAGATATTTGTCGTAATACTGGGGGGAGTTTGTTCCAGAGAGGTGGAACAGCTATGGCTATGAAGCGATTGGCAAATTTTAGTGATAAGGCGACGGAAGGGCGGAGAAGTTTTAGGGCGGTATAGAAGAGCATTTTCGTCGTCTATGGTGTGTAGAACGCTAAGTATCAACAGTGTTGATATAGCGCTATTCTCATACCTCAAAAGGCGCTGAAAGTTGCTATTCACAACTTTGGCGTATCAACAGAAAAAAGCAGAAGACTTTTGTAGCAACCTAAAGTGCTAGAAGAAAGGAACGTCGCGAAAGCCAGCTCATAGAGCCTACTGGCGCTCAGTCAAAACAAAATCGTTAGGCAGATAAGATCATAACCGTTTCCAGATCAAGATTCAGTCAGTCAGACTGCTACGGTGGATGGTGTCAAAAGCGACGACGACGACTAAGCCTAGAAGAACTGGTAACTAGAACAGATTATCAGAGCCCCTCGCTGTAACAATTTTGTTTAAAGTTGTTAAATAAAGTGAATACAGAGGTCGTTTTATGCTGCGTAATTTCTTCTTTCTTGGTTGCTTGACGTATTAAGGAAACTCAATAGTCTACATGAACGTGATAAGTAATTGTGTAAAAATTGTTTACCAGGGGGCAGCCGGAGTTGAACCGGCGACCTCTCGATCTGCAGTCG
Organism: Allolobophora icterica; assembly: GCA_963556255.1. Taxonomy (NCBI): domain Eukaryota; kingdom Metazoa; phylum Annelida; class Clitellata; order Crassiclitellata; family Lumbricidae; genus Allolobophora; species Allolobophora icterica. The sequence goes on along the minus strand of OY744607.1, from coordinate 53,535,450 downwards.
AATGCTCTGCCACTGAGCTATACCCCCGATGAGTTGAAAGGTTGCCAATGTTGTACTAAACCCAACGAACTACGTACACAACATTCTCGCATACTTTAATTTCTTTTGTATAAACCAAGGTGTGAATTTGTGATTTATAGATTCATTCAATACAACTCTCACATGATATAAACAATAATTCACAAGAGACAGCTCACGCTAAGACTAGCGCCAACTGACGATCAGATGAAAACGTTTCATTTTAAAAATGTATTACAAATACATAGAGCGCATCCACTCAACTCGCTAGATGGCTAGCACCTCATCACTAAAATTTGCCAATCACTCCCAAGCCATAGCTGTTCCACCTCTCTGGAACAAACTCCCGCCAGCATTACGACAAATATCCGATCCATACTACGAACTCGCCAAAACCTCACCTCTTGCTATCTCTCCACAGGTCTTTCACTCAAAACTGAAAACACTGCTCTTTCACTAATCCTCTCCCGATTCCTCCTCTTTAGTTTGCCTCCCTCGCCGTTTCAGCTCTAAACACCATCCACCTTAGCCGTCTGACAGTCTGCTTGCTTGACTCTTTTGATATTGACCTGGAACCAATTTCACCACCACCCCCGCTTATCGATTATCTTTTGACTAAGCGCCTGTGAATAAATTCCCGCGACTTCGCTTTTTTTTATTATTTTCTCAAGGATTGAATTGTCGGTGGGTTGGGAGGGTCTACCCCCCATTTAGTTTTCAACCCCATCCAGTTACTGCCAAAAATTATCTCGTGGGTGTTAAACCCCCAGCACAGCTTTCAGTGATTCAGTGTATCTTAGGCCTATGTAAGCTTAGGCCTACTTAATTAATTGAAACTACTGCTTTTCCCAGTTTTCATTTCAGACCACTTTGGTTTTCGTTAGGTCGTATTTTCCCCTAGAAATCTTCTGAAAAGAGTTTTCCAGTAAGTATTCTTCCTTTCTCGATTTTTAGACACAACTAGCCTACGAATCGAGTACACTCAAGCCCACTACAATATAGCATGTAGGCCTATAGGGCCTACCGGTTGTAGGTACGTAAGAAATAATTCCGGTTGGGATACCCGGACATGTAAGAATATTTCAACACCAGTCCCCGCCCCCAGTTCAAAATTGACAATTCAAACTCTGGTCAGCATAACAATATCCAGAACTTAAAACATCAAAGTTTGCAACATTTGTTCGTTCAGTGTACACGTATCGAAGTTCCGCAACCGAAAAAGATAATTATATTTGAAAATGACGTCATCCCAAGGGAAAAGATAACAATGACGTAATCGCTAATGGAAAAGACATGTTTAACAATTAGGCTATTACTACAAATACTAGCTGTAAGCCCGTGAAAAATCACGGTATATAAAAAACAATTATTATTGCAGTGATAACAATAACGTCATATTATAGGCCTAAGCCGTCGTCAAGACAACCGTCAAGACAACCGTCGGCAAGGCGGCAGTATAGTGACGTCACAATAGTGTTTGTTTACGGGACAGACAGACAGACAGACAGACAGACAGACAGACGTACAACGGTTATTATGTAAGTTGATGCTTCGAAAAGATACACAGGCCTATTGATCAGTGACTTCGTCATAAACGCTAACTAGTTATAATTATAATTAGTGACAAACTCATAACAGACTGACGTCATACACACAGAAAGGCTTTGTGACGTCATCCACTACGGAACTATATTGCTATCGTCGTAGCTAATGGCATAGTGTAAGATAATAAGTAAGTAAGTAAGCAAGTAAGTAAGTAAGTAAGTAAGTAAGTATTTTCTTTATTTAACCGGTTGCAAGAGATTAGCACTCCAGTGTACATGCATCAAATAATACAATACAGAATACAACAGTTAATAAAAAAAAACAACAACAGCATCACAATCAATATGAATATAGCATTCTTCCAATGAAATTTTGCCTTATTGTCAAGAGGAGTAAGCACTCTATCATGAGACCGAGGTCGGAGAACATAATTTTTAGGTTTCTTGGGTGGGAGCAATTTGTAAAGTACATGACCAGGGTTGTTTAAGACCCCCCGAGAAAAGGCCGACATCCGCTTTCCTACAGAGTTGGTCAAACGTTGGCCCACCCTCCGGCAGGTACCCCTGCCTAGTCATCTTGTTTATAATGGCTTGCAGTTGACTTTTATCATGCTGGGATGCAAATCGGCCCCATGCGGGGCTTGCACATATATAGCATGCATGCCACTGTCGTCGCCCTTGCAACATCATAGACATTTGGGCTTTAAGACCGTGGGCTTTCATCACCCGTAGTGCACCCTGCAATAGTCTCCGGCGCCGCCGCCATCCGCCGCTAAGCCCTCAAGTCGAAACCAGTCGCTAAGCTATCGACTGCTAACGACTTCGTTTACTTAATATTTAGCTTGCTGTTTTATCGCGGTTTCCAAGTATCGATTTGACGAAGACATCAGCAGCAGGACATGAGCAGAACTTACAATAAAATGCAATACAATATTCGTTTATTGAGGAAAACAAGCTGACATGCAGTAACTTGGCACATTATAAGAGAAAGAGTGTGCTCTATTAGTGTGAGTTCTTAAAGAGAATACGGGGGATATAGTTGTTGTTGTCTTATTGGTATAGTGAATTTATGCATTTTATTACGAAGATGGTGTTGGTGATTACGAAGCTGCAGGGGAATAAGCAGGGTGAGAATTGTTGGGGTTGGGGTTCAACCCTAGTCTTTCTTAGGACCACACAGTTAAGTCTTCATTGCACATCCCAAGAGTGTCGTTTCCAACCCCTTCATTTGTGCTGGTGTGATGTAGCATTATTTGATTCTGAATCTCTGGCAAAGTGAAGAAATTTCCATAGTGTATCATGTATGCATTTTCGAATTTTCTCAACATAGGAACTGATTTTGATTCGAGTTTGACTTGCAAAATTGCTAGCTCTGAAATCTGCTGCTTTCAAATTTCGCTGAGATCAGTTTGCAAAATACGGATAAAATATTCAACTCCACATGGATCAAAGTCTAACCCGCCCCCAGTCTTTTTTCTACAATTCTCACACGGTACATGATTCTCGTCCTTTGCTACTGCTTGAAAGAGGCACGCATCAGCAGTCTCGGCCAACTGGTTGGTCGTAAGATACGGGTACTGCTATAAATCCTCGCTTCATTCGAGTACCAAGCGCTCAATTCCACGAATTCACATTAACATTCGGAGCCCATATTCAATACTGCAGCCGTATAGAGCCCATATGGGTTTCATCTAATGCACACGGAAATGATGGCACGGTCAGTACAGTATGCGGTGAAATGCATTATATTGTTAGGTAGTCAGGTATGTCCAATACACATACATGAATACCTGAGAAGTCGATAGCAAGTCGCTAAGTCAGTCGATAAGTCTACGCGACTTAGTCAGTCGATAAGCATGCGACTTAGTCGACTGAGTCGATAAGTCAGTCGCTTACTCATCAAGTCAGTCGGTAACTCCTTAGCGACTGACTCCGGGTACTACCCTGCAACAGACGCGGTTAGGGTGTTTAACAAAAGCAAGTGTTTCAGTAATTGTAACACCCAACACCTTCATTTCTTCCACTCTAGAGATACCTGGTATGACAGGTATCTTCCCATGAACACCCCCACAATACCACAGTATAAATAATTAAACTGTATACATTGTATTGTATTCGGATATTTAAAAAGCGCTTCTAGCGGGAGGGCCATTCAGAAGCGCTCCCAGTGCGAGAGACCCCGAGAGAAGAAGCAAGTTTTAACAAACTTAAAAGAGAGAGACGTTACCCGAGAGAATAGAAGAACGAACGAGCAGAGTAAGCTCATTCCAAAGAGCAGGGCCAATGCAAGCAAAACACCTAGATTGAGCCAGTGAAGTCCTGACACGGGGAACGAGGAAGTCCAAACGGTCAGAGGAACGAAGAGAAGCAGCAGAGTGAGGGCGATGAATTAAGTCACATAAATATTTTGGTGCAAAAACCAAGTTGAGCCTTAGAGGTAAGGATGAGGACCTTGAATTGGATGCGGACAGAAAGCGGGAGCCAGTGGACTTCATCTGCCATAAAAGTGGTGATATGGGAGAATCAGTAGGCCTACGTCGACTCACATTGCTGCCTGTTGACTTGTTTTTCGGGTGACGCCATTTTTAAAGTGAAATCTTGAATTATAGAACTAAGCTGACATAAACGTTAAAAATAATATTGTTAATTCTATTGAAGTCCTCAATGTTGTTGTAACGTTTAAAAATATTTGATGTGATTGAGTCCGGTGTATCGGTGTGTAAGAGACTTAAACGAACCGAACGGAGACTCACTCTCAAAATGGCGGTCAGTAACATATTCTGACTGCTGCAGCGGCGGGGAGTAGACGTACTGTGTAATTAGTTATACTGTGATAATACGTAGTGTCTTACATTATGCTAATCATGGTAAGGATATGTTTCTCAGTGACGTCGTCAATAACGGAAAGATAATAGGCAGTGACGTCATCCCTAATGAACGATAATATTGACGTCACTGGCAAATGAATCATCGACAAGGCCATTGTCAGCAACAACGGTCGTCATGGAAACAGTCTTTATAAACATCCTCTCGGAAAACAACGAAATTTAAATTTCTGATAACGTCCACCCTAATCGGCCGCAACAAACTACCAACCAAAACCCTGCCAATACAGGGCCCTTCTTTTAGCCCATTTCAGCTAAGTAACTAAAAAGATGTTGGGGTCAGGTCTTGACCCCCCCCCGGCTCAGTTGTTCCGTGTCGAATATATACATTAGATTTTGACCTGCGTTCGTGTACTGCGGTAATCTGTAAAATTCTGGACATCCAAGCTTTTGACAACCATTCCACTGCTGATGCGTAGCTGCCTGATAGGTTGTGCTCCATCCAACCTCAGACAGCCATCAGTCCAGTGTCATCCTTACCTGGCCGCAGATCTCGTTGTTCCTCCGTCGCGTACTTCCACGATGCAACATGGAAGCTTCGCAGTGGTCGGCCCCACTTTCGGGAACAGGCTTCCATGCAACCTCTGACATGAGATTCTTCTACTTTCCGTTTCATTCTTCATTTCGCAAGCGGTTGAAGACCATTTGTTAGATTGTGGTCTTGTAAAATCAGGTCAGGAGCTCCGCTGATGGCTTTTCTTGAGAGGCGCTATATAAATAAGAACTCACGATGACAACTGATTGCCTTAAGACTAATTAGTTAATTCTAGAGAGGCGCTATATAAATAAGAACTCACGATAACAACTGATTGCCTTATTAAAGACAAATTAGTTAATTTCAGAGCACTTCTTGTAGTATCTCAAGTTACAGTACTTTGCATATTTTCCAGTATTTAGGGTATTTCACATCTGCAATGTTTACAGTAATTTGCATATCTAATAGCATAGTAATATTCAGGGCACTTCACATTTGGAATATTGCCAGTACGTCCCACAGTATCTAATAGCAATTTATAAGTATTTTGAATACTATGCGACATTTAGAGTACCTCAAGTGGGCCACAGTAGCCGACTGGTTAGAACGCTCGCCTTGTAATGCGGAGAGTACGGGTTCGATCCTCCTCCTCCTCTGAGACGATTACAGTGTAGAGACCTTGAGCAAGTCCTTCACTCACAATTGCTCAGCCCATCAATTGAAGCTTTGACATTAGATAGTGGTGCTAACTAAATGCATAATAATAATAATAATAATAATAATAATTTAAAAAATAAAAATAAAAAATAATAATAATAATAATAATAATAATAATAATAATAATAATAATAATAATAATAATAATAATAATAATAACTCAGCCTTGATTCTTTATAACTTGTGGAACGAATTCCCTTAAAGAAATCTACATTTTAGGAAAAGAAAATACTAGAACCCAACTCTTCAAATAGCAAGTTTATTAATATGGGTAATATAATTTAGCAAACAGCAAATAATATCGTATGCAACGTGACAAATCTTGTGCTCTAAAGTCAGTCACAAAACTCGCAACAAAAGAAACTATGGTAGCAATGCAGTGCTTATCAAAAGGGGCTACTGAAGTTGCACACTAGAAAACATATGAACTGGCTTCTTAAGCAGTCTGAACAGTTTCCTTGCAACGATCGTGGAATGTAGTCACCCGCCAGACATACATAAAGACGGTCGGACGGACTGATGGACGGAAATGCAGACACCCAAACACAAACACACATAGATACCCAGCTGGACAGATCCAGAGAGACAGACAGAAGACAGACACACACACACACACACACACACACAGAAAGACAGATAAACAGACAGACAGACAGACAGACTGACTGACTGATATACAGACAGCTACTGAAAGAGACAAAGTGAAACAGATAGACAAACTGATACACAGACAGATAAACAGGTAAAGACAGAGAGACAGATACATGTAACAGATACACTGACAGAAAGATATATAGATGGATACAGATTGACAGACAGACTAATGCACAGGCAGACACACAGACACACACACATACACACACACACACACAAACACACACACACACACACACACAGAAAGACACAGTGACAATTACAGATAAACAAACAAACAGAGCATGACAAAGTCATATGGAAACTGAGGCAGACAGACAGGCAGAGACAGACATACAGACACATACACAGAGAAAGAAACACAGACAGACACACCCACAAAGTTACTATCACAGAGACTCACTGCGTTGAAGCGTAAAATCGCAACTGATACGCAACATAACGATTGCTCGAGCGAGAGGCACCTTTCATTCATCGTTATAGGCGTCAAGGAAAGTTCTAACAGACAGGCTATCTCTGAACTTCTGCCAGTCTTCGATGGGTTCCCAGGCACTGTAGCTGATCAGGATCTCTGAATTGACCATAAGGAATCCGTTGTCGGAAAAGCGACCGGAGTAGCCAGGTGCTTCCAGCCAGGTGAACGGAGAGATGCGGTCGGTCGACAGAACAATCTTCGCAAATTTCGAGTCGAAAGGATAGAAATCGCTTATCTAAAAAGAAAGTTTACATGTGGAGATGGTGAGGTGATCAGATGATAGAAGCTAAGGGTGCACGATAGTTTGGGTTAGGTGATCGGTCGATAGGTGAGTTTTTAAAGATAGGGGTGCGCAAAAGACTAGTGGTTAGTGTGCTGGACTGTCGCCCAGAGGTTGGGGGTTCAAATTCTCACCAGACGAGAAAGTAGCTTCGCGATTTCTGCTCCACCTGCACCCTTAACCAGCTCAGCTATAATGAGTACACTGACTGTACACTGTCGATGGGAAGATGAAATGGCATGTGCCGTGACTAAGAAAATGAAGTCTCTAATAATAATAATAATAATAGTAATAATAATAATTTCTATGGTGCCCTAACACAGGCACAAGGGTGCCTGCACAAAATGCTAACATTTTATACCCATGACCGCTTTTAAGGGGGCTTATCGGACTGCTCTTCTTCAGTTATCATTTGTGTACAGCCTATGATCTAACCATGGACGTCCGCCAAGGAGGAGGGTAACGCCGAATGGGGATAACGCGAGGGAGGGTACACAGACTTTCTTTATGGATGACCCCTCAGTGACCTTATTATTTCAATACATCCTAATCCATCCATCTGCCTTCTGATTTTTCTCACCCTCAACGAAACCTACCTTAGTAGCTCTTTTGCCTCGTCTTACTGACCTCCCTTACAACCGGACTCGGATATTCCCCTGCCATCTCAGAACAACCACTCTGACTCGACGCAGCACTCGTGAATAACCTGGGGCCCTGTGCTTAGCTTTTGAGTATTGCCATAGAATGTGAAGTTTACGATTACGATTATTCGCTGCATGGAAAAAGTACAATAAACGGGTAAATGGAAATCAGAATTACAATAACAAAACTACAATAAACGTAAATTACAATAATAATTACAATATACAACATATGGGTAAATGTAAACTACAATTTACATCACAATTACTACCTGAACGTTTGCTTCTTCGAGACCAACGACAGCGGAGAGGTTCGTGAGGAAGAGATGGTTGTCCGGAATGGGTGCTGTGGTTGCTCTCGTAACAAATGCAGTGAAGTAGAAGAAGCATCGCGAAGGATCGCTACAGCTGCATTCCATCATCAGGTCGCTCACGCGAGACATGTGGATACACTCCGCTGGAAACGATGGCTTCAAATAACACAGAATTTTAAAAGTTATTATAATTATTATTATTATTATTATTATTATTACGCATTTATTAATTGCCATTATCAATGACCAAGCATCAACTGATGGAAGTGAACAATTGTGAGTGAATGTCCCTACACAATTACCATCTAAGTCAGTGGCATAGCTAGCTTTTCTTGGGCCTGGGTGCAGAAGGTTCGGCATGGGCCCCTGTTGGTTCTCTAAGGCCTGTAGCCTTGCGTTCTTACCAATATTGTGGGCCCCTGGAGGTCGTGGGCCCGGGTGCCTTGCACCCCCTGCACATATGGTAGCTATGCCACTGATCTAAGTGGAGAATTGAACCCGTACTCTGCATTACAAGACGACCGCTCCAACCAATCACCTACTGTGTCCAACTTACTCATCTCTCTTAACCTAACATACTATATAATTAATATTATAATTATTATATTAATGACCCCTTTAGATATTATCCCTCTGGATTTCAAGAAAATATTCAGATATTAAATAGTTACGCCTGGATAGAATAATTCATGTTAACATTTGACCGGGTTAAAGCGCTATTATTTTAAGCTCGAGATAAGCGTAATATCCCTCAAAACTGTGAATCGGTATTTTGAAAATAAAAAAGTATTATTTACTGTTTAATGTTACGTATTATTTTAATTTTTTTAAATCATTTTACTCTAACTAATAAATATTCTATTAGGTTTTTACATAACAAGGTGGATATGATCCCCCAGGTTCTTAAAAATTGTCTCCCAACATTATTATTATTTATTATTGTAATTTTTTTCTTCCTCAAGGTATTTAAGATCCCTCAGGTTCTAAGGTATTGCCTACTTATAGATTAGTTAAGCTTGGAATGTATGGTCCTCATCCACTCTGTAAATTGCAACTATTATTTTTTGCGCCCAAGGTACATAAGATCCCTGAGCGACATGAATATTTATTAATTAATTAATTATTATTATTAGTGTCCCCTCAGGATATTATTATTATCATCATTATTATCATTATTATTACCCACACTAGAAATTATTTCTCAGGATTAAAAACTTGTTCAGAAAACATCGTAAGATTTAGCTAGTCTCCATGCTCAGATCACACCGTACGTAAGCAGTCCTCACTTCCTTGATGGCTACGTTCCATGACTTCTTTTCCTCCATGCTACTCCAGTGGTAGCAGACGATTCTCAGCTCTATCGTCGCATCCGACTTCTCCACCGCTTCCTTTTCCACCATGTGTACTACATCCTGATGGCGTCCTTCGAGTCCTTCCATCCGCATGTCACTCCCACGAGGTTCTTTTAGTCCGAGGTCCCTGGCGGGGTGCTTATGGATGGACTCTGAGGTCCTCGACCAGACGTCATCGTTGATGTAGTAGACTTTGAGGAGTCCATCCTCCTCGAACGGAGAGATGAGATTCCGACTGAAGAATCTTTTCGCGTAGTAGTGCAACATCTTCCACTTGCCTCCATACTCTGACAGGTAATGGAAAACAAAGAATCAAAAGAGATAGTGCAGTTTGGCTGAGCACCTGCCTGCCTAACTGGCAGAGTACCTGCCTGCCTAACTGACCGAGTACCTACCTGTCTAACTGACCTAGTACCTACCTGCCTAACTGACCGAGTATCTGCCTAACTGACCAAGTATCAGCCTGCCTAACTGACCGAGTATCTGCCTGCTTGCTGTCACCTTGAATGTCTGCCTGCTTGTCTGCCTGCCTGCTTCTGCTTGAATGAGTGCCTGCCTGTCTTCCTCACTGCCTACCTGATTGACTGACTGAGTGCTTGCTCAACTGACTGTCAGTCTGCCTAACTGATAGAGGGCTTGCTCTGCCTGCCTAACTGACTAAATGCCTGCCTAACTGACTAAATGCCTGTCTAACTGCTGCCTAACCGACTATATGCAACTGTTTAAGTGCCTACCTAACCAAGTGCCTACCTGCTGATAATGACTAACTGGCTGAGCGTCTGTCAGAGTGACTGACTGCCTCCAGCTGTTGGAAAATAACTTACCGTCCGAAAAATTTACACAGCGCCCAAACAAATTCACATAGCACAATGACGAGAACATTTACACAGCGGCACATTCAGCATATTTATATGGCACCCGTTTCACAATATCCATATACAGCGCCGTACCAATGGAAGCCCACGTCGGTGCCTGCCAGATGTCGTTGAGCTGCCAATAGAGGGCGCCCATCGTGAGACCACGACCGTCGCCAAGGAGGATTTGGCTCCGTCGGTAGAACTCCACCTCCGTCTTAATCCCAACCGCCTGGTTGATCTGTAATGTAACGTATCACATTGCTATACATTTACTGCAAATGGACGAGATTCTTCCCCTGGCGCTATATAAATTTCCAAGCCAACGTAATATGCTCCAAGAGGTTCTGAAAATGCGCTATATAAGTTTCATTGTGCATCGAACTTTGTAACCACCTCTTATGGCTGTCTTTGGAGTCGGATCACAAACCAATCTAATCTAATCTAATCTAATTTTTCATATCTAATCTAATTTTATTTAATCTAATTATATTTAATCTAATCTAATCTACTGATAAAATGTAATCTAATCTGAAAACTTCTAGATCTTTTTGCTACTGAAATATACAAGACACCCAGACATCAATATCACTATCTTAACTAATTATCTTAATTAAATTATCTTAATCACCAACAACACCACAGCCACCACTACCACAAACATCGCCATGTGCACCACCACCATCACCATAACACCACCACCACCACCACCACAATCATTTCACCACCATCAATACCACAACCACCCCTAACACTAGTACTACCACTACCAATATCACCACACCACTGCCACATCACCACCACCACCACCACCACCGGCGCATCCACCACCACCAGACCCACCACCATCAATCCAGCAACCGTAAATATTACCACCACCAACCATCACCACTTTCACTTTTCTATAGCCTATCAGAAAATTCCTAATCAGTGACCTGAGTTTTCAGGCTGTTCATCGAACGACCAGGCAATATGCTCACCTGGGACAAGTAGATGAAGTCGATGAAGTGCTGGGTTCTGTTGAGCGACGTTGGTAGGAGCATGTGGAGAGCGATCTCATCTCGAATCTGATCATTGCCTAAAACATCGACAGCAAATGCAAAACTAAAACCTGACTGCGGGACACAGTAGCCGATCGGTCAGAGCGTACGCCTTGTGATGTGGAAAGTACAGTTTCGAACCTCCTCCCTGACACAGTTACTGTGTAGAGACCTTGAAGAAGTCCTTCTCTCACAATTGCTCAGCACCATAATTGATATCTGCATTAAATGCATTAGACAGTGGCACTTAATAATTGCATAATAATACTACTAATAATATAATAATAACAATAAAAATAATAATAATAATGACAGTCTTCATTATTGACTGGTAAGCGCACGTAAGGTATTATTTTTAATTATTAACTTCTATAGCGTCAGTGTCTAATGCATAAAACATCAACCGATGGAGCAGGTGTAAGATAAAGTTTGGATTTCGAAGTGACTTACCTAATGGACAATGAGGTCATCTGTTTGCCCATTTTGGTCACACCTAAAGCTAGAACTGGTCACACCTAAAGCTAGGACTGGTCACACCAAAAACTAGAACTTGCTGGATGAACAAGCCTTTTCAGTAGACCTAGATTCTGGAATTCCCTCCCTGTATCTGCTCGATCTGCTTAAGCGGCAGACTAAGATGGATAGGCAATTTGAAAGACATAAGTTTTAAGTTGAGAACAAAATGACACAAGCGACTGAGCAGATCGAGCAGATACAGGGAGGGAATTCCAGAATCTAGGTCTACTGAAAAGTCTTACAGACTGATCTTCTTGATATTGACCTGATTATCGCTTGGTTTTGGTGTACCACCGGTTGATGCCGGTGCTAAAAGTTACTAATTAATAATAATAATAATAATATTAATAACAACGATAGAGTTCTTCATATTGATGACGACGACGACGACGACGATGACGATGATGATGATGATGATGATGATGATAACAAGTGGACTTTAGGAAACCAAAAATGTTTGTTCAGCAGAACCAATTCAAAACGGTTGCTACCTCCGTCGTGATGTTGTCTGTGCAAGACAAAGTCACTTTCAATATCTCTGTCGACAGGAAGTGACACGGGCTCCAACGTCTCCATCGAACACCACGACTCAATTCCAAACTCGGATGCAAAGCGCGGCATCGGAAACGTTCTCCAGTTCCACGTGTCTCCATCGTACGTGTAGTAGTGAACTGCAAGCACAGAAACGAATGACATCATCGGAAACTGTGGAAACTGAATAAATGATGTCATCGAAAAGTGTGGAAACTTAGAATTAATGACGTCATTGAAAAGCGTGGAAACTCAGAATTAATGACGTCATCGAAAGTGTGGAAACTCAAAATTAATGAAGTCATCGAAAAGTGTGGAAACTCAGAATTAACGAAGTCGCCAAAAAGTGTGGAATCTCAGAATTTATGAAGTCATGGGAAGTTGTCAAAATTGAAATAAATCATCAGGAATTGCATAAAGGCAGAGTAAATTATATCATCGAAAATGCATGAACACTTAATTAATGGTGTTGTTGGAGACTGTACAAATTCAGCATTGTAATTAGTAAGGAACATATGCAGGGAGAGAACTGACATAACTGGGCAGTGAAGTACCAACTTACTGTCCCCATATCGGATGCTCTGGGGATCCTTGGCTATCCAGCCTTCCTGGACAGTGTCGAGGCCATTCGAGGGACTGGAAGGGACAAAGGGACGTGACTTGTCCTCGAGTAGCACATTTTGTCTGATCGTATCTATGTAGAGTTTCTTGTAATCAGTACTGAACTGCTTGAACTGTGTTGGTGATACATTAAACCTGTAAAAATACATGAGAAAATTAAATATTATCATACTTACTAAAGCGAGACAGTTACCAACAGCAATTAAGTTTGACTAAAGAGTTACAGATGCTCGCCTTGTAGCACAGAGAATACGGGTTCGATCCTCCCCCCTGAGACAGTTAATTGCACAGCGCCATCGATGTTCTGACATATGGTCGTGCGTGCACTTCTGAACTTTGGAAGGAATGCAACATGAAATGCAGTTGTATTGTATTACCAAGAGCACGTCAGTCTGGCTACCGAAAGCAATCTACTTATGCCTCATTGCTCCCAAGAGCAGGTCAGTTGTTACCTTAAGCCTTTCAGCCTCTCTTTGCCTCTTTTCCACAGATGCTTGAAGACCATTTTGTTCGATCATTTGGTTCCATTGTGTTAGATCGAGAGCACCTCTGACCATACTCTCTAGTAGGGATTGACCAGAAACCGTTTCGGATACTCGGTTCGGCCGGAAATCCCGTTTCCGGAAGTATTCGCCTCGGCAAATATTGTAGACGCAAATAGTTGCAAAAAATTTGTTTCTTTCAGAATTTATTTAATAAACTTACGTATATAAAATTATTAATGTTCAGCCTTAAAACAATTAAACATCCATTGAATTCAATTCCATTTTCTTGAAATGTATTAACTATTAACTGATCCGAAAATGGCGTCGCATATTGTAGCGCTAATTTAGGCCTAGCTTAAGGGACTGCTCTCTCTTCTAAGCTATGAATAGTCTTTGCATTGTTTGCAACTATGAGTACATCACGTGACTTTTGACGTTATAGAAAATGTGAAGCTTTGCATATGGAACAAATGGTACTGGTTCGTTTCCGGTTTGTTTCTGGCAAATAGTTCATCCAAATACTCGGTTCCGGTTTCCGGTGGAAAATCTCTTTCCGGTCAATTCCTACTCTCTAGAAGTGGCACTATATAAATTTGCAATTACCACATCAATACCGTTATAATACCTGTTGCTGCCAAGATCTGACAAGTTTGGCTACCTTAAGCATGTCACAGTTACTCCCCACTTTTACCAAGAGCAGATCATTTTGGCTACTTTAAGAAAGTCATAGTTACGGTTGCAACCCATTCTTGTGAAATTACAAAATTTGTTCAATATTTCGTTGTCAAAAACACATACCAGTTGTTAGCCAGAGCTCCTTCGTTCTCATTGTTACCCGACCAGATTACGATCGACGGATGTCGCTTCAGCCTTCGAACCTAAATGTAATTCTACCGTAATGTACTGGTAGTGTAATTGAGGATGCTGATATGATGATGCAGATGATGAAGATAACAACTAATGATGATGATGATTCAGTGATCAAAATTATCATTAAGGTGTCAATCATGACGATGATGGTGTTAATGATAATAGGTGCGATGATCAGGTTGACTCATGAAGATGACGATGATAAACTGATGATGAAAACGATGATGATGATGATGAAATGATGACAATGACAACGATGATGGTGATGAGATGATGACAATGACTATGACAACAATCATGATGATGATGACAATGACGATGACAACGATCATGATGATGACAAGGGTGATGACGATGATGATGATGATGAGATGATACAAATTACGATAATAATCATGATGGCGAGATGATGATGCCTTGTGTGTTAGATTAGATTAGATTGGATCAGAACCTGATGCATCACTTCGTGACCGACGTTCAACAGGAAGTCTTCGTTGGCTGGATAGAGGGCGCAAGCGTACATGAAGTCCTGCCAGATCATGATTCCAAGTCGATCGGCGATCTCGTAGAACTCCTCCGATTCGTAAACCTATGAGAAAGAACACAGACTTTGTAAGTAGTGTGCTCAACTTACTCATTGATTCATTAACGGATGAGTTTAAGAGGTAGTTACTAAATAAGGGTAAGTATTCAATCATTATATGTAAGTCATTGAGTCATTATTGGAGGATAAAATAAAGGTAATCAAAGCTAAGTGATTAAGGATAAGTGAAAGTAAGTAATTACAGGTAATTAATTAGAGGTAAGCAACTCCAGGTAAATAATTAAAGATACATAATTATGCAAGTAATAACCAGTAATAAACTACAGGTAAACTACAGGCGAGTAATTGAAGGTAAGTAATTGAAGGTAAGTAATTACAGGTAGGTAGTTGAAGGTAAGTAATAACAGGCAATTAATATATTAAAGGTAATTTGTTACAAGAAATTAAAGGTAAGTTATCAAAGGTAAGTTATCAAAGGTAAGTTATTAAACTTATTAAAAATTTATCACATCATTTTCCATTTCATTCTATATTTATAAAACTACCCTAAAGCAGTAAGCAGCATAAAGCCCTGAATTCGCTCTTACCTATCACATAAAACTACCAATAATCTGAATTAATTCAGAGCCAAAATCTAATGACCAAGCATTCATCATTACGCATGAAGCATCAATCGATGTCGTTTGGATTGAAATCATAGCCAAAGTTACTAATAAAGCATGTGGCTTTAAATGACGTGTAACCTCCAGCCATGTCACGAGACTTCATGACACGACATTGTTACATTACATTACATTACATGAGTTTACACTGTAATCGAGCATACCCCTCCACCCCAGACACGCAACATGTTCATGTTGGCTTCGGCAGCAGAGCCGAGGAGCTTTTCCAGGTAGGATGGAGTGATGCGCTCCTGGAAGCTGTCTGCCGGAATCCAGTTGGAGCCCTTGATGAAGACGGGTACACCGTTGATCTTGAAGTAGAAACTGTAACCTAATCATAATCATAATCATTACAATCATAAACATCAGCAGGATCATCACTCGAGTAATCATCAGTCTCGTCATAAATGAACATCAGAATTGTCATCGATACTGAGATGCTTAAAATCATTGTAGTCACCATTGTTTAATACTGTCATCATCGTCACTGTCACCATCACCATCATCACCATCTCCATCACCATCATCATTGCTATTTTCATCATCATAATCGTCATCATCACCACCACCATAGTAGGCCTATCAAGACTACAAGTACCATCACCAGTACCAGTATTAGCAGCAGTAGCAGCACCACCACCACTACCATCACCATCATGACCACCGCTAGTACCACCAACGGTCACCGAGACTACCATTACCATAACTCTTTCCATTACCACCACCACTACCACCACCACATTAAAGCTGACACCAGAAGCAGTCCTACCTGGCTCTTCTCCGCCCACCACATCCTCCACGAGCTCCACCGTCCGGAATCCCACCCGGACCACCCTTCGATCAACGTCCCCAAGCGAATTATTGAATGTGACCACCATTTCATAGAGTCGCTGAGCGCCAAGTCCATTTGGCCACCACAATTCAACTTTTTGCATTGGCAGTCTCACTATCTGGGTCGTGTCACCGGGTGCCAAGGTCACCTGCAGGTCGTAGGACAGGCCGAGGTCACGAATGCCGATGTGGAGAGTTCCCGGAACCACTGTCTGGTTCGACTCCAGGTTGAAGAAAACGATGACTTGAAGAAGCCAAAAGTCATAGACTGTAAAAAAAGTCAGATGTCAATAAGCGATTTCTGGGTTTGCTTTTCTAAAGCAGTCAAAAGTTGGTTAATAAAAATAATATCCCAAATATCCCATAGGCTTTGATTCTGTGCTTCTTATAAGATATTATTAAATATTATGATTATTATTATTATAATAACTGAAAATTTTTCCGAAGAACAATAAATTATGGAACGGCTAGAAATCAAGTTCATTCATTCATTCATTCATTCATAGATTTATATAGCACCTCTTCAAGAGAACTACTCAGAGGCGCTCCCGACTTCAGCACAGCCAAAAAGAACAGTTTTCAGGCAGTCATAGAAAGTGTCAGAGGAAGAGCTAGGAAGTAAGCACCACTCAGGGGGAGGCCATTCCATATGGTCGGGCCAACCACCGAGAAGCGGGTTGCATAATTGCAGCACGGGCAAACGAGACCGAGAGCACCCCCTCCCAGCTGTTATTATTATTATTATTATAATTATAGTTATTATCATTATAATTATGGGCATCCGGTGTGGCAAGGGGTCAATTCCCCCCCCCCGGATTTTGCAAATATTTAAAAAAGCAAATCTTTTGATTAGTATGATTATTACAACAGTCCCAACACAGTTTTCAATGCAAAAAAAGACTTAATGATTTACGTAAAGTCCTTGACCATTATTTATTTTTAAAGTTGTCACGTGCTCTGTGCTCATGAATAGCTATGCAAAACGTCATATTGCTCGCCCTAAAAATTTTTTACCCCCCTACAAAAATTATTGTTCTTATTATTACTATTACTATTATTATCATTATTATTTTTATTATTATTATCATTATCATCACCATTATTATCATTGTATGTACCAGGACACCTAATACAGTACATTTATAATACCTTGCAAAAGCGATCTACCCATTACTATCCAACAGATCTAAACAAGTATGTTTTAAGACAGCAAAATTAATTATTACAATTATTTATTTCATTCCTGTGGCAGTTATGATTGCCTTATTATTCTGAAAAACAAGCATTAGATAAATTAAATTATCTGGATTGCTAAACTTCATCAAGTTGTTGTTGTTATTATTATTATTATTATTATTATTATTATTATTATTATTATTATTCCGACTATTGTTGTTGTTGTTGTTGTTATTATTATTATTATTATTATTATTATTATTATTATTATTATTATTATTATTATTATTATTATTATTATTATTATTATTATTATTATTATTATTATTATTATTATTATTATTATTATTATTATTATTATTATTATTATTATTATTATTATTATTATTATCATCATCATTTTAAAGCAGAGAACCTCCTTTACAGAATACAGTCATTCAAAGAATGACAAATGAAATGTTCACTTTTCACTTTTTCCACAATAGTTAAACTGTTTCTATAACCCCAAACTTGTCATTATTCAACCAAGTTTCTTCATCGCAGTTAGGACTAGAATGATGGAAGTCTCTCCCTGTGTCTGTCCATTCTGCTCAGTTGCTTACATCATTTCCTTCTCAACTTAAAACTTACCTCTTTCAACCTGCTTATCCACCATAGGCGGCTTCTCTGTCTTACAAACTGATCTTCTGCATACTGATCTGATTACGACTTAGTTTTAATGCATCATCATCAGTTGATGCCTTGTGCATTATACAATGGTGCCATAGAAATAACTATTTAAAATAATTAATAATGATAACCTTTGCAATAAAAATCGAACCTGAACAGAGACTTTTATGAATGTCTCAATAATAAATTGATTCTAATTGCAGCAATTAATCACGTTCAAATAATATATCACACGTGAATATCATAAACATAACACCAACTCCATTCTGTTTCAGTCGTAACGTATCGCAAGATGCTTGCTTGGTACGCTTCGAGCGTAATGTTCTTCCTAATAAACACAATATTTTTATATTATTATTACTATTACTGATACTATATTGCAATTAATGCTATAGGTGTATTACAATTATTATTATTATCATGGGTGTATTATTATTATTATTATTATTATTATTATTATTATTATTATTATTATTATTATTATTATTATTATTATTATTATTATTATTATTATTATTATTATTATTATTACACTAGAGGTAAATTACTATTGTTATTATTCTAACTACAGTGTATTATTATTATCATTATTATTATTATTATTATTATTATTATTATTATTATTATTATTTCCACTCATATTGCAGGAAACGTACTACAGGTGTATCATCAATATTATTGTTAACACTACAGCTGTATTACTATTACTATTATTATTACTATGTACTAACTAATCCAATCTGATTAGATCAGATTACCTCTGGTTGTTATGCAAGATAAGATTAGATTAGATAAGACTGATTTAGGTTGGGTTATAACACATGAGATTAGATTAGATTTGATAAGACTGATTTAGGTTGGGTTATAACACATGAGATTCGATTAGATTAGATAAGACTGATTTAGGTTGGGTTATAACACATGAGATTAGATTAGATTTGATAAGACTGATTTAGGTTGGGTTATAACACATGAGATTCGATTAGATTAGATAAGACTGATTTAGGTTGGGTTATAACACATGAGATTAGATTAGATTTGATAAGACTGATTTAGGTTGGGTTATAACACATGAGATTCGATTAGATTAGATAAGACTGATTTAGGTTGGGTTATAACACATGAGATTCGATTAGATTAGATAAGACTGATTTAGGTTGGGCTATAACACATGAGATTAGATTAGATTTGATAAGACTGATTTAGGTTGGGCTATAACACATGAGATTAGATTAGATTTGATAAGACTGATTCAGGTTGGGTTATAACACATGAGATTAGATTAGATTTGATAAGACTGATTTAGGTTGGGCTATAACACATGAGATTAGATTAGATTTGATAAGACTGATTTAGGTTGGGTTATAACACATGAGATTAGATTAGATTTGATAAGACTGATTTAGGTTGGGCTATAACACATGAGATTAGATTAGATTTGATAAGACTGATTCAGGTTGGGTTATAACACATGAGATTAGATTAGATTTGATAAGACTGATTCAGGTTGGGTTATAACACATGAGATTTGATTAGATTAGATAAAACTGATTTAGGTTGGGTTATAACACATGAGATTCAGTCTTGTTGTCCTCGAGACCAAGGTCTTGGTCTCGAGTGCACTCGAGTTCGTTTTCAAAAGTCTTGGTCTTGGTCTTGGTCTTGAGGTTCAAGGTCTTGGTCTTGGTCTTGAGGATCAAGGTCTTGGTCTTGGTCTTGGTCTTGAGGTTCAAGGTCTTGGTCTTGGTCTCGCAAGACCAAGACCAAGACCGGCTGTTAATATGAACGGTCATTATTTTAACAGAACTCAAGAATTCTGTATCAAGCCTGTTGCATCATACGACCAATATCTATGGATGGATACAAGTCATGTTGGTCAGGAAAACCCATTGGCAGCAGCATCAGTTATTCTGTATCAGACGGTATGATAAACCATGGGAAGATTTCAAAAGAACTCACTATCTGTACATTTACATCCAGTGCTTGAAAAGCTACTCCGTGTGTGTGTGTGTCAGCGACTTCAGCACCGGGTCCTGTAGAACGTATTTTTCACATGGAGGAATTTTTATGAGGCCCACCAGGCACGTCTTGGTCAGAAAATTCTGAGCGAATTGGTTTTTATAAAATACAAAAGGCATTTGGTATAAGAGTTTGCATGAAGGACTTTTGAATACAAATTCGGATTTCTCTGCAGTTTGCATTTAAAGTTAATTTGCTTGAATAAAATAAAAGACTCATGTCTTCATTATAATAGCGAATATTCCGACTTGACAATTTTTAGAAGTCTTGACCTGATTTAAATTTTTTGGGTCTTGGTCTTGGTCTTGAGGCTCAAGGTCTTGGTCTTGGTCTTGGTCTCGAGGTTCAAAGTCTTGGTCTTGGTCTTGGTCTCGAGGTTCAAGGTCTTGGTCTTGGTCTTGGTCTTGAGGTTCAAGGTCTTGGTCTTGGTCTTGGTCTTGAGGTTTAAGGTCTTGACAACAAGACTGATGAGATTCGATTAGATTTGATTACAAACCAGATGCCCATAGATGGAAACGAAGGGCCCCAGTCCCAGCTAAAGGAGCAGGCTTCCTTTCGGATGAAGTTGTAATGACACTCCCCATGCTGGACTGGAGTCGGACAATCTGGTGGAACCGTGTATGGATACTGTTTCGCCTGGTTGAGCGCGTAGGTCACGGGTGACTGGAATTCGACACGAATGGCGTTGGCACCGACCTGGAAAATAAAACGCTCAAGACAATTATCTGACCACAGTTTACATGGAGATGTATGGATGAATGGGCTGGTGAATTGATGGATGGGAAGGTGGGTGGATGGATGAATGGATGAATGGATGCATGACTTGATGGATCAGTAGATGAATGTATGCAAGCATGGAAACATGGATAGATGGACACATGGATGGATGGATGGATGGATGGATGGATGGATGGATGGATGGCTGGAAGGCGACAGACAGAAAAACTGGAACTTTACAGAGACAGACAGACAGACAGACAGACAGACAGAGACAGACAGACAGACAAGGCTGAAATTAATAACATTTCAACATCAGAACTAACCTTCAGAACCTTGGTGACACCTATGACGTAGCGTCGGAACATGTTATTTGCTTCTATGACGAGGATGTCATTTAGGAAGACGCGAGCAACCGTGTCGAGCCCTCCAGCAACCAATTCTATTGCTCGGTGCTTCAGGAAATTCCCATCGACTGGAAATTTACACAGAAGAACAACTGAACCGTCAACTCGACCCAAGTAACATCCTCGTCTTTTTTCTAAGCGCACCTGTTTAAATCTCTTAGACAACCATGTGCAGAGCATTTTAGAGAATATAAAAATGAGCTCTATAAAGTCCAAGATACACACATATAATTGTGAGACATGGTAACTTAATGGTTGAGTGCTTGGCCTGCAATGTGGAGAGTACGAGTTTGATCCTCCTCCCCTGAGAAGGTTACTGTGTAGGAACCTGAAGCAATTGCTCAGCGCCACCGATTAACATGTTTGGTTACTAAATAGTGGCTCTTGATAAATGCATAATAATAGTAATAGTAATAATAATAATAATAATAATAATAATAATAATAATATAATAATAATAATAATAATAATAATAATAATAATAATAATAATAATAATAATAATAATAATAATAATAATAATAATAATAATAATAATAATAATAATAACAGATGGAGGCACTTAAGTTACAGATGCAGACAGATAGTTACAGACAGATAGTCAGACACAGACAAACAGACACAGACATAGGAACAGACAGACAGACAGAGTGACAGTCCCACCATAAAAGCTCTTTGTGTACGTCCAGTTGGCGATTGCGATCCAGCGTAGGGAGACGTCGTTCATTCGATAGTAGGGATCGCCTATCTTCCCACTGCGCATCAGATCCGTATAGACTCCACCAGGAACACGGGCAGGCACTAAACACAACACAACCACCATATTAGGAAATATCAAGGCATGGCAATACAAGGCAATGCAAGGCAATGTAATCGAATGCAAGGCAAGGCAATAGAATGCAAGGCAGTGCAATGTAAAGCAATGTAATGCAAGGCAAATGAATGCAATACAAGGCAATGTAATGTAAGACAATACAATGAAAGGCAATACAATGCAATGGAATGCAAAGCAATGTAACGCAAGGCAATGTAATGCACGGCAATACAATGCAAGGCAATGGAATGCAGATGCAAGGCAATGGAATGCAGATGCAAGGCAATACAATGTAACGAAATGCAATGTAAGGCAATGCAATTCAAGACAATGCAAGGAATGCAGTGCAAGGCAATGAAAAGTAAGGCAGCAATGGAATGAAGTGCAAGGCAATGCAAAGTAAGGCAATGCAAAGTAAGGCAATGCAATGCAAGGCAATGCTATGCAGTGCAAGGCAATGGAATACTGGGTAATGCAAAGTAATGCAACATAAAGTAAGATGAAGTTGAGGGAAGGGAAGGTGAGGTGAGGCAAGTCAAGGATAGCCAAGGCAAGGGAATGTAAGGCAATGGAAGGTATGGTTAGGTAAGGCAAGGTAAAGTAATGTATTAGGACGGCAAGTATGTGCAAGGGAAGACAAAAGAATGTAAGGCAAGGCAAGGCAAGGTAATGGAATGGAAGGTAAGGGAAGGCAGTGAAAGATAAGGTAAAGGAAGGAAGGTAAAGTAAGTCAAGGCAAGGTAAAGGAAAAGCAAGGCAACACAAGGTAAAGAAAGGTAATGGAACGTAAGGTAAAGGAATGAAGGTACAATAAGTCAAGGCAAATAAGATAAGGCAAGGCAAGGCAAGGTAAAGGAAGGCAAGGCAAGTCAAGGTAAGGTGAGGCAAGATAATCGTCTTCACTGTTTCATTCCCACCTGTAATGTTACTTCCAGACAGCACCCAGTCATTGCCATTCAGCGAGTAAACAACAGAGCTGGAACTCGGAGCAAAATGAACTGCCAGCAGCAGCAGCAGGAGCATCTTCTGGTTACCCATCTGTAAACACCAGTTGCTCATTACCACAAAAGTAATGCTCAGAATCAGACATCAATGGATACTCAAATGGGTGCGAGACAGCCCAGTGGCAAAGATTCTAATCGCAATCTAATCCAAAAGTGCTGTTATCATGTTGTCCAGAGAGAACAAATATTTATCTTATCTAATCTAATCCCATGACTTCTATAGAGCCGTTATCATGTCGTCCAAGACATCAGTCGATGGTCGTTTCAAAGAAAATTGCAATCACAAATAATAATCAATTTAACAAGCCAGACTGAAATCTGATAGATCAGGGAAACCAGAAGCCAGGTTATGGCGGTCATGCATGAAAGAAATCAGGTTAGGGCTTAACTTAGGAATAACAACTGAGTGCACATGAGTAGGGTTGGTGCATTGTTAGAGTTAGTTTGAGTTTTCACTAAGGTGAAGTTACGTCGCATATAAATGCAACTTTAGAATAAATAATATCTCATTAAGTAAAAGCTCAAAAATTGTCTGCTCTTTTAAGGGGCTTGAGGAGACCATTTCGAGGTCCAAGGGACGCTTAGAATCAGACCATGGACTCCAGCCTCCGCCCACGAATTTTCTGAATAACAATTAAGCACAAACAGCTCGCATAATACACTAGTTACAACAAAATCCGACTTTCAAAGAAATATGCGCAAAATACGAGAACATCCCGACCCGTACTGTATTTTTTTTATCACATACCGATACTATTGCAACAAAGACGCTTTTACCATTCTTCTGTAACTTGCGACAACGATGAGTTTTCGCAATCATATGACTGTCGAAATCGTTCATCTAAAGTGTCAACACGCCGAGACTAAAGGTAAACAAGATAGCAGATACGGTCGAGAACACCCCCAAGGAAGGCAAACATACGTCTAAAACGCGCATCCCTGTGCTAACTGAGCAACAGGTGAAAGTACGGGCAGAGTTTTCCTATTTGACAAAATGTGACATGCCAAAATGCAGTCAAGATTGATCGCTTTTTCTTAATTTAATACCGAAAAACACCAACATCTTCCGATTTGTTTTCATTTTTAAAACGTACCGAGCGCGTAAAAAGCAGATTTAAGACCGAAAGCGGAATCGAATGCTTTGACATTGGCATAGATCTATATATATTATGATGATCTATATAAATCATAGATATAATATAATATAATATTATATCTATGATATAAATAGGCCTATAGCGGAGGCCTACATTGAAAACTAATTTACACCACTATTACAATTGTTTTGTTTGTTCATCACATTACGAATATTTCTATTTATTAAAATATTATTTTAACGATTTCATTCAATTCGTTTTAACGATTAAAGTTCTGGATTACATTTTTCTATTATGACAACATTATTATGTCTCATATTCATTTTCTACCACTAGAAAAGTTCTGGAATACACTGTCTCCTACTCGCTCTGAAATTTTAATAGGTAACCCTCGTCTTTTGCATTCCTGAAGAATTATTTCTTCTGACCTTGCGCATTGGGAACGTCTGTGAACGGTTCACCCCAGGGGCGTCTATCCCCCCCTAAGTCATTGGAGCAACTTCTCATTTCCCCCTCTTCTTCCTTTTCCCCCTTCCTTCCCCCTTAAAGTGGTGGCACAGACACTGACAGATCCCCCCCCCGCTATTTCTTGGATGGAGCATTTTCTCCAAGGTTTCTATGGTGTAGACGCCTCTGGTTCACCCTACTTGAAGCGCTTTATAAAATGTTTAACTAAGTTTACTATACAATAAGGTATGCACTACGAGCTATTGCTCCTGTCTGATACCATTGACGTTGACATGGCCGCTTTACTGTTAACCCTTTGGAGGTGAGGTGGGGTTTGACACACCCCATAGCTATTCCACGTTGCGTTTTCTATGGAAAACGTGGAACCAGCTTGGATTATTTTTGTCTACCTTAGTAAATGTGAAATATGAACATTTTAAGACAATATCAGGTACTATTGAACGCACAATGTTTTTTTATTTTGTTGCATATTAAAAAGAATTAATAAATTTTCGTATATATTTTAATTGATTTTATCGAATTACAAAAAGTAACGGCGCAGTGCCGAGGAATGAAATGGGCAATAATATAAGATATTGCAGCATATAATTTTGCATCGATGCAAAATTGATGCATTATTACGGGCATTATTCGTGCGTTTGGTAATGTTTTGAATGAGTACTGAAAAATACACGTGCAAAGTAGATATTGCATGGTTATTAGTTCACCTGTTGGCCATTTCAATAAGTTATTTGTTCGTGATAATCACCAGTTTCGTTTATAATTGGTTATAAAATTATAGTTCACCTCACAATTAATGATTGTAGTTGATATCGCGACTTGCAAGTCAAAAATATGTATTGGGGTATATCAAACCCCACCTCACCACAAACGTTCCAATGTTTCACTTCACTTCCAAAGGGTTAAGTTTTGATATTTTGACGTGCCTTCTGTAACTAGAGCATGGGGTCACCCAAAAGAGATGTCCGCAAAGGGGATGAGAGGTCACCCAGATTCTGAATAGGTTATGCGATTGCGAACGTCCGCATCGAAATTTGTTAAATGGGCTTCTGACATGCCCAAGCCTACGTGCCCACTTGTCACCCACCCAGAAGTCGGATAACCTAGATGGGTTCGATGTGGGAGCCCAAATCTATGAGTCCGCTATTGGATAACATCTGGCGTAGAGTGCGAGAGGTAAAGAGATCGAGTCCCATAGGCGGACATGCTTTGTAGTAGTGCCCGGAGTCAGTCGCTAAGGAGTTACCGACTGACTTGATGAGTTAGCGACTGACTTAGCGACTCAGTCGACTAAGTCGCATGCTTATCGACTGACTATGTCGCTTAGACTTATCGACTGACTTAGCGACTTGCTATCGACTTCTCAGGTAATCAGATATGTCTATTGGACATTACTGATTACCTAACAATATAATGCATTTTACCGCATACTGTACTGACCATACCACCGTTTCCGTGGCATTAAATGAGACCCATATAGGGCTCTATCCGGGTCCAATGTGGGAGTATGGACTCCGCTCCATGTGGGCATGCTGACAGAGGACAGACCGACGACTGTAAAAATTAATGTTAACGTGAATTCGTGAAATTGAGCACTTGGTAAATCGAATGAAGCGGAGGATTTATAGCAGTTCCCCATCTTACGGCCAACCAGTTGGCCGAAACTGCTGATGCCTGCCTCTGTCCGGCAGTAGCAGAGAACGAGAATCATGTACTCAGGCACTTGTTTCCAGTGTGAGAATCGTAGAAAAAATTGGGGAGTCTATACTTTGATCCATGTGGAGTTGAGATATTTTATTAGTATTTTCTAAACTGATGTCAGCGAAATTTGAAAGCAGCAGATTTCAACGCTAGCAGTTTTGCAAGTCAGACTCAATACCTTTGTTAAAAATATTCAAAAATGAATACATGATACACTATGGAAATTTCTTCACTTAGCCATAGATTCAGAATCAATAATGCTAAATCACACCAGATAGGCACAAGGGTGTTGGAAATGACTCAAATGACCCCTTGGGGTGCGCATTGAAGACCAGAACTTTGAAGTCCTAAGAAAGATTAGGGGGTTGAACCTCCCAACCCCCGACAGTTCTCACCGTGCTTAATCCCCCTCTTCGTAATCATCAACACCTTCTTCATAAGAGAATGCATAAATTCACTCTACCAGAAAGAGACAACGTCTATATCCCCGTATTCTCTATAAGAACTCTTACTAATAGAGAAAACTCTCTTACAATGTACCAAGTTGCGGCACGTCAGCATGTTTTCTTCAATAAAGGAATATTTTAATGTATTGTAATGTTGCTCGTCCTGCTGCTGATGTCTTTCTCAAATCGAAACTTGGAAACCGGGATTAAAACAACCAGCAAAATATTAAGTGAACGAAGTCGCTAGCAGTCGATAGCTTAGCGACTGGTTTCGACTTGAGGGCTTAACGGCGGCGGCGGCGGCGGATGGCGGCGGCGCCGGGGACTACTTTGTAGGCTACAATTTGCGCCGTGTATTGCAGGCTGTCTGTTCTGTTAGTAGTTAAGATTTATCGCATAATATATGTAGCCTACATGTACAGCGCAGTGCGTTTGCAGGCGCTTAATTAAAGAATAAATATTATTAATATTATGGAGCGATTAGCATATTTTAGCGATAAGTTGACGGAAGGGCAGAGAAGATTTATTGCGGAATAGGATCGGAGAAGTAGTCTTCGGGTGGAATTAGGACGTAATCGTAATCTCCAAACTTCTATAGCGCAGGCCCGGGCTTATTCTAAGGAATTTGCTCAACTGCACATAAGAGGCGAATTAGGGGGTCTGGAGGCGGTGCCCCAGTGGGGTCCAGGGGCAGAGTCCTTGGTCAAGGGGTTCGCTCCCTGAAGCTAATTAATAAGATATGACATTTCAAACAGTGAATTCGCCTCATTTTTTGCAATTTTTAGTGCATATTATTATTTCAATTTTATGGCTCACGAGTGGACATAATTAATTAAGGCTGTTCAAAGACGATTCATAAAACGGCATCCTGGCCTAAAACCTAAGGAATAAGTAAAACAGAGTTCAACGATCGCCAGTGTTTGGAAGCGAAGTAGGCCTATAGAGTTGTTGCAACTTGCAAAGACAGAAAAGGAAATTGAACTGTGAGAACAATCCGGGTAAGCTTTCCCATTCAAAGGCTTAGGCTTCAGTTTCTTACTGAAGGCATTCACGCGCTTATGTCTGATCAAAAACAGACTGAGCCTCAGCGCACAAAAACATTCTGAGTGAAATTCAGCCCTGTAGCGCTATGATCGGATTACGATTCTCCACCCTAGACTAGTAAAAGAAGGCAATCGCTTTGTTATAGGCCTACATGTCAAAATGTGTGATTTAGTTGTGTGTCATGTGCGTGTGCATCTGTTTCTGATGATATACAATGACGAACACAATCCCGTGAATATCAAAGATTGCGTTGTAGTAACCCTAAGTAGACTCACAGTCGGGACATTTAAAAGGATTCATGAATGTTGCACATAGCAGTTCAAACCCAACAGAGAGCAAAAGATTTTTTCTCGTTTATTGTTGCTACCTTAGCGTGTGCATTGGCGGCTCAGCACCGATAGAGGCCGCTGAGATGTGGAGCTCAATGGAAGATTCAAAGGCAAATTCAAAATTTAGTCTGTTAATACTTACGACGGGGGGCTTCCAAGACAGCGGTTTCTCTGTTCTAACCTACCGTATCTGAGAGCATTACGCGGACGTTCAATAGCGTGGTCGGCGATCCCGGGGGGTTGAGGGGGGACAAGACCCCCACCCTTAAGTGGGGAGGGACACGCCATACATCGTACCCCCAAAATTTTGAAGAAACACCAAAAAAGGTCATGACATTTTTTCGCCGCTCAGGTAAATTTGTTTGACCTCTTTTTTGACCAGATCAGTTAAAACCTCTCTTTTGACCAGATCAGTTAAAAATGCCCCCCCCACCAGGCCTGTCAAACAAGATCGCTGCCACTGTTCAATAGCATCTGCAACTCGTCCACCGTTTCTTCAGGTTCTTTTCATTAATCTCATACCCCTACTTCAGCCTTTTCGTTTCTTATTCTCCTCTTCTTTTCTTTCTTCTCCTCCTCCTCCTTCTCCTCCTTTGTCTCCTCCTTCTGCTATTTTGTTTGCTACTTCTCCTTCTTCATCTTCGTGTTCTGCTACTCCTTCTTCTCTTCCTTATTTCTGCTTCTTCTTTTTCTACTTGTCTTTCTCAGTCTTCTTCTTCTCCTCCTCCTCGTTCTCCTGCTCCTTCTGCTTCTACACTCTTAAAACTGCAGAGTTTTCTCAGCTACGATTTTCTCAGTTATCATGATAATCTTTATCGAACTATAAAAAATTGCTTTTGCAACAGAAAATTTAGTTTAGTCAGCAAACTTTAGCTGAAAGCGGTAACTTGCGTTATGATAATTCTGCTAAAAATGCATGGGTGCTTAGCACAGTGGTAATCACTTTGCACTAACGTTTCCTGACAAAGCGTTTGTCTGTATATCTTTTCCGAACGCGCGTGCAGGCTATGAAATTTTGCTGAAATAGTATCGCCACTTGGCCGTGTAGGATTGGCGTATCAACTATACTCTTAGTTCACTTGAACAGCATTTATCGGCAGCCGCTATATGCAGTCCTGCCTAAAGCGCTTTGTTCCAAAAATAACTTATTAACATCAGTTATTTGGACAGCATTGATTGGCTGTGGAGCGCTCGTTAATAGGCGAAGCCCTGCGCTTGGCCTTCGAGTGGCGCTTTACAAGTTTTGAAATTACGATTACGAGTATCATGAAATAGGCTGCACGATATATGAAATGATTTAATCATTTAATAATATTATCCGCACTTGGATTAACAACTAAATTATTCTAAAAACAGTTCTTTGTTCGATATATATATATATATATATATATATACATATATATATATTGTGCATCGGGGCGTATTAACCAAATCAGCATAATGCGGAAAATTACAACACCGCGATTTGCGGACCATTGATCACAGGACTATTGATTACAGGACTATTGATCATTAGGACCATTGATCATAGGACTGTTGATCATGTATGGATGTTTCCAGGTATGTATGCATATATGTATACATACATGTATGTATGTATGTCTGTATGTATGTATGTATGTATGTATGTATGCATGTATGCATGTATGTCTGTATGTATGTATGTATGCATGTATGTATGTATGCATGTATGTCTGCATTTATGTATGCATGTATGTATGCATGTATGTATACTTGTATGTATACATGTATGTATGTATGTCTGTATCTATGTATGTATGTATGTATCTACGTACATACTGAGTTTTGGTTTCTATACCAAACATCTTATGACCAACAGTCCTATGATCAATGGTCCTAATGATCAATGGTCCTTGTGACCAAACGTCCTATGATCAATAGCCCTATGATCAATGGTCCTGTGATCAATGGTCCGGTTACCACACATACATATATATATATACATATACATATATATATATATATATATATATATATATATATTGTGCGTCGGGGCGTATTAACCAAATCAGCATATTGTGGAAAATTACAACACCGCAACATGGAAAAATTACATAAGTTTTACACATGCAAGGAAGAATACGAATCACGCGTGAACTGGGAACATAATGATTCACACGCTCTTCACATACAGGCGCCTGTGAATAGCGACTTCGCTTTTGTGAGCACTGTAGAAATTTAGAGATTACGATTACGCGTATACATAGGCTATTATACCTACATACATGATACATGTATACATATACACGCACATACTCATGCATATACATGCCATATATACAAACACGTGCACTCCCACACACAGGCCAAGAGATGCGTGGATGCGTGGTCATTATCTGCTCATTATGTCTAATTACGCACGGCTGCCCGGCTGGTGGGTGGCATCCCCAAATTTGGCCGGGTCTCGGAGTACATGCGGGAGGTGCTCCACTGGCTCCCCTACCCGCAGCGCATTGCTTATCGGGTCTCTGCTCTGGTTCGGCGGTCCCTGGAGGGTTTGGCTCCTCCTTACCTCCGGGAGCTTTGCTGCTCCACTTTGGCTGTCCAGCGTCGTGGTTCACTTCGCTCTGCAGCACAGGCTGAGCTCTTTGTCCCCCGTGCACGGACTGCTATCCGGCAACACCGTGCCTTCTCTGTCTCTGGCCCAGCGACCTGGAATGGGCTTCCAGTAGCGCTGCGCTTGACCCCAATCGATTGCTCTTCTCTGTTCTACTCTTGTCTTAAGACTGTCATGTTTGACCGTGGTTGGACTGGGAGCGCACCTGAGTAGATAACCTTGAAGGCGCGCTATATAAGACCTCAGTAATAATAATAATAATAATAATAATAATAATAATAATAATAATAATAATAATAATAATAATAATAATAATAATAATAATAATTTGAGCTGTGGACCTTCTTTGCAGGTGTTCTGTCACTCCGCTGCGTTGGTTACCATCTTTTGTCGGTATATAGGGTCGTAAAAGGTGATAAGATCTGTCGCGGTTATTATCTAACGGTTCTGAGAGAGAGAGAGAGAGAGAGAGAGAGACAGACAGACAGACAGACAGACAGACAGACAGACAGACAGACAGACAGACAGACAGACAGACACCCAGACAGACAGACACACAGACAGACACACAGACAGACAGACAGGCAGAGGCAGAGGCAGAGACAGAGACAGAGACAGAGACAGAGACAGAGACAGTGGTGGTTGTATGGTTTTATTATTAGCCGCAAGTCCCTCAACAAATGTCTAGATGATGTAAGACGGTTTCTTAGATTTTTATGTTTATAGTAGACCGTTACTATTATGTAGCTGGTATCGATTTCTTTGTTCCTATTTTTGAGTGGTTTGGTCTTCTTCAGAAAATAGAAAGATACAATGGAAGAATGGGCCTTAAACATCAGTTTGCAATGTATGACTGTCTACCATGGTGGCTTGTAGTGTTTTTTGAGACGATGGACGATAATTTATGAGGCATGGAAAAGAGAAGGCGAGGGAGGAGGAAACGACCTGTATGTCTGCATGTCTATCTACCCATGCCTGCGCACATACAAATATGTACATATAGGCCCTACATATAGTCATACATATAAAGACATACATACACCTACACACCCATATACACGAACCTAAATATATATTACATGCAGTTTTGTTGTTCTCGAGACCAAGGTCTTGGTCTCGAGTGCACTCGAGTTCGTTTTTAAAAGTCTTGGTCTTGGTCTTGGTCTTGAGACCAAAAGTCTTGGTCTTGGTCTTGAGGTTCAAAGTCTTGGTCTTGGTCTTGCAAGACCAAGACTTTTGTCAATACGAACAGTCATTTAACCCCAAGCAAGAATTTTAAAAGTGTATTCAATAATTATTAATACAATTGCTTTAGTATATATGAATGAGGTGTGAATGAGGCTTTACCGTTGTTTTGGACAATTATTTTGACTTCCGGTTATTTACCATAAAATGATTTCAAAACACTCAGGATTTGTACATTTACATCAGGTGCTTGAAAAGCTGCTGTGTGTGCTAGCGATTTCAGAACCTGTAGAACGTATTTTTTCACATAGCAGAATTTTTATGAGGCCCCACAAGGCACGTCTTGGTCAGAAAATTCTGATCGAATCGGTTTGTACAAAAGGCATTTTGTTATGTTCGCATGAAAGGCTTTTGTACATACGAATTTGGAATTCGCTGCAGAGTTAATTTGCTTTAATAAATCGTTTTCATTAAAATAGCGAGTATTCCGACTTGACAGAGTTTAGTAAGCAATTGAAGTCTGGATATGAATGCGACTTTTTGGGTCTTTGTCTCGGTCTTGGTCTTGGTCTTGAGGTTCAAAGTCTTGGTCGTGGTCTTGAGGTTCAAAGTCTTGGTCTTGAGGCTCAAGGTCTTGGTCTTGGTCTTGAGGTTTAAGGTGTTGACAACAAGACTGATACATGCCTAGATCTACATACGCATACGTAAACATACAGACACATATATTTACATATATACATATATACACGTACATGTACACTCGTACATATATAGACCCAAATAGGCTATATACACACCTATACATCTATAGATATACGAACACGTACACATATATATATATATATATATCTATATATATATATATATACCATTATGCCTATATTCCGACGTACATATGCATATGTGGTCAGTAGTAATTGCCTACTCATTATAGAGCCGTTATCTTCTCTAGGAGCAAGGCATCAGACACCTACGGGCGATGAGCCCATGGATATTGATTGATTATCTTCTCTGTAGGTCTTCCGCTCTTCGTCCAGTAGGCCCCTATAGGATCGTATAAGGTGATAACTATGATCTGTGGTGGTTACCCTAACGGTTCCCGATACAGACAGACAGACAGACAGACAGACAGACAGACAGACAGACAGACAGACAGACAGACAGACAGACAGACAGAAAGACAGACAGACAGACAGACAGACAGACAGACAGAAAGACAGACAGACAGACAGACAGACAGTTGAGAAGAGAGCAACTTTTAGGATAAACCTCAACTCATTAGCTGCGTTTCCCTCGAACGCATCTCAGTTCACATTGTTTCGTTCACCACGTCGAGTTCACTAGCATAGGAAGATTTACAATGGTGATGGAAAATAAATTTCTTTCCAAGCTACAGGAGTGGAATTTAGCATCATTGTACGACAGAATAAACGGTAAGTTACGGTACCTTTAATAAAATTATATTTTATAATAATTTATGATATTATTCAATTCATTGATTTGTTGCACGTGCGCAGTAGCATTAGGCACTGTGTAAATCCGCCGTAATGAGCTTAACTAGGATGGTTGATGAATTAGGGTAAACTAAACATTTTACTGAAGTAAGCTTACTTACGTACAATTTTGAAAAAATAATGCAGGTTTTAAGTAGTTTAACTTTAAAGTGATGCATTACGAAAGCGACCAACGCCAGTCAATGAGGTTTTTATTGTAACCCTAATATTCTACGATTATTAAAATTAAAAAAATGTGCTATTTTAATTTCCGTTGTAGATCAAGAAATTACATGGGAGTCTCTTCTTTTGCTGACGGATATTTTTTGGATAGTTATTGTGCAATTTTTCAGATCATTGTATTTGACTTGAATTATTATTTCAAATATATATATAGTCGGATTTTTATGTAAACATATTTCAACGGTTGCACAGGACAAAATATGCCCTGAGGTGCTATGTTGTAGTTGGAATCAATCGTTATGACTCTGATTATTTAATTTATAACATGTGTGGCATGTGGCTGGTATACAGAAATTGTAGTCTTTTGTTTCACTTAGCCTATAACAATTTCAAATTGGTTGAAACAACAATTTTCACGAGACAGTAAGATTCTGCTGCAGTTGCAGACTTGACTCAATGACTTGAGACTTCGAGTCAGACTTGTCTCTAATTTGGTGCTGTATGATGATGATGATGATGATGATGATGATGATGATGATGATGATGATGATGATGATGATGATGATGATGATGATGATGACGATGATGATTATAAACATAACTATGAAACACAGACAGCTGCAGTCATGTGAATGAAATTTATGCAACTGAATACAGTTCAAATCAACACAGGTGATGGTTTGCCAGCAATTTAACATACATGAATGGCATGTATACCAAGTATTTGTTTTTCTAGACATTGTTTTTCTAGAATTTTTGTTGTCCTAGAAATTACTCTATCCCCCTCCTATGGGAGGGGGAATAAAGTAGTGGCAACACTCATGGCCAGGAGAGCATAAGGAACGCGGATCAACTCCCGTAACCCTATCTATGAACGCTATGTGTATTTCTATGAAAGCAAAATATTAATTTTGGTTTTTCTTATATGTACTTTAACAGCCTGGTTCAAGTATGTCTCGATCAGTACAAGGAGAAGGCCGATAATCTGGAGCAGAAGGGGTTGTGGCTGCTACCCCATGTAGTTGCGCTCATCCAGGACCCGAGCAACCTCGACGACGGGTCCTGTTTCTACGCCGTGATTCTCGGGATATTTACTTTGGAGTGTCCAACGCAATGATTGCAGTGGAGATATTCTTGAAACTTTCTGTATTTTTTATGTTAAAATTCCCGACGCTGCAAAGTCTCCTGCAGAGGACGGTGTATAGAACAGCCACCCACCAGGACAACAGCGGAACAAAAGTGCTGCAGTTGTCCGATTTACATTGTAGCTCATAATTTAAACATTAGGGCCTATTTCTTATGAACAACGATCAAATCAAATCAAATAATTGTTTATTTATTTAAGAAATTTTGTGTGCATGCTCTAGATATTTGAAGTGTTTTGAAGTTACATTTATTTTTGATGTTAAAGTGTTGGAAAAGTCATGGAATGTTTAGTTTTTGGCAATTTTTACACACTTTTGTCGTGTCTCGGATTTTTCTGCAAAAGTATGTTAGGCCTGCCGTGTGTGAACACTTATTATTACGTATTATAAAGTTTAAACTTGTTAGTTCAATATAATACCATCCTTGCAATATTACTGTTAGGCCTACATGAAACACTATTTTTAGCGTGAATAATTATCGTAATAAGTTCACTGCAGCGATTGAAGACCCATATTAAAGTAGGCCTATTAAGTTAAAAATAAAATGCTGGCTTTTTTCAGCAATGTAAAGCCTTTTCAGTTGAAAAACCGGTTTTTCGTCATGCTGGAAATTTTTCCAAGTCATGGAAAAGGCAGAGAGTTCATTTCGATCAAAGAGTGGCAACCCTGTAATATATCTTGATGTGGAATAATTTTTACATTTGATAGTTTCATTTGACATCACGTATGAACTTTCACCCGACGTTAAATGTTTTCACGTTATGCAATATTTCACGTATATGTATATTCGTTTATTATTCGTTTATTATAAATCAACGAAGGATGACACACCGCATCACAGCTTACAACAGTCTAAAGCGATAATATTTATAATGAAATAATAAATAATAAAGTATATATTTCCAGTGCTATGACAAAGAAATGTATGTGCTAGCGAGATTTGAGAATTAGTCAGATTGAATGAGAATGCTTCTATATAAAAGGCGGGGGATGAAATTCGTGACAAATTTTCATGTGCCATTCATGATAATAAGCTTCATCAAATATGAATAAGTTTTTTTCAAGAGACCTCTGAGTAGGTCTTTTGAAGAGGCGCTATATAAATTTCCAGAATGAATGAATGAATGACCTATGTGAAGAAAGCTGCCACATCTGAAGCTATGCCGATCTAACAATATAGGCGAGCTACATAAACTATGAATAAGTTAACACAGCTATACAGGCACACATGCGTCTCGTTGGTTCAGCGTAGTGTTAACTATCCCATATTTGCCCGTAGTTCGCATACTGGATATTTACATAGACAGCCAAAGTTGCAGCTACAGAGATCAAACAAGATTCCGCTATACATCATTGACAGGCCCAGTTCGCATAATGAATATTTACATAGGCAGCCAAAGTTGCAGCTACAGAGATCAAACAAGATTCCGCTATGCATCATTGACAGGCCCAGTTCGCATAATGAATATTTAATTATGCGGCCAAAGTTGTAGCTACAGCGCGCAGACCAGATCTGAGCAATCGTGCTAAGTTGGCTGGACTGAGCATTGACTTGAAATGAGCGAACTATCGCAGCTGCTGTCTGTATGCGCCAACCTATATAAGGCAATTTCTGTAGGTGAACCACAGGCGTGCTAATTCAAATCACCAGCAGCATTCAAAGAAGAATAGGCTTGATATCTTAAGGCAAATTACCTACATTCGGATAACCATGAAGATTTACGTGGAACAGATCAAGGCTTAGGAAGCTAATTTTTACCTATGAATTTTAGTTCTTATGTCCGCGGATTCGGCTGACATACCTTGGCAAATTTAAGAGTGTACTTCCGTACACGTGCTTGTGCGGCTGCAAAAACGAGCGCATAGCCTACTGTAGAACAAAAGACACAACAAAGTTTTAAGGGGGATACTTGCAGTTTCCGGAAGCGAACAGGCAGAATGCGACGAATCTTTTGTTCAAGATAGACATAACACCGCCACTGTTGCAGATCCAAAAGCATTTTGATCTCTGAAGTTAATTATGCTCGCCTTGGTGTGGAATAGCTTAATTGGGAAGTTGGGAGACGCTCTATGCATTTGCGATTTCTCTTGTATACGACTTGCCAAATTGCAGCCACAAAAGCAAGAAAGCCCTATGGTCCGACTTATTCGTAACTGTTTCGTTTTAAATTTTTTATGTTACAAACTGCCAACTGCAACTACCGGTACTGCTTGTGTTTAATCTCGTTTGACTAATCGTTATTTGGCTTATTTCGGACTCGGCGAACCAAGAGCTTGGTTTAAATATTCCATTATTAGCTGCTTTCGTTAGTTTATACAATTAGGTCTACAAAAAGTAACTGCACAACATCTTAATTTTAACTGCACAAATTTCTTTCTCAACTACACATTTTGTGTCCAGCTGCACTTTAGAATAAGCCCTCGCAATCCAAGCGCAGGGCAAGACGAAGGGCTGTATCCAATCCGTGTCTAATCCGAGACGAGTCCACGCTGTCGATCTTCTACAGAAGTGATTGGATTGTGAATAACCGATAAAGATAGAAGGGATGGGAGGATGAACGGATTCATGCAGCATCCAGTATTTATACAACTCTAGTCATTGGTGCTGGAAACCACGGAAAACAATATTGGATGCTTTCCATTATCGCCCCGAGTACGCCCTCCGATAATCATCGGCAAGACTTAGGAACGCATGCCCGTGCATTGAAGCCCAATACCCGAAGCGAATCGTCTGCGCCATTGATTTCTAAGAAGCGTTTCACCTTTCACCAAATCCGTCGTTCAATCCACTATCGCTGTATGCCACTCCTGCGGCCGATTTGCCTCGTTAGTCCTTAATTTGTTGGAGTGTTTGGACGCATATATTGCCCGTCCCCTAAGACTTGGATGGGCACACTAATAGCCAGCTGCAGAATTGCTTATCAGAATCAATTTCCTGTCACCTGCCTCTTCTTCGATGGACATGGCATCCAATTGCAGTGGTTAGAGCGCTCGCCTTGTAACGCGTAGCATACGGGTTCGATCGTCCTCTCCTGAGACGGTTACTAGGTACGTAGGGACCTTGAGTAAGTCCTTCACTCATAATTGCTCAGCGCCATCGACTGATGCTTGGTTATTAGATAGTGGCGCTTAATAAATTTATGATAATAAAAAAGTAAAAATAATTTCAGAATCAGTCTCTTGTCTCTTAATTCTTCTTCATCTGAAACTCTCCCGCTTCCTCCTCCTTCGTGTCCTCTTCTCCTGTCCTCGTCCTCTTCCTTCTCCTCTTCCTTCTCCTCTTCCTTCTCTTCCTTCTGCTCTTCCTTCTGCTCTTTCTTATCCTCTTCCGTCACCTCCGCTTCTTATTCTGCCTTTCCCCTTCTCCTGTCGTACTCCTCCTTCCACATCTCCTCTCCTCGCCTTCGCCTTTCTCCACCTATCTCTCCTTCCCCTCCATCTCGGCCTCCTCTTCCTCCTCTCCTGTTCTCTGATCACTGGCGTAAACTTGTCCAAAATATTGGGGGGCATAGGGTCTGGACCAGAGGTGCAAAAAAAAGTTTTTCAAGATGAAAAGTTGTTTTTGTTGTTGTTTTTTTCGTTTTTTGTTTTTCATGGTTTTTGTTGTTTTGGTTGTTTTTAAGATTTTCGGATAAAAAAATCCTGAAAAATGGCATGAACAAGAGCTCCAACTCAATTTAATTCAGTTGCGATTTCCGAAAATTAAAAAATCATTAAATCAATGTTATTAAAGTAACTTCTACAAAAATATGAAATTTATTATTTTTTTAACAAAAAAAACAAATTTTGTGGTTTTCTTTTTTTGTTTAAAACCAAAATCCCAAAAATGTTCACCTCTGGTCTGGACAGTCAGTTGAGGTTTCCGGTGTTACGTTAATGCGTATGAAATAGGGAGCGTTTTGTTTACATGTAAATTTGTTTCATATTGAAGATATTGAAGATAAAAATAAGTGTTTGTTTTCATTATGATTTTATGATAGTATTTCAGTTCTGTGTCTCTGTTTTTCTGTTTCTGAAGAAATTTGTCTACATTAAAACATAATATTTTAATATTTGATGAAGTACCCCTCTCGATTTTGGGGGGGCATTGCCCCGGATCCTCAATTATTGGAGGGGCACGTGCCCCGGCTGACCCCCCAGAGTCTACGCCTAAGTCTCTGATCCTCAACCTCATCGTCCTTGTCCTACTCTTCCTCCTTCTATTACTCCTCCTCTACTTGTGCCTACTTATCTCCTTCGTCTTTTTTTCTCCTTCTATCCCTCTTCCTTCTCATTTACCTCGCTCTCCTCTTCCTCCTCCTATTTCATGTCCGCCTCTTTTTCTCCTCTTTTCGTTCTCCTCTACCTACTCCTTCTGTTCCTCTTTTTCATCTTCTTCTTCCTTTTCCTCATCATTTTTCCTCCTCCCTCTATCTATCTATCTATCTATCTATCTATCTATCTATCTATCTATCTATCTATCTATCTATCTATCTATCTATCTATCTATCTATCTATCTATCTATCTATCTATCTATCTATCTATCTATCTATCTATCTATCTATCTATCTATCTATCTATCTATCTCTATCTATCTATCTATCTATCTATCTATCTATCTATCTATCTATCTATCTATCTATCTATCTATCTATCTATCATCTATCTATCTATCTATATCTCAATCTCAACTTGTCTTCCCCTCCTCCTCCTCCTCTTCAAGTTCCTACTTCTCTTCTTCCACATTTTCTCCTCCTATCCTCTTCTCGTTTCCCTCATCTTCTCCTCCTCCACTTCCTCCTCCTTGTCTTCCTCGTCCTCTTCCTTCTACTCTTCCTCCTCTTCTTCCTCGGTTCCTCCTCTTCTTCCTCGGTTCCTCCTCTCTTCCTCGCTCGTTCCATTTAAAATTTTTGACTCTCATCCGTTGTCCTTAATGTTGTTATCGTTGTTGCAATTGTTGTTTTTCTCACCGAACCGCGTTTGAACGATCAGTAACGAAGCAATCAGCCGACATAATTGGCCATTTTTATAGCGCCACTCTTCTCGCTTAACCTCAGCTCGTTCGGGCAACCAGCGTTATCGTCGCCATTTTGTGACGCAACCAAATGTTGGCGCAGAGTGGCGATGGACGGAAGAGCCACCCGGAAATTCTCTTCCTCAGTCAACACCAGAGGGCGTAGGATCAAAAAACGTTTTGTTGCTTTATTGTTATTTACTGTGTGTTTTTGTTGTAGGTAAATGCATTAATGGGGCAATCTTAATTTAGCGCAAAACACGTTTTACAAGCACCAGTGCCTATAAAACCTGCGATATAAAAGCTTCATTGATAGGGGAGGAGGGTCCTAAGAGTAGTGGTAACATCACTGGCGTGAAGAGCAAGAGGTAGCGGGATCGCTTCCCGCAACCTCCCCAAATTTAGGTCCACTCAGCCTTTCATTCGCGAGATGGCGCGTTGTTAAAATGAGATGTAGGACGTGATGGGCGCCTTGCATGGCTGCCGTTTACAGTTAAATTCGACTCCTGTAATAACTTGTCATCATCCGTTCATACTGATTTGTAATCATACTGCGTTATTGTCAGTTTGAAGATATTAAACAAAGATTATTATTATTATTATTATTATTAGTAGTAGTAGTAGTAGTAGTAGTAGTAGTAGTAGTAGTAGTAGTAGTAGTAGTAGTAGTAGTAGTAGTAGTAGTAGTAGTAGTAGTAGTAGTAGTAGTAGTAGTAGTAGTAGTAGTAGTAGTAGTAGTAGTAGTAGTAGTAGTAGTAGTAGTAGTAGTAGTAGTAGTAGTAGTAGTAGTAGTAGTAGTAGTAGTAGTAGTAGTAGTAGTAGTAGTAGTAGTAGTAGTAGTAGTAGTAGTACGTGCAGTGTGTTAGATGTCAAAAGAGGAATGGAAGGTCGAAATTTGTACAGATTACCACCGTAATCGTTATCGTAAACTCCAAATTTTTAGAGTGCTACTCAAAAGCTACGCAAAGCACCAACAATTCACGAGCGCTGCGACGTAACAGAGGGGTTGTCCAGACACTGGTGTCCAGTGGATTTTCGAGTCCGGTTGCCAGAGAGACCAGAGTGGCAGAGCAGTATACACGAACTCAGTTCAAAAATAATAAAAATTGTGTTGTTAGTGCTCCTTTCTCTCATGTTCTCGTTCCCTCCATCCCCTCGTTCCCTCCCAGCCTCTGCTCTTTCCTCTCCATCCATTCTTCCCTATATCTCTCCTCCCTCCACCTTTCTGCCTTCCTCTTCTTCTCCATCATTTCTTACCCATATACCTCTCCTCCTCTCCCTGTCTCTCCTCTTCCCTCTCCATCCATTCTTCCCTATACCTCTCCTCCCTCCACCTGCCTCTCCTCCTTCCTCTCCATCCCTTGTTCCCCAAACACCTCCTCCCCTTCCTGCCTCTCCTCTTCCCTCTCGACCTCTTCTTCCCGATCCCTTCCTCCTTTTTCTGCCTCTTCCTCGCTCTCTGCTCTCAACGGCACCGCTACAAATTAGACCGTCCGCTCATGTCCTCTGTCGTATCCCTGGTCGTGTTCTCAGCCGTGTCACTTCCGCATTCGTCCTACATGTCCCCAACCATCACATGAACTCTGCTTTCTGGAAAACCGCCCATCCGTCCATCCGTCCCTCCGTCCATCCATCCATGCATCCATCCATGCATCCATACATACATCATCCATACATCCATCCGTCCGTCAGTCTATCGACCCAGAACAGACGTGACTGAGACTTTGAAGATGCAAGCCCTAAGCCTCTGATATTCAACTCACAAGAACCTAACTATACTTGGTCCTCACATATAATATATATGATGCGAGCACGTATATATATATATATAGATATATGATGCTAGTGGATATATATATATATATATATATATATATATATATATATATATATATATATATATGCATGCGTGTATATATATATAGATCTTCGAGAACTGTGTGTGTGTGTCTATAGCTAGGTTCGTGTGAGTTGAATGAGGGAGGCTTAGTGTGCGCATCTTTAAAGTCTCAATCGCGTCTGTTCGGAGTCTATGGATGGATGGAAGGATAGATAGATGTATGTATTTATGGAAGGACGGACGGATGGACGGACGGACGGACGGACGGACGGACGGACGGACGGACGGACGGACGGACGGATGGATGGTTGGATGGATGGATGGTTGGATGGTTTGATGGATGGATGGATGGATGGATGGATGGATGGATGGATGGATGGATGGATGGATGGATGGATGGATGGATGGATGGATGGATGGATGGATGGATGGATGGATGGATGGATGGATGGATGGATGGATGGATGGATGGATGGATGGATGGATGGATGGATGGATGGATGGATGGATGGATGGATATACAAATATATGAGGTTTTTGACAATGACGGCGATTCTTGTGGAGTGGCAT
The DNA here is from genome assembly GCA_963556255.1 of Allolobophora icterica. Lineage (NCBI taxonomy): Eukaryota > Metazoa > Annelida > Clitellata > Crassiclitellata > Lumbricidae > Allolobophora > Allolobophora icterica. The sequence continues at coordinate 53,493,263 of OY744607.1, read as the reverse complement.
TGTTGTGTTCATGATGGTAATGATGGTAGTGATGATAGTGATATATATATAAATATACAATTGTACAGCAATATATATATGTTCAATAATATATATATATATATATTATTGAACATATATATATATATATATATATATAAGCATATAAATAAAAAAACGTGGACGTCGGGTGCTGTGTTGGTTTTTATCCATCAAATGATAAAAATTTCACTGAGAAGCCAGAGAGCAATGTACTCAAAGATCTCCGTATAATTATTCCAGTCTGAATGCAGGTATTTTTCTACACTACTTTGTCATCATCGTCGTCGTCATCGTTGTCATCATCATCATCATCATCATCATCCTCGTCGTCATCGTCATCATCACCGTTGCCACCATCACCAATTCACCATGGCACCATCGCAATCACTACAGGCTCGATCCTCCTCCTCTGAGATGGTCACTGTGTAGGGACTTGAGCAAGTCCTTCACTCACAATTGCTCAGCGCCATCGATTGATGCTTTGTCAATAGATAGTGGCGCTTAATAAATACATTCGTACATAAATACATGCGTGCGAGCGTGCATAAGGTAAAGCTTACACTATGTAGACCTACATACATCATGCACACATACATTCATTCATATAAATTATATAATACATACATATATGCATGCGTGCATGCATGCATACATACATACATACACACATACATACATACATACATACATACATACATACATACATACATACATACATACACACATACATACATACATACATACATACATACATACATACATACATACATACATACATACATACATACATACATACATATATAGAAACTCCTGTATCATCCATACCATAGGGTTTATATGAATCAATTTTATACAGTAAACTATACATAAATATATATTGTATAATTATACGATATTAGAAAAGGAAATGCGATCAATAAGGATTCATGCAACAATAATATATTTTTGCGTGCGTGTATCTGTGGGTATGTGTGCATGTGCGCGGGTATGCGTTTATGTATGTGTGTGTATTTGTATGTGTGCCAAAAATCTGATATATTTATTCGTCGAAGATATATCGACCCGACGTACGTCGGTGTAGTTTGCCCATTAGGAAGTCTGTCTGCTTCACGAGCGGCTGGCCAAAGCCGCTGACGTCTGCTTGCACAACGGCTGCCCGAATCGTATCGTATCCGACCGGTCGATCGATCACCGTCGCCGTTTCCATGGTTACCGGTTACCAGGTAACACCTTGATGGCGGCCATCGATCTGGGAGTAATTGGCTTTGGGAAGAACTTCTCGATCAGGGAACTAATTTAACGGCGCCTTATTGACGACCACGCCGCCCTCTTGGGGCGCCAGCGTACGTGGCTGCGCGGAGAACCAGCGCGTGCTGTCACCGGAAAGTAGGGAACCATCAGAAGAGGTATGGCATTTTTATTACAGTTCGTTTCGAATTGCTTTGTTATTATTCTAATGTTTTGTTTTAGTAATGCGTTAATTTTTAATAATGATTTTTAAAAGATATTTATTGTGGGTTTGGTTGCTAGACTGATATGAGTCTGGCCTTACTCGATATTGGTCTATTTATTTACGATTACTTTCCGAACTTAGTTATAAGCCAAAGTTTATTTAAGTTTAGTTACGAGTGTAGGCCTACTTAGGCCTACAAGTTATTTACAAGGTAGTTAACAAGCTTAGTTACGAAGTTATTTTAAGTTTATATCAGTCTTTAAGAAGAACTATAAGTGTCTTCTGAACCATATAAACCCTTATTATGTTACGCTGTGTTATGTTATGTAATGTTGTGTTATGCTAACTGTAGCCTAGATCTAAGTTTAAATTTTAGTTTAGGGCCTAGGCCTATCTTTGTTCTGTGTTCAACTGTAAATTATGGTTGATTTCAATCGTCACAAATTATGGTTACAAAAAACGTTCAATTTTCAGTTGGCCTAATTTCGGAAGAATGTTGCAATAAAGTTTAACTTAACTAGGCCTAATTCAGGAAGAATTTAGCGATTAACTCAAAGTTTTGTTATTTTATGGATAGGTATATGCCTAATATTGTAAAAAAAATCTGAAGAATTTAACCATTAACTCAAACCCCACTAGTTTTTAGAAAATCCTTATAGCGAATAGGTCTACTGCTTTACAATTTTCGGAAGACTTTAGCGATGCACTCAAAACCCTTCTTGTTTACGAATTTCCTTACAAAAGTAGGTCTAAGTTTTCACAAAGGAAACGGCAAAGGACCTATAGGCTTTTGAACCCTCCATCGATCACGTAATCCGATAACAGTTTTGTGGTCTGTTGATGTCGCCTGGGTGCCCCAGATCGCCATCGATCGTTGAAGCGTTGGTGCTTAAACCACGTCTGACCAACTGTCTCTGTTCCAACGCGTTGTATTCATCATCGTCTAGATTATGCACAGCGCTGTCAACTCCAGTTCCTTGGGAACTTGTCATCGAGGCTTGCTCGCCGCTGTTCCACTGTGAATATTGATAGCATTGTTGTTGCAATTGTCGTATATTTATTTATTTAATATAGATCTATCGTAGAATGTAATGACATTAAGGCAGAGAATCCCAGCCGTTTTCAGAGCAAGGCACCTTCAGTCAACGGTGCCTGGTCTTAATTTCATTTATTCTTCTTCCGGTTAGTTCTTTATGTCCTCCATGATTTGCTACGCCTCTGATACGATTACCCGCGTACTCTCTTCGGCCTCGCTCGCGTAATCGTGAGATACCGGGATGTGATCCTCTGACAGAGAAGGGTTACATTACCAGGTTACTGCATAAATTATAAGAAAACACTTGCTTACTTATTTACTTATCTTATAATTTTTATTTCGATTTATTACTTTTTTTTACAATCAATGCTTCTTGTTACTGTCCCATTGTGCGTTTGCTAATGGTGTAATAAAGACTATAGGCCTACTTACTTTTCTTTTTTTAATGACAAGCAACGTTTCTTTTATTCAACCACAGAGTTTCGACTAATTTAGGCTAGACTACTTAGATTTAAAAAATAGTTATAGGCGTATGCTAGTAGTGACAATCAGTAATGTATATAGTGTTAGTGTATAGTGTTTCACCTTTTTTGCAGAAAAACTGCACATATTATCCAGCCGCGGCACCCCTATAGAGCAGGTTCCCGGCACCTCAGGGTGCCACGGCTCCCAGGTTGGAAAACAGTGCATTAAGGTGTTACTTTTCGCCTCATCGAGATGTTTTTGTGAAAATTATTTCTCATTAGTTTAGTTAATTAACTAAAACTGAGGAAATGCATAACTGTTGGAAAAATCGTCTTGAAACCTGTTCTATGAAATTATCGGGAATTTTTGTCCTGCTAGGCCTATGTTCTACCTTTGTATGCCTAGCAAACGTTTGCTTTGACTAAGTAAGTAAGTAAGTAAGTAAGTACATTCTTTATTAACCAATTGCTTAGCAAATCGGACTTTGGTGTGCAGACAGCTGGTTAACAGTTGAAAAGTATATAACATCCTAACAATAAATATTTTGCGCACCAGTGACTGTAAAATGGATTGTCATTTGGTGTTCAATAAAATGTCAACTCAACTCTACGTGTCTTTCAATTATCTATTTATATTCACTCATTTTTATGGAGGTTATTTCTTGCCGTTGTCGTTTTATCATCGTTTTATTAATTAATTTTTTTAATTCTTTGTTTGTCTATGTGTTAATGTACTTATTTTAGCCGAGGTGAATATAATCCCTCGACATTTAAATATAATTAATAAAATCCATAGGTCTGTCTGCCGTATTCATCATCGTCTAGAAGGACGGTGTTCCAGGCAGACAGACAGACAGACTTTTGCCATATCTGTCACTGTCTGTCTACATATCTATCTTCCTACCTCTTACTGTTGTTATTGCTATTTTTCTCGTTGTCGTCATCGCGTCGTAGTCGCGTAGTGATTTACAGATAAAATTAGAAATAAAATTAGATTAGATGTCTGAAATATCACCCTATCGCTTGGACAAACATTATGGCAACAGACAGACGGAAGAACAGATAGACAAGCACACAGACGGACAGTTCTTTGACGTCAGCAAACGCAGATATACATGCAGAGACAGATAAAGAGAAGAATGACAAACATATAGACAGACAGACGGACAAGTAGATAGACCAACAGACAGTTTGACGCACGCAAACGCATAGTGTGATGTGCAGTGGATTGGCAGCTGCCCATGTGCTGACTATTAATTAACCAACTGACTTACTAAGGACCCAGATGATCATTAGGACAACGCTGAATGGGATAAGAACACACCTGACGTAACCTTCAACTCTCGGCGTCTCACCTTTTGACCGCTGTGTATTTTTGTGTAACTGGAAAGATTCGAAACTAGTCTAAGCGTATTCACTTGTGCAAATATTATAAATATATAGCATACTTATGCCAAGTATATTCAATATTCGTCACTGAACGCATGAAATATCTATATGTGTGCGTGTGTATATTTCAAAACAAGCTTGGCAACACATGTAATACAGATCAGAAATTTCTCTGTATCTGTGACTTACTGATTGTCGGTATCTGTACGTGTGTCCATCCACCCACCCATCCCCCGTTCAACCATCAACTCATCCATCCATCCACCCACCCATCCATCCACTCATCTAGCCATCCATCTACCATTCCATCCATCCAGGGGCGTCTACTCCATAGAAACCTTGAAGCAAATGCTCCATCCAAAAAGGGGGCAGAGATCTGTCAGTGTACGTGCGATCATTATTGGGGGAAGGAAAAGGAGGGAGGAAGAGGAGGGAGGGGAGGGGAAGACTTCGGGGGGGATAGACGCCCCTGCATCCATCTAACCATCAAGCCATCCATCCATCCACTCATCCATCCATCCCCAAACCAATCCATATATCCATCCATCCATCTGTCCATCCATCCATCCATCCATCCATCCATCCATCCATCCATAACTCACAGGTACACAGTGAGACAGATAGGCACACGCACAGAGACAGACACAGACACAGAGACAGCGACATGGCGTGGAAGTGCTTTCATCGGCCAAAAGACACGGATAATAAATTCCCTTTTACGGTACCGAGTACAAACCCCGTTTACTAAGTACCAATAAGGGAGCAATATAAAGCGATATGAAGAGAAATATGGCTTATGAACAATTCTATGAACACGTGCCTATTGAACGCCGCCAAACGAGAAATATATTTCTATATGTTTGCCTACATATATAAGTATTTATTTATGTATAAGTAAAATATTCACGTGCACGTATACATTTACACAAATAAATAAATATATATACATGTGTATATGTAAATATTTGTATATATATATTTATTTCTGTAATTTTTTATATTCATATAAAACTGTATGTAGACATGAATATTTATCTATAGAAACATAAATATTAATATACTTTAACCCATCACCGATCAGTTACGTACAGATAGTTATTCATGTAAACGTCTGAATATTCATGTCACGAATATTCATAAATCTGCATATTTGTACATAGCCAAATGGCTAGCGCGCTGGTCTGCCAGCGAAGATATCGGGGTTTAAATCCCCGTCAGGACAGGAAGGCATATCGAGATTCCTGGTGAGGAAGAGAAGTGGACCCCTCCCTCATGTGCCGAGGTCAGGATAATGAAGTCGCTAACACATGGCTGCCTCTCGGGATTATCTTAAAGCACTTTTATCTTCTTCCGGAGGTGATATCCATGGACATTAAAGAAATATATAGATATATGTGTCTACACGTAAATAATTCTGTATATATATATATATATATATATATATTAGTTTACGGTGGTCATTATACGCAAACTTACACCGTAACCATGGTAATCCCGTACTTGTAAGGGGAGATCATAAAATTTAAGCTTAACTGGCAATGGCGTAGTTTTTAAAAGCGAAACCCCATAAATTCGTGAAATCGACTCAGACAAGCGACGAGCTCCGTCCAGATTTTATGACGCACGGTGTACTATCAAAGGAAAGCCACCATGCAGTCGAATTCCCAATTTGCCCATGCACAACTGCGCATGGATAGACTTTGCCCTGCAGAGCACAGTGATATGTACAAGACGTTGACGGCATATGCTTTTGCTATATTGAATGCTATGCTGCATAGAATGCTATGTTGAATGCTCTGCTGTATAGAATGCTATGCTATATTGAATGCTCTGCTGCATAGAATGCATGCTATATTGAATGCTATATTGTATAGAATGCTATATATGCTATATTGTATGCTCTGCTGTATAGAATCCTACACTGGCGTAAACTTGTCCAAAATTTTGGGAGGGGGCATTTGGTTATTTTTTCTACACTTGTTGCATTGGATGTACAGTCCGTCTCAATTATTGGGGGGCACGTGTCCCGGCTGCCCCCTCCAGAGTCTACGCCTATGGAATCCTATGCTATATCGAATGGTATGCTGTATAGAATTCTATGCTACACTGAATGCTATGCTGTATAGAATGCTACGCTATATTGAGTGCTATGCTATATTGAATGCTATGCTATATGGAATGCTATGCTATATGGAATGCTAGGCTGTATTGAATGCTATGCTGTATTGAATGCTATGCTATATTAAATGCTATGCTGTATTAAATGCTATGCTGTATTAAATGCTATACTATATTGAATGCTATGCTGCATTGAATGCTATGCTGTATAGAATGTTATGCTATATTGAACCCCATGCCATAAAATATCATGTTACAATGAAGGTTATGCCATTTTTATGCTATGCTATAACAAAGGCTGTGCTATGTAGCAGCGCTGCTATAGGCTTTTGTTGTGGAAAACAATGGCACTGAATTCGGGCTGCAGGGCTGAACACACCATCAGAATCAATATCGCATTTTCCGCGGCAAAGGAATTACAAGAGTCTCTGAGGAGACTGTAAAGCAGTGCATATTTCGACTGTTTAAGCGGTGGGACAAAATATCCCACTAATGCTCGGATTTGACCCACCACCGATTTTTGTCCCGCCACTGAACCACCACTCATTTTGTGAGGTATTTATATTAGTTGTGATGTTAAAGTATTAATTTGAAAACAAGTGTAAAGTATAATTTTCTACTATAATAATACAGAGTGAATTAGAGCTGGAGTTACCATTAGTATGCTAACATGGACTTTTTCATAAAGTTATTAATTACAATTAAAATAGCGATTTCTTAGTATAACCAAGGGTATCATAAACAAGTACAATACAGCTGGAAATTATGCCGCTTTAAAATAAAATTAAAATGACGTTTTGAGCGGGGAATCGTAGAAATTAATAGCCTGTGATTTCTATGCTATAAAACGCCACACAGTATAGTATGTCCGTGAACACAGTCGATGTCACTCAGCGGCACAAGACAGCGGCTAACCACAGATTTAGAAATTAATAAATTTAATGTTAAGCCTAGTAATATTAGTTTTGTGGTTGGTACGGTACATAAGCCTGTCCAGTGCTTCTTTCAGCCGGAACGCTCCGGAACGGCGTTCCGACTGTAAATCCGACACCTTTTTTCAGCTATTAAACAATAATTTAGTTATTTTAATAAAGAATAATTTAGTTATTTTATTTTAATGTGACGTCAAACTTTTTTGGGGAGGTTCTCAAAGAATCACTCTCCAATCCCCAAGCCCGTTTTTTTCTCGGACTTCGCCTTCGCTTTAGCTCTTCCATAATTGTTCAGTTCCGGAACCTGTTTTTCTAGAAAGAAGCACTGAGCCAGTCATCATTATGGTAAACACAGTGAAAAATTTGTGTAATTTGGCTTATTTCGATTTCACGAATCAGAGCCTATGCAAGCCGATTTTCTGCACCAGCGCAGAGCGTAGGCATATTAATTCACGATTCACCGCTGAACACGCTCAGCATAACCAAGGTATTACTGTTTAGTACAACAGTAATACCTTGGTTATGCTGAAAACATCAATATTTTAATTGCAATTAATAATTTTATGAAATTTCCTATGTTATTACAACTGTAAATTAGAATATAATAATTGTGTAGGCCCTAAATGTGTGGGTAATGATACTTACAGAGGTTATTCTAACCGTTTCTCTTTTCTGTAAAATTATGAAGAACCGATCAAAAGACTTTTCTCTCGCTCACGCCCAAAACAATCTTGGCTGTCACCAGGTATTTGTCTTACCACTTCAAATTCACTAAAATATGCACTGCTGTAAAGCATCTATAAGATATGGTTTTATCGCCTTGTCTTCCCTTGCATTCCATTCATTTACTTCTCCACGACTTCCTTTCCATTCCATTCCATTGCCTTGCCTTCTCTTCCGTTTACTTCTCTTCCCTTCCTTTTTATTCAGTTCTCTTCCATTTGCTTCTTTTTCATTTTATTCCATTCAATTCCTTTCTCTTTTCTTCCATTCCATTTCCTTCCCTTTCTTTCCCATTTCATTACGTCTAGAATGTGTGCATGTGAAAGTATGTATCTATTTGAAAGTATGTATTCATGTGAAAGTATGTATGCATGTGAAAGTATGTATGTATGTGAAAGTATGTATTTATGTGAAAGTATGTATTTATGTGAAAGTATGTATTTATGATGTATTTATCTGATGGTCTGGAGAAGGAAATGATGCTGGCGTGCGGTGAGGGGAGGAGAAGACGGGGTCGCCCAAGGAGGAGATGGATGGATGAGATACAAGATGTAACTGGCATGAATTTGGCGGAATTAAGGGACTTGTCATCGAATAGGAAACAATGGAGTGTGTTCACCAGGACGATCGCTAGAGCTCCACGAGCTGACAGCACAAGGTAACAAGGTAATGTATTTATGTGTAAGTTTAACACTATTTCATTTAAGGAACATTTATATAGCGCCCCTTCAAGGCTGTCTACTCAGGAGCGCTCTATATTCAAATCAGACCCAACATGTTGCATGTGTACGAATTCATTTCTGTATATTATGCGTAACTTTCTTTTAGACAGTCTCTTGAGGTTCTAGTTTATCAGGACATCATTAAAGCCACGTCACGATCGGCAGGATGGGCGATATTTGTCGGAGTCCTTCCGCCTTTTACTTCCCTTCCCTTCTATTCCATTCCCATCCATTCCCATCCCTTCAATTCTTTTACATTCCATTCTCTTCTCTTCCATTCCATTCCCTTTAATTCCTTTCCATTTCCTTTCCTTCCCATCCCTTCAACACTTTTACATTCTATTCCCTTCCATTCCCATCCCTTCGACTCTCTCACATTCCACTCTCATCCCTTCAACTCTTATACATTCCATGCCCTTTCTTTCCCATCCCTTCAACTGTTTTACATTCCATGCTCTCTCCCTCCCATCCCTTCAACTCTTTTACATTCTATTCCCTTCTCTTCCATTCCCTTCGATTCCGTTCCATTCTCCTTCATTCCTATCTATTCCCTTCCGTTCCAATCCGCTCTTTAAGACAAATTGCACCAAATGAAGGGCCGGCTCTGAAGATCAAGATGTTTCCTCCATTGATAGAAATGGGTCGAGCTTCAGAGCCGACGTATTGCCGACAATAAAGCGGATGTTTGTTCGTCGCTGTTCATTGCCGTTATGGTGTTTCCGGTTTACATGTCGTCCAATTTGATGTGCGACTCTGCGAACATTACTTTATTGCCAGAGACCCGCATAGTGAGATAGAAAAAAATCAAACGAGATGGCAAACAAGCGAGTTGGTTTAGTGACTATATCTCTAGCAGTTTTTGCAATAAAACTAATAAAAGCTGACATATATATAATTTCGTTTATTATGATCAAAGTTGACAAACTGCAACTTCTTACAGAAAGAGTATGCTACAGTTAAAAAAAAGATTAGTCTAGACTAGCTTAGTCTAAGAAAGGTAGAATACTATTTAGTTCCTGGAGCATGTCGGAACAAAACTCTAGGTATAAAGTAGTGATTGGCCTTACATGGAAGTTCAAAATCATGAGTCAGTAAAGACTAAATGAAAACTAAACGGAGACTAAACCAAGACTAAACGAAGACTAAACGAAGACTAAACAAAGACTAAACGAAGACTAAACAAAGACTAACTAAGACTAAACAAAAGACTAAACGAAGACTAAATAAAGACTACACGAAGACTAAACAAAGACTAAACAAAGACTAAACAAAGACTAAACGTAGACTAAAAGACTAAACGAAGACTAAACAAAGACTAAACGAAGACTAAACAAAGACTAAAAGAAGACTAAAAGACTAAACAAAGACTTAACGAAAACTAAACGAAAATTAAACAAAGACAAAACGAAGACTAAAAAAGACTAACTAAGACTAAACAAAAGGCAAAACGAAGACTAAACAAAAGACTAAACGAAGATTAAATAAAGACTAAACGAAGACTAAACAAGGACTGAACAAAGAATAAGCGAAGACGAAACAAAGACTAAACGAAGACTAAACAAAGACTAAACAGAAGACGAAACAAAGACTAAACGAAGACTTAACGAAGACTAAACAAAGACTAAACAAAGACTAAACGAAGACTAAACGTAGACTAAACGTAGAGAAAAGAAAAACTAAATGCAGACGAAACAATGACTTAAAGCAGACTAAACAAAGACTGAACGCAGATAAAACACTGACTCAACGATGACTAAACGACGGCCAAACAAAGACTAAACGAAGACTAAACAACATCTAAACGCAGACCGTTTACTAAAACTAAATACAGTATGCTAGCAGTAGGGGTAATTTTAAGTACTTATTTTATATAGCGCCTCTTCAAGAAAACTCAATAGAGGTGGTAGTAGTAATAACAGCAGTAGTACTAGCAGTAGTATTAATAGTAGTAGTAGTAGTAGTAGTAGTAGTAGTAGTAGTAGTAGTAGTAGTAGTAGTAGTAGTAGTAGTAGTAGTAGTAGTAGTAATAATAATAATAATAATAATAATAATTAATTATTATAATATGTTACTAGGCATTCCAGAATAATACTATCCCTAATTTTTGAAATCCTGAGGGATTACATATGCCTCAGGTTAAAAACAGCGAGTTCTTCGTGCATGAACCATTATTTTTAACAGAGGTGAGTGCAAGTAGTAAGGAATACAAAATTACGCTCGGAGCTGTTAATGGAAATCTGGAAGATCAAGCCTCGTCATCACACACATCACAGAAACCGCCCTGAAATGACGTGGAGTTGTAGCGCTGGATTAAGACGGAAAGGCGCTACAGAAAGGAATTCTCTCTCAGGAGACTCGACGGATATGGACGAAAGGTGGCGACCAATATAACACATTAATTCTGAACCGGAGATAGGATTAAATGGAACAAGAATTTCCTAGGAAATGGATCTAAAGAAGATAACGCGGTCGGCCACCCCTCGAGGAATTGGCGAAGCTGTGTAAAGCAACTGGCTGCATTAATAATAATGATAATAATAATAATAATAATAATAATAATAATAATAATAATAATAATAATAATAATAATAATAATAATAATAATAATAATAATAATAATAATAATAATAATAATAAGATATGTAGCCATTCCAGATCCATCACACTTGTGATATCTAAGACACTGGGGGAACTTAGTACCTCAGGGCAAAAATAATGATAATAATAATACTTATTATTATTATTATTATTATTATTATTATTATTATTATTATTATTATAATAATAATAATAATAATAATAATAATAATAATAATAATAATAATAATAATAATAATAATAATAATAATAATAATAATAATAAGAGATGTAGCCATTCCAGATCCATCACACTTGTAATATCTAATAACCCTGGGGGAACTTAGTATTATTATTATTATTATTATTATTATTATTATTATTATTATTATTATTATTATTATTATTATTATTATTATTATTATTATTATTATTATAATCATTATCATTATTATTATTATTATTATTATTACTATTATTATTATTATTATTATTATTATTATTATTATTATTATTATTATTATTATTATTATTATTATTATTATTATTATTATTATTATTGACGCTACTACCACAATTACCATTATTAAGTCTTATTATTTTCATTTCTACAATAATTACTGAACGATCATCCGTCCCTCTCTCCGTCCATCCTTTTTACCCTCCCTCCTTCTTTCTCTCCCTCCTTCCCTCTCCCCTTCCACTTCCTTTCCCCGTGAGTGTTTACGTGAACCTCAGAGAGCGAGACAGTTTGAAAGCCGGAAGGAATTATCATTCATAAACAGCTGACAGAAACGCGGATTGACACGACCGAGAAAGAGATGGCTCTTGATGAGGCGCCACTCTTCACAGCCAGACAAACGAAAGGGTAGATACACAGAGAGACATGGAGAGACAGGGAAAGGAAGACAGAGACAGGCGGAAGGATAGCTATATACAGAGAGACAGACGAAGAGATACATAGAGACAGGCAGAGACAGACGAAAGGATATAGATATACAGAGAGACAGATGAAGAGGTACAGAGAGAGAAAGACAGAGGAAGACAGAGACAGACGGAAGGATAGAGGTATACAGAGAGAGACAGACGCAGAGATACAGAGAGGCAGGACAAGGAAGACAGCGAAAGATGGAAGGACAGAGATATACAGAGAGACAGACGAAGAGATACAGAGAGACAGACAGAGGCAGACAAAGACAGACTGAAGGATAGAGATATACAGAGAGACAGAAGAACAGATACAGAGACTGACAGACATACGGAAAGATACAGATACAGATACTTCATCTTCGTCCTCTTCTTCCTGTTCTACCTCCTCTCCATTCTCCTCCTTATAGTACTGTAGTTGCTGCTGCTTAATGACGCTGTCATAACAAAGATGACTGGCGCCGCCCTCCTCCTTTCTCCAGGTTTCGGTCTGGCACTACCAGAGTACGGACAGTGGCGAAGTTTCTACGCATGGGTCATTATCCGAAAAGTGCAGAATTGATGTCCCATGCTGGTTTTTTGAGTTTTTTCGATAATTTCTTCAAATTTTTTTGCCTATCCTTCAAAGAATGAGCAAATTAACATTTCCCATCATTGTTTTAGCTGATAGATTTGGGAAATTTAGAAATAAATTACTAAATGTATACAAAATATCACTACCATCCTCTGTCCGAGACGGTGTACAATGCATTAAATCCAGCTTTTACGCAAATTTATTCCATTACAACCTGTAACAAAGGTATATTATTTTGATTAATTAGTAGCTAGCATATGCAATAATGAAACATTTAGACTCATTTTCGTAATATTTATTTTTTAGAGCCTATTTATACTTGTCCATAGAAATAAGCATAATAGCCATCTCAATTTGTGGGAAGCCTATTTACTTTTAGAGAACGTGCTTACTTACTAAAAGAAAAACACCAGGAACAAGATATTGTCACCTATTAATGGAATCACGCAGATTTATGGTGAAATTCATAATGTTTTATTTTTAATTTAAGTTTGTGTGTTCCAAATTACAAAAAAGTAAATTTCTGTTTCATTGTCATCTCGTGTTGTATTTTCTGGTTTAGGTAGATTACAACATTGATAATTTATTTTATTTACCGCTACCTATCTGATAGAGTAATTCAAGTGAAAATATTTGACGGCTGTCATAAATTTCATCATTTTGTAATTACCATCCAGCGGTTGTTTACCATCATTACCATCCGTATGCATCGGATTTCTGTTATTTTCTCATGACAGTCGCATCTTGCCACGAATGGTAATGACGCATTGCTAAGAGTGAATTACATGCATTTTTGTGAATTATTTGATATAAAAATAAATTGCATGTAATTAGAATTTACTAGCAACTCTTAAAATGTTGTTCAACTTGTATCTAATGCATATAACATACAGTTATATAACATACGTTTGGAGCGCGTGTTTCGCCGCAGTGGGCTCATGGTTGACAGAGCTGCCTGGGTGAAATTCGTTCGCACAATGCATCGTAGCTACAGGGATAAGGAGGGTCAATACTGGGAAAGCAAGATCAAGTCCAGTTCCGGAGATCCGAGACGATTATGGTCCACCTTCAAGGACTTGTTAGGGAGCACAGGAGCTTCCTCCTCGACGGCTCCTCCTCCGTTCTCGGCCGACGAATGTGCCAACTTCTATACCACTAAGATCGATGCTGTTCGTCGGGACACCGCTGACTCTCCTCCGCCCTCGTTCTCCTCGACTGAGTTCTCTTTGTCCACCCTTGCTCCGGTCACTGAGTCTGAGCTTCGCCGGCTCATTCTTGCCTCGCCTGCCAAGTCGTCGGAATTGGATCCTCTTCCGACCTTTCTCATCCAGGAGCAAGTTGAAACTCTCCTTCCGTTCCTGACGATTCTCTGTAACTCTTCTCTACGTGATGGTATCTTGCCGGCTTCACAGAAACGTTCCATCATCATGCCTACCCTGAAACAGATAGGCTTGGATCCCTCTAGCCCTTCGAATTTTAGGCCAATATCTAATGTTAGTTTCATCTCTAAACTAATTGAGAAACTTGTTGCTTCTCAGCTACTGAACTACCTAAACTCTAATAACCTTCTACCCTGCCGTCAGTCGGGTTTCCGTAAGGGTCACTCTACTGAGACCCTCCTTCTTAGTCTTCTTAATGATGTTTACAGTGCTATTGATCGCTCTCAACTTACTCTTCTTGCACTTTACGATGTAAGTGCAGCCTTCGACACGGTAGGTCATGATCTTCTACTGCGTCGCCTTTCTACCTCCTTTGGTATCTGCAACCTACCTCTACAGTGGCTTTCGTCATACCTATCTGACCGCACTTCGTCTACTGTCTTCCACTCCTCGCGTTCCCCTTGGATTCCTGTACCTGTTGGCCTCCCTCAGGGTTCTGTGCTTGGCCCTCTTCTTTATATCCTCTTTACTGCTGACCTTGAATCTGTTCTCGCTGCTAGTGCTCTTTCTAGCCATTCTTATGCTGATGATCTCCAATCCTACCTGCATTGCTCTGCACGGGATGCTCTGAGTGCTGTTCGCTTGATGTCTCGTGCAACTGACACTCTGTCTGCCTGGCTTTCTTCCAATCGCCTGAGACCTAATCCTCTTAAGACCCAGTACATATGGCTGGGTACCCGCCAGCAGTTAGCAAAACTTGACCTGACCCTTTTAGCTGCTGAATGTCCTCTAATATCATTTTCTACCTCTGTCCGGAACCTCGGTGTCATTCTTGACCAGGAACTAACCTTTACTAAGCACCTCTCTTCTCTGTCTCGCTCCTGTTTCTACCATCTGCGCCAGCTTAGGGTTGTTGCTCGCTCTCTCTCAGCCTCTGCTGCTTCAACTCTTATCCATGCCTTTGTTTGTTCTCGTTTAGATTATTGCTCTTCTCTCTACACCGGTCTTCCTCAAGCCCGCCTGTCCTTCCTTGAGAGGGTTCTTCGGTCTGCGGCGCGCCTTGTTGGTTCCATACCTCGCTATGGCAGTGTATCCTCCTACATGCATCATACTCTTCATTGGCTTCCCATCCGGCAGCGTATCCTGTATCGGCTTTGCTCTCTCGCCTGGCAATGTGTTTTGGGTATGGCTCCTTCCTACCTATGCTCTGTTTTTACTCTCTCTTCTTCTCTTACGGGTCGCTCAGCCCTCCGTTCCTCTTCTCGGGGCGACTTTATAGTCCCATATGCCCGCACTGCTACTATGCAGCGCCGAGCATTCTCTGTCGCTGGTCCAACTGCGTGGACTGACTTACCATCTTTCCTTCGCCTATCTCCTCGTACTCACCCGTCTTCTTTTTACACTCTATTGAAGACTTTTCTGTTTGATCAGGCCTGGCTTGGGAGTGCCTCTGAGTAGAGCCCTTGAAGAGGCGCTATATAAATTCCATGATTGATTGATTGATTGATTATAGCTAATGCTGCACAGATTTTTTCTGTAGCTAAAAATAATATTTTTTTGGGGAATAATTTCGAAAAATGTCTTAATTTCTTGACACCAGACTAATATATTATGTGAAGGAAAGGCCTGTTGTATTCCTGCTTAATGCTGGTATCATCTACTTTTAGGAAATTGCCATTTTATAAGCACCAGAGGAATATTTCAGGCATAGGCGTAGACTCTGGGGGTCAGCCGGGCACGTGCCCCCTCCCAATAATTGAGGAGCCGGGGCATTGCCCCCCAAAATCGAGAAGATAATTTCTTCAAATATTAAAATATTATGTTTTAATATAGACAAATTTCTTCAGAAACAGAAAAATAGAGACCCAGAACTGAAATACTATCAGAAATTCATAATGAAAACAATGATTTATTTTAATCTCCAATATCTTCAATATGAAACAAATTTACATGTAAACAAAACGCCCCATTTCATACGCATTAACGTAACACCGGAAGCCTCTGCTGACTGTCTAGACCAGATGTGAAAGAAGCTTTTTTTAAACAAAGACAAAAAAGAAAATAAAAAAATTTGTTTTTTTAAATAAATTTCTTATTTTTGTAGATGTTATTTTAATAACATTGATTTAATGATTTTTATTTTCGGAAATCGCAACTGAATGAAACTGAGTAGGAGCACTTGTTCATGCCATTTTTCATGATTTTTATGATTCGGAATCCGAAAATCTTAAAAACAACCAAAACGACAAAAAAACCTAAAAATCAAAGCAAAAGAAATAAACAACAGCAAAACAACTTTTCATCTTGAAAAAACTTGTTTTTTTGCACCTCTGGTCGAGACTCCATGCCCCCCAACATTTTGGACAAGTTTACGCCAGTGATTCCAGGTCCCTGTAATTAAATATGATTACACAAAAAGGTCGGACTGTAGTGAAAAAATAGGAGTTTTGACCATATAAATTGTGAAAAAAAATTAACTTATGATTAAAAAATAAAAATATAGTGGATTTCTTTCAAATTAGTTAAATTTAAATATGTACATAACTAAAAAAAAACACTTGCAACCAATTTTGGGAAAAAATTTTGTTTTTGTTTTTCGGAGACGAAATTTGTAACATTTCGGATAATGACCCGCATATGAATAAATTGTTAACGTGGCTACATCAGCGGAATAGACGCGGACAGTTGTGAGTGGAAAGACGGAAAAGCTGAGAAAGAGGAGAAGGAAAAGGAGGAGTTGGAGAAGGAAGAAATGAAGGGAGAGGAGGAGGAAAATAGAGAAGGAAGAGGAAAGGAGGAAGAGGAATAATAGATGAGAAAGAAGCAATGGAAAAGGAGGTGGAAGAAGAAGAGGAATAAGGAAATGGAGGAAGAGGAGGAAGAGGAGGAGGAGGGAAAAATAGGCGGAAGAGGAATAAAAGGAAGAAGAAGAGAAAAAGGAGGAGTGAAGGAGGGTTGAAGGAGGTGGAGAGGAAGAGTAAGGGGCGGAGGAGGAAGAGGAGGAAGAGGAGAATGATGCTGGCATGAATTCGTCGAGTACAATGGAAATCGGGGTGGGGGCGTCGTCTTAGATCCATAGAGACGTCTTAGGCCATTGTCATCGCCTGCACACAACTCGTAGACGATAATGGAAGAGTTCCAGGTATGAACGTCTTGTCTTCCTTCTCCTCTTCGTCTACTTCCTCCTTCTCGTCTTCCTCCTCCTCTCTCTAATCTTACTCCTCCTGCTTTTACTCTTTATTATCGTGTTCACCCTCCTTCTCTTCCTTCTCCTCTTCTTCCTCCTTCTCCCCTCCCCTTCTTCCACTTCCTCCTTTCTCCTTCTCCTCTTCCTTCTTTTCTTTTATCCTCCTCTTCCTTCTCCTCCTCTGCCTCTTCCTCCTCTCGCTCCTGCTTATTTTTCTTCCTTCTCCTCTTCACTTTCCTCCTCTTCCTCGTCCTATTCAGATTCTTATTCCTATTCCTCTTACTCGTCTTCATCTTATTTCTCTAGCTGCAGTTCCTCCCGCTCTTTTCTTCTTCTTCATCCTCCTCCTCCTCTTATGTGTCTTTCTCCTCCTCCTAGTTCTCTTCCTTCTTTTACTTTATCATCCTTCTCCTCCTTTTCCTCCCCCTCGTCTTTCACGCCTTCCTCCTCTTCTTGCTCCTGCTTCTTTTCGTCTTTTCTTCCTGCTCCTCGTCCATATCCTCCTTCTAATTCCTCCTCCGTCATTCATCGATTGCATACAACTCACCAGAAAGCCTTCGCTTCGACACACTGACACACAATGCATAACCGAATCTTTCCATTTAATTCCCTTTCATAAATATATATATATATATTATATACATATATTATATATATGTATATGCATAGCTATGCATATCCATACGTTCATATAGGGGTACCAATTTCCTCGCCTACTTTGGTATAAATATACACAATATTACGCATATATATATATATATATAATATATATATAATATATATATATAAAGGAGCCTTGATGTTGCAATATATTATTATGACACATACAGATGTCTGGAATACAGGATATAATATATATCTCAATGCGTATCTCAAACCTATCGGTCCAACTTTTACATATTTTTACGTGTGTGTGTATATATATAGGTATATAATTATATATGCATAATATATATACATATATATACATGAGGCTATACGATATATACATGTACCATTCGATTAACGTATGCACGTGTTTGTGTGTGCGTTTGTGCGTGCGTGTGTGTGTGTGTGTGTGTGTGCGTGTGCGTGTGCGTGCGCGTGCGCGTGCGCGTGCGTGCGTGCGTGCGTGCGTGTGTGTGTGTGTGTGTGTGTGTGTGTGTGTGTGAGTGTGTCAGTGTGTGTGTGTGTGTGTTTGCCTGCTTTTAAACGTACATAAACGAAGACTGACAATGAATGGCATACATGGATTCGTGTTTTTAAACCTCATTGATTTATGTAGCGCCTGTTGCTATAATTACAAGGCAGCAATCGATGCCAACACACAATGGTCGTGGTCCACGTCCAGTGATTGTCATGTGTAGAGGAGGACAAGGTTTCGAACCTGTACACGTCGCTTGCAGGGTGAGCGCTCAGCCAGTGAGGCAAAGCGGCACTGATGGGTTGTTCCTTTAAGTGGCGCTGTATAAATGTCAGATTACAATTACAATGGGTAGGACAGGTATACCTGATCAAATATCTGATCCATCCTACGAACTCGCCAAATCCTCACCTCTTGCTATCTCTCCACAGGTCTTTCACTCAAAACTGAAAACACTTCTCTCATTCACTAATCCTGTCCCGATTCCTACTCTTCCCCTTACCTCCCTCGCCGTTTCAATTCTAAGCTCCATCCACAATTGCCGTCGAATTCTCTGCCTGCCTGACCCCTTTGGATCTTGATCTGGAACCGATTTTGACCCCACATGCCTAAAGATTTTGTTTTGACTAGGCGCCTGTGCTGTGAATGAGTTGGTTCCAGCGATTTCGCTGTTTTGGGCGTTGTTAAAGAAATCTCGAGATAACGATTATGATAGCTAAGTTATTCTCTTGAGCTAACCCTGAAAGTGTATGAAATGTTAGCGACTTCAGATTCCTAGCCTCGGCATATGATGGCGAGTGGCCAGTCCTCTCCCTCACGGTCTGATCGCCCACCGAAAGTGTACGGTCAGTGTACTCATCATAGCGGAGTTCGCTTGGGGGATCAGGTGTAGCCGAATTCCCGAAGCAATTAATTACCTGCGTTGCGCACGTGCGTAGATACACACCTAAGTAAAGAACATGAAATGACATATTATACACCTTTGCAGAAATGCCGTTAAAATATGACGAGTGTTACCGCTGTTCACTGTCGCTTGGAGCGAGGTAGTCTAGTCACTCTAGTGGTTAGCGTACTGGACTGTCAACCGATAGGTCGGTGGTTAAAATCCCCGCCAGGGCAGAAATCTGTTTCGAGATTTCTGCTCCACCTGCAGTGTCCTGCACCTCCTTGTCAATTCAGCTGTAATGCGTACACCATCCAATCCTCCTCCACTGTCGGTAGGAAGATAAGACGGCAAGGGAAAGGACTGGCCACCCGCCATCATATGCCGAGGCTGCGAAAATGAAGTCGTTAGAGCTTCATAGCTAAGGCTATGTATCAGGCCAGCTTTAGGGACTGCTCTTCTTCTCTCCTCCTGCAGTGTCGATTGTATGGTCCAATGGCACCTGCCTTCATATGCCGAGGCAGAGAAAAGGCAGTCGCCGACACTTAATACCCGTGGCTGTTAGGTTGTGTTCTTATGTAAGGTTCAGCGAGTGCCATATTGAGCGTCATGGTGATTGAATCGGTGGCGCACTTGCCCTGTATTCCAACGCTTGAAAGTCAGAGCCTTCCGAGGGACTCCGTGTAGCGACATTGAACAAGTTGTTTTCACACACGCGCTTCCGTTGCCCTAATCCATCCAATCCTTCGCCTTAGCAGCTGCTCTGCCTCCTCTCTCTCTCTCTCTCTCTCTCTCTCTCTCTCTCTCTCTCTCTCTCTCTCTCTCTCTCTCTCTCTCTCTCTCTCTCTCTCTCTCTCTCTCTCTCTCTCTCTCTCTCTCTCTCTCTCTCTCTCTCTCTCTCTCTCTCTCTCTCTCTCTCTCTCTCTGGTATCTCCGCCAACCGTGTTTATTAGATGTCTGTACATCAAAGTGCGATCAGCAATTGGTTAACAAAGAATATACTTACTTACTTCAGTCAATCAATCAACCTAAACTTTATATGGCGCCCCTTCAAGATACTTACCCAGAGGCTCTCCCGGCTCAAGCACGGCTGAAAAGAGGGCTTTTGCAAGACAGTCTAGCTGAGCCGGTGTGTCAACACGTCGAAACGTAAACCGGACATCTTACTTACTTACTTACTTACTTACTTAAGTAGTTGAATAATATGGTACCGGAGTGGGCTGGGAAGTAATGGCCACGAGTCCATACGGAAGGACCTCTGGGATTCGTCCATTGCCGAGTCAAGACATGAGCGCCGCCCCTTTGAAACGTACGGACTTTTCTTACGGAGCTATTTTACGAGACAATTCAGTTCTTACGAGCGCTCGGGCCTCCTAATAAAACCCGCAGTTTTCATATATTACTTTCTGAAGTGCAATTATTATAGGAAGGTCGTAGTGTTGAAGCGACAGGTTATGGCTGCCAGGGTAATCGACGTCGACCCCGCCTTAAATTTCGAGTAGAGATTGCCCCTTGTGGGCACATTTGTGCCCACGCAGGTGTCTAGTTTCCGTTTAGCGCCGCTGTGTCGTGACGAAGATGATTAGCGGCGCCCTCCTTCTTTGTACATGCTAGGACTGGCACCAACAGAGTATACGGCAGTGGCTGGGGTAACCTAGTGGAGATGGTTTCCAACAGTTTAATGACATCTTAGCAGAGGTCGTTGACATCGATGGAAAACAAAATTCAAACAGTTTTCACCGTTACTCGCAAATCACACAATCAATTAAGGAAACGTAACTAATGAGGTGCCAATGTCAAGTCTGCTTGAGCGAGACTTAACAGAGGTCTTGGTAATAGCAGCAGCCAATTGTAGTTTCCTTACCAGACGTATTATACACAAGATGCGACTCACACAATAGGACACTTTTCAATATTACAACGAACTATTGATTAATTGATTGATTGATTGATTGATTGATTGATTGTCTGTCTGTCTGTCTACCCGTCTGTCTGCCAGTCCATATTTATTTCGGTCTCGCTGTCTGTGTGACTGCCTACTTGATTGTATGTCTGTCTGACTGCCTACTTGCCTGCCTACCTGCCTGTCTGTCTGTCTGTCTGTGTGTGTGTCTGTCTGTCTGTGTGTGTGTGTCTGTCTGTCTGTCTGTCTGTCTGTCTGTCTGTCTGTCTGTCTGTCTGTCTGTCTGTCTGTCTGTCTGTCTGTCTGTCTGTCTGTCTGTCTGTCTGTCTGTCATCTACTTTTCAGTCTGTTAGTATCCATTTTTCTCTTTTTTATATCAATCTGCCTATCCATTTACTTGTTATTCGAGTTTAAAATATACGATTTTTACATATTGGGGAAACGAAGAAACTGCAGCGGAGGGTAATTGAGACGATGACAGGCTGCGTCACGTCCGTGACGCGAGTCGTCCAGCGACAATGAAGTCCCGACGTGACATGATCAGTGCATTTTTGAGTGCGCACCTGCAATTGTAATTGTGATCTGACATTTAAAAAGCGCCACTTCAAGAAAAAAACTCATCAGTGGCTCAGATCCATTTGACGTTTGTTGTTTTCCTAGACCGACTGATAGATGACAACGCATGATTCCATTAATCTAATCATTTCTGAGCAGGCTTGATCTGCTCCAATCTAATCCTAATAGAAACAGTCATGAGTGTGAAGAGTTAGAGTTGCAAATCAGTTGTCCTTAAAAATCCCGCATATAAGTCGCACCTTTGTTCAAGACGCGCGACACTGGCTTTGCTACAACCGGTTAAGCGGTTCCACTGAAGCGACTTCATTTTCTTAAACTCGGCATATGATGGCCAGCGGAATCCTTCACCGTTTGATCTGACCTTCTATGACCCGATTTACGTTAGAATACGATCTAACTCGTCCCGAGATTTTCCGACTTAATGTGATCTAGTCTGATCTGAATTGATCGAGTCTGACGAGAAAGAGTCACATGTATGGGATACAGGCGCCTACGTTTTCTTTGCCTCGGCCAACGACAGCAGCAGGTGGCCAGTCCTCTACGTCGATGCCCGATCCTCTCACCGACACTGTTGCTTATCCACCATAGACTTCCTCTCTGTCTTACGGACTGATCTTCTGGATATTGACCTTACTACGGCTTGCTTTTGGTGCGCCATCGGTTGATGCCTTGTGGATTAAACGATTAAACACCGGCGCAATAGAAGTTACCAATTACAATTACTGTTCAGCAGGTGGGGTCAGTCCTCTACATCGCCATCCGAGCTTCTAACCGACACACTGCTCAGCGTCAACGCTCCTTTGTTTTCAGCCGACGCTATCTACACACGCGCCCTGTCGCTTCAGTTGACATCAGCTGCGGTCGTCTGCTTCTCAACCGGCGCGAACTGACCGACCAGTCAGCCTTCTTGCCGTCCGTCACGTAACCACGTTCCTTTCATCGGCGCACATTCGACCGCTGAGTAGCGCAAGCAGCAGAAACAACATCGGATCAGAGCGGCGCAGCGCGCGGTCGGAATCGCCGGAATTCTACCGATGTGTGCGTAATTTACGATCACGGCCGAGAGGTCGGCCGCGTTTGCCAAATCGGCCGATTGTATACGAACTGCGGCCGCTTAATCTTCTGTTTTGAATAGTAAGGATTCAGAGATTTTATTTGTTGACAACAGTGAAGTCGCTTGAACCGGCTGTAACAAAGACTGCGCCGTGCGATTTATATTAGACGCGACTTATACGCGGGTTTGAAGGGATTTCCTACCGTACTAAATGACGGCTGAATTTCAAATAGCGCATCAAACGAATTGTGTTGGTAAATCGGATAAATTGTGGTTTAAATGGTCACAAAAGTGTTGGGAGAGTTCCTTCTTAGTAGTAATCGGATAAAAATTGGACTGCAACGGTTACCAATGAGAGTTTGGTGATTGTTCTCGTCGAATATGAAAAACGTCTGCTAACGGTTACTAGAATGCATTATTTTTATAATAGAATCGGTTATTGTAGAATCTACTCGTATTTGAATCAACAACTAGACTGTGAACGGTTATTGCCGAGAGTTGGACGATTGATTTTCTACAAGTAATCGGACTGTGAACGGTTTCTAGAGAGGTG
>OY744607.1:53332169-53464669 GCA_963556255.1 Allolobophora icterica | reverse complement strand
GAGTGCATTATTATTATTATTATTATTATTATTATTATTATTATTATTATTATTATTATTATTATTATTATTATTATTATTATTATTATTATTATTATTATTATTCAGTGCTCTTTTCAGCCGGAACGTGCCGGAACGGCGTTCCGGCACCTTTTTCAGCTACTAAACATGATTTATTTATTTTAATAATAAAAACAATAATTTACCTATTTTAATTTACTTTCAGTGTTTTTGAACTATTTTCAGTGTTTATTGAGACCCCTCCGAACCCCCAATCCCGTGTTTCTCGTGATTTTAGCCCGCCCATAATTGTTGCGTTTCGGAACCTATTGTTCCGTTCCGGAACCTTTTTTCTAGAAAAAAAGCACTGATTACTATTATATTATTACTATTGTTATCATTATTATTATTATTATTATTATTATTATTATTATTATTATTATTATTATTATTATTATATTATTATATTATTATTATTATTATTATTATTATTATTATTATTATTATTATTATTATTATTATTATTATTATTATTATTATTATTATTTAACCTGAGGTACATGTAATCCCTCAGGATTTCAAAATTATGAATAGCATTATCCTGGGATGGCTAGTCCACGTTGATGTCGTCAGGGGCGTCTATCCCCCTAAGTCATTGGAGCAACGTACCTTTTCCCCCTTTTCTTCCCCCCTTCCCGTTCCTCCCCCCCCCCTAAAATGGTGGCACACACACTGACAGATCTTCCCCCCCTATTTCTTGGATGGAGCATTTTCTCCAAGGTTTCTATGGTGTAGACGCCCCTGGATGTCGTGCCGAGTGCTGAGAGTGCTGTGAAAAGCGATTGCGCTATTTTTATTATTATTATTATTATTATTATTATTATTATTATTATTATTATTATTATTATTATTATTATTATTATTATTATATTATCATCATCGTCATTATCATCACCATCATCATCGTTACAGAATGTTTAGGCTTCTGCCAAGTTTGTCGTTATACTTTTACAGAGAAATGTGTCATATCTGGGCACCAGCATATCGCTTTAATAACTGCACTAATTACCCTTATTGTCCGTCGCCACACAATAAAATCTTCTTCATACGACGTTTACAACCAAGACCTCGTGTTTGACAATAAATGAATCTTACTCGGCCCGGTACGGTTTATCATCCGAAGCGTCAAAGATTAACACGCCGGGAAAGGAGCAACAGAATGGCCGACCCGATGTTATTGGCCTCATAGATCATACGACGGTCCGACAGCAACAAGATGGCGGACGCTGGTTCAGACGAAGGAACCAAAAGAATCGTAAATAACCTGATAATTGCAGCAATTAGGTAGCGATGTCGAGAACAGGAAGTGGATTGTTAATGACACGGGTTCGAAACCAGGCGCACCGTTTACATTCCTCAGTGTTCAATCTGGTATGGTAGGTTGGACGAAGCATAGTAAGTAAGGACAAGTATGGTATGGTTAGAAAGGTGGTATGGCAATCAGGTATGGTATTGTAAGGTAACGCAAGGTAAGTTTAGTTAAAGCAGTGTATGGTAGTCAGACATGGTAATGTTAGGTAAGATAAAGTAAGGTAGGGTATGGTAGTGAGATAAGGAAAGGTCATGTCAAGTCATGTAAGGTAACCATGTAATGTGACAAATATTTGTACAACTGTAATTTGATAATGCCCCTTTACAAAGTTCAGAAGTACCCATCGAAGCCGGGCAACCTTTAAGAGCCATAGGTAGACTGGAAGAGGTAAGCTTTCAGTTTAGAGCGAAATACAGTCTCTCGAAGAGAGTTGCGAACACGAGGAGGTAGAGAGTTCCAGATGGAAGGACCGGCAACTGCGAATGAACGCCGACCAAAGGCAAGACGTTACTCCCTTGACTATCAAGCACCACCTAAAATCCAGATGATACACCTACAAGTCTTCTAGAAAGGTAAGCTGCATACGAAAGGCGCATGTGAAGATAATACACGATAAGATAAGATCAGGCAAGGTAAGTTAAAGCCAGGCAAGGCAAATTAAAGTCAGGCAAGGTAAATTAAAGCCAGACAAGGTAAGCTAAAGTCAGGCAAGGCAAGTAAAAGTCAGGCAAGGTAAGTTAAAGCCAGGCAAGGTAAGTAAAAAATCAGGTAAGGGGCCATCCATATATTACGTACGCAATGAGGGGTGGGGTGATCGGATTCAGGCGATTTGCGTACGGGTGCGTACGACGGGGTTGGGGGTCTATACTGATAATGTACGTACGCATAGGTTATGGGGGTGGGGGGTGAAACCTATTATTTGTCTTGAATTGATTGGCCTTCAAGTGAGCCAGAGTTCAGTCTTTTCAGCTACCAGGTGCTACCACGGGAAGTAGGACTGTGGGAGAGGTGTCACTTACCTCTGAACGCTATTATTAAACTATCACACAGCTCAGCAGTGAGTCCATGGATTACTCATCCTTTAATCTGGCCTAAAGTGCAGTGTCGTACTGACATATTCTGCAGCTGGTCTTACGGGGGGGTGCGTCAAGCGTACGTACGCAGGTGAAGGGGTGGAAAAAAGTACGTGTGCGAACGGGGGGTGAGGGGCCCAAGTTTCCCGGATTTTTGCGTACGTAATATATGGATGGCCCCTAAGGTAAGTTAAAGTCAGGCAAGGTAAGTTAAAGCCAGACAAGGTAAGTTAAAGCCAGACAAGATAAGTTAAAATCAGGCAAGGTAAGTTAGGCAAGGTAAGTTAAAGTCAGGCAAGGTAAGTTAAAACCTTTTGCGGTCCTTAAGAATTTTTTTTGCCTAGCCCATAGGGTCTGTAAAAATTTACATTCTTCATCATATACACTACAGCGATTTTTGATTTTAGTAGGCCTATTCTATATTTACTTCAAACATCCTGTTATGCATGGAAACATTTGACAATTTTCTTTGTCGGACACTAGCTGTTATGCACAAATTACAGTTCTATGCGAGACATCTGCCGGTAGGCCTATTATTTGCAATAGGTATAGGCCAATGCAATTTACGAAGCATTTGTAATATTTTTAGCACAACTACTTAGGCTCATTGTTTTTTGCTCTACATTGTTTATTGGGGCTTGGCGGTATTGTGCCTTTTGTGATAAATCTTGAAACAATATCTGTGGGGTGTAGTCCTGGATGTCCTGTAGGCCCTGCAGGTTTTACAGTAATAGACTGTCTTTCGTCGCTTCTCAGCTGTCTTCCGATCGTTACATACTGTAAGGTCTTTCATGATCTTGTTGGGTAACTGAGCAACAAAGTGTGGCTCAGTTTCTAAATCCGTTGCATGTTGGGGGTCCAGCAGTTCCTGCAGTGAATGACTGTAATAGTTGCATCTTTTGCCACCCTCCAGACAGTCGCTGCCGACGACACACCATTATCATCATCATCATTATCATCACTGTCATCGACTTCATTCGGATCACCGACGATGCTTCGTGAAATTCCGTGTCACTACTGTTATAGCTACTTTCATTGTCTTCACTATCTGTACTGATTTAATCTATTCTTTTATTTCTAAAACTTCCCCTCCCCTGAAACGTTTCCGAGACATCTTTACCCTTTTTGTGTATCCGTCTTGCTTGCATGTAAATGAAGAGAAAAAATACCATGTACTCTAACATTGGTGACCTACCACATTGATACCGTATTCGCAATAAATATGCCATGTATCCCACCAGGAGGGACACCAGACGTTATGGGCTAGTCCTATGTGCATGTCCCACCATTTGGGACATAGTATAGAATCTGAATTTTTAGAATGTCCCATGGAGTGGGACGGAGGACCGCAAAGGGTTAAAGCCAGACTAGGTAAGTTAAAATCAGGCAAGGTAAGTTAGGCAAGGTATGTTAAAGTTAGGCAAGGTATGTTAAAGTCAGGCAAGGTAAGCTAAAGTCAGCTTGGTTCAGTTTAGCAAGGTCTTGAGTTGATGCAAGACAGTTTATCACGGTCGTGTGATGCCTTCTCTAGAAACTACGGCGCTACATAAATCAGAAAAAGAAACCATAAGCGATTATATTCTATGACCATATTCTATGAGTCTCAAGATTATCTCTGACATCGTCCCGATAGAAAAACGGAAATAACAATTCCGACCAAATATTGAATTTTCTCAGAAATTCTTCTGCGAAGGACTTTCTCCGAAATTCAATAGTCTGTCGGCAACTATAGCATCCGCCAGTTGTAGCATGAGTTCATCCGCCCGTTCGTTTGCATCTGCCTGCCTGTCTGTCTGTCTGTCTGTCTGTCTGTCTGTCTATCTGTCTGTCTGTCTGTCTGTCTGTCTGTCTGTCTGTCTGTCTGTCTGTCTATCTGTCTGTCTGTCCACCTATCCGACCGCACACCCGTCCGTCCGTTCATCCATCAATCAATCAAGTTATACCTCCATCCATCCATTTATACATCCATCCATCCATCCATTTATACATCCGTCCGTCCGTCCACCCATCCATCTATGCGTACATACATACATACATACATACACACATACATGCATGTATGCATACACACATGCATACATTCAAGCATGCACGCATTGATGCATTATTTATTCACGACAGGACAAAGACAACCGCGGAGCGCTTAGCAACTGCGACCTCACTTTGCTAAGCAACAGTAACCATGGCAACGACCTCTCCGACGGAGCTGTTCCGTCGATCGGATCCCTCCCTCCGTCGTCGGCATCGGCGACCGGAAGAGGAGCGGCGGGCGACCGCCAGATGGCCTGCGACGACCCGGAAACGAACGAGTTCCATCTCGGTCGTCTGCAGTTCGGGGTCGCGTACGACTTTCCGGAAATGACGTTGACGCTGCACATCCTGCGCGCCGTCACACTTCCGGCCAAGGACCTGACGGGCACGAGCGATCCGTACGTCAGGATCATGCTCCTGCCGGACAAGAAGCGCAAGATCACGACGAACGTCAAGAGGAAGAATCTGAATCCGCGATGGAACGAGGTCTTCGCTTTTGAAGGTCGGTCAATGTCGTTTTCTATGTGAAGGACGTTTTCTAGGTCAAGGTCGTTCTCTAGGTCAAGGTAATTTCCTAGGACGTTTACGCCGTTGAAGTCGTTTTTTGCGGTCAAGATAGTTCTGCCAGTTTCGCTTTACCAAACAATGCCATTTTCTGTGTTGCTGTCATTTTCTGTGCCATTGTCATCTGTGCCAAGATCATTTTCTGTGTCAATATTTTCTGTGCTGTTGTCATTTTTTGTGCCAAGGCGATTTCTTGTGCCAATGTCGTTTCTTCTCTCAAGATTTTGTCGGTTGATGAAGGCCATAATCAATTATTTATTCATGTATAACGGCAGTCATTATCATCATCATCATTAGCAGCAGCAGCAGCAGCAGCATCCTCACCACAGTTACAGCGTTGTAGTCATTTTCATCATCGTCGTTGTCGTCGTCATCATCGCATTAATCATTCTCGTCGTCACGACTGACGCCACTGCGCATGCGTCATCGTCCGGAGGCGGGAAGCTTAAGTGTGTCGCAGGTGATTTCGGGAAATTAGCGCTTCAGAGAAACGCTCTGACATTCTGTGCCCCCCCACCCACAGCAAGGCACGGACAGTCCACCGCTCTGCTTACCTCCACTCCAGTCCTATTCCTCCTATTTTCTTCTCTCCGCCCTCGTTGTTCCCTCACCGTTCCTTATTCAATTCCTCTGTCTATCTTCCGTCTATTCTCCCGTCTATTTCTCCGTCTATTTCTCCGTCTATTTCTCCGTCTATTTCTCCGTCTATTCCTCCGTCTATTTCTCCGTCTATTCCTCCGTCTATTTCTCCGTCTATTCCTCCGTCTATTTCTCCGTCTATTCCTCCGTCTATTCCTCCGTCTATTTCTCCGTCTATTCCTCCGTCTATTTCTCCGTCTATTTCTCCGTCTATTCCTCCGTCTATTTCTCCGTCTATTCCTCCGTCTATTCCTCCGTCTATTTCTCCGTCTATTTCTCCGTCTATTCCTCCGTCTATTTCTCCGTCTATTCCTCCGTCTATTTCTCCGTCTATTTCTCCGTCTATTCCTCCGTCTATTTCTCCGTCTATTCCTCCGTCTATTTCTCCGTCTATTCCTCCGTCTATTTCTCCGTCTATTCCTCCGTCTATTTCTCCGTCTATTCCTCCGTCTATTTCTCCGTCTATTCCTCCGTCTATTTCTCCGTCTATTCCTCCGTCTATTTCTCCGTCTATTCCTCCGTCTATTTCTCCGTCTATTTCTCCGTCTATTTCTCCGTCTATTCCTCCGTCTATTTCTCCGTCTATTTCTCCGTCTATTTCTCCGTCTATTCTTCCGTCTATTTCTCCGTCTATTTCTCCGTCTATTTCTCCGTCTATTTCTCCGTCTATTCTTCCGTCGATTCTTCCGTCTATTTCTCCGTCTATTTCTCCGTCTATTTCTCCGTCTATTCCTCCGTCTATTTCTCCGTCTATTTCTCCGTCTATTTCTCCGTCTATTTCTCCGTCTATTCTTCCGTCGATTCTTCCGTCTATTTCTCCGTCTATTTCTCCATCTATTTCTCCGTCTATTTCTTCGTTTAAGTTTCTTCGACTCTCTATTCCTCCCTATATTCATCCATGTATTTCTATTTTTATTGCTCCGCCCATTCCTCCTCCTCCTTTTTCTTTCTCTGCTTCTCTATTCCTCCGTCTATTCCTCAGTTTTTTCCTCCATATATTCTTCGTTTAATTCCTCAATCTATTCTTCTGTATGTTTCTCTTCTGACCATCGCTTTAATGCTCTGTCTTTTCCACGCTATTCCTCTGTCTATTCCACGCTATTCCTCTGTCTATTCCACGCTATTCGTCTGTCTATTCCGCCGTCCATTCCTCCCTCTACTCTTTCTATTCCTCCAGCTAATTCTTCATGTATTCCTGTCTTTATTCCTCTATCTATTCCTCTGTTTGTTTCTCTTCTGATCCTCGCTCTATTCCTCTGACTATTCCTCCCTTTATTCTTTATCTATTCTTACTCCTAATCCTCCATGTATTCCTTCATGCATACCTCTTTCTATTCCTCCCTGTATTTCTCTGTTCCTCTCTCCGTTCTTCCATAGTCATCCCCTCGTTTCTTTTTCCATTTTTCATATTATTCCGTATAATCCTCTCCCTGTTTCACCCTATTCCTCCTATGATCCTCCGTCTATTACTCTTTCCGTTTCTTTGTTATTCCTCCGGAACTATGCAACATAAATAAATAAATCCGATTAAGGCTTTTTATTTAGAGACATTTCCACCTCGCCTTTCCAGCCTCTTCCTCCTATTTCTCTTCCTCCGTCTGCTCCTTGTCTCTGTCCACTTTCATCATCATTTCTTTTTTCCCTCCTACACGTCAACCTCTTCTTTTTCCACCCCTCCTTCTCGTGGTCTGCTTCCTCACCTTTCCTCTGATCCATCCAATTCCTACAATACCTTCCTCCCATTCCTCTTCCCCTTTCTCCCATTCTTCTTCCTCCCTTTCCTCTTCCTCCCATTCCTCTTCCTCCCATTCCGCTTCTCCCCATTCCTCTTCCTCCCATTCCTCTTCCATCCCTCTTCCTCCCATCCCTCTTCCTCCCATTCCACTTCCTCATCTCTGCGTGTCCCTCTATTAATTAGCCGAAGAACATTCGTCCTTCGGGGAGAGTGTATGTGGCGCCACCTATCAGTCGCATGTTACTTGACGAATGGCAGTCTCTCCGCCACCAGAGGCGCCACTGTGCACGTGACCGCCCATATCAGAATTACTGGGCAAGGTTGGTATAGTTAGATGTTGTACTGAGGTATGCTATGGTAAGGCATGCTAAATTTGGGTAAAGGAAGGCGAGCATGGGTAGAATAGGATAGGATGAGGAGGTGCGTTAAGCAATGGTGACATTGGGTGACATTGGGTAGGGTAGATTGGATGTGGTAAAGAGCTATGTTAAGGTACGTTAGGATTGGGTAGGGCGAACTGGGATGAAGAGGTGTGTTGATAAAGGTAATGTAAGATTGGATAGCGTGGACTAGGATGAGGAGGTAAGTCGAAGTAAGGTAAGACTGGGTAAGGTGGACTGGGATGAGGAGGTATGTGGAAGTTAAGTAAGATTGGGTAGGGTGGACTCGGATGAGGAGGTGTGTTGAAGTAAGGTAAAATTGGGTATGGTGGACTCGGATGAGGAGGTATATTAAAGTAGGGTAAGATTGGGTAAGGTGGACTGGGATGAGGAGGCATGTTGAGGTTAAGTAAGATTAGGTAGGGTGGACTGGGATAAGCAAGTATATATGTTGAAGTAAGGTAAGATTGGGTAAGGTGGACTGGTATAAGGAAGTATGTTGAAGTAAGGTGAAAGTGGGTAGGGTAGACTGGGATAAGGATGTACGCTGAGGTAAGGACAGGTTCGTAGGGTATGCACTGGATTAAGTTCATAATTAAGATTAGATGGAAGGCCGGATAGATGGATAGATGGATAGACAGACCAACAGGCAGAGAGACCAATAGATAGTCCAGCAGACAGACGGTCGGACAGGCAGGCAGGCAGGCAGGCAGACAGATAGATTGACAGACAGACGAACAGACAGACAGACCAACACACAGACAGGCAGAGAGACAAGCTCTTACAGTCTCATTTCGTAGTCGCTCTAAAGCCCTTATAATCGGCATCCAGAGGTAGAAACCGTTGGCCTTTGCTAATGCAATATGTCCCCAGCAGATGTCACTTTCCACCTGAGTCCCTCGATCTGTGCCAGGCTGGACGACCGTCTGTCTATGTGTCTTTGGACGTGTCACTCTACGTCTGTGTGTTTCTGTCTGTCTGTCTGTCCGTACGTATGTCTATCTGTCTGTCTTTCTATCTGTTCGTACGTTTGTCTGTCTATCTGTGAATATTTTTTGTCTATCTGTCTGTCTGTCTACATGTCCGCCTGCCTGTTTGTCTGTCCGTGCTTATGTTTATCAGTATTTCTGTCTGCCTATGTGTCTATCTGTCCGTCTGTCTATCTGTCCGCCCGTCTCTCTATCCGACATCTGTCTGACTAAATCTCTGCGAGTACGTGTAAGACTACTTGTCTGTGTGTCTGTATGTCTGTCTATCTCTCCTTCTGGGTGTTCATTCGGATGTCTATTTGTCTCTGTGTCTGTCTATCTGTATGTTTGTGTCTGTCCCTACTTCTCGTGGCTTTCCATCAGTCCGTCCGACTATCCATTCTTCCCATCTCCCTTCAATCCGTCCCTTCTTCCTCGCATCCGTCCGCCCATCCAGGATGATGGGTCTCCATATCATCGCCGGCGACGTATCCCCCTGCGGTCGTATTGAGCCGGGGGTCGAGCCCCATGACAGCCACAATCCCTCAACAAGGACCCGCTAAAAGCATCCCAACCACACACGCCCATTTGTCTCATATATATATTTATGCAAATACATATACATGCACATGTGTATATAAGTATATATAAAATATACACAAAATACATATAGGTATATGTATTGTTATATATATTTTATATATATATATATATATATGTTGTTGATATATTGAGATCATAATTCGATCTAACTGACACACACATATATATGTACAAATATATGTATATACAAACACATAGTTCGAGAATTCGTGACTTTCGGTTTTAGAATTCGTAAAAATTCGCGAATTTTTGGTCTATTTTAAAATTCGTAAAAATTCGTAAAAATTCGTTGGGCCATTGTTGGGCCCTTTTTACATTGACGATGGCGTTTTGCAAAAACAGCGTAAGCAACAACAAATGACGTCGTGATTTGTTGTGTTAACCTTTTGCTTAGAATTTAATGTAAAATTCAATATGAAAGTTTAGTACGTAACAAGTTAATTAGTTAAAATCTAATTTCTTAAAGATGAAAGAACATGGACCGGAGTGGAAGTATTTGGGCCTAGTAATTTTGGAGGAGAAGGAAAGGGTAATCCAAAAATACAGTGTTGTTTCTGTGACAAGGAATTTGTTGGTTGTTCTGCCCGAAATCTGGAACATTTTCATGGCGAAAATAGAGAAACCAGAGTCGAGTGGGAGCAGTGGGTTGTTCCTGACTCAGGACCAGAGGACAATGAAGAAAAAGACACAGCTCGGTGAACGTTGCCAACCTTTTTAATCATATGTTTGGTTGCAAGCTGTGTTAGTAACTGACTTTTCACATGGAGCTGAGGCTCTGGTGGTTTTTTATTCTGCTGACTGACAGTCTGACACTCACAGTCACGCACCCCAACTATGATAGAAATCGAAGTTCAAGACTCCAAGTAGAACAGTAACTGAATATCAGTACTATTGTGTTGCTAGTCAGCTATCTTTTACGGCTGATTGATTAATTGCCTATGACATTGACATTTTCTTGCTTAAAAAGTTGAAAGAAAACAAATAATAAAATTCGTTGCAATGGCAAAGAATTCTATAATTTTATTATTTCACGAATTTTGACGAATTTTAAAACTCCAATTTTAAAATTCGTTAAAATTCGTGAATTTTTTAAATTCGTAAAATTCGTAAAATGCGAATTCTCGAACTATGTACAAACATGGCGAGAAATATGGTCTCATCACATCAAGCACACACATATGCACACACAAACATACACGTACACACACCCATACAGACATGTGCACACATATGCACACACAAACATACACGTACACACACGCACATATTTTATTATGTAGTTATACGACTCGTATAACTACATAATAAAATGTGTGCGTGTGTGCGCGCGTGCACATGTCTGTATGGGTGTGTGTACGTGTATGTTTGTGTGTGCATATGTGTGTGCTTGATGTGATGAGACCATATTTCTCGCCAACTGCAAACGCACTTCTTTTCCATCTCTTCCATCTCCTTTATTGCCCGTCATGTTTCGTGCTTTCAACGCGAACCTCTGAACTACTTCTGTGAAAGGGAGCTTTATGAAGTGCCTCGGCTCTATTGTATACTGTGTTAGATGCATCTATATAATGCGTATGTATGTATATATATATATATATATATATATATATATTATAGGTTATGTACAATACATAAAATGTCAGAGTCTTACATTTATATATATATATTTGCAGATATATTACAGATCAATTATATATGAACGTTTCCAGTTTAACGCATACACGAATACACTTAGAGAGGGAGAGAAAGAGGAAGAGGGAGAGGGATTGGGAGGAAGAGTGAGACGGAGACGGTAGGAGGGAGACGGAGAGTAGGAGTGAGAGTGAGAGGCTCAAAGGGAGAGGCAGAGGCACAGGGAGCAGCAAAGACATTTCCCGAGAAGGGACATCTTACCAAACTAGCGGAATCTAATCTGTGACCTGCGCGAGATAGACCAGTATATATACCATCGCGTTATTACGACAACGGCGCTATGGAAGTCATTAGATTAAATTAGATTAGAGAGCTAGGAGTGACCAATGAATAGGTCAGAACACTCGCGAGAAACGTTGCACTGGCTTCCTATCGAGGAACTGATTCGATTTAAGATCCACCTACTTGAACGATGGCTTACGGAACTTTACGCTGCCTCCGTGCAGCATACATCAGAGAACTGTTTGTTACGAGTCCGCCTAGTCGCCGTTCACTGCGCTCTCCTACCGTCGGAGATTTAGAGGTTCCTCGCTTCAACTCGTCGTGCCTTCTCTTGCATCGGATATTCTTCCTCGTGGAACAATCCTCCTTTGAATGTACACGTTCTCTTTGAATTGATTCCTAAAATCCGACTGGTTTAGATCATTTTCTGTGCTAGTGTCATTTTCTGTGCTAGTGTCACCTGTGCCAAGGTCATTTTGTGCTCCAAAGTCATTCTCTGTGACAAAGTCATTTTCTCTGTCAGGGTTGTTTTCTGTCGATGGAGGCCATATTCACGTACAGCGGTAGTCATCATGTGTCCTTAGTCAGATTACCCATGCAAACAGCGACATTGGTTGTACATCGGCGCTATATAAATGATTCGTTAAATTACATTCACATTGTGTACATGTGTAGAATTGAAATACATGCACATATGGAAATGATCTATACTTAAATTTGCATATATGTACAACGTCTGTGCAGGGAGTTGTGAGCCAACGAAGGCCACAGTTTGATTAAGGCTACTTTGGAACACGAGTTGTACGGTGGCCTAGTGGTTAGCATGTTAGACTGTCAATCGAGAGGTCGGGGGGTTCAAATCCCACCAGGGCAGAAATTTGTCTCTGGATATATGCTCCACCTAGCCAACTCGTCTGTAATGATTACATAGACCGCACATTGGCGGTGGGAAGATAAGACGGCTAGGGAGAGGACTGGCCACCCGTCCTCATAAGCCGAGGTTACGAAAATGAAGTCGCCAGCATAGACTGCTCTTCTTCTCTTCTGGAACATAACTTTAAAAAACATACATCATAACATAACATAAAATAATATAACATAAAATAACAAGGCTTTTAAGTTGTTCAAAGGACCTTTTTTAGTATGTGTTAAAACCACTGCAAGTTAACATGGAACGCCTAACAGCCGATCCTTCCAATAATTCTCTTAAAGGCTGTGATAATGTCCACTGAGATAGTACCGTCATCCAAACCGTTCCAAAAGTCCACAACTCTTGCAGTGAAGAATTTCTGCCAGGGCCGGATTATCAAAGGTGGTGTTAAACTGTGGGGCCCCACGACTGTATACTATAGAGTGTAGGCCTACACAGTAAAATGGCGTCATTTTATAATGTGTCACATAGCACTTGACTTCCGGTCAGGTCAGGGGCTTAACCTATCTCTTACGCCATGCTTTGGTCTAGAAAGTGGGGGTACCAAATTGCGCATCGTTTCCCCTTCAAGAACGTTAAGTGATTATATAATGGCGCCCAATAATAATAATGATGACGATGATGATGATGATAGTAATAATAAAAATAGCAATAAATATAATAATGACAATATAATAATGACAATAGGCGTAATAATAAATATAATTACAATAACAAGAATAATATTATTATATAATAATAAAAATAATAATAACTTAAAATTACTAACAATAGACGTGTTTCATTGTGGAAGAGACGTATGTCGATCATAATTGAAGTGACGTAACAATTGGTCTTTATTCTCTACATTTAAACCTAATAACAATAGACTTATAATAGTCACTTATTCATAATTGAAGTGACGTAAGAATGGCCTTTATTCTCTAAATCTAAAATCACGAACAACACACGTGTTTCACAATTGAAATGACGTGACAATAGGCCTTTAGGCCTATTCTCTAAATTTAAACTCAGTTACATTAATAGGCTTTATCCTTATTGAAGTGACGTAGCAAAGGCCTTTATTCTTTAAATCTGAAATTATTAGTTATAGACGTGTTCTATAATCGAAATGACGTAGCCTACTTAATAAATGATAGTCCTTTATTCTCTAACTTTGAACTTAATAACAATAGACTTTTTCTTAATTTAAGTAACGTAACCAAAGCCTTTATTCTCTATAGGCCTATCTGAGATTAAAAATAATAGACGTTTGAGCAATTGTAATGACGTAACTATGAGCCTTTATTGTCTAAATTTAAACTTAATAACAGTAGACTTTTCATAGCTGAAGTGACGTAACAAAGGCATTTATTTTCTGAATGTAAACTTATAATAACAATACACTTCTTCATAATTGAAGAGACGTAACAACTGTCTTTATTCTCAAAATCTAAAAAGTACTAAATAATGTGTTTCATAAGTGAAGTGACATAACAAAGGGCCTTGGTTTTTAAATTAAAACTTATAGGCCTACAATAGACGTGTTTCATAATAAAAGTGACATAAAAGGGCTTATATTCTTAAAATTTTAAGTTGTTAAAAAAACTTGTTTCATAGTGTTTCATAATTGAAATGACGTAACAATGGGCCTTTATTGTACCGCCAGTAGTAAGTGTTTAAATAAGCAAGTAAAAATAGGTCTTACTATCATTTCTGGCTGATTTTTTAGATGAATCTGCCTGATAATGGAAACTCCTATAGGGGTTCACAAACGTGAGAAATTTGTGTATTGGTGCATATTAAATGAGTAGTTTCGAATAATTTGTTCCTAGTTTTTTTACTCATTTTTACTACTAGACTTAACAAATAACAATAATTATAAAATATTTAAAAAAATTCTGTTGCATGTGTGGGGGCCCCTCAAGGGTGGGGCCCCTGTTCGGCCGAACATGTTGAACATGCCTTAATCCGCCTCTGATTTCTGCCCTAATGTTCCTTTCGGTTTCTTAAATAATTTTATAGCTGTGCCCAGGGGTCGCCTTGCCTGGTGTTAATTCCAGGAACCAATCCCACTGCACTGCCTCCTTTCAACTTATAATCCTGTTAGCTTCTCTAATCTGGTCTCCTCTGCTCCTATTCAATGTTGTTAGCCACACCTTTTCAACCGTTCTTCATAGTCAACCTCAATATTATATAAATTACATGTATATACATTGTTTATTTATGCATTGTATGCAAGCACGCCCGTACTTGCATGGCCTTATATGACATTCGATGAATATATATATAAATATATATACATATATATAATATAAATATATATATATATATATATATATATATATATATATATATATATATATATATATATATATCAATACTGGCGCAATATAGAACGCGGAAACCTTGAGCACGCAGTACACAGTCAGACACGGCAACCGCTGAAAATTAACTGCGTGTTTTCCCGAAAGGCCTTGCAACAAAGAGCAGCGATTCCCATTAAGAGTCAACACGCAGCGTCGCCACGCAGATACATCAATGTCCTACAGCCATTGTCGAGTCAGTCTGCTAAGAGCGCAAATATAATACATCATGGTATTATTGTTCGCTGTCTCAGGACACTGCAGAAATAGCGTGGCTAAGGGTCGTCTTTGTTTCCCGACCCTTGTTTTAAATGTAAATTATGGTAATTTTAGGCACCGCTTTCAAGGTGTTTCGTTTTCTACAAGATCACAGAAGTGCGTTCTTAATTTGTTATTAAGAGAATGCTGGGCTAAGGTTGTTTTGCGTGTTGCAAACGCATTTCAACGGCCCTTTATGTCATAAAATGTTAAACACGTCCATCAGTCAGATTAATTTTTTAGCATTTAGTAAGCGCTACTATCTACATGTAATGATGAAGCATCAATGGACGGCGATGAGCAATTGTGAGTGAAGGATTTGCTCAAGGTCCCTACACAGTGATCGTCTCAGGGGAGGAGGATCGAACCCTTACTCTCTGCGTTACAAGGCGAACGCTCTAACCAATCGGCTACCGTGTCCAAGTATAGGCATATTAAAAGTGTAGGTGACAGTTTCATATGCCTTATTTACAGACGTCCTGTGAGTAAGTATGGTCACTTTAGTGTCTCCTATACCGAAACATTAGGGCATACTTCTGAGATCGGTTTCGACTGAAAGTCCAAATTAGGGTCGTAATTGTTTATAAATCATCGCTTTATTGGTCAGTATTATTGACCACCGTGCCTGGTCAGTCTCGGATCTACGGAACGATGCGGTCATTAGGAGTATGCAAACAAAAGAGGCGCTATAAAATCTCGCGTCGTTTGATGGCGCTCGATGAGAGATCCTGACTGCGCATGTCCGTGATGACGTTGGATTGTCAGCGAGCAGCAAATGAGCAGCACTTCAGATGTCAAAAGGATGCTAGGATGTTCGCGAATTTCATTACCCTTCCTGGTCTAATAACACTCCTCCTCCTATTCCTCCTCCTCCTATTCCTCCTCCTCCTATTCCTCCTTCTATTCCATCCTCCTCCTCTATTCCTCCTCCTCCTTCCTCCTCCTCCTATTCCTTCTCCTATGCCTACCCTCTTGTTCTTCCTCCTATTTCTCCTCTTCCCCCTCCTCCTCTTGTCCCTCGGCCACTTCTCCCATTTATCCATCAATCTATCCATCCACCCATCCATAATCCATTCCTCTCTCTTCCTACCTCCCTTCCTTCCTCCCTCCCTCCCTCCCATCCTCCATCCATCCATCCATCCATCCATCCTTCCTCTCTCTCTCTCTCTCTCTCTCTCTCTCTCTCTCTCTCTCTCTCTCTCTCTCTCTCTCTCTCTCTCTCTCTCTCTCTCTCTCTCTGTCTCTCTCTCTGTCTCTGTCTGTCTGTCTGTCTGTCTGTCTGTCTGTCTGTCTGTCTGTCTGTCTCTCTCTCTCTCTCTCTCTCTGTCTCTGTCTCTCTCTGTCTCTCTCACTCTCTGTCTCTGTCTCTGTCTCTGTCTGTCTGTCTGTCTGTCTGTCTCTCTCTCTCACTCCATCCACTCAGCCATCCCTCCCTCCCTCCCCTCCATTCTTCCTTCCATTTCTCCACCCGTCTAGCCATCTGTTCATCCACCCATCCATCCCTCTCTCCATATCCCTCCTCACTCCCTCCCTCCCTCCCTCCCTCCCTCCCCCTCCCGCCCCTCCCTCCCTCCCTCCCTCCCTCCCTCCCTCCCTCCCTCCCTCCATCCATCCATCCATCCCTTCCTCTCTCTCTCTCTCTCTCTCTCTCTCTCTCTCTCTCTCTCTCTCTCTCTCTCTCTGTCTCTCTGTCTGTCTCTCTGTCTGTCTGTCTGTCTGTCTGTCTGTCTCTCTCACTCCATCCACTCAGCCATCCCTCCCTCCCTCCCTCCCTACCCTCCATTCTTCCTTCCATTTCTCCACCCGTCTAGCCATCTGTTCATCCACCCATCCATCCCTCTCTCCATCCCTCCCTCCATCCCTCCCTCCCTCCATCCATCCATCCATCCATCCATCCTCTCTCTCTCTCTCTCTCTCTCTCTCTCTCTCTCTCTCTCTCTGTCTCTCTCTCTCTCTCTCTCTCTCTGTCTCTCTCTCTGTCTCTCTCTCTGTCTGTCTCTGTCTCTGTCTCTCACTCCATCCGCTCAGCCATCCCTCCCTCCCTCCCCTCCATTCTTCCTTCCTTCTCTCCACCGGTCTAGCCATCTGTTCATCCACCCATCCATCCCTCTCTCCATCCCTCCCTCCATCCATCCATCATTCGTCGTTGTGTCTCCTACACTTGGCGTTCGACGCATTTTCATAAAGCGCCACCCATCGACCAATCAGTTAATCATCATCGCCATCCGTCTGACCCTCCCCCATCGCCGGACCCTCGGTCAACGGTAGCCAAGGGCCTCTTAATAGCCACTAGAAGCCCAGTAAAGTTGACGCTTTCCTTCTCTCCTCCTTACTCCTCCCTTCCTCCCTGCTATTCCTCCTCCTCCTCCTCTCCCTCCTCCTAGTCTGTCTTACTATTCCTCGCCCTCCTGTCCGTCTCGTTTTGCCTTTATTCCTCTGCATCTTTGCTTCCTCTTCCTCGTCCCATTTTCGTCCCTTTCCTCTTTTCGTCCTCTTCCTCGTCCTCTGGCTCTTCCTCCGTCTATTCCCCTTTCTCTTCTCCCTCTTCTTCTTTCTTTTCCATCCTCTTGTCCTCTTTCTCTTCCTCCCCCTACTCCTCTTCGTCTTCATTCTCATATTCCTGCTCCTCGTTTCCTTCTCTTCCTCATCCTCTTCGAAGTTCTCCTCTTTCCTCGTCCTCCTCTTCGTCCTCTACCACTTTCTCTTCCTCTGTCGATTCCTTGCCCTACCATACTTTACCTCAACCTTACCATACCTTAAGTTACCACCTTATCCTACCTGGCTTTTCCTCTAATTGTTTAACCGTACCATACCTTAGCTTACCTTGCCTTACCTAAACGACTCCGCCACTGTCCGTACTCTGGTAGTGCCAGTCCGAAGCCTGGATAGAGGAGGGGGCGACGCTAATCATCCTTGTTATGACACAGCGTCGTTTAACAGAAACTACCTATATACCTAGCTAAACTAATTTTACTACGTTTAGTTAAGGTCAGAATTAGTTTGGAAATTGGAATGGACTGACCCGACCTGACCTGACCTGACCTGACCTGACCTGACCTGACCTGACCTGACCTGACCTGACCTGACCTGACCTGACCTGACCTGAAGGGTTTCATTCCTTACCTTACCCTACCTTAGTACAAGTGCGTGCTATTATAACCTCATTTTACTTTAGTTTACCTAACCCTACCAATACCATAGCTCACCCCACCTCATCTCAAGTCATCTTACCTTACCTTTTCTAACTTAACCTTACTACATCTAGGTAAGGTCATGGTTAGATTGGACTGGATTGACCTGACCTCACATGACCTCGCTTCACATGTGCGCAGGGTTTCCGTACAGTAAGCTGATGAGCCGAACCCTCTACCTTCAAGTTCTCGACTACGACCGTTTCAGTAGGGACGACCCGATCGGTGAGGTCTGCATTCCACTCAACGAATTCGATCTCGTCTCTGGCCAGACCGTCTGGAAGAACCTACAGCCGTGCAAGGGACACACGGTCTGATCTCATCCAGTCTAATCTAATCTAATCTAATCTAATCTACTGTAATCATATCAGTCTAATCCATACTACTCTAATCCATTTTCTGAATAAACGAATAAATGAATAAACGAATAAATGAATAAACGAATAAACGAATAAACGAATAAAGGAATAAAGGAATAAATGAATTAAGTAATAAACGAATAAATCAATAAACGAATAAATTAATAAGCGAATAAAATAATAAAAGAATGAATGAATAAACTAATACAGGAATAAATGACTTAAGTAATAAACGTATAATTCAGTAAACTAATAAATCAGTAAACGATTAAATGAATAAACGAAT
Organism: Allolobophora icterica; assembly: GCA_963556255.1. NCBI lineage: Eukaryota > Metazoa > Annelida > Clitellata > Crassiclitellata > Lumbricidae > Allolobophora > Allolobophora icterica. The sequence continues at coordinate 53,446,020 of OY744607.1, read as the reverse complement.
AAATTAAAAATTAATAAACGAATAAATGAATAAACTAATAAACTAATGAATAAATGAATTAAGTAATAAGCGAATAGATCAATAAACGAATTAACCAATAAATGAATAAATCAAAAAACGAATAAATCAATAAATGAATAAATCAATAAACGAATAAATCAATAAATGAATACAGGAATAAACGACTAAATGAATGTAATGTTGCAGGGTAAGCTGGGAGAGGTCAATGTCAGTTTAAACTATCATCCGACCAACGAACAGATAACTGTGACGGTACATGAGGCAAGGGCTTTGAAAGCCAAAGATATCAACGGATTATCTGGTAAGATATTTGCTCATTCGTTCAGTCATTCGTTTCTTCGTTCATTCATTTGTTCATTTATTCATTCTTTCGTTCATTTCTTCATTCATTTCTTCATTCATTCCTTTGTTCGTTCGTTCATTCATTTCTTCATAAATTATTCATTTATTCATTCGTTCGTTCATTCGTTCATTCATTTACTCATTCATTCCTTCGTTCGTTCGTTCATTCGTTCGTAAATTATTCATTTATTCATTCCTTCGTTCATTCATTCGTTCGTTCATATATATATATATATATATATATATATATATATATATATATATTCATACATACGTTCGGTCATTCATTCGTTCGTTCACTCATTTATTCACATATTCATTCATACGTTAAATCATTCACTCATTCATTCATTCATTCATTCAAAACATTTATATAGCGACCTGCTTGATATCTATTGAGAGGCGCTCTCAACCCAACCCATGGGAAAGAGAGCAGTTTTCAAGTATTGATAAACAGTAAGTTATTATTAAAATTATTACTACTGTTATGGTTAAGACGCTGAATTTTATTACTCGCGCGATTTCAGTGAATCTTAATCTGAGGCGCTGAGCAATTGCGAGCGAAGGACTTGCTCAAGGTCCCTACATGGTAACCGTCTCGGTGAAGGTAGCTATTTATTAAGCGCCTCTATCTAACGACCAGGCATCAATGGATGGTGCTGATTAAAGGAGCGAAGGACTTGCTCAAGGTCCCTACACAGTATTACTATCATTACGCATTTATTAAGCGCCGATATCTAATGACCAGGCATCAGTGGATGGCGTTGAGCAAAATGGGAGAGGAGGACTTGCTCGAGGTCCCTACACATTAGCAGTCTAAGTGGAGAATCCTCGAACCCCCACTCCCGCGTTAAAAAAGGGAGCGCTCTGACCAATTGACTGTCGTGTTCCCTATAATCAGCACACTGACTGTCGATGGGGAGATGAGATGGCGAGGGAGAGGACTGGCCACCCGCTCTCACATTCCGAAGCTATGAAATATGAAGCTGATAACACTTCATATCCACGGCTGTCACTCAGCGTCAGGCTAATGGACTGCTTCTTCTCCTGCTGTTGCGCATACTTAAATACAACACAGGACGCATACATACATACATACATACATACATACATACATACATACATACATATACAATTTATACATACATACATACATACATACATACATACATACATACATACATACATACATACATACATACATATACATACATACTAAGTATAAAAAACACACGTGCGTACGTTAAGTACGTGGAAATCTGGGGGCCCGTATAGAGTAATGGATAACACATGGCGTGAAGTGCAGAAGGTACCAAGATCGAATCCCGTAGCCCTCCATAAGGCTTACTCAGATGGCGGCGGTAGTTAAGTGAGTGTTAGGCCGTGATTGGCGCCCTGCGTGGCTGCCGTTAAAAACAGTTGTATTCGACTCCTGTAAAATAGTTATCATTTTTTTTCCGGATATTTCTATATACTATCATGTGCTTCTACTGTTTACGTGTATGTAAGGCGCCCTGCGTGGCTGCCGTTTCTACTATATGTATGTTCACTGTACAGCGCAGTGCGGTTAGCAGGCGCTTAATTAAAGAAGATATTATTATTATTATTATTATTATTATTATTATTATTTTATTATTATTGTTAATAGTGTCTGGATGGCTGCTATTGGGTAGTAGACAAGAAATGGTTCCTGGACTTAGATAAGGAACTTCGCCTCAACATAGATACTTGTATAGTCACCCATGCATACATACAGTCCGTTCTCAATGCTGCTGCTAGATCAATTGCCCGCCTTCCTCGATTCTCTCATATCACGACCTTTATGGCAGAAGAACTCCACTGGCTCCCGATTTCTGCCCGCATCCAATTCAAGATCCTCATCATTGTCTCTAAGGCTCATCTTGGTTTCGCTCCAAAATATTTATGTGACTTAATTCATCGCCCTCACTCTGCTGCTTCTCTTCGTCCTCTTCATTCCTCTGACCGTTTGGACCTCCTCGTTCCCCGTGTCAGGACTTCTCTGGCTCAATCTAGGTCTTTTGCCTACATTGGCCCTGCTCTTTGGAATGAGTTTCCTCCGTTCGTTCGTTCGTTCGTTCGTTCGTTCTTGTATTCTCTCAGGTAACGTCTCTTCCTCTTTTACCTTTCTTAAAACTTGCTTTTTCTCTCGGGGTCTATCGCACTGCTTGGGAGCGCTTCTGAATGGCCCTCCCGCTAGAAGCGCTTTATAATTTTTTCTTTATAATATTTTTGGGCGTGGTGGCTCAGTGGTAAGTTCGGCGCCTTGCGACCGGAGGGTTGCAGGTTCGAATCCCACTCTATAGTCGCTGCGTACGGACCTTGGGCAAGTCCTTCACTCGCAATTGCTCGTGGCGCTTCGGCGTGAAAATTCCGGCACAGTATAAAATGCTGTAGTCGGGAGCGCCTCTGAGTAGTAGTTGACTTCAAGAGGCGCTTTAGAAATATCCGTAATAAATAAATAAATAAATAAATAAATAAATAAATAAATAAATAAATAAATAAATAAATAAATAAATATCCGAATACAATACAATACAACGTACAGGTATATATGTTTATACATACTTATATATGTACACTGCGTACGTAGATGTATATAGGCCCTATGTTACAGGCAATTCGTAAAACCATTTTTTTGTAAAATCCCTGAAATTTTTAGGCAATTTGTAAAATCCCTGATTCACTCAGGCACCTTACAAAATCCCTGAAAAAACCAGGAATTTTGTAAAATCCCTGAAATCTGATGACGAAAATTTGACAGATTGCCTGAAATGAAAATGACGGACATAATCAAAGTTTATTATGCAAAAAGCCCTATTTTGAAAGGAGTAACATTTTTAAATGGTATTTTATTTATAGTTCAGTTCTCAATTTGTGAAACCAGGGATTTTGTGAAATGCGTTAAAGTTTATTATGCAAACAAGCCCTATTTTCAAAGGATTAACGTTTTTAGATGGTATTTTATTTAAAGTTCAGTTCTCGAAAGCTACAGCAGTTTTTCTGTTTTCACACGACATAGGCCTACTCGAACGACAACGACTGTTGCACTTGACTTATTAATTATTAATTGACAGATTAATTTTAGAACTGACCTAACCAAAGGAAAACCTGAAATGAAATAGTGCTTGCTGGGTTTTAATTTATAGCAAGATTACTCGTCTGACCACGGTTGATCTCAGCCTATCGGTAGATATTTCGGTCAACTTCTAATTGCTGCGATGGCACATCAAAGAATTATAATGAAATAGACAATCAAAGTTCACGGGGCGCTGGAAGACAAATTGGTGCAAATTTTTCAAAGGGAAAGTGAAGTTGTCGAGCCGGATTGACAACTTCACTTTCCCTTTGAAAAATTAATCTGTCAATTAATAATTAATAAGTCAAGTGCAACAGTTGATGTCATTCGAGTATGTAGTGTGAAAACAGAAAAACTGCTGTTAATCTTTTGAAAATAGGGCTTATTTGCATAATAAACATTCAGGCATTTTACAAAATCCCTGGTTTGACAACTTCAGAACTGAACTTTAAATAAAAATACCATCTAAAAATGTCAATCCTTTGAAAAAAAAGGCTTGTTTGCAAAATAAACTTTCACGCATTTTACAAAATCCCTGGTTTCACAACTTGAGAACTGAACTATAAATCAAATAGGGGCCTACCATTTATGTTAATCCTTCAAAATAGGGCTTTTTTGCATAATAAACTTTGACTATGTTCGTCATTTTCATTTCAGGCAATCTGTCAAATTTTCCTCCCTGGTTTTTTCAGGGATTTTGTAACGTGCCTGAGTGAATCAGGGATTTTACAAATTGCCTAAAAATTTCAGGGATTTTACAAAATCCCTGGTTTTACGAATTGGCTGTACCATATATACGTGTATATATATGTGCGTGTGACGGTGTGTATATATATAGGCGTATATATGTGTGTGTGTGTGTGTGTGTGTGTGTGTGTGTGTGTGTGTGTGTGTGTGTGTGTGTGTGTGTGTGTGTGTGTGTAGGTGTGTGTGTGTGTGTGTGTGTGTGTGTGTGTGTGTGTGTGTGTGTGTGTGTGTGTGTGTGTGTGTGTGTGTGTGTGTGTGTGTGTGTGTGTGTGTGTGTGTGTGTGTGTGTGTGTGTGTGTGTGTGTGTGTGTGTGTGTGTGTGTGTGTGTGTGTGTGTGTGTGTGTGTGTGTGTGTGTGTGTGTGTGTGTGTGTGTGTGTGTGTGTGTGTGTGTGTGTGTGTGTGTGTGTGTGTGTGTGTGTGTGTGTGTGTGTGTGTGTGTGTGTGTGTGTGTGTGTGTGTGTGTGTGTGTGTGTGTGTTAAGCATATGGAAATCTGCGCAATAGTGTCTAGACGGCTGCGAGTTTGGCCATAAGCACGAAATTGTCGGCGATGATGTGGCCATTGAGTTTTCGTGCGTCGCTCGTTGTACAGACGTCCATACGTATTGACGATCTGACCACGAAGTAGTAGATGGTTCGTCTTCTTGCACTGGCCGACCGCCTGATGTCGTCTACGCGTATGTTAGGTTCGATCGATCGATAGGTGGCGTCAGTATAGGATGAATGACGACGGTAGTAATTAGTCTGTCGATAGGAGGCCTGATGATGCCAGTTATGAGGACGAGGATGGGTCTGATGGTGGTGGAGTCAATGGTGGTGGTGGTGGTGGTGGTGGTGGTGGTGGTGGTGGTGGTGGTGGTGGTGGTGGTGATGATGATGATGATGATGATGATGATGATGATGATGATGATGATGATGATGATGATGATGATGATGATGATGATGATGATGATGATGATGTGGTGATTATGAAGATAAACTAGTGTTAAAGAAAAAAGATGAAGATCATGATGACGGTGATTACGATGATGAAGAATTAGGCGATGATAATCATGACATCGACGATTGCGGTGATGACGACACTGATGATGATGATGATGATGATGACGACGACGACGTAGAAGAAAATGACACGTGGTGGTGGTGGTGGTGGTGGTGGTGGTGGTGGTGGTGGTGGTGGTGGTGGTGGTGGTGGTGGTGGTGGTGGTGGTGGTGGTGGTGGTGGTGGTGGTGGTGGTGGAGTGATTGCTTTGATGCAGACAGTTGTGAGTTTTGCTCTTGTGATTCCTCTGTCGCTTCGAGAGAACAGGAAAATGAAGATCCTCGCCGAGAGAGACGTAGAGACTGAGACACACAGACAGACATACACACAGACAGAGACACATACAGAGCGTCGGAGAAAGAAAGACAAACAGAAGGAAATAGAAACACAGAGATCGAGACAGACAGAGAGGAATAAGACAGATACCGACACATAGGCAGACAGACACAAACAGAGATAGTTTCAGATTTTCATATCCTTTATTATTGACCAATACAACCTAATAAAGCTAAGATCTACAGAGAGAGACAGACAGAGATAGACAGGGCGATAGAGAAAGAAATCAATTTTAACAGACAGAATCAGGTTGAAAGAGACAAAACGACAGACAGAAACAGACATGTAGAGAGACAGAGGAAGAGAGGGACAGGGAGAGACACAGACACAGACAGAGAGACGGACAGAGACGTACGTGATCTTTCTTCGTCTTCCTGATGTCATATGGACTGACGTCGCGATCTCGAGACATGATCTCGTTTCGGGCAAATATTTGTCCGTCCGTCTGTGCATCCGGTCGGCGTCATCGTCCTTAAGCGTCACCGCTCATCGCTCTTCCGTCATCCTCCTCTTCATCTTCATCCTCATCAACATCGTCCTCACGCTACTGCTTTTCTCCATCCTCTTCTCACCTTAAACCTCATGCTCTATAAAAGTATGTAATAAATATTATGACGATGCCTTAGAAACTGCGTAACTAATTGACGCGTCACATGATACGGCGTTACATAATAATACGTCACATAATACTGCGTCACATAATAATGCGTTACATTGTTACGCTACTACGTTGTTGCGCTACACAATGTGTCAGATAATACTGCGTTACATAACACTGTGCCACATAATACAGCGTCATATAAAATACGTCACATAATACAGCGTCACATATACTGCTGTACAAACAGGTGACGTTACATAATCTCACGTTACACATAATGTCACGTTACATATAACATCACGTTACATATAACGTCACGTCATATAATGTCACGTTAAATATAACGTTGCGTTACGTTGCGTTACAGTGACGTTACATAATCTCACGTTATAACGTCACTTTACATATAACGTCACGTTATATAATGTCACGTTACATATAACGTTGCGTTACATAACGTCACGTTATATAAAGTCACGTTACATAGTCACGTTACATAAAGTCACGCTACATAATGCTGCGTTCCTTTCAGACCCGTACGTGAAGATCTGGATGCTGCACGACGGAAAGAAGGTGGAGAAGAAGAAGACGGAGGTGAAGGAGAAGACGCTGAACCCGGTCTTCGAGGAGTCCTTCGCCTTCGCCGTTCCCTACGCCAGGGTCCGTCAGACGGCGCTGTCCATCGTCGTCATGGACTACGACCGCATGGGGCGCAACGAGCTGATCGGAAGGGTCATTCTGGGCAGCAAGAGCGGCCCGATGGAGGTCAAGCACTGGAACGAGATGTTCGCCAAGACCAGGCAGACCGTCGCCCAGTGGCACGTCCTCAAGGACTTCGGCTGAGGCGCACAGGTCGTCCCCGAAGACGAGGAGGAGGTGGATGGGTGAGGGACCTAACGGCAGACGGTATCGTCATTCTAGTAGGCATCAGCGATATAGCAGTCACTAAAGCGCTTTTGTAAGGCACTCAAAAGGCGCTATAAGATACATATACATACTGCGTAGACTGTCTGAAATCTAAAGCGCTTTTGTAAGGCACTCAAAAGGCGCTATAATAAGTGTTAAGATACATACATACTGCGGCAGACTGAAACGTAAATGTAGGCCCCTACACGTAAAATTAAATTCCCCAGAGATTTCTCAACGCCAGACATGGAGAGCGGGTTATTCACCGGGTGCCAGGTAGGCTACAATCCGACAGTAGGCCTAAACGGGATCCTGGTTTCTTCGATGATCCGATCTATCGCATTTCGACCTTTGGATTAGATTAGAAGTCATGGATTAGATTAGAAATCGAGTCCGCGGTCTTGGGTCAGTCTCGGTTACAGGTTACAGTTCGGAGGAGGGTCAAGCCATAGACCCCGGGTATCATAAGGCGGGTCAAGCCTGGTGAGAAGCGGAAATAGTGTATACAAGGTCTGGTTTACAGTCTGGAGGGAAACGCTCGGGGGAAGAGAGGAGGGCAAGCGGAGGAGATAAGGTCACGATTACAGTTGCTATAGGAGACGATGAACGAACCGGTGGAGGCAATTCGGAATTAATAGAGTAACAGCAGACATTAATGTCCAATTAATTAACCGATCGCTAATTAATTTTGAAAATGTCGATAGTGTAGTGGATATAGCGTGCTGGAATGTCATTCGAGATAATCGGGGGTTCAAATCCCCGCCACAGCAAAAATTGGTTCGAGACTTTTGCCCCACATGCGCCCCCTAGCCAACTCAGCTATAATGAGCACACTGACCGTACACTGTCGGTGGGAAGATGAGACGGCGAGGGAGAAGACTGGCTACCCGTCCTCATATGCCGAGGCTAAGAAAATGAAGTCGCTAACACCATACCCATGCTAGCTTAAGGGACTGCTCTTCTAACTGCCCACTAATGTCCAATTAACCGCTGAACGGTACAACGATAACACGCCAGACAACTTGTGTCGATGAATTTTTCAGCCTAAATAATGTCTGCTATTACATGGACCACACAGTTAGTGATGTCTTAAGTCTCGGAATTCCTTCTGGCTTCTAAATTTGGAGAAATTTTGCAGAAATTTCAAGTTTACGATTTCGAGCTTCTCCAGTGAATTAGGGGCCTACGATAGGCATTCATGTATTCAACTAGTTTCACTAGAGCTGTGCAGGACAGGATTATGCTAGGACATTGCTGCTATAGGAGTCTTATGATTGCTATTTGATAGAAATTTAATCCCCAAGCGCGTTTATCTGCCGTTAGTACGTGTCATTTCGCAGTGTGTGCGGGCAAAAGATGCGCTAAATAAGATAGAACTGCTGCCATACCTGTCGTGTGTAGATAGTCGTGTGCTGATGCTGACATTCGCTAGAGGCGCCACGTGCATTTATGGACTCGTTTAATCGCCAGATGGAGCCACGTAGTAGCAGGTGCCAAGCCGACATGTACGCGTCCACGTCGTTAACTGTTGGGCCCTACTAACTTCGTTTTTCAAATTCTCAGTGCAAGGCTTAGGCCTAAGTCGAAATCTGGTGTAGCGTTGTAAACCCGAAGTGCTCGTTTTAAAGCTAAGGCCCGTTCTCTTGTTGAGCAAATCGTTCTTGACGTTTTTAATTAAGGTAAAAACCCAGGTCTGTAGGCCTACTGTCAAGAAAGAATCGAGGGCGTGATTGTGTCAGGCAGTTAAATCGTTTACCGATTGCATTCGCTGCTTTGCATCTTTCCTGGTTTTACGTAATTGTGACAGACGGCAAAAAAACTGACGCAGGATGAGCAATATATAACATACAGATTATAACGGATTAATGTACAACATTAGGGCCTATAATCAGTGAATTTGTAGCAGTTTGTCGTCATGACTGGCAATTTTATACCGCCATTGTTACGATTGAGATGTGTACCACTGTATTTTTTTTCGATTTAAAGACGCCTTTGTATCCGGGAAAATGACTGATAATTTTAAGTTGAACGTCAGTGGTCGATTTATTTACCGAAAACGTTGGCTTCGATGACCTCTTGTAAATTAGACGGACCTTCTGTTTGGCTGAAGACGAGGCGTTGTAGCAACCGGAAGTCGCTGAAACCACAGCATCATGGGACCAACCGCAGACCTGGTCTATGTGTCCCCTTTGCTCCAAAGATGGACGCCAGGATAGCCAAGTTGCCTTCGACATAACCAGGATTATTTTGCGATGTGCAGGACAGACTGAACTGGCAGTTTCTGTTTAACGACGCCGTGTCATAACAAAGACAATTAATGTCGCCAACCTCTCTTTCATCCAGGCGTGGGATTGGCACTATCCGAGTACAACCGCAGTGACGCATTTGACAGGTTGAACTGTGGTCGACGTTAATTTACGGCGAAATCACGAACCAAATTCGTTGATTAATGATTAATGTTGTACATTGATCCGCTATAATCTATGTATGCTAGACGCGTGAAAATGGGCAATGATATGCCTTCTCGGCTTGATTTGTTGCACGTCAACACTTGTACGTGCGCAAGTAATGACGCAATACTGTGGGCGTTCCATATTACCCGAAATAGAACTTATCCCCAAGTTCATTTCAGCTTCATCTATTTCTGATCCGAATTCTCCTTATAACAGAATTAATTTACAGGTAATTTGCTCAGCAAAGCTGATGGACTTTTGGTTATTTCCGCCCTAAAGCGTCACCATCTGACACTAGACATCTCACCAATCCTTCAGGCACGTGGCGCCTCCAAGCGTCGTCCTCGAGCGTTAACACGTAGCTGAATGCGATAACTCCGGTGATTAGTCGCCGAAAGCAACTTCGCCCCTACCTAGTTCATTGAATTAGTTACCATGTGTTAGTCGAATCGCTGTGAACTGTTCAATTGTCCAGTTTATTTTTTAGGAAACTGTATAGAATAGAAAATGTACAAACAAGAAACATATCAAAACGTTTGTTACTGTTTTATTTAGTAGTCTTTCACGTTTAGGTTTTTCATTTCAAGCACTTTAATATTACGGGTTCTGTACGTTGGCCTACATCTGGAATCTGAGGGGTGGATTTATGTTTGCTAGGACCTCTAATAACCTTCTAAACTCTTGATCACGAGAGGCACATCACCGACATAAAAGTATGTAAAAATATAAGGTTTGTAGCATTACCTAGATGTATGCTAAGGCTAGGGGCCTGTATAAAATATCAACGAATGTTACGCCATCATTAGGCCTACCTGTATCAAACCTCTTCCTTGAAACCTGATGAGTCGCATGCGTTACGGTCAAAGAGCTGAAACCACGATTATATGAAGGATATCAACAATCGCTTGATTGATTTTCTTCCTGTTTTGGTCGCCTAGATTTTTAACTTTAATAATGTAATGTGGTAAACGATCATGTTTACACAAATGCAGTTAGCCTAACAACACGCCATCTTGGGAACGGAATAAAAACATAAATGCAGCTTTTCAGTTCTTGTCGCATTATTGCTATGCAAACTATTACATAATTTCAAGTACATACGATTGTGTTAGTAACAGCAACAACAGGAAAAACAGCCATTTCACAACTAGTTTTGTTCACAAAACACACCAACCAACCAACAAAACACCAAATTCTAAAAACTAATGAATGAAAACACCGCGAACGCTCACAATCAAACATGTCGCTCAGCCATAATGGTGCGTACCGCCGGCCAACCGAGGCAACTGACAAAATACGCGCTCCAAAACTGCAGTCTAAAGCAAAAATTTCCAAATAAACGATTCAAAATTCCCGCCGATGGACTGGCAATCACGATTTAAAATAATTTCGCAAACGCGTGCACAGAAAGCCCAACAATTCTTAAAATTATACGTCAAGATTTGAACACACCTCGCGTCAGAATTGAAAACCAATATGGCGTCTCGGCTCGTCGCCAAGACGTAAACATTTCAACCACAGCTTCAGATCCGCGTATTTTACTCTCTCGTTGGCCACAGGAGAGGGATTCGGCCGGCAGAAGTGTTGTTTTAAACGTGAAACAGACAAAAACCGTACAAAGACTACCAGAAACGTTCGACGAACAAAGCAGAGTGTATATATAGGACGAAACGTCGTTTTGAGGTCACGCGACAAAAGTTCATGATAACAACACACAGTACAACACCCACAAGACGAACGAACCAAGGCCGTACCATTAAAAGTCGCACAATTGGGAATTGGATTTTAATCTAGAACAGAAAACACAAAACAACACAAGGCGTAGAGCAGATACTTCAATAGCTGCAAGTCATAAACACCTTGACAGACAAAAGCAAGTTAAGACAGATCACAAAACTGTCAAGAAACAATATCGGCCTTACTCCGACTTGAAACTACACCAGATACGACACAATCGAGACTATCCAACATTTCTCGCTGCCCCAAACTCTTAAATAAAAACGTGACACCAAACTATAACTTCTTCAAATTTTAATTAGTCATCAGTCAGTAGATTGTAAAAAGCTCTTTATGTGCCCTGTCACAAATGCAATTCAGTCACTGGATTCCAATTATTAAGAACATGCCAAATACATGTAAACCAGTTCAGTTTCTTCAAGTCTGATGCTGCCACCATTTTGTGAAATTATGAGTAAGTTCAGTAGTAGACGATCAAATCTGCATCACTTTTACAACACAGATCAGACAAATCTGGTTTGTGACACCCAGACTCCAATATGATCAGTAATACTTCCTGTAAACTTGTAGGCATATGTTTAGTACCGTACTTCAATTGTCTAAAGAACGGGTTCAACTCCCCCTTAGCAGATCACTGTAATGCAATGTAATGTAATCAGATTTATATAGCGCCTCTTCAAGAGAAATTCATCAGAGGCATTCTCGACAGAATGACGGAAAACCAGGATCGAACAAAATGGATTTCAATCACTAACAGAATAGAGGTAAAGAAATGCCAAGCAGCTCATGTGTGAGGACCTTGAGCAAATCCTTCATCCACAATTGCTCAGGGCCTCAGATTTACACGTACTAACCATTCACGCATAATACATGAAATATAATAATACACGTAATAATAATAAGGACAACATAATAAGGGAGGGTACTGCCAAATGCATACAAGGGCAAGGGGGGTCCAAATTAGGTAATTTTTCGAGGCAGCTGATTGAACTCTCAGGATAGTGTAGTGGTTAGGGTGTTGGACTGTCAATCGAGAGGTCTGGGTTTAAATCCCTGCCAGGGCAGAAATTTGGTTCGAGATTTCTGCTCCACCTGTGCCCCCTAGCCAACTCAGCCACAATCAGTACACTGACCGTACAGGCGTACACTGTCGGTGGGAAGATGGGATGGTCAGGGAGGCGACTGGCAAATGAAGTCCTTAACACTTCATACCCACGACAGCTTCTCAGGGTAGCTTAAGGCGCTGCTCTTCTTCTATTTTGGTACAGGCTATGCCTTAATGTCACCTTTGCTGGATGCGGAAGTATCACGGTACCCCACCCCGTAGCACAATTAGCCTGGCAGTATCAACTGAGTAGCCAAATTTAGGACTTAGTACTCTGGTGCGGTCGTCCACTAATGGGACGGGGAAGGGTACTGCCAAATGCAGACAAGGGCATAGGAGGGTTCTAAAGTACGTAATTTTTCAATGACCCTTACATGTGGGACATGGTAGCCAACTGGTTGGAGTGCCACCTTGTTATGCTAGCAGTATGGGTTCGAACCTCCCCTCTGGAGATGATGTAGGGACCTTGAGTAAGTTCTTCATTTAAAACTGCTCAGTGCTAAAGATTGATGTTTGGTCAGTAGACAGTGGGCTTAATAAATGCATAATAATAAAAACTATAATAATAATAATAATAATAATAATAACAAATAAATATTAATACTAAAAATAATAATAATGTTAAAAATATCTGGATAAGACTAAGAAGCTTGATGTGATGGAAAAACACTGGTCACAGATTGGAAAGCAAATGACTTGCTCTGGATGATAATGCAATAACGCCACAGTTTGAACTGCAACCCACCTGCACAGGGAGAGAGGGAACATCAGTAGGGCTTGCTATCTGCCTTGGAATTCTTCAGCGAGACCTTCAATCGTTTTGATCCGATCTGGAACCCGTTCATCGCCTGTATGGCAGACTGCGCCGATACTTGACTCTCGAAACTAACAAAACCTGAGCAACAAACACAACTTCAATGTTTTAAATTTAGAAGTTTCTACACAAGCCGTGGTTCGTAGTGAAAAGAAACCGTGTTGTTAGTTATCGTCAGTTATTATTTTTAACATATGCAATAAACCCCAAGTTTTTAAAAAGAGTGAATAGGAAGTCTTCATCTTTAAGTTTCTTAAAAACAGTTGAAAATCTATTTACTACTCGTAACTCTAAATGTTGTAATTACAATGGGAAATTTTAAAACAAATGTAAAAAACCAGTAAACAGTTTTGTTGAAACATTAAAAATTTACACAGGGGCCCCAAGCAAACTATACAAAAGGGCCCCAAGCAAACTATACACAGGGGCCCAATCAAACTATACACAAGGGCCCCAAGAAAACATAGGGCCCAAGCAAACTATACACAGGGGACCCAAGAAATCTATATACAGGGGCCCTTGTCATAATGTGCTTGGATCACTGGCAAGGCTGCCGTTAAGACAAGCTATAACCAAAGGGTAGAAAAGCATTATGGGTGATTTTTCAATTCTGCAAGATTGTCACATGTGTTGCATATTCTTATTCAAAATGAAACCTGATGCAAGATTCTGAAAACAAATACCGTAGATGATATCACACATCCGGTGTCACTTTTTGTAATTGTAATTAATAGCTTCTATAGTGCCAGTGTCTAATGCACGAGGCATCAACTCATGGACCAGTGACGGTGCACCAAAACCAGGACATAATCAGGTCATTATCCAGAAGATCAGTCCGTAAGATAGAGAGGCAGCCAATGGTGGATAAGCAATTTGAAAGAGGTAAGTTTTAAGTTGAGAATGAGATGACAAGCAATTGAGCAGAATGGACAGATACAGGGAGCAGAATGAACAGATACAGCAGCAGAATGGACAGATACAGGGAGCAGAATGGACAGATACAGAGAGCAGAATGGACAGATACAAAGAGAGAGAAACTCTGTAACATACTGGAACAAAAACCGAATATTCTTGCTGAACAAAAAATCTGCCTTCCTACCAAAACATTTGCTCTGATTCGTGTTTTTATCGATGAAAACTTTGGCTGAAATGACCGTTCCGAACGGCATGAACATCTGCGCTAGGTCTGGATCACGAAACTCCCTCGGTAGGTGGTAGATGAACAGATTCGCTCCTTCAGGTCCTGAAAACACATGAAGAAGTTTTACCCCTCATTAAAACCACAAAAAATCTTAGCACGATCCAATCAAATGACTTCTATAGAGCATTATCATAATATTTAAGCTTATCAGTCTTTCTCTTCCAGTGTTCTGGTAACGCCCAAGGTCCATTTTATATGTTAGCAATAGCACTGAATTGGGTTGGGAGCACCTCAGATTCATTGAGTGGCGCTTTTATAAATACACAATTAAGTTATGATCACAATTACAAGACACCACCCAATAGTCGCTTTGAGTAAAATCACAATTGAAATCATAATTCATCAGAGAAGCAAGGTTGAAATCCAGTAGATCAGAGAAACGAGAAGCCAAGATACGGTAGGTATGCAAGCGATACGCACATATGCATATTTGTATGTATGTAATATGTATGTATGTATGTATGTATCTGATCAAAAGTAGAAAAGGATTTATGCTTGAATTCTTGACACTGCAAAATCTTTACTTAAATGGAAACCTGTGGAAATCACTATTTAACTCAGCGGTTGCAAAACTTTTCTGGGTCACGACCCACTTGTGAATATCATGGCAGTCTCGATACCCACTGTGTAAAATTAAGCAATGTGTACCAAAAATTTGCTTCGTAAATTGGTATCGAAATATGCGGATTTACGTAAGGCGCTTAGAAATTTAAAGCAGTGAAAGGAAACTTAGGTAAAAACAGCTTACAATTTATTGCAATCCAACTAGTTATAGCCTAATCATAGCCAAATGTTGTTGCTGCAAAAAATAAATGTTTCTCGAAAATATTTGGCGACCCACTTGCCAGAGCTTCGCGACCCACTTTTGGGTCGCGACCCACAGTTTGGGAAACTCTGATTTAACTTATTACAGGTTTCTGAAGCAGTTCGGGACTAGAAAGATCTCATCGATTAAGAGACAACACACCATCTTACGTCTTACGGACTGACCCTATGGGTATGTGTGCCATCAGTTGATGCCTTGTGCATTAGACATACGGCATTTTGCCAAATGAGTGTGCAGATGCTGGCAGAGGATAGTAGCACCTGTCACACATACCTTTCGATTGGTTGCTAGCCGGACTTGATGGAGACTGAAGCGTTGTCGGCATAGAGTTTGGCAAACCAGCTACAAGGAACGATCAACAAAAACATTATTCAGCAAATAATGTAGACAAGTGTATTTGAAGCTAACGACTTTTATTACAATGCCCAAGACATCGAGTGATAGTAGGCTTCGAGTAAGATTGCAATCGGAAATCATGATCCATCGGAGAAGCCAGGGTGATGTATGCAGGGCTGTAGTCGAGGGTATACGCGGGTATACAGCGTATACTCACCTCTAGAGACCGTATACTCACCTCACAAAATATTTATATTTATTTATATTAAAATACTATAGCATATACTCACAAAATACAGTAGCATATACTCACCTCTAATTTGTTTTGGAAATCTAACTGGTAGCATGTACTCACCTCTAATTTTACCACTACTGCCCTGGGTGTATGGCAGAACAGAAACCAAAAGCCAGGCTACGGTGGGTATGCGAGTTGAAAGACCTCGGTTCAGCGGGAGACGATCTGAATGCTTATGGGGTCATTCTTCTCCAGTCTCCAAGACTGGGCTACAGTTTGGTATGCCAAAAGGATAAGTTAAAACACACAAGATTGGGATACAGAGTCCTTACCCATGGGGATATTTTATGAGTTTTACTCTACAGAAGCCAGGGTCGTTATCCAAGGAGATACTCTAATAAGGCTCCCCAAGATTGGGCTACAGGGTCCTTACCCATGGGGATGATCCTATCAGTTTCACCGACTGGACTACAGAATCCACACTGATGGGCATTTCACCTTTACCAAATGGGTATTTTGGCCACTTCTACCAAGACAGGACCACACGATCTAAGGGTCTCCCTGGTCTTCAGACAACCGATCTTCGTTCTTCACTTAATATCTCTAAACAACCCTTCTGTTGACTCTACCGGTTTACTCTACCGGTTAACATCTTTTAGTCAGTTGGAGCACCTCTGACAAGTCTCTCTCCTAAAGAGGCGCTAAGTAAGTCTACGATTACAATTACAATTACCCATGTATTGTTGGAAGCCGCTGTAGGCCTTGTTCATCATGTCGGTGGTTGACGAAGACGGTGATGCCGATGCCATGTTGCCTCCACCACCGCAGCCAAACGCGGACATAGACGAACCGAAACCGGGAGACACAGAACCGAACCCAGACGACTGGAGAGACCCCGAGGAGCAGGCGGAAGTCTGGAACTGCGACATGGCATCCATTCCACCTGATGGTAAACAAGACAGAGAGCACTGAAACTGATTAGATGCCATTATAAACAACTCATCCATAGGGACCTTGAGCAAGTCCTTCACTCACAATAGTAGCTCAGAGCCATAAACTGATGCTTGTTCATTATATAGTGGCGCTTAGTAAATGCGTAATAATAATAATAATAATATTTAAAAAAAAAATAATAATAAAAAATCATAATAAATTAAATCATAATAAAATAAATTTAAAATAAAAAATAAAATAAATAAAAAATAAAAATAAATTAAAAATAAAATAAATAAAAAAATAAAAATCATAATAAATCAATAAAAATAAATTTGTTTAAACTGAAAAAGTAATAATAAAACTAAAATAAGCAAAAATAATAATAATAAAAATCTTACATAGGTTATTTGAAGAGTTGCTTGCTCCACCACAGTTTGTTGCATTCATTTGGTTCCCTGTCGTAACAGCCGCCAGCTGTTGCATCAGAGCCAGGTTCGGAGCTGAAAATCGCCAGAAAACACATATGTACAAGTCAACATAACATGATGTTGTTTAAAGCCATATAACATAACATATTGCAATGTTACATAATGTAACATATAATATAAAGTAATGCTAAGTAAGTGCTCCGTAACTCTACATGTACTGTTACGATGCAACACAGATTTATACGATACAACACAGATTTATCCAAAGCAACATAAACTTATGCTATGCAACACAGATTTACATGAAGCAACAAAGATTTATACGAAGCAACGCAGGTTTATACTATGCGACACAGATTTATATAGCGCCAAGAAAATATGTGGGTTACCATTTGATGCGGTGTTGGTAGGTCCACCTGCGGAGCCCAGCGCTGCAAAGACTGCTGCCAACCCTAAAATGGAGGAAATATTTGAGGCAAATTAAGTCAAAATTAAATAATAGGTTTATATAAAATTAAAGGGTTAGTTCAGTCAAACTTCGAGGTAGAGAGCAAATTTCAACAAAGTCAGAAGGCTAGGTTAAGTCAAAACAGAAGAACATTTTTATACAACTTAGATGAAAAAACTTAGATGGAAAATTTTTATCAAACTTAAATGGAAAAATTTCTATTAAACTTAGATGGAAATTTTTTTAATCAAAATTACATGGAAATTTTTGTTATAAAACTTAGATGGAAAAATTTGATCCGACCTAGATGGACAAATTTTTATCAACCTTACATGGACAAACTTTATCAAACTTAGGTGGAAAACTTTATCAAACTTAGATGGAAATTTCAGTCAAAATTAAAGTCAGAGGGCAAAATCAGTCTAAAAAGAAGGGTAAATTCAGTCAAAATTAATTTTAAAAACACGAAAGGCAAATTCAGTCAAAATTAGTAATGGGGTCAAGAAAAGACACGAGGCAACTTGTAGTTTATTGAACAGTAAGTCTTCAGTTATATTCCTGACTCACCTGGATTCGTCTGGAGCAGAGGAGCCAACGTGGCGGCTGCCACCATGAACTGCTGTAGCTGACTCGGATTCAAGCCAGCTGAGAATAAAAACAAACAAAATCAAAGACTAGTAACTTATTATTACTTAATATTATTTTTATTATTTTTTTATGCCCCAAAGCAAAAAGGATCTCTCAGGGACTTCAACATTATTTAGTGAAAGTGCAGAACTGTCTGGAACTAGCCTTATACATCAAAGTCTAAATCGGTAAGGACCCTTAAACGCCAGCACACTGAAACGCTAGATTGTCAGCTCAAGGCATTGGAATAAAAAGGTGGTTTTGTGAACATTGCTGTAGCAGTGCCGAGGTTATGTCCAAGAGCAGAAAGGATATAATAAATAATTTTTCTTATATGGAGAGCTAAACAACACAAATTAATATAACTAAATATCTAATAACCAAGCGTCAATCAATGGCGCTGAGCAGTCTGTGAGTTTAGGACTTGCCGACAGGTAAACACGGTAGCTGATTGGTTAGAGCGCTCGCCTTGTAATGCGGAGACGCCGGAGAGTACGGGTTCGATCCTCCTCCTCTGAGACGGTTACTGTGTAGGGACCTTGAGCAAGTGCTTCACCCAGTTGCTCAGTGGCTTCAACTGATGCTTGATCAATAGATAGTGGTGCTTAATAAATGCATAATAATAATAATAATAATTTAACAATAAGCAAGCTGAAACAGAGGAGTGCCCCATACCTGTTCCTAAGTTGCCCAGAGCAGCTAGCGATGCAAGGTTGCTGTTGGGCAAGGCCTGCTGTAACAACTGAAAATAGAAATTTAAATATATTCCATGCTAACTAATTATCATCATTATTATTTTTTTAACCCAAGGTAAACAAGACCCTTAGAATCAAAGGAAATGTTTGAAGCAAACGAAAATCCAGCTCTATCTTGTGCTCAACAGAAGCCAAGATACATACATACTTACATACATCTGGTCACTTATAGTTCATTATTTTTAAGTGGTATCAAGGGTAAAAATCTTTCAGGACTTAAAACATGGTTTAGGAAAAAATTAAAAAGAATCTAGAATGGCTACACCTAGTCAATTATTTTCCCCATTATTATTATTTCTAATGAATTTCAAATCCTTCAGGATTCAAAAACAGGCTAGGAAACAGACAAGATCTGGAACAAGTGCATTCTGTATTACTTTAGTAGTGTCTATTCGACGGCATTATGTCATAACAAAGATGATTAGCCCTCTTTTTTCATCGTGCCAACAAACGAGTGGTAGAGTTATTTTATCATTTCACATTTCATCTCATCCTCAGTCCCTAGCACTGAGACTCTGGTGGGTCGCACAGATGATAGCCTGTTTCAGGCCATCAAATGGAATGCCAACCATGTGCTTCACGGTCTGCTCCCTGCTCTCACCAACACAACCTCCGCTCCCGTTCCCATAGCACTGTTTTACCAGAAAGACAAAGAACCTTTATCTCCCATGTGCTATACAAAACCATATATTAAACCTCAGTTTGCAGCTCAATTGCTTGTTTAACCAACAATCTGAGTGTGTGCAATTGCCTAGAGTCTCAATTCTATTCGGCTTTCTCTTGATAAACTAACTAGATTCTATAGCCTAAGGTTAACTTCTATATTTACCATAGAATGTTTTGGAACACTACCGCTTTTGAAACGTGTTTAACGCTGTTCAGCTCCATATTGTGCATGGCTTTGTACCGGCCTGCGATCCGTCAGCTTGATTACCAAATAAATGAATATACGCATATACATATATATAATCTACCAATGGATATTTATATTGTGCCAATCCATTCAACTCGCACCCCTAATGAACTCTGCCATAGAACTGACCGAGAGATACTGTGACGTCTGCTGAGCGGCCTGTCCAGGGAGACTGGCAGCTGAATGATGCTGTTGCTGCTGCTGCTGTTGATGCTGCTGCTGAGACTGGTAGAACCTCTTGATGTCCTTGTCCTTCTGAGTGTCGGCGATCTTGACAACGAGAGGCATCTTACAGCCCTACAACAACAACCACAATCAACAACAACAATCAAAGACAATAATCAACAACAACCAAAACAGCAACAATCAACAACAACAGTCAAAAGCAATAATCAACAACAAGCAACAATCAAAAGCAAAAATCAACAACAATAATCAACAACAATCAACATCAATAACAAACGACAATCAACAATAACAATCAACAACAAAAATAATCCCCGTAAACACATAATCAAAGTTCCCATAAACAGAGATAGACGTCACCATATAAACAAAGGTTCCCACACGAGGGTCATGAAAATGCAGCTACTAACAATACAAAATCCGACACAAGTTTGCCAACTGTAAGAGAGGAAAAACAAAGGACAAACCTCCATCGTCTGTGAATGATGCATTGACTTGATCGCGTTCTGAGCGCAGTGCTTCGAGGCGAACGTCACAAACGCACATCCTGCGTTAAAAAACATTTTTACTGTTGTTAGAAGTCAAGTTGTAAAGCGTAAGTTAATATAACTATAAAGCAAAGAAAAGCAGTTCCTTTTAACTAGCCCTGAGGCAGCCATGGGTATGAAGTATTAGTGACTTCTGTTTGAGATTTTAGCTCCATTTGTGCCCCTATACAACTCAGCGATAAACAGAGCGTGATGCTCGTCATCGGGAAATATCGGGTGGCAAGGGTGGGGACTGGCCACCTGCCCTCATATGCGGAGGCTGCAAAATGAAGCTGATCACACTTCACATCGATGGCTGCTTTTAGAGCTTGGCTTAAAGTATGGCTCTTCTTCCGTCATTATTTTTTTAATAACAAATAAAATAAATAAAAATGCAGACTCTGAACTCTTTTTACCCGAGCTTAGTTTTCCTTACTGATGTATTGTATTGTATCAAAACATTTATAAAGCGCCTCTCACAGTGTTCGCTTAATCAGAGGCGCTCAAGATGTACTGTCTGTTCTTAACAACTTCTGCAACCGGTGCTATATAAATTTCCAAATACACAACAGATACGTTACAGACAAACCTTTGCTGTCGCCTTTTGCATCTTTTAGGACGACGCAATCGTCGATCGTTCCATATGGAGCGAACATCATCGTCACGTCGGCTTCGGAGAGTTTCTTCGACAACATGCCAACAAAAAGACGTCGTTCTTCGACTAAGAATGCACAAGTACGACAGTATACAATTAAGAGATCCACTCGTCATTATAATTAGTAACTTCTCCAGCACCACTGTCCAATGCACGAGGTGTCTGTTAACGCACCCAGTGTCCAAATAAATGAAAAAAATGTGTGTTAATGCACAAGGTATCTATTAATGCATGAGGTGTCTCTTAATGCAATAGGTGTCTAATTAAATGCAAAAGGTGTCTATTAATGCACTAGATATCTATTAAGCATGAGGTATCTATAATGCACGAAGTATCTATTAATGCGCAAGATGTCTATTAACGCATGAGGTATCTATTAATGCATGAGGCGTCTCTTAATGCACAAGGTTTCTGTTAATGCACAATGTGCCTGTTAATGCACAAGGTGTCTATTAATGCACATGGTTCCTTTGATAGCACTAGTGTCAAAAGCATATTTAATTAGTAGATTAGTAATTAGTAATTACTAGATTTCTATCGTGACAGTGTCTAATGCACAAGGCACAAACAAATAGCTTAATCAGGTCGTCATCTGTTCAATTGCTGACCTATATAACATCCACTGATGTATCTTAGAATCCTCGAGTGCAATTAATAACCCTCGTATGCGCGACAGAAAAAGGAAACCCCACAGACTTGCCTGAGTTCAGCTGACCGTCTGCTGGCTTCATCTGTATCGGATGGCTCAACTACAAAACGACATTTACACAATGGTACATCATTTAGAAAGGAGAAAAACACATAATAGAACCAAGGAAATTAGATCCAGGAAACAAAGGCATAATAATTATCATGCATTTACTATTATTATTATTATTGTTATTATTATGCACTTATTAAACATCACTATATAATGACCAAGCATAATGACCAAGCATCAATCAATGGCAACTGAGAGTGAAGGACTTGCTCAGGGTCCCTACACAGCAACCGTCTCGGGATTGCGATGCACAACGGGGAGAGCCTTCAATCTGGCTTCTCTAACAGACTATGATCTCTTATTATGCTAACCATCATCATAGGCGCTGAGTTGACCCAAAAAGTGTGAGTGCCCAATGAGAGACAAAGATTTTTTACCTTCTTTTGTTACAGTGCTACAAAATATATATAGGCCTACCGTGGTTCTCTACAGCATCAATTCTCAATTCTTGTTAAATGATTATAATGGCAAATTAATTTCAAATTAGAAATACCGTGGCTTCTTTCGTCCAGTGTCAATTCTTAAATTTTTTTACCTTTTTGGCGATTTCTATATTTCTGCTTTGTTGGGTTTGGCTAGGACACACTTATTGAAATTATCCTTTTGACAGTAGAGTCTGCACTGGTATCTACACTGCAGAGACGGTGATCTTGTTTGACAGGTAAGGGAACACTTTGAACTGGGTGAATACTCACCCGCGCGTGAACGCGCGGAAATTTTTTTAATCTCTATTTTTGTGCACGAAGAATGTGATAGCATTGCGATACAGACCAACATTCGACGGTATCGCAACCTAGCGTAGCACAACGAGTTTAGCTATTATATTAATCGACAATAGAGCTTTAAAATATGGAGTTATGCTCCTGAAATTGAACCTTACTCATCGATTTTCAGGAAAATTATCTCTTAAAACGCGCTTTTGCGGGCTGATTTCTGGTGGTGCCCAGGCATAGGCGACCTCGCATAGCCTATTTCTGGTGGTGCTGGGCACTCACGGGCCTCGCAGAGTCGGCGCCCATGACCCTCATGATCACGGCGCTACAGAAGTCATCCGATTAGATTAGATTATAACACACCAGGGATGTGTGGTAACTTACGCCGGGCATTATTTTCAAGTTGTGAAGAGCCATTTGAGCAGCGAGCGCATCCTTTCGAGTACAGAACGTCACGAATGCACAACCTACGTTACAGACAAACAACAAACACAACAGTTAAATTACAAACCAAATGCGGTGAAATATCGATCGACCCCTCGTCTAGTTTATTCAGACCTGAAGCATATTTTATGCTGGGCTTTTCAGCAGAGAGCCATTGCACTCATAGCAATACAGGGTGAAATTTGGCATACTCACCCTTGCTCTTGCCTACTCACCCTAGCTCAGGAAAACACACCCACTCTTGCTATCTCAAACTCACCCTTGCTCTGACTCGTCCTTGCTCTGGCCTACTCACCCATGCTCTGGAATACTCACCCTTGCTCAGCACTACTCATCCTTGCTCTGACATACTCATCCTTCTAAAATCCTTCTAAAATCGCCATTGCTCAGGTCTACTCACCTTTTCAAACTCACCCTTGCTCTGTCGCATAACACCCTTGATCTGGCCCCCTTGCTCTAGTCTACTCTCCCTTGCTCCAGAAAACTCACCCTTGTTCTGGCCAACTCACCCTTGCTCACAAATACTCAGCCTTGCTCTGGCCCACCCTTGCTCACAAATACCCTGCCTTGCTCTGGCAAACTCACCCTTGCTCTGGCCTGATTGTCGATCTCGCAGAATATTTAGATCGTGAACCGGACCGTAGACTTCAAGGAATTTCTTCAGGTCATCCTCCTCCATCGACTTTGGTATTTGTCCGATGAACATTTTGATCGCATCCGAGTCGAGTTGTGGAGTTGTCGCCATCTGACCGGACAGATACTCAGAGCCGTACGACGAACTGTGTTCCGTCTGCAACAGAAATTGACTCACAAGGCTAGATACTCGGTAGTTGTAATTTAATTACGCAATTTATATAGCATTGTCAGTAGCAAGTAACTTCTAGGATGCTTTACACTGTCAACTGTCCATACAAATGTCAATACAACAATGTGTGTGTGTTGCAATATACATTTATGCTGTTTCTGCAGCAGAAATCAACTCACAAAACAGTGTGAGCAGAAGTAGTGGACTGTGGTAGGTCACAGCACTCTATTCTACCCAAGTCTGGAGTGGCCATAATGTTTATTTTGGTGCTCCATCGCCACCGGAGTGATGTAGAACTCTACCCGAAAGGGAAATGTGTACCCCAGTATCGTGATTAGAAATGGCGAGGGTGAAATCTTCCCATTTCCCCAACATTGGTCCATAACTAACTTCGGGTTGGTGTTTCAAGCCTGCGCGACTATCAACTATGAAACTATACAAAGTGTTATCTGTCCGTCGAAAACAACCAGAATTTACCCGCGACTTTATTTAGTAGGTTTAATCTTTAATTCGTACGATTTGTAAGTTTATGCGCTACAGAAGTTATTCCAATGGATCAATGCGCCGGTGAAAATGGAGGGTGTCCGACCGAAATGGCGATTTGATGTATTTCGATGGCTTCATAGACCAAGCAAAAATAGTAAGAGCAACGTCAAACCTCTGTTGTCACCATATAACGATCGTCTTCTATCATAGCTACGTCCTTGAAAGACTAACCAAAACGCAAAAAGAGACGAACTAAACTGAAAATGACCTAAAATAATACTAAATACTCGCGTAAACGTTTGTTGCAGTCACCGGATATTCAACAAATAGCAAAAGCACCAGACCGGAAATATAGACTAAATCGCAACGCGCACTATGCACTATGCATCGATTTAAATCATTTTTGTAAATAATAATAATAATAATTTACACTGATATTATAGGCCTACTATTATCATTTATTTTAAGTCAACTAGTTTGCTAGTGCTTCTCAATCAAGAAAATACTTACTTACTTACTTATAAATGACCATTGATTCAACACCTTTTGTAGCAAAAACACTTTTGCTAAATTTGTAGTAGGCCCTATATTTAATAAATAAGTTTAAAACTTAGGAAATTACTTAATTTAATAAACCTATTCCTAATAAGAACTTATTATTGCAAACTTTCTTAAATACGCATAGGGCCTAATCTCAGTTCTGTTAGGTTGCTGGATTGATTTAAAATTTGCAACCGTTTCCTAGGCGATGCAACAGCCTTTTAAATAATAATAATAATAATAATAATAGTAATAATAATAATAATAATAATAATAATAATAATAATAATAATAATAATTTTATCCTCGTTCGTAACTGTCTTGCTGGCTCTGCCCCGCCGTATCTCAGGACCTTTTGTACTCCAGTTTCCAGTTTATCTGGTCTGGTCTCCCTCCGGTTGTCGACCGAGGCCACCTGGTGGTCCCTCGGATACGCATTGCTACGGCCCAGTCTCGGAGTTCTGCTGTTGTGGGAATTTCCAGCTGGAACCGCTTGTCTCAGGCTCTTAGGATTTACTTCCTCATTCTCCCTCCTGCCCAGTTCCGCAAGCGTCTGAAAACCTTTCTTTTCGTCAGTGAAGACACTGATCCGGGTCGGGAGCGCCTCTGACTTTGAGTGGCGCTATATAAGTTCTTGATTACAATTTACACTGAATATAAAGGTCTACAACTACGAATAGTAGTAGTAGGCCACCTATTTAGCACTGGTCTGTGCGTTTATGTGACTGCAGTGTCTCACAGTTTACATCTCTACTTACCGCTGTACGTATCTCTATTTCTACCTCTCTATACCACTCTAGTTCTGTTCACGGGCATCTCTCAATATTGACGTTTTAATACTCACTATCGCCATCTCGCGAATACAATAGGGCCATTCGAAGCTGGCCCACTTTCATCAGAGCTATGACTTTCATGAAACTGCTGCGCCACCTAGCGAATGTAAAAGAATGTCTCAGGCATGAAAACACAGGCGCTATAGAAGTCACCGAATTAGATTAGATTAACACAATGTGTGCCAAACAGATCACCGTCAGTCAAATAATTTTATTTAATTTCATTTAATAATTAATATCAGCCATGAAGTAGAAGAAATTAGCGCAGAGATCAAATGACAACACGTGCAACAAGATCCTGTCACGCAAAAAGACAACACGTCTGTAAAGCAAAAACGTGTTGCTTAACAATGGGACAACGACAGTTAATAACATCATCAACAAGCCAGCGCTTGATAATTATTAAAAGTAAAATAATTGCTATTACAATAATTAAACTATTAATTAATTGCATTGTGTTGGAATTATTTCTACTATGTGTAACACTTTCACCCAGCCCTGCTTTTAAATAGAATGACAAAAAAAAATTGCCGTGCATTTATGAGGAACTCAAAAGGCGCGATATTAAGTATCCTGATACATGCATTATTATTATTGTTTCTGAAAGCAATCATTTTTTACTGCAAAAAAACAAAATGCTTCATTCCTGAGAGAACATTTCTACCTGGGGTAAAAATAACAACAATACCCAAACAGAACACAATAATAATTATGTATAATTATAATTAATTATGTATAATTAATTATAATCAAGGAGCTTTTGTGAGGTACCAAACAGATGCAATAGTTTCTAAACACATGCATATTGCATACGTAATAACAACTGATTTATGGATAGCAGTTTTCTTAAATGGCTATCGTTATTCATTTTTCATTTGTTATTATTAATTTTTCATTTGAGGTAGACATGATCCCTCGTGTCCCTAAACTAAGTCCGGAAAGGGAAAAATTTATCATGTCTGAGGAATACATGATCTCTGCGATCCCTAGATTATAGTTAATATTATTATATGTATTATTATAATTACATTCATTATCACAATTATATTCATTATTATTATTATTATTCTAATTAATATTATTATTATTACAATTATTATAATTATAACACCTTAAAAGAATAATCATTACAAAAACAATAAACTCCTGTGTGACAGTCCACTAAAACACATCCTCACCATATCTGATCTGATAACTTCTATATCATAACGCATAAATCAACAATTGATGGCCGATTATCTACTGCAGCAAGCCGTAAATTCTTATACAGCCACACCTACCTAGAATAACCATAACACACACGGGCGTCCACATGAATTTTTCTTGGGGGCAAAATATTTCGAGGACGGAGGCACACTTTTTGTAGAGGGGAGCAAAATGACGTTTTTACATGGAATGGCTATTCATGAACATAGAACAAGTGTCAACTTCAAAAATAAATAATGGTCAAGGACTTACCTAAATAATTAAGTGTCTTTTGCATTGAGAATCGGTTGGGACTGTTGTAATAATCATAATAAAGATTTTATTTTTGTAAAATCTAGGGGGGCAAGTGTCCCTTGCTCCCTCAGGACGCCCACGATAACACATAACCTTGTAACGCGGAGAGTACAGGTTCGAGCCTCCTCCACCGAGACGGTTACTGTGTAGGGACCTTAAGCAAATCCACGAGTCCTTCACTCACAGTTGCCATCGTTTGATGCATGGTCATTAGATAGTGGTGCTTAATACATAATATAAAATAATGATGGCTTTCTTCAACACCCACGGCCACTGCTTTGCCCAGATAGCTGGACACAACAGTGAAACTACATTTCCCTACTAACGCCTATCTATTACCATTAAACGCTTCAACCCAATCGCTTTTCACACCACTTTCAGCACTCAGCACATCAACGAATACTAGCCATCCCAGAATAATGCTATCCATAGGCGTAGACTCTGGGGGGCAGCCGGGCATGTGCCCCCTAATAATTGAGATGGACTGTACGCCCAATGCACCAAGTGTAGAATGAATAACCAAAAAACCCCAATATTTTGGACAAGTTTATGACAGTGATGATATTCCTAATTTTTTTAAATCCTGAGAGATTACAAGTACCTCAGGTAAAAAAATAGTAATAATAATAACTGCGTGTGTATTGTGTATGCATGTCAACACAGAAACAAACGTGACAAAAAAGTTCAAAACGACTAAAGACAAAACACCGGCGCCAAATAATACTGAATAATTACATTAGCAACATAATAAAAACATGAAACTCATCAATGGGCAATTTTTGTAACAATTCCCAAAAGAACAAAAACCCTTCAAAGCAAGATTTAAATATTTAAACAACAGAAGTTTGTCACAACTGCTCGAAAACAAAAAATTAAAATCCCTTCTTGATGCACAAAGAAAAGATTACGATAAAATCAGCAAAAAATTCCCCCAAATCGCACAATTTGAATCAGTTAGGCCATCCCATTTTGACAGTGCTTAAGGCTCTAAAATCAATACATTGTATAACAATAACGATAATAATAACTTATATAAAATAAGTTATATAAAAAAATAATAGAAACAGTAATAATAATAACAGCAATAATAGTGATGATGATAATAATAATAATAATAATAATAATAATAATAATAATAAAGGAACTAACACAGAAAGTACATTTCTCTGTTGCCATCCAATGCTTCAACACAATCGCTTTTCACAGCACTGTTAGCACGATATTCCAGAAAAATGCTATCCATAATTTTTAAAATCTTTAAACCCAGGTAGAAATATTTTATAATACTAATAATTTTATATAATAATAATAATAACATTAATAATAAATAAATAAATAATAATAATGAAAACTTGCCTGAAGACAGTTGTTCAAGCTAACCAAATTTGCTGCTCCCACAGTTGCAAACAAAGCACCATAAATTTTGCCAACAAGCATGTTATAAGCAAAAAGGTTTCACGACACAGCACAACTGCAAAGCTTGCTCCAATGAAAATACCATTCTAAGTACTGGCATTGAGTCTGAAAATTTACAGCAAATTCTTGAACCAGTACTCGGAAGGTATGGCAAATCAAGAAACCAGTGTTTACACTACTTGTAAAGAGCATACCATGCTGTAATACTGTAACATGGTAAACCCGTAAATACACAATCTGCCTGCTGCAGAAAATTTTATAAAGTTAACATTTTAAATTATGGTATGATAAGTCAGAGTACCGGAGTATGGCAAACTAGGGTAAAGATACAGTAAGCAAGTAAAGAAAGAGGTATATTTGAGTATGGTAAGCTATAGTAAAGATAGAGTATAAAGGTAAAGAAAGAGGTAAGTTCAAGTACAGCAAAGTTTTTGCAAAAAAATTGTAACCTAAGGTTCATAAAATGTGGTATGAACAGGTATGGTACGTAACCATATGGTAAAGTAGTGGTAACGTAGGGTATGGTCACCTGAAGCTGTCAGGCAAGATTTGGCCAAGTAGGAAATGGTAATGGAAGGTAGGGAGTCGCAAGGCAGGATAAGGTATCGTGAGGAAATGCAACATATGACAATGTGAGATATGTTATGGTAAGAATACTCATTCGCTATATACCACTTGCCTCATAAAAGAGATAAAATAATATAGGCCAAGGTTTCATTTTTTATATTGTTAAAACAATGTTGGCACAATTCCAAAGCAAAACCTTGAGTCACAAACCATGTTCGACAACTAGACCCAAACACTCCAGGAAAAAACTACAAAAATTTACAATAAACCATTACCATAACAACAGTCATTACCATACACCATTTACAAAAACTCAGTTACCATAATAACGGCTAATCATATGATGGTCGTTTCCCATAGCAACCAGCCCATCCACCATGCCAACAGACAATAGGAGCCAATTACCAAATAAAAGCCCTGTAACCATGTCTTGTTTCTGTAGCAACCACCTGCAACCATAGCAACCTTCTGCAACCACAGTGACAAAGTCAACAAACATGCTAAAGGCACAGATGGTCGAAAGAAAAGTTTTAAAAAATTGATTAACAAAAACCTCAATATCTGATAAACTAAAAAAACTGAGACAGGAAGCAACAGGACCAATGTAAACAACAAGACCAAAGCACACAGTAGGACCAACCTAAACAAATGTAAAAAGCAGGACCAACATAAACAAAATGATCAACATAACCACTAAACAAGTGTAAACAAAATGACCTATTTAAACAAAATGACCAATGTAAACACCAAAACCAATGTAAACAAAGTGACAAATGTAAACACCAAAACCAGTGTAAACAAAATGACCAATGTAAACAACAGGACCGATATAACCAAGACCAACGTGAACAAAACAACCAAAGACCAACCAGCCAATCATGTTGCAACGATGTTAAAAGTACTTCCACCGTCACACACCACAAACGCTTTCACATAAAATGCTTTCGCTGTAACTGCTCTAGCAAGTAAACTGTTTACCCCTGTTTACGCATGTAAGTAAATAAGTATGTATGTAAATTATTTACACATGTAAGTAAAGATGCATACAAGTAAACAGGGTGCATAAAAATTACAGCCAATAGAAGCAGAATGACCTTAGAGCTCATAAATAACTTTAATAGCAATAATTTAAAAAAACTGTGGCAGCGAAAAATTAACATTTGAACTAAATGAAAAGCCTCTCCCACATAACCTTAATTAGAGAAAAGAACTCGATTACCATAACAACGGTTATGGTGGCCGTTTCCCATAGAAATCAGCCTTTCCACCATGCCAACAGACAACAAAAGCCTAAAAAGAGCCTATCACCAAATAAAAGCCCTATAACCATGTCTCGTTTCTGAAGAAATCACTTGCAACAGTAGCAACCACCTGAAATATATATTATATAGTGCCACTCCAAGAAGAAAGTAGGCACTCTCTGCGCTTGCCCAGATAATGTTAGACGTTGTTGAGAGCAGAAATTCCACTAGAAGACAAAACCATGCACAGAATACTCAAGCAGCCGCCAGCGGTGGGTGCACATGCACGCAACCAACTACAGAATTCCTATCCACGGCTGAATTATATCATCCATAAAGCATTATAATACCTGAATACATGAGTTACCCTTCGAAATCATTCACTTATATTGACAAGTAAATGTAATAAGTAACTTTTACGGTACCAGCGTATAATGTGCGAGTCATCAACTGAAGGTGCACCAAAACTAAGACGTAATCAAGCCAATATCCAGAGGATCAGTCTGCAAGACAGACAGGCATCCTACGGAGGATAATCAAATTTAAAGAGGCAAGTTTTATGTTGGAAATTAAATTACACAAGCACTGATATCAAATCAGATAGTGTATACCAACACATGGCCCATATGTGACGAAAACAGGACCCATATGGTTTCCATCAAATTTCTATGGACACACGGGCAGAGTACTGACGTAAGTCAACTGATAGCATATACAGTGCGGACTCGTTGAAGCGCTGCCAGTTAATGCACCATTCCGCTTAACGCGAGGTGTTGTTACATCCCCAATACAATTAACTCAACACTTTAACGACGAGAGCGAACTAAAAGTGAATGGGAAACCAATGCAGTTCATCGTTAAAGTGTTTTGGTTAACACCTGCAGATTGATGTCAAATAATGACTTTTTCAGCATCATCATGTGAAGCATGGTTCAGATGCTATATCATAAGGTATATGATAAAGCTGTATGATAAAGCTGTATTTGATACAACTGTATTTGATACAATACAACCGTATTAGATATTTCCTTCTTCCAAAGTTCAGAAGTGCACAATGCACATACGACAGAATATCGATGTATGTCCCGTAATACTTTGCGTTAGAAGTAATTGTAACTCATCAGTTCCACTCCCAACCCAAACCAGTGAACCAGGACCACTGGTGACATTTCTCAAAAACCAAACAATTCCAATGCCTAGCGATACAGTATATTACTTTACGATTTAAAACTGACAGCTGTATTATCCTTCAAAATGAACTGATCGAAGCCTCATAATACGATAACAGAACTACACAAAATTTACGCAGTAAAACAAATTACAGTATTCCGTAACAACATACCTGATCTGCGAAACGTAATATGCATATCTACATATGATACGAACAATGAAAACGCGGACACAAAAGCATGCATACGATGCCTAAAATGCATACGAGTCTGAATGTACAAACAAAATCTTATCTTGCATTGACTAAACATATGGAACCGATAAACCGCAGAATCCGACGAATACTGCCTTGGACAGAACAGATATTTCTGAGCCATTAGAGGCGGTCTAATAGTGACATCCTTAAAGAATAGGGTGCGGTCACCTAGATGAGGACAAGGGCCTGGGTTATGCCCATTGTAGACATCGGCATCTAAATTTCGCATATAATTATTTCAAGTCAGTGTGTACATTTAAAAACCAGTTTCGGTTGCACATAAGACCTCTGCCACTGCCAGCACTCTGCTAGTGTCAGTACCAAGCCTGGAGAAAAACGAAGGGCGATGCTAATCATCTTCGTCATGATACAGTGTCGTTAAACCGTAACAGTACTCGTAAACTTCAGATTTCTAAAGAGCCACTCGAAAGCTAAGTACAGGGCACCAGCTTATTCAGCACACAGACAAAAATACCATGATAAACACCAGGAAAACGATTTTCTGTTGCAAACTGCATCACATGCAAGGAACGTCAGAAAGTGAAGACGAATACACGACAAAAAACAAAGAACTCTTCCTAGAGAAATTAAGACTACACGGAAAGAATTGAAACAATTGCATATGTTCCTGGCAGTTCGATGTGGACTTGACCATAGCAGAGTCAAGACCAAGGTCATGGCCATCAAGTCCAAGGCCAAAGACCAAGGCCATGGACAAGACCAAGAAGTTCAAGGCCAAGGACCAAGGCCATGGACAAGACCAAGAAGGCCAAAGACCAAGGCCATGGACAAGACCAAGACCATCAAGTCCAAAGCCATGGACAAGACCAAGAAGTCCAAGGCCAAAGACCTAGGCCATGGACAAGACCAAAGCCAGAGTCCAAGGCCAAAGACCAAGGCCACGACCAATGCCACAGAGTCCAAGGCCAAAGATAAGACCAAGGAAAATTAACACGTGACTTTTCCTGAATTTGGGGCTACCATACAAGGCTTCTACCGAAATATAAAGTGTCACGTTTCACTGCTTTGAATCCATTTGCATATAAAGCTGAGGATGACAGAAACGAGAACTTAACCGTAACAGGAGTTTACACAGTCAGGCAGAAGTTCTGCGAAAGGATGTTAAAAAAACCGAAAGAAGCAGCCATGGGACTGAACTCAAAAGACCAGATCCCTATTACCTAACCCCAGAGACAGCCATGGGAATGAACCGACCTAAATTAGCAGAACAGTCTCCTTTTACCTAACCCAAAAAGGCAGCTATGTAAACGAACCTAATAAAAGTAGCAGAGCACTACCCTTTCACCGAACCCCAAGAGCCAGTCACGGGAAGAGCCCAACCCAAAGTAGCCATGGGAATAAAAGCAACCCAACGTAGTAGTAGACCACTACTTTCACCTGACCAAAGTAACAGCCATGTGAATGAGCCCTACCCCAAAGAAGACCAGTCCACTTTTAGCTAACCCGAGGTGGCCAGGGGAGCGAGCCCAATCCAAAATAGATCGGCAGCCCCCCTTTACAAAAGGCAGCCAGCCACGCCATTGAGATCATACGATTATATACACCACTAGCTGGGCTGCAGAGGGAATTCACTCACACCCCCCCCCCGAACTAGCCCAGAAGGACCCTAACATCACTTCTGAAGACCCTAACATCACTTCCACCCCAAAACCTTGATCCGCCATGCTACAAGTTCGAGTAAACTCACAAACTGTTCGGTGAACGAAAAATGACGTTCTATGTACATTTGGTTTTCTAGTCAATCTTTCTATTGCTTCTTGGGCATCACAGTTTCAACAAAAAATATGTCGCAGACAAAACTGGAATGCCACTCCCGACGATCTGGCTTCTAGGCGTACGTCACTCAAAACTCTTGCATATGGACAAAAATCGCGGTAAAGAATTAATGCTAAAAACTGACTTTAAATGGCAAAAATGACAAAAAACGAATTCTGCAACGAGAGGCAAATGACGAGAGAATGATCCAGAAAAAAATGGTTCGAGGGAAGGTACGTAAAGCCCAAGCCATTCACCGGAGGTAAAACCTAATCAGAAAGTAAAGAACATTTAAAATGCAAGAAAGTCTAAAAGTTCGTTGCGGTCTGTAACTTTGGCACCGTTTTTTTCGAGATACCGTCGCATCTCGACGAGCGCAGCTACGCTCTGTCGGATTTCGTAAAGCTGGTCATGCTACAGCTGTGAATGAAGCTCTTTGCCATGCCTGACTGCTGTGCTCTAGTGTCATATCCGAAAAACAAATCAGTTTTTAAAACGAGTCGGTCACGTTCAGCATTCAATCACGCTTCGATGAACATTGTCCACAGACTCTAAAACACTATGAGTTGCATCAGTCACAGTTTTACCGTCTTAAATCTCGTAGCTTAAATCCTAAACATCTGGAACTGCGATTGTTTAGATATTATCTGACAACACGAATTATTCCGCGGCCTCAACAAATCCAAAGCCCACCAAGCCGAATCGACGATTCAGACCGCCGCCTCCACCAAAGAGATCCTTCGAAACCTTCCCAATGCGAAACTGGAAATGCTGGCAGGGACGGCTCTAGGGCCAGATCTGTGAAGACTGTCCGTCTCTTGTTACGATTCAACATCGTACTCAAATCTCTTTATGAGCTAAAGTTACTCCAGTTGTGCAAATCACTACCGAACAACTGAAACAAGGTCGATGAATTATACGAGCTCTAGCAACGTCATCTGCCCAAAAATACAGAAGGCGCTGTAAGACGACTCCAGAAACACCGAGAAACAATTGACAAATTCTTCAGCCCCTGTGGTTTTGAGCTAAATCCAGAAACGCTAATCGATACAGTCACAGACGCTCGAAAAATCGAAACTCTGACAAATTTTACGGCTCCATCGCGTCACCCAACGGAATCACGGGGTCCTTTCTGAGCCAATCTTCTATTCGATGAGGCTGCAGACGAGATTCGATTGGAATTCGATGCCAGTCAGAACTGGTTAAGAAAGTCGTCATCGCAGTTGAGATCTCCAGTCAGGTTGTCAAGGTTGAAGTCTAAGAGAAAGTCTGGTTCCAGGTCTTGGGTGATATCCTGATCGATATCGATATCAAGACCTCCCAGCTGCATTGGAAGAGCGTTGTCGAAGTTTGACCTGTTCTGCTGCATCGAGGATGCCTGCAGAAATGGTTGATTACTAGCGGGTTTTCCGGTCAACGTGATCGAATTCAGGATCTCTTCGAGCGTGCTACGATCGAAGCGTGTTCTGACGTCTTGCATCGTTGACGACTGTGGCAACGGTTGGTTGCTGGAACTTTCGCAGGTCAACGAAATCGAGCTGAGAATCTCCTCAAGTCGGCTGCGATCTGGCGCGCTGCTTCCTCCTCTCTGGCTTTGTGCCACACGAGGAATTTCCAGAGGAGTTTCATTGCTGCGATGTTTCTCTATGCGCCTGCTCGTTTCGCCGGGCTGATCCTCCTGCATCAGCAAGGGCAGGATTCTCCGATGTTGCTGCTGAGGCTGCTGATCGCTCATCTCCTGAATCATCTTTGCTTTCTTGGCGAGCAGAAACTTACACAGCTTCTCCTTGAAGTCGGGATGCGTCTTCATGTAAGCTCGCACGTTCTTCGATGTCAGAAATCTCAAGACCTGCAGGTAAGACTCCGAAACAGACTTTGTTTTCAGGGGAGTACCTGCGTTCGATGTCTGCACTGGAGGCTTCGGATCCTTGGGTGGTATGACAGTCGCAACCGAACTCGCCGGAAGTACCTGCTGCTGAGCGATGGTCACCGGAAGAATCTGCTGCTGGGTGATGTTTGCATCGGAAATCGCTTCAAGACGACCAAATGTGACGCAGGAAATGTTACTCAGGGGCTGAGTTGAAGGCGACGCAACTGCCACTCCTCCAACCGATGTCGACGGAAGGTACTGAGGTAAAGTGGCCTGAGGAGCGGCAAGCAGAACTATGACGGGAGCCTGCGAAATGGTTCCGCGACTTTCTGGAAGCTTTGCGGTCGAAACCTGGACACCTTGCTCGACGAAAAGCACAGCCGTCTGCCCAGAGGCCGTTGCGACCAGCGGGGTTGAGGTCGCAACCAACGGGGTTGGGTCATTCAGGGTCATTGTGAAATTCTGCCAGGATGTCGCTGCGGAGACTGGAAAGTGGGTCGTCGCTTCTGTAACCAGATGCTGCTGCTGCGACCCTGATATGATAAACTGCGAAGATGGCGCTCCCGAAGCCTGCTCATCCTGGTTCCACTCGATCCCAGGCTCGGCCTCCGACTGGATCGGGGACAGTCGACCACGGCTGCTCGCGAACGAGTTGCT
Organism: Allolobophora icterica; assembly: GCA_963556255.1. Lineage (NCBI taxonomy): Eukaryota > Metazoa > Annelida > Clitellata > Crassiclitellata > Lumbricidae > Allolobophora > Allolobophora icterica. Next base: position 53,409,711 of record OY744607.1, on the reverse strand, counting down.
ACGGCAACGACTTCCCGGTTGGCTGATGTCGTCGATGGTCGAGGAAGGGTTCGCTCCTGGGGCTTTCAGGCGACCCTTGCCACGCCTGCGGTCGAAAGTACCACTTTCCATGGTCCTAGCACGCCGGCGCTGCATCGCCGCATCTGGTTTTACCACCCACCAGGAGCTCTTGCTTGTGCCTTCGTTCTGCAGCTTTGTGAACTGGCTGTGTAGCGAGAGATTATGCCGCACCGAATTCTGCAATTTTCACCAGAAAAACGTTAATGTAAACAAGGTAATAGAAAAAGATAATGGTAAAAACATTCAAAGTAAAAAGGTAATGGGAAAAATGTAATGGTAAAAAGGTAAAGGCAAAATGTAATAGTAAAAGGTAATGCTAAAATGGTAATGGTAAAAAGGTAACAGTAAAAACACTAACAGTAAATAGGTAATGGTAAAAGGTTACGATAAGAATGCTAACTGTAAAAAGGTTACGGCAGAAGGTAAAGAAACTGCGTAAAGGAAAAACTGAGTTCTGCAATTCCACGAGAAAAATAACGGCGAGATGAAGCACAAAAAGACATAGGAAAAGAGGTAACGGTAAAAAAGCAATATCATTCAAAACTAAACCTACAATTCATTTGCAGCTAATGGACTGTAATTGTAAATTAATATAATGCCACGGGAAGGACTAAATAAGTAAGTTATCATCATCATCATCATCATCATCATCATCATCATCATAATACAATTGATCCCTTAGGATTTCAAAAATTATGGATTGCAATTTCCTTCACTGATGTCATGCCGAGTGCCAAAAGTGATTATTATAATCAATTATTATAATTAAATCATAATTATTATAATCATTATTTATTTTTATTATTATTACAAGCTTCATTATTACTATTATCTCAGATCTGGCTGAGTAACTACAGCCTTTACTCTAATGCCAAAACCAGTGGTGCACAACGTCCAACTCGCGGGCCAAAAATCCGGCCCACGACGAGTCGTCATGTGGCCCACGATGTCCAGCAGGAAAGGCGACTATTTAGACTATTTAAGAACCGGCACTGACATCAAGTCTACAGTGACTTGCATACTGTGGGCTTTGGAAAAACTATCAGTATTGTAGAAATATAGAAGTACCGTGAGTCCCTTTCTCTACAACTCTTTACGTTTATCTTCATATGTATTTTACTGCACACGTCATCTTCATAAAATTTGGCATGCATTCATCTGAACTAAGCTGAGTTGTCACACTTATCTGGAACCCAAAGGGTTTAAGAAAAAGTTTAGTGACCTTGACCGAGAAAGGTTGTGCACCACTGGCCTAAACTAATGCCTTTCTCGTACAAATAACTAATATCGAATGAATGAACAAATGAATTTAATCATATTCAGACGATATTCAAGGATTTTCAGTGGAAAACCTTCCAGCTGGCCGAGCTGCTATTGTCTCCTTTATCTTGGAAGTATGGAACATTCTTCACGATCCAATCGTAGATCTGAGCGAGCGTCATTCGTTTCTCCGGCGCGCTTTCGATCGCCGCCGTGATCATCTCTGCGTATGACATATTTCCCCATGCATTGCGCCGCGTCGAAGGCTTCCTTGCAGTCGGCGGAGACATTTCCTCGTCTGCTCCGATCGCTGCCATTTTCCTTGTGGAACCCTCTTCTGCCTCTGGCCTCTACATTGCGGAAAAAGTAATGTAATATATCAGATAACAATGTAATCAACAATAATGTAATAGACAGTAATGTAGAAGAAGATATGAAGAGCAGTCCCTTTAGCCAGCCTCAGAGGCAGCCATGGGTCTGAAGTGTTAGCGACTTCATTTTCTCAGCCTCAGCAAATGGGAGCGGGTGGTCAGTTCTCTCCCTCGCCAGCTCATCTTTCCACCGACAGTGTACGGTCAGCTTAGTAAAGGTGCAAGAACTGCAACTGGAACTAACAATCCTCTTTGCCACCAACGTTTCCCTGAATGCAGAGGCATTGTAACACATGCGACCCTAGCAAACTCACATACATGATTTCTCAACTCAGGAATTGAAAATTACCTGGAGAATAAAATAAATTCTGGGATGGCTAGAAATAGTCAAGATCCGGTGGAGAAAAAGTGCCATGGAAGGCAATGGCATTAATGTTGGATGACAATGGAAAGTGCTGAGATTATTATTATTATTATTTTTGCTATGATTCTTATTAACAATGGTGGCGGTAGTATTAGAAGTGGTAGTACTAGCAGTAAGATTAGTATTAATGAGTTCCAGTGAATTATAACAGAGTAAATAGGTAAAATATCTGGTGTCTTTGGAACCTGAAGCGATCCTGGCCAGGTGTTACGACGTTTTTGGAGCGACGGTTCCACAGTTTCATTCTCAGTCTCTCCAATTTCCATCTCTGCGTCCATAGTTACCTCTGAGTCGTCAGTCACCATGGTTTCCATTTTAGGTAATCCTATCCCAAAAAACAATACAACTGTATTTGATATAGCCCACCATCCAAAGTTCAGAATTGCACACGACCAAACGACAGAGAATCAATGGCACTGAGGAACTGTGCATGAAGGACTGTGGCCACTTCAGTGGAGGCTAGAGCCCATACTCTCCATGATACAAACCGAGCGACAAGCGCTCTGGTCCATTTGGCTAATGTGCCCCAAAAATCCTTGTTAAGGTAAAGTAAGATAGTTGAAGTAAGGTAAAGTAAGGTAAATCTGCATTTCTGATGGATTGGCACAGTGTAGTATTTACACTGTATAAAACAATGAAATGTTAAAATTTATATACAGCCAGGCCCTTAGCCAGATATACAGAGTTGCCCGTCCAATAGCATTTGAAGTCGTGACCGCCCAACACCGTGAGCACATGAAGTCACGACCGCCCAAAGTCCTGCCACCATACGAGTCCGACTGCAGTGCCCGAATGCTGTTTACAGAGCCTAATATCAACCCCTGCTCCTTACAGAACGGTCATCTGAACGCTGGCAGTGACTGTAGAGAAGAAACTGGGTGGTGTCGGAGGAGAATCATGCACAATTTATGCCCGTCCAAAATAATTTTCAACCGTCCAAAGGACGGGTGGCTGGCTAAGGGCCTGTATAGAGCCATTCGCTGTCCAATTGAAGGGCACCGTTTTAGGAACTAAAGATTCGCAAAATGCGCCATATAAACGTGGAGACGTGCATCAAATAAGCATTCAGAGTTCCGAAGCAACCAATAGCTCCACAAGAATTTCGAGAGGGTGGGAGGTAGATTGGAGACGGGAAAACAAGTTGAAAACAAAAGCAGGTCGTTGGTAATATGGTCACTGGTAAAAGTCGATGCATTCTGCTCGTTGCTTCTTTACGATCAGCGCATTTCTTTCGAATTTTTTGTCTGGTTACCACCGAAAACGATTTTGCTCAATTCTGCCGCTCCCGTAAACACCAAACCACGTACACACAGCACACGCGTTGGGATTTTCGGTTACGATGCGATTCGTCCGAATACGCAATTTATATACTCAGAGTGATCGGTTCGGACCGCTAGAAATTTGAGCAACTGACGTTTAACCCGCAAATACTTACGATCAATCTGTCGAAGAAGATTTTATCGTATTTTAGCGTGACACGCACATACCAAACTCATCGTAATTTAGGATTTCAGCATTGCACTTCACCGCCATTGACGGCTGCAAAAGCCTAGACTGTACCTTCGCAATTGCGTCACGTGGCATGGATCAATGCATGTACTACAATCGTCTAGCTATTTTAAACCTCAGTGGTAATAAATACAAATCGCTCATTCAACAACAACAGTTCCCACACAACCATTGGCTTTTCCGGAAAAAAATTGAACAATCAGTAGGTGGCGACACATTGATGGTGCAGATTTATGTACTCGAATTAAATTTTAATTCCTTTCCGACTGCTATTTGGAAGGAGTAAGCTAAAAGTCTAACAAGGTCTAATTACTAGATTTTTAGTAGCATGAACCGAAGCAACTGCACTGAATGGTGTTTCGTCCAATCATTGCGCTATAAAAGACATATATGCGACATCTAGCGATTAAAAACTGCGCGATTGCTCGTACTCTGGCAGCGTCAGTCCCAAGCATATCCGTAAGCCGCCGCCGTTAGCCGCCGAGACAAAAAATTTCAGCAAGCCAATAAACCGCCGGAAAGTTTGCAGTCTTGTTGTCAAGACCTTAAACCTCAAGACCAAGACCAAGACTTTGAACCTCGAGACCAAGACCAAGACGTTGAACCTCGAGACCAAGACCAAGACCAAGACTTTGAACCTCAAGACCAAGACCAAGACTGAACCTCGAGACCAAGACCGAGACCAAGACCCAAAAAATCACATTAGCCGAAGACTTCTTTTCCTTATAAAAAAATTGTCAAGTCGGACTACTCGCTATTTTAATGAAAACGTGAGTCTTTTATTTTAGTCAGGGCTGTCAGGCAAATTAACTTTAAATGCAGACTGCAGAGAATTCCGACTTCGTAGTTACAGAAGTCCTTCATGCAAAATGTTATTCCAAATGCCTTTTGTATTTTATAAAAACCAATTCGATAAGAATTTTCTGACCAAGATGTGCCTTGTGGGGCCTCATAAAAATTCCGCCATGTGAAAAAAATACGTTCTACAGTGCTGAAGTCGCTGGCACACACAGTAGCTTTTCATGCAAGCACTGGATGTAAATGTAAATGTAAATCGTGAGCCTTTTTGAAATGCTCCCATGGTTTATGAGACCGTCTGGCTTCAGAAAGAGTCTCCGCACTGCTTCCAGACACAGCATAACTTAGTTGCTGCTGCCGATGGGTTTTCCTGACCAACAAGACTTGCATCCGTCCGTAGGCCTAGGTATTTGTCGTAGGCTATATGATGCAAACAGGTTTTATAAATTTTTAAATTCTTGAGTTTTGTTAAATGGCTGCTCATATTGATAGCCGGTCTTGGTCTTGGTCTTGTGAGACCAAGACCAAGACTTTGAACCTCAAGACCAAGACCAAGACCTTGAACCTCAAGACCAAGACCAAGACTTTTGGTCTCAAGACCAGGGCTGTAGTGGAGCGTATACGCGGGTATACAGCGTATACTTACCTCTAGAGAAATTTGAGAGCGTATACTCACGAGGGTATACGCGGGTATACAGCGTATACTTACCTCTGGGAACGAAAATTTTTCAAAAATGAGAGGTTTTTAGAGGTTTTTAGGGCGAATGACTAAAAAAAAAAAAAAAAAAAAAAAAAAAAAGGTCATTAACTTTTTCAGAGACAAAATCGTAAAAAGTCTGAAAATTTTCTGAGAATTGGTGAAAAGTCAGAAATTTTTCCTAAAAAAAGTCTTCAAATTTTTTTTTACGCCGCTGGTCACCGCTAGCGTATACTCACCTCAAATTTTACCACTACAGCCCTGCTCAAGACCAAGACCAAGACTTTTAAAAACGAACTCGAGGACAACAAGTCTGAAAGTTTGGGGTTTAGCCTAAAACCGCAAAGAGTTATTTCACGACTGATCCGGAAAGAGTTCAGCTAGAACACGCACACAGTTGTGCCTATAAAGTTTGCACGTTATTCCGGAAGTAGAACTCGGAATAAATGCAACATATAGGCCTAGGACAGCCTGGACAGAGCCCTTACAATAGACGATTAGACTGCCATATAACTGACGTTAGCCTCACCCACCGCTCATTGCGCACTAAGTAGGCCTACAAACTAGCAAACCAGCGTGCAAACTTTATAATCAGTAAGGTTGTCGACGAATCCACATTCTCCTGCTTGCCGTGCCTCGAAGTCCAGAAGGCTGCTGGTGCTTAAGGTCATATTTCACAAGTTTCCAGTTTCTCGCCGTCGACATCAACTGGTACCATTTGGAAATATGTCGTACGCCAGCCGTTAACCAGAAAATGTGTGGCTTAGTGGTATAATCCCAAGGCTGGATAAAAGAGGAGGGCGACGCTAATGGTCTTTGTTGTGACACAACGTCGTTAAACTAAAACTACTACCACTACTACAGCGATTACTCTCAAAAACGAAGTTGTAATATTATTACAACTTCCCGTTTTGTTCAACGAAGTTTGATAGAAATGTTTACTTGCGGCAATAATTATGTAGAAGTGGCTATTGCCATGGCACTTATCAGAGGCGTTAACAGAAAACGGGACCCTAAGCGCAAATATTTTGGGGCCCTTCTGAACTTGTAGACTGAGTCTGACGTTGAACTTGAAGCCGTTTTCATGAGTATTATTGACACTGTAATTATGATTAGTTATAGAAGCTATTTTCAAGGAATATGAAATTATTTCATTTAATGATTTTAGTATAAAAAAAACTGACATCGGGTGTTGAATCAACATTCAACAATCAACACGAATTAAGCTCTTAAACTGTCAGAAATATGCATTCATTATGCAATCTTTAATATTCCCATATATTCGCTGAACACACTGTTGCTAACTATTTTAACACGTGTCCAATATTTTGGAATTATTGTCCCATATTTATTACAGCCTGTCTCTTAAAATTTTTACATTGCACTGGGAGCCCCGCAGAAATTAATTCAACAGTTCAGTTGAGTTGAACTAAAATGTATGGTTTTCCAAAACCAGTTTTCTTTATCCAAAAATGCGCTAAAACTCACCTACGGCAATGTAGAAATCCAAAATTTTCCCGGGGGAGGACCCCGCTTTAAGGGGAGGGAGTGGAAGGGAGGGAATGGTACATTAGGAGAAAAGGCAGATGGAAGGGATAAGGGTGGTGAGGGAAGGGAGGGTAAGGTTAGGGGTAGGGGAGGAAGGGAATGGGAGGTAGGGGAAGGGGTTTACAGTAAGGGGGTTGCTTCAAGGTTACAGGGGGATACTTGGCCCTGATAATAAGTGGTTATTGCCGCAATTAAACATTTCTATCAAACGTCTGATTACTTTACCGTCAGTCGCTGCACAATTTTTGCGTCGAATATTTTGACGGCAATCGTGATCGTAAGCTCTGCGTTTCTTCGAGTCTTGAGATTTGTTGAGAAACAACTTAATAGTAGGCTAATCATAATCCGAAGATATGTACTGCGCACAAACAAGCTATATCGCGGGAACCAGCTTATATAAAGGCGCTAAGTCAAAAAGAAACCGAGAGGCATGTTGAGTGAGGTGAGGTTCCAAGTCAAAATTAAAGGTCAGGCAGGCGGGTATAGGGCCTCGGCCTCCAAGCATGTTTTCAGAGGACATTTGTAGGGTGCTTTGAATTGCAACGACGAGGTAGAAAGGAGGATGGCTAACACCTACAGATGACTTTGTAAGTTTGCTTTAATTAATTTCTTGCATGCTCGGGCCTGTAAGCTTTTGGTTGCATTTTAAGATCAGATTTCCTGCTTCAAAAAACGCCTCAAAACTCACTTCCAATCAAACTCTTGACGTCTAGCTGCTCTTCTACTCACGACTGACTAAGCTCGTCTCGGATCCTAATCTCGGAATACATTAAGCGCTACTTAAGTGTAGGGCACGAGATTGTTCACAAGCGCTGCGTCGTGTCAGAGAGGTTGTCCAAAAGATACCAAGTAAAGAAAAAGTCCGGTTGCCAGAAGACCGGAGAGAGAAGAGAAAGAGTGTGCGACACGATGGTCGATCGGTAATACACTTGCTCACGGATCAGCGATTATGGGTTCGACTCCGTGTAACGACCCTGGGCAAGTTGTTTGCGCACACGTGCCTCTGTCACCAGGCAGTATAATTTGGTACCAGCGTACTATGCTGGAAGTAAACGCAAGTCATGGACCTTTGGATTCGTCCGTTGCTGGCTTAAGGGTCTATGAAAAGGAAATGAGCACCTCCACTACGTCCCACGTGGAATATGGGAGCTCTACTTACTAGAGAGAGAAGGACTTGTGCAGTTTGATCCGATGGCGCTCCTGGGCTATCCTAATATAAGACGCCACAGTGACATACACCTTGATTTAACTCTGATACTGCTCGTCCTTGCCACATGAGCCAGGCAGCGCTGGTTGCAAGGGGAAAGGAGGAGGACGATGTCAACGACCTTGGCGTCCCTATGATGTCGTTAAGCATTGGAACTGAGTGAATGAGTGAGACTAGTGCTAGTGTGCATTTTTCCGCTGCTCGTGTATCGTCCGGGATATGTAGTGTGGGATCCTACGTACCGTACAGTACCCCTACAAGCTGCTTGGATTCAAAGAAATACAGTGAAATTCGGTTAAGGTAAAAGACTATTGTAAACACTTCGTCTTAACTGAATTTCGTATTAACCGTTAGGCAACAGTACGCGCAACATGTCAGCCACAAACGTGTTTTCCCTGTATGAATTACAGTCAGCAAATGTATTATGATTGAATTTGTTCCACTTTAATGTTTATCAGCAAGGATTTTAAATCGAATAAACTTTACAATACGTGTACTGTTATCGAAGATCCTTTATTGAATCACCCAAAACGTTTTCTGCTTAAGAAATTAAAGAGTCCATGCACTGAGATAAAATCTCACGTTTTCGAATTCAAGTCGGCAGTCCGCAAAAATGCAGAAATTGAAGAGATTACACAAAACGTTTAAGCATCTTCTAAATCGTGGCCCAGATCTTCGTTGCTCGAATTAATTATAAAATCATAGCAAAAGAAAACAACAATGAACACAATGTACTGACAGGCCAACAAAAAAATTGCAAATTGCAATACGCTACACTGTTTTGTAAAACTAAAATACACCTACTTGCCGATCTACAATAGGGTGACATAGGCCTACTAAAATAATGGAATTACGTGCTAGAGCTAATATTCCCGTCAGTATACAAAAGAAAAACGCTCAGCTACAGATGAACTCCCTTACTCACAGGGTGCATGTCATCTTGAACGTATCAACAACTACAAAAACATTCCAATACTAGTCTTGCGGAAAGTTCCTTCAAACTCGGCTGGACTGAAATTTTAAAAAAATCAATCCCCGGCGATGCGGTAGGCTACCAGGTACTCCTCTACCTACGCCTGTGTAGCTAAGCTTATGCGTAGAGTTGAGCGTTTTTACAGATGCGCTGAGAAATCCATGTTGCAACGTAACAAGAGGCTCAGAGCAGTCGATCCGAACTCAAATGTTGGAAAGAGACATGTTGGAAAGAGACATGAAACAACAGTTTTGGCGAAAGGAGTTGTAAAGGGGTTTGATGCGAAAGATGCTGGTCCTCTCTCTTTCGAGATTTTCAAATCTGGTCAGTTTACTTCCTAAGTTCTCTCTCGTCAGCGTCCGTTTAAATTCGTTGAAATTTGTCAAACAATTTGACAGAAAATTTCATGTCATGATAACTTATGGAATTTGTAAATTCCCTTAACATAGTATGCGACAATAATAACAAAATCCGAACGGGTGACGTCATCATTCTTTCGTACGTTTAGTTTCCCATAACGCGCGACAAATACGTGAAAATGTAAGTTTAAAACAAACGAAACTTTAAATATTGGTCGTTGATTCGCTACACCTTCCGTTTTCGGAGTGCAATGCGGTAATTGTTGTATCGCAGACTGCAGAAAAGTCAGTCGAATTGAGAAAAATCTCTACGAAACAGCTCAGACGACAGGCCTGTATCATCGCCCTCTTCCTGTATAGGCTAAAGTCGCGAGGTATTCAGCTACCGAAAAGTTCTGCAGCCAAACAACACCTAGGCCTTTTAATGTAATACGCCTTTTATCTGGGCCTATATGCATTTGATCAGGCCTCTTTAAGGTAAACTGAAGCACAACTCGCTTTCAGTGCCGCAGAAGTTCTTTTTAGTGAGAAAGCTTGTGCAAAGAATCCGTTAACTTCACACTCTGTATAAAAGCCAAGCAACTGATCAATAAGTTATAACGACTACAAGCTCTGTTGAAAGAAAACCGTTAAAACAAGAGAAAAACGGCAAACAATATGCGATAAAATTTGCGCAAAATTTTGCCAGCTTTCTTGGTGTTTCGTTAATCTGTGAGCCTCGTCACACTGCGAACTTCCGGAACTACACGCTTCATTTTTAATTTCTTAATCTAGATTTACTCAGAATTGAAAAATATGAACTTCGCAAAAATTCAAAGACATATTACAACATGTACAACGAATACAAGATATACTTGAGTTAAAACAACTGATTTCTTGAAGTTACGACATGATCGGTGAACGGTATTCTGGCGTCAAACGTAGGTTGGATGTGTTCAGTAGGAGAGAAGAGTACTGTTGTAGAAAGACAGACAGAGTGTAGTTGCTGTAACGTGGTTTTTGTCTTCCGGTTGTGTGGGAGTGGCGTTAGTGTGTTGATCTTGCTTACTTCTCTGGAGGTCCAGCCATCACCTTTTTGATGAATTCTGCAATTAGGAAAAATTAATTTTGTCAAACGTGTAGGACTCGGAATGTTGATTACTAACCTGCAGGAAACGGTGCGGACAAATATTTTTCTACGTTCTCGTTTCGTGTCTGCAAGAAGTTGGTACATACTAGGGCTACGTAGGCCTATCTGATTCAGCAGGCCTGGATAAGCGGAGTATGTTAAAGATGACGAGAAGCAAGTATAGCAAGATGACGTACAGCAAGTCATGGTAAGATCAGGTAAAGCAAGGTATGGTAATAAAAGATTAAGCAATATATGATAAGATGAAATATGGTGAGATGAGGTAGAGCAAGGTATGGTAAGAAGGTAAGGCAACGAATAGTAAGATAAAGGTAAAGCAAGGTAAGATTAAGCAAGGTATAGGGTAAGATAAGCAGGCCCGGCTCAAGACATTTGGTGGCCCTGGGCAAATCGGCGAAATCGGCGGCCCTAGGCAAACCGGCGGCGCTAAGCACAGAAAAAGTTGATGACTTTTTTAGTCATTCACCTCTTTTTACGAATAATAATAAAATAATTTTTGAAAATGGCAAATCGGCGGCCCCTAAAAATCGGCGGCCCTGGGCGGCTGCCCAGTTGCCCAAATGGACGAACCGGGCCTGAAGATAAGGTAGGCCTATGGTAAAATGAGGTAGATCAAGGTATGGTAAAATGGGGTAGAAAAAGGTTTAGTAAGATAAAGCAAGGTATGGTAAGATCGGGTAAAGCAAGGTATGGTAAGATAAGGTAAAGCCAGGTGTGGTAAATAATAATAACCTTTATTAATTCAAACTGACAAGTACGCAGTAAGATTACATTGAAACATGACGGTACAAACAAGACCTTAATTAAACACGTTTTGGCAGCCATGAGGGGCTACGGGTATCGAACCGCGATCTAATGCTCTCCTGGCCATAAGTGTAACCATTCATCTATTCCCCTCCCCAAAATGATGAGGCATGTACCTTCGTATTTGTAGTTTCCATCCAAATCCTCTTCTGTTCCAGTGTATTTAAGAATAAAATCGACCTCTGAGTCTGTCAGACGTTCACCTGTTGTACATAAAATAATAATGATTAATTAATAAAAATAATTAGTAAATAACGAAACTACTATTCCTACCAAAGTAAGACCGACATCTGTAAACGTTGTATGTGAGTGAGCGAGCGAGCGTGCGAGTTATCTCTTCCAACGTTCATATATCCACCATACTTGGCTTCTGGTCTCTCCGATCTGGCTACCTACCTACCCTACCCCTTCTCCAATGGATTACTATGTTGTTATTGCGATTTCACTGGAAGCGACCATCGACTGATATCTTGGACATTGTAACGATGGCGCTATAGAAGTTATTAGATTGAATTGCACTCGATGTAACTCTTCAGCTGGAAGGTACAGTATGCTGGTGATGGTATACACGTCTTGTCTTTGGTCGGCGTTCAGGTGGCGAATCTCAAAACCGGAGTACCCTGAATCTAACCACTGGTCGTAAACGATAAAAAAATTAATGTACAGTGAATTATGGAGCAGTTGAGATGATTCAATACCTCACTCTACTCATCTTATCATACCTTCCTACATGTATATCTTATCTTAACATACCTTGCGTTACCTCATTTTACCATACCTTGTCTGACATACCTTGCTTAAACTTATCCTACCTTGCCTTGCTATACTTCTGTTTTGCCTTACCTTCTTACTCAGTGTTTAATCTAGGCCCTCTCTTCTGGGAGGGGAAACAAGGTTTCTGGGGGGGGAGCAAAGAATTTAGATTTTTTTCATCCAAGTTCCAGACTTTTCCTAATTTCATCTTCAAAAAAGTTAATGACCTTTTTTTAGTCCTTCGTCCGATTTTTTACTTTTTCTACAGCAATTACTATCTCAAAAAAGGTATCTTTATGTTGCGTGGTGGGGAGGAATTTTCCTCCCCTAAAGGTCTCTACATTGTAATATTGGTGGCCTCTGGGGGGAAACATAAATCCTGGGGGACATTCCCCCCAAAGACGTCTAGATTAAACACTGCTTCTTACCGTACCTTGCTTTGTTATCTTATCTTACTGAGAAGGAGGGATGAGGTTAGGGAGACTTACCGAGTGATGTGAGGACGTGCCGTAGTTCGGCGGCCGCGATGTAGCCCTGACCCTCTCGATCGAAGGTCTTGAAGGCCTCCATGAAGTCAGCGAACGTCCCTACATCTGTCTCAGCGCTCGCTGTCTTGTAGATCGGTAAGATCTCTTCGAACTTGTACTGCTTCTCGCCTAAATCAATCAATTAAATTGATCAATCAATCAAATCCATCGATCGATCAAACAATCAAATCGATTACCTTTTATTTAGTAATTATGCTTTTATTAAGCGTGTAACGTCTACGCATTATTTGATTGAGGTTGCAAATATTGCTTAATGCCATCTGAGCAATTGTGAGCACAAGGTCCCTACACAGTAATCGTCTCAGGTAAGTAGGCTCGAACCCGTACTGCCCAGGTTACAAGGCGAGCGCTCTAACCATTCGGCTACCATTTCTCACGTTATATCTAATAGCAATAAGAAAAGATATATTATATGAGATAGGCTAGTAAACATAGTGGTACAATATCAAGATATATACCAATACTAAATTATATATATGAGATAGGCTATTAAACTTATTGCTACAATATACAAAAAATATGTCAATACCTGGTAATAAAAGATATATTTGAGATAGGCTATTAAATATATTGGTACAATATCAAATAAATATGCCGATAATAACAGGTATATTTGAGATAGGTTATTAAACATATTGGTACAATATCAATATATATGTCAATAATAAACTATATATGTATATATTTATATCAATAATTAACTTATACAGTATATATATATATATATATATATATATATATATATATATATATATATATATATATATATATACCTAGCTTTTTCGTGCCACCATTTGACACGACCATGGCTTGCGTTGGGTTGAGTCCGCAACATCTGAGGAAGTCGCCGACCTTTGCTCCGTCAACCATTCCATCTCTGCCGTCCCAGAAATCGAACAGGTCGAACACTTCACGAACGTCTACCCACAGAAACACGCCACGAGGTTAGGTAAGGTAAGATAACTAGGCTAGGGTAGATAAGGTAAGGAAATTAAATCAAGAACCGGTAATTAAAGCAAGATAAGATAAACAGGGTCAGTTAAGGTAATGAAGATAAGTAAGGTAAGGTCGTTAAGGTAAGGTTGTGAAGATAAAGTAAAGTAATTAAGATAAGTAAAGTAAGGTTGTTAAGATAAGGTTGTTAAGATAAGTTAAGGTAATTAAGATAAGTAAGGTTAAGATAAGTAAAGTTGTTAAGAAAAGTAAGGTGAGGTTGTTAAGGTAGGGTTGTTAAGATAAGGTAAGGTAATTAAGATAATGTAAAGGTTTTAAGATGAGGTAAGGTTGTTAAGACAACGTAAGGTTGTTAAGGTAAGGTTGTAAAGATAAGGCAAGCAAGGTTGTTAATATAGGCTAAGGTAATGTTGGTAAGATAAGGTAAGGTTATTAAGATAAGGTAGGGTTAAGGTAAGGTAATTAAGATAAGTGAGGTAAGGTTGCTAAGATATGGTAAAGTTAATAAGGTAAGGTAATTAAGGCTGTTAAGTTATGGTTGTTAAGATAAGGCAAGGTGTTAAGATAAAGTTGTTAAGATTAGGTGAGGTAATTAAGATAGGCCCTAAGTGAGGTAAGGTTGTCAAGATATTGTAAGGTTGTTAAGATAAGGTTGTTAATGTAAGGTTGTTATGGTAAGGTAAGGTAATTAAGGTTGTTAAGGTAAGTTTGTTAAGATAAGGTAAGGTAATTAAGGTTGTTAAGGTAAGGTAATTAAGGTAAGGGTTGTTGAGATAAGGCAAGGATTTTCTCAAACCGGCTTTCTCTCAACTCGTCCAGGATGCAGTTGATTTGGTTTGGTAGCCGCCAGCAGCTCCTTAAACTTTACTGCACTAGCTGAGACGTTTCCTTCCTTTACCTTCTCGTCCAGTGTTCGTGATTTGGGTGTCATCCTTGAGAGGACTCTCGTTCACTGAACACATCACCAATCTCACCCGTTCCTGTTAATTTCACTTGGGCCATCAGATGATCGGTTTCTTCTTCAGTCTTCACATCCATCGTTCATGCCTTCATCTATTCTCGTCTCGATTACTGCAACTCTCTGTAGGCCTTCCTAAACTGAAGTTTTAAGATGAGCTAGGGTAAGGTTGTTAAGATAAGGTAAGGTTGTTAAGGTAAGGTAAGGTTGCTAAGATAAGTTAAGGTTGCTAAGATAAGGTAAGGTAAGGTTGCTAGGATGGCGTAAGGTTGTTGGTGCAGACTTCCACGCCTCCGATTCGTATTTTGTGTGACCTTGCGCGCGTTAAACCTTTTGTAGGCCTAATAGTAATAACAGTGAGGTAAGATAACGTGAGGTGATTATGATAAAGTAGGCAATTATGCAGTAAAACTGTTATTTTGATAATGCCCTCCTTACAAAGTTCCTAAGTACACATCGAAGCCGGGCATACATTAAGAGCTATAAATAGACTTGAGGATGTAAGTTTTCAGTTTAAAGCGAAAGACGGTCTCGCTCAGAGAGTTACGAACATGAGGAAGCGGAGAGTTCCAGATCGAGGGACAGGCAACTGCGAATGCACGCCGGTTGAAGACAAGACTTGTACCAGGAACGACATAATATGTAACAGCAAATACTGATCAAATACAGAATCGGCTCAGAGACAGAAAGCCAGTGTAGAGAACGAAGAGCAGGTGTTATTTGGTTTCGGTACGAGACCAACAGACAGTCTTGCAGCCTGGTGCATTATTCTGGTTGAAGGAGCCAGATTGCATTCAGGGAGACCATAGTCAAGTAATCGATTTCTGAAATCTAGGTCCAGAAACCGAAAGGCTCGTTGACTCTGGAACAGTTCTTGTTTTAGGTATGACCAGAGGAAGGTATTCGTTCAGTAGTGATAACAGTGAGGAGTAAGGACTGATTTCAACACATTGTGGTTGGTCACGGTTCAAATGCTCAATTAAGCAAGGTTGAGATTTTTGGCTCACTTAGGTCATGACAATTAACTCTTGAATGACTTAGAATCACTATACCTTCAATCTCGCTGGAGCTGAGGTCAGTCTGAAAATGCAAAAACAAGTGCATTGTATTGTATTGCAGCGGTTTTCAAACTTTATTTTTATTGTACCACCAGGTAAAAAATCGATTGTTGGCGTATCACCAACAAAGGTCAGATCAAAGAGAAGAGGCGAGCACGAAGTCCCCGTGCAATTAGCGTAGGACCGCAGATAGACATATTTTAAAGTTATATAATTTGAAGAATGTAATCACATCAACAAAAAGGCAGCCTTGTTGTCCTCAAGACCAAAGTCTTGGTCTCGAGTGCACTCGAGTTCGTTTTTAAAAGTCTTGGTCTTGGTCTTGAGACCAAAAGTCTTGGTCTTGGTCTTGGTCTTGAGGTTCAAGGTCTTGGTCTTGTGGCTCAAAGTCTTGGTCTTGGTTTTGCAAGACCAAGACCAAGACTTTGACAATATGAACAATCATTTAACAAAACTCAAGAATTTTAAAAATTTATCCAATAATTACTAATACAATTGGTATTTACACGGTGTGAGTGAGGCTGTACTGTTGTTTAGGACATTTATTTTGACTTCCGGTTATTTACCATGGAATGATTTCAAAACAGACTCACAATTTGTACATTTACATCCGGTACTTGAAAAGCTGCTCTGTGTGCCAGTGAATTCAGCACTGTAGAACGTATTTTTCACAAGGCAGAATTTTTATGAGGCCCCACAAGTCACGTCTTGGTCAGAAAATTCTGAACGAATTGGTTTTAATAAAATGCAACAGGCATTTGGAATAACATTTCGGATGAAGGACTTTTGTAAATACGAATTCGGAATTCTCTGCAGTCTGCGTTTGGAGTTGTTTGTTTGAATAAAATTAAGGATTCGTGTTTTAATTAAAATATCTAGTAGTCCGACTTGACAATTTTTTTAGTAAGGAATAGAAGTCTGGATATGGTTGTGATTTTTTGGGTATTTTCCTCGGGTTTGGTCTTGAGTTTCAAAGTCTTGGTCTTGGTCTTGGTCTTGAGGTTCAAGGTCTTGGTCTTGGTCTTGGTCTTGAGGTTCAAGGTCTTGGTCTTAGTCTTGGTCTTGAGGTTCAAAGTCTTGGTCTTGGTCTTGAGGTTCAAGGTCTTGACAACAAGATTGCAAAAAGGGAAAATAAAATCACTTTTAGAAAGTGTTTTTGTGAGCCTCTGGCTTGTTTCGACAAGCACAGATGGGCATAAACTCAGAAAATTTAAAGAAGAGAAGGGCATGGTGGACGTAGAACAGTGACTTTAATAATCTTCAGCTAATCAAAGAAAGATGGACATAAACTCGTATAAAAAATTTTTTCGCCTACTACTGAGCGGCACCTATTGGTACAATAGTGGTACGCATACCACCGTCCGAAAATCGCTGTGCCTCTGATTAGCGAACACTGTGAGAGGCGCTTTATAAATGTTCAGATACAATACAATACAATATATATATATATATATATATATATATATTATCAGATGTACTTTTCGAAGATATTGCTTTCGCCCTGTTCATTTTACTACTGCTTACAATTGTTTGTCTGCCTGCCTGTCTCTGTCTGTCTCTGCCCGCCTGTTTTTCTGTTTATATGTCAAAATGTCAGAATTTTTCGGTGTTTGATTGATATTCTCGATTTTTTTCGGAATATTGATTGGCGTCGGTCGGCAAAAAAAGAAGAACGTATTTCAAAGGGAGAGAGGAATTCCGAGGAATGGGAGAGGGAAGAGGAATGTGTAGCAAAAAAGAGGAATAGTAAGGCAGACAGCCAGTCTGTATGTCAGTCAGTCAGTCAGCCAGTCATTCAGCCTGTCATTCAATTAGGTCATTCAGACAGTCAGCCAGCCATCAGCCTGTCAGTCAGTCAGCCAGCCAGCCATAAGCCTGTCAGTCAGCCAGTCGACCAGTCAGTCAGACAGGCTGAATGGCTGACTGACTGACAGACTGAAGGATGACTTACTCGTTATCCTTCAGTCTGTCAGGCAGTCAGCCATTCAGCCTGTCATTCAGTCAGTCAGCCACCCATCAGCCTGTCAGTCAGTCAGCCAGCCAGCTATGAGTCAGCCTGTCATTCAGTCAGTCTCCTATCCAACACAGTCCATTCCTATCCTGTCTAACCCACTTCTATCCCACACAATCCAATCCAACCCTAACCTACACCTATCCAACACAATCCATTCCTATCCTGTCAAACTCACTCCTCTCCAGTACAATCCAACCCAATCCTGTCTAACGTACTTCAATCCAACACAATCCATTCCTTTCCTGTCAAATTCACTCCTCTCCAGTACAATCCAACCCAATCCTGTCTAACTTACTTCAATCAAACACAATCCATTCCTCTCCTGTCAAACTACTCCTCTCCAGTACAATCCAACCCAATCCTGTCTAACTTACTTCAATCCAACACAATCCATTCCTTTCCTGTCAAACTCACTCCTCTCCAGTACAATCCAACCCAATCCTGTCTAACTTACTTCAATCCAACACAATCCATTCCTTTCCTTTCAAACTACTCCTCTCCAGTACAATCCAACCCAATCCTGTCTAACTTACTTCCATCCAACAAAGTCCATTCCTATCCTATAAAACCCACTTCTATTCCACACAATCCAACCCAATCCTATCCTCTCTAACCTACTCGTATCCAACACACAGCCTCTCAGTCACTGATTGACAGGAAGGCTGAGTGACTGGCTGAGTGACTGACAGGCTGATCCCACACAATCCTATCCTGCCTAACCTACTCCTATCCAACACAATTCAATCCAATCCTGTCTAGCCTACCCCTATTCACATAATCCAATCCTAAACTGTCGAACCTATTCCTTACCCAGACGAATAGGTTCCCACGATTCCTACCTTGTCTAAACTGCCCCTAACCAACACAATCCAATCTTGTCTAACCTACCCCTATCCAACACAATTCAATCTTGTTTAACTTACCCCAACACGGTCCCATAATAAATCCTATCCTGTACAACACACTCCTATTCAACACCATCCAATTCTAGCCTACTCCTATCCAAAAGTCGAGCCTTTTCTTGCATTGGTCCTGCTCTATGGAATCAATTCCCTCCATTGACACGTGCCTCTTTATTAGCTGGTGGTTCAATTGCCTCCTTCAGCTGTCTTAAACCCACTTTCTATTCACTGAGTCTTTCGCACAGGGATCGCCTCTGATTAGCGAACACTGTGAGAGGCGCTTTATAAATGTTTAGATACAAAACAATACAATACAAACCAACAAATCCAATCCTATCCTGTCTAACCTACTCCTATCCAACACAATTCAATCCTATCCTGTCTAGCCTACACCTATCCAACACAATTCAATCCTATCCTGTCTAGCCTACTCCTATCCAAAACAATTCAATCCTATCCTGTCTAACCTACTCCTATATCCAACACAATCCAATCCTATCCTGTCTAACCTACTCATATCCAACACAGTCCAATCCTATCCTGTCTAACCTACTCATATCCAACACAATTCAATCCTATCCTGTCTAGCCTACTCCTATCCAAAACAATTCAATCCTATCCTGTCTAGCCTACTCCTATCCAAAACAATTCAATCCTATCCTGTCTAACCTACTCCTATATCCAACACAATTCAATCCTATCCTGTCTAGCCTACTCCTATCCAAAACAATTCAATCCTATCCTGTCTAACCTACTCTTATATCCAACACAATCCAATCCTATCCTGTCTAACCTACTCCTATCCAAAACAATTCAATCCTATCCTGTCTAACCTACTCCTATATCCAACACAATTCAATCCTATCCTGTCTAGCCTACTCCTATCCAAAACAATTCAATCCTATCCTGTCTAGCCTACTCCTATCCAAAACAATTCAATCCTATCCTGTCTAACCTACTCCTATATCCAACACAATTCAATCCTATCCTGTCTAGCCTACTCCTATCCAAAACAATTCAATCCTATCCTGTCTAACCTACTCTTATATCCAACACAATCCAATCCTATCCTGTCTAACCTACTCCTATCCAAAACAATTCAATCCTATCCTGTCTAACCTACTCCTATATCCAACACAATCCAATCCTATCCTGTCTAACCTACTCCTATCCATCACAGTCAAATACCTATTCTGTCTAACCTAGTCCTATCCAACACAATCCAAACCAATCGGATCCATTGCAAGCTGGATCAATCTAATCTAAACTCCCCATTTCTTCTGGCGCAACATCATTATTTATATGTACGATTACACTACAATGATTACACACACTGAAGACCAAGTTGGACAAACGTGGGAGGTCGAGTACCAGCGGTTCACCCCTCCTAAATCCTGCTGCCTTCTTCCAGCTGTCAGCCACGCCACTCCCCAGGATTCCTCTCTGACGCAAGTTATTTGTCTCGGCGGTTCTCTCTATGTCTCTGTATGTCCGTGTGTTTGTCCGTCTCTGTCTTTGTCCCTTTCGTTGTGCGTTTGTCATCGCCTGCATGCATGTGTCTGTCTGATTGTCTGCCTGCTAGTCAAATTAATGGCTGTCCTTCTTGCCTTTGTATTTCCCTCTCTGTATGTCTCTCTGTCTCTGTCTGTCTCTACCTGTTCTTGTCCGTGTCCATCTCCCACTCTCCTTTCTAGGCAGTTCGTTGCGCGGACGTCTGGATGGAAATCTAAGAACGCAACTCTGACGCCGAGACCGGCACGGCTGAGCAGCAACCGCCTGTCAACGTCTGCGCGTCCATATACCAACGGTTAGCATTCCACGGCCTATCGTGTTCGGCGCAGACCGTACATCTTCATGCAAGCACCTGTCTGGACCGTGGATCGCGGAGTGGGCGAGGTGGGGGAGGTGGGCGAGAGGAGGGAAGGGGAGGTGGGTCGGGGGTCGTGGAAAGATTCTTTGACGAAACACACCTTCAGTCTTCTAGGCAAACCCACAACGCTGGTTACATTCTGCCACTTGAAATATTCAAGCCTATGCATATATATATATATATATATATATATATATATGTAGAATATGTTGAATATATATGCATGCATGTATATGTATGCATGTATGTATATATATGTAGACACGATACAGGATAAAAATAGAGAAGATAAAAGAGAGACATGAAGAAGGATCCTCTACAGCAGAATTGCCATACTAGATACAGTATGGGAGATAACAATAGAACAGCATGCAGCATGCAAGAAAACAGTATGCAATGCAACAGCGATAAGGCACATTTGTCTGAAATCAGTTAGAGTCACGTGTGCAGCGCATTTGTTAGTATACAGGAAAGGGCTCTATATAAATGTCTTGATGTGGTGCATGCATATATAAATACATACATACACACATACATACCTACATACAAGCACAAACATACAGACATATATACATGTGCATATATGCATACATACATATTCATTCATTCATTCTGAAAATTTATATAGCGCCCCGTCAAGATACCGAGCACATGGGACCAAGAGTTCCCTCTGGTCGAGGAGCGAAGTGCCCGACGCACTACGACGTCGGACACCAGGCGGCAAAGGTCACGAAGGTAAGATGGAGCGCAGCCTAGAAGACAGCGAAAGACCAAGGCAGCGATCATACATACATATATATATATATATACATGCACACATACATACATATATACATACATACATACATACATACATGCACACACACATACATACATATAAATATATACATATACACATACATATATACATACACACACGTACATACATAGACACATGCATACATACACATACATTCATGCATGCGCATTGCAAATGCATGCATTTACAGACAGACATATAGGCAGGTAGACAGTCAGACAGACAGTCAGGCAGACATTCAGTATACAGTATACAAGGTAGACAGACAGATGCATGTAAGCAAAAATACAGTCCACCATGAAAAGGACAACTATATACAAGGCAACAGTTTATGATACAACAGTTTATGAGACAACAGTTTATGAGACAACAGTATAGAAGGTAACAGTTTACGAGCAACCGCAAGCGACAACAGACAACAGAAGGCAACAGTCGAGAAAAACAGAACGCAATCTAGTCTTAGAACTTGTATAGCGCCAGGTATAAGAAAGTAGACAACCGTAGACAACAGTAAGCAACGTTTGAAATTTTTACAGTCAGTTCAATCAATCTACGTAAGAACCGCAATCAGCCAATCAACCTCTGTACTTGGCGCTACATAAATTCTTTACATTACAATGTCTCTGATTCTAGCCACCGATTTCTTGTAACTGGCCTTTACATTCATTCAATCAAGCAATCAATCAATCAATCAATCAACGCCATTTATTGAGACACAAACAAACTGTACATGAGACCAGAAACAAAACATTTCAGTTTTTTGTTTACAGTTCGTGTCAATACTCAACAGATCACCAAAAAGGGTCAAGTCCCGCTATGCCTGGGTAACCCGCATTACAGTATTTACTATACAGGCGGCTTTAAGAGTCACTATAGCTACTTACATAAACAGTAAACAGAAACTATTAACAATATAACGTGTACAGAGCAAAAAGAAAATAACAGGTATTCCATACTCAATAACATTACACGCAGGCCTCCCTATGTTACGTAACATTGAAACGCAGAGTTACAGAATATGTTACTTGTAATAACCATTGTAAGCATATTGTAAGAACTTGTATCACTGTAATGTAACTGATCAGATTGTAAATGTAAGTTAATAAGTGTAATGGAAGGTAAAGATCTTACAAGAGAATGTATAAGTTAAGGTAAGGTAATGTAAGGTCAGAAAGGAGAAGGTAAGGTCAGTAAAGAGAAGGTAAGGTAAGGTCAGAAAGGCAAGGTAAGGTCATAAAAGGGAAGGCAAGGTCAGAGAACAGAAGATATACGGTAAGGTCAGAAAATAGAAGGTAAGATAAGGTCGGAAAAAAGAGGAGGTAAGGTCAGAAAAGAGAAGGTAAGTTCAGAAGAGAGAATGTAAGGTCAGAAAAAGAAGGGAAGGTCAGAGAAGAGGAGGTAAGGTCAGAAGAGAGAAGGGAAGGTCAGAAAAGAGAAGGTAAGGTAAGGTCAGAGAAGAGAAGGCAAGTTAAGGTCAGAAAAGAGAAGGTATGGTAAGATCAGAAAAGAGAAGGTAAGATAATAATAATAACATATTATAATATATACGTATATTAATTCAAACTGACAAGTACACAGTAAGATTACATGACATAGCAGTAACAGACGATGACAAGTTATACGGGAGTCGAATTTAACTGTATGGCAGCCATGCAAGGCGCCCATCTGTACTACTGCTCGTAAGGTAAGGTCGGAAAAGAGAAGATAAATTAAGGCAAAATCATATAAAGAAAATAAGGTAAAGTCTTGTCAAAAAGGAAGGCAAAATATTTATGGTATACGGTAGTATCAAACAAGATAAGGTAAATTAAGGTAAGAGAGTGCAATAGAAGACAAGGTAATTTAAGGTAAGATAAGGTCCTGGTGGTAATTTGTGACACTTCCCGATTAAGGGAATTTGGTATTGGTTCCTATACCGCGATCCTCTTGTAAATCAATCCTAAGCCCTCAAGGTCAGTTTGTTGACATGAGAGAGATAATAAGACAGCATTACACAGTCTTATTTATATATAGTAAGAAAGGTCTGTGTGGGACCAGGTCATCACTACAAGGTTAAGGTAAGGTATAGTAAGTTATGTCTGGTTTGGTAAAGGTAAGGTAGTTGTTTATTCAATCAATTCCATACCAGGTGTATTGCACAGAAGTGTACTGTATAATGTGTTGCGTCACGGTCACGCCTCACTGACAAGCATTCGCTCGAAGAACACTGCAGGACGAATTAATCTTCTTGGTATGAACCTGATTACGTCTTGGCTTTGGTGCGTCATCGGCTGATGCCTTGTGCATTAGACACGGACACTACAGATGCTACTAATAAATGACTATAACTAAGAAGAAGAACAGCCCCTGAGGTAGCATGGGTATGAATTGTTAGCAACTTACATTTTCGCAGCCTTGGCATATGAGGACGAGTGGCCAGTCCTCTCCCTCGCCGTCTCATTTTCCCTCCGACAGTGTGCGGTCAGTGTACTTATTGTAGCTGAGTTGGCTAGGGGTGCAGATGGAGCAGAAATCTCGAACCAAATTTCTGCCCTGGTGGGGATTTGAACCCACGGCTTCTGGATTGACAGTCCAGCATGCTAACCACTATAGTATCGAGGACCCCAATTATAACTAATAATGAGAATCTATCTCTGCGTACTATTTGCCGACCGAGGGTTAGGTGGGAAGGTAAGCGAAGGTAAAGGAGGTGAATGGAAGGTAAAGATACGAAGGAGTCGATACAAACAGACAGACAGACAGACAGACAGAGACATACACACAGTAAACTGCTGCCATGCATGCGGTCGTCTCGTAAAGACATACAAGTAGACAGACGGACGTGCATACATACATACATACATACATACATACATACAAACATATATACATACATAGACAGAGAGACGCACGGACACAAAGGCAGGCGGATTCGTATAAATTTTCGCCATTCAACCATGACCAGAATTCGAATCAGAACCTGTCGATTAAAGGTCGATACCTTTCCACTGCGCCAGAAAGCATACTAATCCAGGTAACGCCGCGTTTGGTTAACCTTTATCACACCTGGATGCTACTAGGTATACGTCCGCACTCTGCATCCCAAAAAAGAGCACAAGCATCACTTTCATCACGTGGATCAGCCTCTGGAACCGGGTCCGCACGCATACGATTTTCAAATCAATTTTTAAAATTATAAGAAAATTGAAATGAAAATTGAAAGAGAGAATGCAATGAAGAAAAGAGGCAAGTCTCTCGCACGGGCAACTTACCATTTTCAGCTCTTCAAGTTGGGCAATACGTTGGCAAGTCGACTAAAATCCTTGGTCGGGTGTCCAAGAGTTGGCGAGAAATCCAAGACAAGACGAGATCGCTATACTTAGAAGGGCGATATGCCGTTGGCAATAAATATCCCAAAGCTCTATTCTTATGTTGCCCGCCGGGGAAATGGACTCTTCCGCCGGTGGGGTACAGGTTGGGAGCGTCCGCGTGGTATTTGCCGAACACCCCCGTCGAAGCAAACCACGATATTGGTTTCCCTTGACTGGAATCAACCCCGGGTTCGTTCGGCGATGGGCCGACATGAATGTCGTGCCTGGGTCGGTTTGGGGCGTCGCCGTCCACCCCATCCAACCTCCGGGAAAGAGGAGATGCGCTTCCATAGATGGGAGAGAGAAACGGCGATATGGTGTCAGGCGGTGGAGCGGCGAGGAGCTGCGTGGGGAGTGGCATCGGCTGGCTGGAGAGATTTTCGGTCGACGGAACTCGTGTGGTGGTGGTGGTGGAGGTGGTGGTAGCGGTGGTGGTGTTGGCGATGGTGTTAGTAGCAGTTAGCGCTAGACCATCATCTGATCCCTCCCCCGCCTCTTATCTTGCTCCTCCTCCCTCGACGAGTTTTCGAGTGTGCCTTCTCATGTCGGAACTCCAAGACTGTCGCTCTATCTATCACTGGTTCTGTCTGTCTGTCCGTCTGTCCGTCTGTCTGTTTGACTGTCTGCCCGTCTGTCCGCCATTATAATGCGTTACTTCCATAACGCTGGTGTCTAATGCGAAAGGTATCGGCCGATGGCGCACCAAAACCAAGCCGTAATTAGGTCAATATCCAGAAGATCAGTTCGCTGTCTGCTATCTCTCTGTCTTCAGTATTTGTATGTAATACGTGTCCCTACGTTGTCTGTTCGTTTGTATATCCATATGCTGTTTGTTTCTATCCGTCTGTCTGTCTGTCTGTCTGTCTGTCTGTCTGTCTGTCTGTCTGTCTGTCTGTCTATCAGTCCAGGTGTTACCACTTGTTTAGTTGTCTTTCTGTGTCTATCTGTTTTACGTCTGTCTGTATGCCGACTTTTTGCATCTCTCTCTCTTTCTCTCTTTCTCTTTCTCTCTATCCCTCTCTCCTGGTCTGCCTGCCTATCTCTTCCACCCCACCATTCCTTTAACGCGTATCATGAATACCTGCGAAGATACGAACACTAGCTAATTCTCCTCCTCCCCATCACCTCCTCCTCTTCCTTCTTCTCCTTCGTCTTCTTTCCACTCCTCCTCTTACTGCTCTTCACCCGCATAGCAGCATAGGTCCAACGCAATCTTCCCTCTTTCCCTCCCTCCCTCCCTCCCTCCATTCACTCACACGCCCGCCATTGCTTCCATCCATCCATGCATCCGTCCATCCATCCGTACAGTCGGCGTCTTATTATAGCACGCCTGCCTCAGCAACCGGTCTCGTCCACTGGCATCTCCGGCTTCTGCTGCTGCTGCTTCTGCTCCTGTTCCTGCTGCTGCTGCCGATCTGCGATCAGACTTGGCACAAGCCGAGGCACCGAATCGCTCGTTGGCACCGTACAAGAGGAGGCACAGAAGAGCAGATGCCATCCTTCTTCTGCTTCTTGTTCTCCTCTTCCTCCTCTACCTCCTCCTCCTCTTTCTCCTGTTGCTGCTGCTGCACCTGGCCAGCTGAGGAGCA
Organism: Allolobophora icterica; assembly: GCA_963556255.1. Taxonomy (NCBI): domain Eukaryota; kingdom Metazoa; phylum Annelida; class Clitellata; order Crassiclitellata; family Lumbricidae; genus Allolobophora; species Allolobophora icterica. Next base: position 53,383,777 of record OY744607.1, on the reverse strand, counting down.
TGGTGCCTGCCGGCGACGCTAACGAGCGTTCTCGGGCAACTCTCTCTCCGACCGCCAGCTAACAGCAAACGTTATTTTAAACTTCTCCAAGAGTAGACAGTCTATATAATTTATATATATATATATATGTATATTTATTTATTTATTTATTTATTTATTATAATACTGTACATGTAATACTTTTAATGTATAATATGTATATGCATGTATGCAGGTGTGCATGTATGGATGTACGTATGTATGTATGTATGCATGCATGCATGTATATGTATATATACATATTATAGTCTTCTTGTACTAATTGAATGATTTTTTGGAATACTTCACAGCACAATTGTAGGCCAACGAAAAACGAAAGTAATTCCAATTAGCAACTTGGAATGTACAAGGCATCAACCGATGGCACACCAGAGCCAATCAGTAGTGTAAGCGATAGGAAAGAAATATTTGAAAGAATCTGAGCACCTCAGTTGAGAATGCTAAACAGCGTTTATTATGTAATTGTGAACATGTATATATATATATATATATATAATAATAATAATAATATTTTTTTCTTTAATTAAGCGCCTGCAAACGCACTGCGCTGTACAAGTACATGTTATGCGATAAATCTTAACTACTAACAGAACAGACAGCAGTGTATTTTACACGGCGCAAATTGCAGCCTACAAAGCTGTCCGCCTACGGGACTCGATCTCTGTACCTCTCGCACTCTACGCCAGATCTAAACCAATGCGCTATATATATATATATATATATATATATATATATATATATATATATATATATATATATATATATATATATATATATATATATATATATATATATATATATATACGTATCCCATACATGCAATTGGCAAAATACATACACGTATGAACTTCTATACAGAAATATATGAACAACACATTGCCGACCGTTAGCCAGAGGCGAGCGGCATTTTAAACAATTACACGTATACGGAAGCCCATGTGTTTATATACGGGAATTGTCTTGGTGTTCGTTATCTGGTTAGCCTTGGGCTGGTGGTAGGAACTCTGAATCTTTAAAAGAGAAATATGACCTGAACGAGCGAACGAGCACGTTCGTAAATGGGTGATTTAGTGAACTGAGTAAGTGAAGTAGTGAGTGAATAAGTGAGTGGGTGAATGAGTGATATCGAGTGAGTAAATGAGTGAATGAGTGAATGAGTGGGTGCGTGGGTGCAGTGGCGGCGATCTTGTCTGAGAGGTGGGGTGGGGGGGGACAAAGTCGGCCACGATCTCGTCGACGACCGTTTTTTTAAATCTTGTCCCCAAAAAAATTTTTTTGCCACTTCATCTCCAAAAAATTTCGCTTTCATCTCCGAAAAAACTTGATGACCTTTTTTTTAAAGTCATTAGCCTCTTTTTACAAATTTTTCCCAGTGGTAAATTTTTTCGTCCGTTGACTTTTTCCAGGATCTCATCTTCGAAAAATCCCAAAAAATGTCAATGTCATCTTCGAAAAAAGTTTTTTTTTAGTCCTCCACCTACTTTCGTGACTTCTCCATGCCTTCAAAAAAATTACTCACGACTTTTGTTAGCTATTCGTCTCCACAGAACTTTTTGGGCCTTTTTCATTTCATCACTTTTTCTTCAAATTTGGGGGGGGGACACTTCTGCTCAAAACAACTTTTCTGGTCAAAAAGGCACTCAAAACTCATTTTCGCCCTTACACACAATTGCATTTCTTGCCCTTTTTTGAAGTGTCTTCCAAATTTGGGGGTCCGATGTATGGCGTGACCCCCCACTCTTAAAGGTGGGGGGTCTTGTCCCCCTTGACCCCCCTAGATCGCCGCCCATGCGTGGGTGAGCGAGCGCATGTGCGTGTGAGCGTGTGTGCTGTGAGAGAGCGAGTGATGGAATCAGTAAGCCTTTTAATCGGAGCATTGCGAGAGAATGAGCTACAAAATGAGCGAATTAAATAAATTAGTGCATCAAGGACGAGCGAGTGGCCAGAAAGAGTGATTGAGCGAGCAAGCGAATTATGAGGCGAGCGAATCAGTGAGTGCATGGCGAGTGAATGAATGAGTGAGTGAGTGAGTAATCACAACTTACAGTGAACTAGAGTGAGCCAATGTCTATACACATGTACGCTTGTATACAGATATTTATATAGGGCCTTTTCTGAACGTAACTGTGCATCCGTTCAGCTCCGTCTCCCTTCACCCCGAATTAAAAGCAACGACAAGCTCTTTCCCTTCCAGAAAATTCCCTTCTAAAACTCCCTACCCACGCCTGAAACATAACCAACCTTACGTCGCATCGCAAGTTCTACCCATTCCAGAAAATTCCCCTTCCCAAACTCCCTACCCTCTCGGCCACACCCAGGCCTGAAACATCCCCAACCTTACGTCGCATCGCAAGCTCTATACCCATTCCAGAAAATCCCCCTTCACAAACTCCCTACCCAGGCCTGAAAAATCCCCACCTTACGTCGCATCTCAATCTCTCCCTAATGCCACCCAAGCTCCCTTCCCCAGCTCTCCCCTCGTCCTCATCCCCCCGACAGGTCCGAAACATCCTACGTCACATCGCAATCTCTCCCAATTCCCCTCCCGCCGCTCCCTGCCCCTCAACCCTCCCCGCCTCATCCCCAGACAGCCTGCGACATCCTCCCACCCTGTGTCGCATCGCTGCCTGCGTCGCCACGAAGTCAACCCCGCAGCCAACGCTGGCGACCGCCGCATCACCGCACTGACTGCTGGGCTTCCAACCTCTCGGCCACACACGTCGACGACCACGCGCCTTTTTTATGCTAATGAAGCCGGTAAAGGCGCATCTCTACGCCGAAGCAAAACGCACGGCTTTGAGTCAGATTCAATGACGCAACGTCAAGCTTTCTTGCCCTGTACCCGCAAGCAGGGGCGTCTACACCATAGAAACCTTGGAGCAAATGCTCCATCCAAGCAATACGGGGGGGGGGGATCTGTCAGTGTGTGTGCCACCATTTTATGGGGGGAAGGAACGGGAAGGGGGAAGAAGAGTGGGAAAAGAGACGTTGCTCCAATGACTTAGGGGGGGATAGACGCCCCTCCCGCAAGCGCTTGAAGAACGTTCTGATCTATCGTAATTATCGTAATTGTAATTAGGCCTACGACAATTCGTGGTTTGTGTTGTCAGGTCGGAAGCACCTCGAAGGAGGTAGCTGAAGTGCGCTATATAAAATCGTAATTTCAGTTACAGTTACATGATTGCAGTCTGTGGCACGATAATTGTAATATCCGGATTTAATCTAGAGCCAGGAAAGGTCATAGGTCGTGCGAATCAGCTTATTCAAAGAAGCAAACACAGGTAAGTACGATATAAAAATACGACACAGGGGAAGAAGAAACTGAAACTGAAGAAACAAAACAAGAACGAGACCAATAGCAAGAGCAGTCCTATACGATTGCACTCGGTGCAGTTTTCGCTGAATTATGACAACTGCACCGAATGCAGTAAGCATTGAATTCGCCTAAGGGAAAGGATAGGATGTGGTACACACCCTTTGCGTGCGTATCTACCACACCTAATACTTTTCCTTACGCACTTCCCTCCTCACCCACCCCATCCACCTCACTCCGTTGTAGCTTTCCATCACCTTCCCCCACAGTAAACCGTGGGAAGCCTGGGATCGTGACCCCGGACTCCCTACCCTCCCTCCAGGCGCCGCGCGCACCGCCTCTGTCGCGGACAAGTCCCGTGTCCACTGCGCATGGACGGATGAACGGACGGACGGACGCCGGGAGCCATGTGCTATGCCCTGACGTCAAAGGGAACCTGCAGCCTACCGCCGGCCCGCCCGCCGCCGCCGCTCACTCTTATCCCTCGACTACTGGCGTATGCGACATTTTCTAGGGCGTACAACAGCGCCTTCGTTACACCATGGTGGACATAGGCACCGACGTATACGTCAGCGCTCGTGAATAAGCTAGAGCCCTGCGCTCGACTGTAGAGTAGCTCTTCAGAAACTGAGTTTACGATTCTGAGCTTTCAACGCCTATTCACGTCGGATAGCAGTTGTCAACAACCTCCCGTCTTTCACATTCCTGGATGTAGTCGCGTATTATACACCAACGTATATGACATTGTTCGACGTGTACACACGAGATACAATCTCTCCCGGATGATCATTATCGCGTGTATACGATAGCGTGTACGAAGCGTGTACTGTCGCCAGCGCTCAATCGATATGCTGTTTCTGGATGATGGTCGTATGCATGCGACGGCGTATACAGACATTTCTCGGCGTTGCTTACATCTCAAGACTTCCTGGATGGTTGTGTTGTGTTCGCCAATGTACATCTGTAGGCGTTTAGAAAACCTACGTTCATTCTGTCTGTATTTTAGTCTGTGTGTCTGTCTGTATGTCTGTCTGTATCTCTCTCTGTCTCTCACTGTCATTTCTCGATAGTTGTGTATGCCAGCGTATGACATTATTCAAAACCAAGTCTTCAATATCATCAATCAGACTGTCGCTCATTCCAGGATTGAAATATCCGTCAAAGTAATCCATTTTCCAACGCCTGGAAAACCTACAATCCTCGTCGTTCAAACGTTTCCACTTTCCTTCCCGCAGCGTACAGCTATGTACACATCGTATGCCTTTTTTTTAGCACGTACGCCTTGATGTACGATGGTAAAATATATCGACACGTTCTCAGAAACAACGACAGTTTTTGATCGGCACGCATAGCTGTGTCTTCCTTCTGCCTACTCGGTATTATTATTAGGTAGGCTATGTAAATTTGCAATTACCATTACAATTACTCGATGGTTTTTGAGCGTACGCCTTTGGGTAACATGCGTACACTTGTAGATGATAGATTAAAATTCACAGCATAGTTGTACAGTGTATAGCGAACTTTCTTCGATATTTGGAGAAGAGGTAAACGTCATCGCTTAAAGTGTGCATATTAGACACCGGCGCTATTGGAGTTACTCATTACAGTTATTAATACACCGAAACCTTGGAATATTCGTATTTGTAACCGCACCGAAACCGCAATGCGAAGAGCAGTTAGCGTATTGGAGAAAACGTGCTAAAAGTACCAGAGTACCAGAGAGATCTTTAAGCAGCAGGGCAAAAGTACCAGCGTGCCACGTCAGCAGTTGAGGTAGCCGGCCTAAAGTACCAGCGTACTGGAAACCGTCGACCTAGTTTCGATCGCATCCTAGCCAAAAGCCATCGAGGGCGCAGTGATACAGTGGGGCGGTCGTGTAGTTCGTCAGGAAGTCGAAAGTACACTCGTGGCGGAAGCGGTGAATCGATCGAGAAGGCGGCCATATTGTTCCTGGAGCAATATCCACTTAATTGGCTGTGGCATTTCTACGAAGGGCATCAGGTATGTGAATAGATTTCATACCTGTAAGAGGAAGTTCGGTGTGTAAGGCAAGATATGATGATGATGATGATGATGATGATGATGATGATGATGATGATGATGATGATGATGATGATGATGATGATTATTATTATTATTATTATTATTATTATTATTATTTTTTTTTTTTTTTTTTTTGTATTATTAAAAGATAGAGAAAACATCTGGAACGGCAAATATTCGTTAAGTTCTGGTACTGAGAAAGTGTTGTGGAAATTATCATCATCATCTTCGTCGTCTTCATCATCATCATCATCATCATCATCATCATCATCATCATCATCATCATCATCATCATCATCATCATCATCATCATCATCATCATCATGTATTTATTAAGGACCACTATCTAACGAACAAGCATGTCGTTGAGCAGTTTGAGTGAAGGACTTGCTCAAGGTCCTCCACAGTAACCTTTTCAGAGGATGAGGATCGAACCCGTACTCTCCTCGTTACAAGGCGAGCGTCTATGTATTAATAAAAAAAAGGGTAGCATACGATACGATACAATATGGAAAGGTAGCATAAGAAAGGTAAGGTAAGGTAATTGGTGATTTATAACATGTCTCTGTAAACGTGAGTGGGAGTCATTATGCTGAAAAAGGATCTGGAAAGAGGTCAAAAGTTCTTTAGGTTCATTGATTTACAGGATAGAGAGAGACCAAAGGTTTGTGGTTAAATGCTGTGAACAGAGGATTTAGAATTAGACCAAGAGTTCTGAGATCAGTATTCTGGAAATGGGAGGCCAAGATTTTTGGGTCTGTTCTGTGGAAAAAACCTGGAAAAAGATGGAGTTGCTTGATTTTGTCCGTTAACAGGACCTAGGACCTGCAATTACGCCAGTGGTGTTGGGGACTTGGGGTCTCTTCTCTGGGCAAGGGATCTGAAAAGAGACCAGAAATTCTGGCGTCAATGCTCTTGCAAGCTGTACTTGTAAGCAGTAACTTCTATTGCGCCGGTGTCTAATGCACGAAGCATAAACAGGTAGCGCACCATCACAGTTCACTTTTTGTTGTTGATCGGTCAAGAGTTCGTGAGCCTGGAGAGAATCGGGTAACGGTCCGCGTGGTTTCCCATCGCATGCGTGCTTCGATTCGGTCCAACGATGTCGCTGTCACCCTGGGACCTCGGCGGAAACATCAGCTTCGACTTCACCATCTACCGACCTCGCCGGCCGAGTTACGTCTTTGCTACACAGATGACCCGACAGCGCAGCGAGAGCTACCGTCACGCGACGACCCTGGACGACGCTGCAGGGGGCGATGGCACGGACGCCGCCGAGGCGATCGTCGCCGCCGCGGTGGACTCCATCCGCAAGAAGCGCAAGGACAGCTATCGTGCAGCCACACAAAGCGAAGAGGAGGAAGAAGACGCTGCCGCCGCCGTCGCAGAGGCAACGGGACGGAGAGAGATGGAAGTGGGGGGTACATCGGCCACACAGGGAACGGTCTTGGCGATTGGGAACCATGTCGGGTCCTCGTCAGCAGCGACCGCGGCGGCTTCGGGGTCTCCACCGCCGGCCGCGCCCAGGGAGGCCTTGCTGGTCTGCGCCTGCCCATCGACAAACGCCTGGAAGGGTATGGTGGGGAATAACATCGACGCCGCGGCTGCGATATCCAGTCGGAAGAGCAGTCTCCAGTTTCCGTTGAGTCGGTCGTCGGAGACGGTCTTTTCCCCGGATCGTGGCATCGGCGGCGGCGGCGGCGGGGTAACGGAAGGCATTGGACCGCATCGGCGTCCGGGTCAGTCGACCATGTCGAGGTGTCGCTACACGAAGAACCTCGTCATCCTGTCGCTAAGCTTCATCCTCGTCTTCACCGCCTTCCGGTCTATCCAGAACGTCCAGTCGAGCCTGAACAGCGTCGGGCGTCTGGGGGTCATCGCGATGGGCTGCGTTCACGGCACGACCTTCCTCACGTGTCTCTTCACGCCCGTACTCATCAACAAACTCACGTCCAAGTGGACCATCGTTCTCGGACTCCTCTTCTACCTGTTCTGGATCGCAGCCAACTTCTGCCCCCATCTCTTCACCCTCGTACCCACCTCGGTCGGGGTCGGCTTCGGGCAGTCTCTCTCGTGGGGCGCGCAGGTAACCTACATTCAGAGACTCGTCGACGATTACGTGCACGCGTCCGGGGAGACGACCCAGGCGGAGCTGTACAAGTTCAACGGGATATTCCTCGCCTGTTTCCAGACGTCACACATCTGGGGGAACCTCGTTTCGTCGTTGATGCTGAGCGCCGCCGACGGCCTTCCAAGGTTGGTCGAGAGAAAGGCCGAGCTGGGCAATTACTGTGGAGTCTATGATATCTGCGAAGAACCCGTCGGGCACGTGTGGAACTCCAGCCACGTCACAGGTGAGAGTCCGTCTCTGTATATGTCTCTGGATTTGTCTCTATTCATGTGCCTCTGTCTTTCTGTCTGTCTCTGTCTGTCTCTGTCTCTTTCTCTGTCTCTGTCTCTCTCTCTCTGTTTATGACTCTGTTTATATCTGTGTCTCCATCTGTTTTTGTATTTGTCAGGGTGGAATGTAGAATTCCCTGTTATCAAGTTTTCCTTCAGTAATATCCCTTTACGCGGGAGTGCTCGATAGTGTATTGTTTAGCGTCAATCGAGGGGTCGGGGCCCAAATCCCTACCAGAGCAGACATTTGGTTTGAGATTTCTGCTCCACCTGCGTTCTCTGACCAACTCAGCTATTACGAGTACACTAACCGTACACTGTGGTGGGAAGATGAGACGGCAAGGGAGAGGACTGCCCACCCGCCCTCATATGCCGAGGCTAAGAAAATGAAGTCACTAACAGTTCATGCCCATGGCTGCCTCGTGGGGCAGCTTAATGGACTGGTTCTCTTCTCTTCTTCTATACCGTAATGCAACTTGCTTACACATTACATTAATTTAGCACCAGAAGCTAAACTCACACAACTTTAACACAGCCTAACGTCGCATAGCACAACATCGATGCTTTGCATTGAATTCCATTAAACTATTCCATCACATCGCGTAGCGTATAAACGAGGTATCAGGATGGGCGGACAGACAGACAGACATACAAAGAGACACAGAGACATGCAGAGATAGCAGGAGACAGACCGAGCATATCGCACACGTTCTTCTTCAGAGGCCCGTATATAGGCGTTAACTACTTGCCCGCAATCAATGGACGCAGGGCTCGGCGTGGAATCAGCTATCTTCCGATCACAGAGAAGAAGGGGTCTATCGATCTTTCATGGTCACCGTTGAACAGATCGATCAAGCATGACAGTTCGATCGATCGATTATTACACGGCAGACAAGCGGACAGCGACTTGGCTTGTGAAGGCAGACTGATAGACAGAGACAAAGGCACAGACAAAGAAGTAGACACAAAGACAGAAGCAGAGACGGAAACACGGACAGAGAAACAGAGATGGAAAAATACAGACAAAGACATCTATAGACAGAAGCAAAAAACCGTGCTCACATAACAAATTTGCGTAGTAATAATTATAATTGGTACTACATATCAATCAATCAATCAATCAATCAATCAATCAATCAATCAATCAAGCAAGCAATCAATCAATCAATATTCGTTTATTCGAATGTTATAACCTGACAACGGTACAACTTATAGTACATAGTAATCTATCAATCAGTCAATTTGCAGTTGGATCAATACATATCCTTTGCCATTATCAACACTGGGATAATACTATCAGTCTGTAAATTTGCAGTTAGATTAGTACATATCACTAATTTAATATGCATTCCTATAAGGACCAGAGATAAAAATTTCGATCATCCTTTATTGGCAGTTCAAATCCATGGGACCGAGGGTGCAGGCGGTGTGAATGTTTCCGGGTCGCAAAACAGTATTACGAAGAACGTTGGTGTGGTCAGAAACCACGGCTCAAAATCGTAATCGTAATCTCCAAACTTTTAAAGCGCCACTCGAAGGCCAAGCGCAGGACACCAGCCTATTCACGAGCGCTACGTCAGATCAGAGGGGGTTTCCAGAGAGTAGTCCAAAAGAGGTCCAAGTCCGATTTCCAGGAGGCCAAACCAAATGAAAGGGGGTTTCCAGAGAGTAGTCCAAAAGAGGTCCAAGTCCGATTTCCAGGGTACCAGATCAGGAGGTTTCCAGAGAGTGGTCCAAAAGAGGTCCAATTCAGATTTCCAGGGTACCAGATCAGGGGGTTTCCAGAGAGTGGTCCAAAAGAGGTCCAAGTCCGATTTCCAGGAGGCCAAACCAAATCAAAGGGGGTTTCCAGAGAGTTGTCCAAAAGAGGTCCAAGTCCGATTTCCAGGGTACGGGATCAGGAGAGGCAGAGCAGGTGTCGTTTACGGCGAGAATAATTGGAAGGCGGAGTATCAGATGAGTCAGGGTAGGAGTATTTGAAAAGGTGAGACTTCAGTTTTGAGTGGAAAGCCCGGGGGGTGATAGATAGAGGAACATGAGGATGAGGATGAAGGACGGGTTGCAATGATGATGGAGGCACTAAGAAACTGCGAAAACAGGTTGTCATCCGCAATCCTAGCCAATACCTCATTTGCTGGGGCAGTGGGGGAACCACTGCGTCTCGCCCTGCCAAGCAATTAATCAACCCGTTCACTATACCGCGCTAGCGTGTATCCCAAGTAGGCCGGGAGGCATGCATCAGGGATGCAACTGTGGTCATCCTTCTTACTTCGTGTAATGCACCAGACGGTAGTCCATGCGAGCGAAGGACCCTATGAGCAAACGTGGACGAAGAGCAGGCTGCAAGGACCTCATCCAGGTGGGGCTTCATGCTAAGGTCTCGGATGATGGTTACTCCCAACACACGCGTGGATCCAACCCTTCCAGCCCCAAGAGTTATCTGAGGGATACGGGAGCAATCCAGACCCACCCACTACGCGTGACAATAAGCTCACAGGTTTTAGAAGGGTTCAGTCGAAGTTTGTTTTCAAAGGCACAGGCGGAAATATGGGTTAGCTCTCTACTTACGCGGTGTCTATGTGAGACAGTGAGAGACTGAGAGTAACCAACAAGCAGATAGGAGTCATTTGCATATTTAACCAAGTGATTAAAGGAATTTAAAAGTAAGTAAGTATATTCTTTATTACACCATTAGCAAACACACAATGGGACAGTAGCTAGAAGCATTGAATGTAAAACATAGAAGTAATAAATCTAAATAAAAATTATAAAATAAGTAAATAAGTAAGCAAGTGTTTTCTTATCATTTATACAGTAACCTGGTAATGTAACCCTTCCCTGTCAGAGGATGAAGATCCGAGGCTGCAACAACAAATGACGCAAACCAATTGTAAATATATATCTGGAATATGAAGCATGCCTAATTTAAGCATCAAGGAAGAGTTGCAAACCGAAAGCTTTCGAATAGTCCATTGAAATAACTGCTACAAAGTCACTTGTCAGCAGCATGTTATTTGTTAGCTACTACTACAACTAACACCATCACTTCCACTACTACTACCTCTGCCTCTGCTGCTGCTGCTGCTGCTGCTGCTACTACTACTACTACTACTACTGCTGCTGCTACTACTACTATAACTAATAATTATAATAATAATAATAATAATTTATAATTACTGCTGTTGCTACTACTACTGCTACTACTATTAATAATAATTATATATTAGTAGTAGTAGTAGTAGCAGCAGTAGTAGTATAATTCTGTTCCAGCTGTTTCTCACTCTTATAATTAGTATCTAAATCCCCGAGGGATCATATGCACCATGGGGCATAAAAAACGATAATAAATAATAAAATGTCCCGAAAGATCATTTGTACCTCAGGTAAAAAAATAATTTTCCAACAAAAAATTGAATTACAAAGAAGAAAAACACCACAGCATTAGGTAGAATACGTTATTTTAACGGTAAATGGCACTGGATGAAGCAGGTTTCTGTTTGCAGTTAGTTCGGCGTCGAGCACGGAGCTGAAACTGATGGGTTCGTTTCTCGTCTTCGCTTTTGTTGGGTTCGTCTTGATTCTCTTCTTTCTGGAGAAGATAGGAACCAAGGAGGAACCAGAGCAGCCTTGCCTTCAGGTGAGAATTCAGTATTATTATTATTATTATAATTATTATTATTATTATTATTATTATTATTATTATTATTATTATTATTATTATTATTATTTTGGTATGAATAGCAGCATTACTAATAATAAGTAATTATGGATTGTAGCCAGTATTACAGAACCATCAATATTATTAATATCATGCATAGGATTTTCAAAGAAATCAAGGTCTTATTATTAGGCTATTACTATTATTTTTAGTATTATTATTATTATTATTATTATTTATTTGTTTTATTATTATCATGAGGATAATTTATCGTACCCATCGCAACCAAATGGCTGGTGTCAGGAACTGATGATGATGATGATTATTATTGTTTTGTTGTTGCAGCTGCTGATGTTGTCGCTATTTTTGTCGATACAGTTACTGTTATCGTAATCGGAAATGTTATTGTTAGTGTTATCATCAGCAGCAGTATTAGTAATTATTATTTATTACTATTATCATCATCATCATCATCATCATCATCATCATCATCATCATCATCATCATCATCATCATCATCATCATCATCATCATCATTGTCGCACTTCGCCTGCGGGGTGGGATCTTATTCGACTACAGATCGAAAACGTTGTCGCATTTTCTTTTGGTCATGAACCGCATTTTTCCATGTACCGAATTTTCGTCGCACTCTGCAGCTTAATTGGCTCTCCTTCTCATCCTCCTTCAGCGAAGTGCACTCTTAAGAAGAGAAAAGCGACGGGCAACGCTGGTTCCCTACCCGTCGAAATACATCCGGGCCCTGCGGGTCATATCGAAGGCCATTTGACGCGAAAATCACAGCAAACGGGACGATCGCACCGTGTGTGGCAATTGAAGTCTCACCTGTAAGGTTTCGCATCTTCGTGTGAAGGTCAATTGAGTGTAGTGATTACTTAGGCGGGGTAATGTAGTCATGATTTATGTAGCGCCAAACAGATGAAGGCGATGAGGGTTCAGCGCTTGTGCATAATATTTGAGTATTATTGAGTAGTTACATTAAGGAAAATGAATGCATAAATGAATGAATGAAAGAATGAATAAATTGGTGAGTGAACGAATGAATGACCGAATGAATGATTCCCGAGAAGAATTGCTTATGTGCTAACTTAACCGTGTTCAGAATGGAAGAGCGCGCACTTGGTGCGATAGTCCTTTTCCCAAGACGACGAGCTCTTTTAAGACGGTCAGCCACTTGGAGCGTTGCATCCGCTTTGGCGGAATATTAGTTCCTGTTTTTCTTACACCACCTTTTTGGATACTCTGGGCGATGAAAGTCCAGAAACTACATACTTAGAGAGCAGTGAAGGCAAGAGAAGGCCGGGAAATGGAAAGATTGGCAAAGGAAGAGTATTAAAGGCAAGAAAAATGGGGAAGGCAAGAGAAAGAAGGATGGGAAGAAAATGCAAAAAAGTGGAGAAAAGAAGTAAAGGGAATGGAAGGGAAGAAAATGCTAGGAAACGGGAAAAAGAAATCAGGGGAATGGAAGGGAAGAAAATACACGGAAAGTGGGCAGTGGCTTCTATCCCCCCTAAGCACCCGGGCTCAAACCTTCTCCTTCCCCCCTCCTTCACAGAACCCCCTGTAAGCTGGAAGCAATCCCCCTTACTGTAAAGCCCTTCCATGCCTCGCCTCCCCTTCCTCCCTACACCTCCCCTCCCCACCCATCCCTCACACCTTATCCCCTCCCCTCTCCCTTTACCACTCTACGTACTATGCCTGCCTTCCCCTTCCCCTTGAAGCGGAATTTTTTGGATTTCTACATTGCCGCAGATGAGTTTTAGCGCATTTTTGGAGAAAGAAAACTGGTTTTTGAAAACTAAACATTTTTGTTCAAATGAACTGTTGAATTAATTTCTTAGGGCTCTCAGTGCACTGTAAAAATGTTAGGGGACAGATTGCAACATATATGGGACAAAATTTCCAAAATATGGGACACGTGTTAAAATACTGGGCAATATGAGACACTGCTTAGCAAATATAATAGGGATTTTAAAGACTGCATTATGAATGGTGTAGGCCTAATGCAGTGGCAACAGGCTCCATCCCTGCCTATTGCAGTGTTACCCAGCCGACAATTATTTTTGCTGGAATACTTCAAGACCTGATAATCCCATTTTCACGACAATAATTATAGCACTGACCAACTAGTTTTTCTTGATCAAGGGGATTATGAACGCTTTTATCAATTTTTAAAGTTTTTTTGCATCCTACATCAACAGAAAATAGCGGAACATAATGGTCAATAGCTAAAGAAAAACAAGTAATAATGATACACAATAACACTGCTTAGACACTGTAAACTAAGCATAGGCGTAATTTGTGGGAGATACGAGGGGTACCCGTATTCCCACTTTTTGGATTGGGGGACCGTACCCCACTATTTAAATAATGCCAATCAATGTTTTATTATTACTGCAATTAAAAGTTTTTACTGATACAAAATTAATGAGAATACTGGCAGGTTAATATGTCCGAAATGGTCTCCGTGCGAAAAGCGAAAGTGGAGAAGAAATTGGTACCCCACTTTTTAGACCAAAGTGTATACGCCCCTGAACCTAAGCAAATATTGCATAGCCCATAATACTGATACAAATAATAACGACAATCTATAACACTGCTTAGACACTGTAACCTAAGCAAACATTGCATGGCCAATAATAGTAATAGGCCTACATAAAAATACGATGTTGAAAAATGCCGTTGGAAGGTCTTCGCAAAATAGCAAATAATGGCCAAAAGCAATGATTAATCTAAAATGTTCAGTTCTTGGATGTTGCAGGACAAAGCATTTTGCTGGCCTGAGTCAGTACTGTCAGTGGAACAGAAACATCCATTTCACTGTAGAGGGAACTTTCCCTCTGGCACAAATTGGAAGCAGTCAGCTTCCTCCCCCCGCCCCCACGTAGTAGGCCCTGCACAGAACTGTGAGCAAATACTCTGTAAGACTGTAACTTGTAGGGAGTGTGATAAAAAATTGAAAAGAATTACTTCCCCCCCCCCTGTTTTTCACTGGGCTCAACTTGCGCCCACCCAGAATAGGGATAGAAGCCCCTGAAAGTGGGAAAAGACAGGAAAGAAAAGCCAAGGCAAGGCAAGCTGGGAAGTCAAAGAGAGTGAGGGGAAAGAAATCATGAAAAGGTGATCGAAGTTTGGGAAAAGTAGTAAAGGCAAAGGAGTGGGGAAGAGAAGGGAAGTTAAAGGAAGAATGGGATGAAAAACAGTGGAAAAGAGGGAAGGCAAGGACATGGAAGGCAAGGGTGCAGATTCTATATAGGCAAGGCAATGGAAGGCAATAGAAAGGAATGCAATAGAAAGGAAGGCAAGGGTACGGAAGGCAAGGCAAGAAAATGGAAGGCAAGGATCTGGTAAGCTTGAGAGTGGAGGTTAATGCAAGGAAGGCTACGCAATGTAAGGAAAGGGTACAAGCAGACAGACAGACAGACAGACAGAAAGACACACAGACAGACAGACGGAACCAGACGCCTGTCAAAGTCACGAATTCTTCGACAATCGATTCCGGTTTATCCATCCGGTGCATGGCACAGTTCAAAGGTCAAGCGAGGTCAGCGCAGGTCAGCTGCAGCTAATCAAACAACGACGCGCACAGCAGACGTTTAAGCTTCGTTTCTATCCTTTAATATATATATATATATATTATATATATATATATATGTTTGTATGCGTATGTGTGTATGTATGTATTAGTGTATCTATGTATGTGTGCCTATGTGTGTATGTATGTGTGTATGCATGTATGTGTGTATGTATGCATATATGTATGTATACATGTATGTATACATGTATGTATACATGTATGTATATAGGTTTGTATGTATGTATGTATGTATGTATGTATGTAAGTACAAACGGGGGCCGACTGGGCCAATTAGGTTAATTAGTAGGTAATTAATTAACAGGTAATTAATTAATTAATAAACAGTGGAAATGGCCATCACATGCTTCGTTCAGGAGCTTCAGGAGCAGGAGCTTCTGCTGCAGGAGCAGCTGGATTAGCAGGAGCATCCGCTTCAGGTTTTACTTAGTAAGACCATACATGTATACATTCATGTATGCATACATGTATACACACACACAGTGTGTGTATGTGTATGTGCAATAGGCCTAAGTGTCTTTCACGGGCCAAGATCATCCGGTGCGTTGGGATGAACGACTTTATGAGAAACTTCCTTTAATTAGAAATCGTTCTCGCAACAGGGAGCAATGCTCCTGAAATTGATGCTTGCGCATCAATGATCTGGTATCTGTGCCAGAGTCATCCGGTGTGACGGACTTGCTGTGTGTGTGAACTTATGATCACTTATTATAATTCCCGATTTTAAGTATCGTATACATATAATTGTAGGACTTCTACTCCTACCACAGTGTGACTGGGGTTGCTTGTTACTGCAAGTCTGTAATACTGGTACGCAATCGGAGTCGTTGTAAGATTAAAAAATGACGGAGCAGCTTCGGTGTTTAATAATGCCTGCGTCGATCTTAGTAATTGGGTGAACGTTGATCCATCGTTACTTCCGTTTAAAATCCAGTTTGTAATCTGGTATGTGCCTCTGTTGTGTCTTATCGCTTTCAACGCAATTCTCCAAATTTTAACCGGCTCAGGACATTTTATCTGCAGCCAGACATTTAAGATTGATCTACTATCCGCGATCCATGTTCCGTTTGAACCATCTGCATTTAGACTATTGAAAGCTCCATACGCTTGATACTTGTCAGTAACAGTTGAACTAGCACTAGCGATAAATCCGGTAACACTTTCATCAGCCTCCAAAATAGGTATGTATCCGATATGACACTTTTTAAGAGCATTATTATCCGCTCTATTAAGAGCGTTATCTACATAATTTTTAGTGGAGGCATCTTGAAGGTTAACGGGGTCTTTTAAATCGGTTATAGATTTTTGTCTCATAACGATATCTTGGTAAACATCGATTTTATGGTCGCTGGACGATTTACCGAATCGAATTATATTTTCCGTTCCCACTTTGCACAAGAAACCTTCGATCGATTGCAACGTTATAGGTTGGTTTAAATAACCTTCTATTTTGTTTAACAGATTACCCAGTATCAAAGCAAACAGTTTGTTTCCGCGTAGATCCTTACACCCCATGTTACGTTGACGATCCGAGCCCACACTTAAAAATAGATTGCCGGTCATAACGTCACCAGTCTTAGAAACTTTGTTTACACCGCTATTAATATCTACGTAATTTTTGGTAGCACCATCTTGGGAATTAGTAGGTTCTAACACGTTGACCAGTTTATGAGAATCTAAATTAATATTCTCGGTCGCGGCGTTTGTTCCATCCATACGAAGGAAAGTAGCATTTGCTTGAGACAATGTAACTCCTCCGGCAATTATTCTTTCCGAGTATCCAACATCAGTATGTCCGAATTTATCCACAGGCATTTTTAGTATATATTAATACAATGTATATATATTTTATTTATAATAAAATAAGCCGTCTGGTGAGCTCAAAGGAGGCTGAATAGCCTACCACGATTTAAGTATCGTATATGTATAATTGTATGCTATGAAGTCCTACGTTAATCTGACCGAAAATAGTCCCACCGGGAATATGTGTTTTCGTAAATCTGTAATACTGATACGCAGTATTCGTTGAAATATTGAAAAATGACGGGGCAGTTGCGGTTCTCAATAGGCCAAACGGAGTCGTCATCGTAAATAACGTCGTAAATGTCGAATCGCCGTCGTTACGCCCTGATATGGTCCAAAAGACACTGTGTATTCTATGTACATTATCGATGGCTTTCAACGCGATTCTCCAAATTTTAACCGGCTCAGGACATTTTATCTGTATCCAGGTATTCAAAGAATCATTAGAAACCCAAGATCCGTTCAAACCATCCGCGTTTAGACTATTGAACGCTCCGTACGCTCGATATCCGTCTATGTGTGAACTGGCACTAGCGACGAATCCGGTACTACTCTCGTCGGTTTCTAAATTAGGTATATATCCGAGATAACATTTCTTATGAGCATTATCTACGTAATATTTGGTAGCACCATCTTGGGGGTTAGTAGGATCTGACACGTTGACAAGTTTATGAGAATCCAAATTAATATTCTCGGTCGCAGCGTTTGTTCCATCCATACGAAGGAAAGTAGCATTTGCTTGAGACAATGTAACTCCTCCGGCAATTACTCTTTCTGAATATCCAACATCAGTATGTCCGAATTTATCCACAGGCATTTTATAATATATATAGATATATATATATATTAAAACAAACCGTTTATAACCTCTTGAAAATTCGCGCCATCGTCCATCATCTTCAACACGTACAAGCACAGATGACCGCAAAACACTTCGTTATCGGGCTGTA
The DNA here is from genome assembly GCA_963556255.1 of Allolobophora icterica. Lineage (NCBI taxonomy): Eukaryota > Metazoa > Annelida > Clitellata > Crassiclitellata > Lumbricidae > Allolobophora > Allolobophora icterica. The sequence goes on along the minus strand of OY744607.1, from coordinate 53,365,958 downwards.
TTCGTTCGCTGTTATAATAAACCGGACGACGTAAATATTTCAGTAGCTCGGTAGGTGGAGGGAGACCATAGCCATCGAAATATTTCGCCGAAATTTCGCCTTTTTTCTTGATCCAACACACCCAATGAGTCCCACTTCCACTAGATTTATCTAGGTTAAGAATGCCGCTTTCGTTAGTAGGCCTACTCGGTCTCTCGGGCAGCTCGTCTCGTAGGAACACTCCTCTGAAGTTTGTGATATTTAGTTTCTTCTTAGCGGCGTCTAGCAGTTGTATATTCGTCAAAGGAACATTCGGTAACGCGACTCCACAAACGTCGATTTCTGTAACACTTCTAAAACTCATTTTATAATCAACGAATAGATTCTTTATGTGCGCAGCGTAACGAGTAATGTCCGTACGCTAATGTATGAATACCGTCTTCCATTATTACTCGTTTGTCATCATCCGCGGATAATGCAACTTTATTTACCTGCTCGGTATAAATATCGTGATGATACGATCTAAAAACGTTCATTTTTCTTAGTCGTTCTCTCTTGGTAAACAGACAGTTTTTGTAATCATCGTGAGTTATCGTTTTCTTCACGACATTTTGCTTAATGCCTTTACACTTCTTATGTTCTTCGCCATCGATTCTATACGAGTACAACTTGGCCCTTAAACCTACGAACTCGGAAATCTGTTTTCCTGCTGATTCGTCTTTGAACATACCGATAACTTTCTTGTTCATTCCGCTTCTTAAACCCGATGGGTGATCTTCTGGGTAATCACTCGTATCGAATCGAACCGCAACGTCTTGAGCGATATCGTCGTAAAAATCTTCTGTTTGTATTTCATATGCCAACGAATCTGTATCGGTGAATAACAATTTAGCTCTGTCGCCGTATTTTTGCCGTATAAAATTGTAATGGAAATCGTACATCAAAGTTTTACTTAAGTCTAATATACACATGCCTAGATATATCGGTTTATTATAAAACAACCTCGGTCTTTTCATGTGAACGGCGATTAGATTCTCGTCGAAAATCGTCAGGCGGTCATAATTAGTTTTTGCAGCTAGCTTAATAGCTTCCTTCTCGTGACATACCAATTTTATATCTACATGATTTTCGATCCTTTCAAGAGTTTTTCCAAAGACGCTATTGTTCATCAATTTGAAAAAGTCTTTCTCAAAGTTATTTGTGGCACTCGTTCTCAAGTTTGTGTTCCAATCTACATAATATTTCAACCATGGGCTTTCTTCGAATAGTATCCCTCTGTGAATTTTCGCGATTTTCAACCCGAGACTTTCGTACAACTTCAAATTTTCGTAATGTACCACGTACTTCTTTTTATCGTTCAAGTTTGGAATTAGTTTTGGTATATTATATGTAAATTCCGACGAGATGCTCTCGGGAGCCAGAGGATAGTCGTTGTGGAGATCGTGCAATTTTTCAGAATATTCCAAATCCACTTCCAATATACACGATCCCAATACATTCCAATTATTTAGCTCGTCGTCGCTCATCCATTTAAATCCACGAGTCGGTAAAGGCTTGCTCATCGCCCAACCGTATAAATTATTAGCGTCTAGATAAGTTATATATGACGAAGGCTCGCTGCTATCGAATTTATCCGCCGTCATATACTTATTGTTGGCTTTCCCATAACGATTCGAAATTGTGCTGATTCCTCCTCTTATTCCTTGCTTAATCATCAGAATCATATCGTAATCGCTCAACAACTCCAACTTTATACCGGTCAACTTTAAAGCAGCATCCCAGGCCAGTCCCGGAGAAGTGTAATACCATGCGGGATCTAGACGATAATTCTTCATGCATACGTCTCTAAAGTTTTCGAAAACATCGGCTAAGAGTAGAACATCCGAAACATTGTACAGGTCGTGGTATTCTCTAAACGTTTTACATCCGAATGCATTCCATACATTTTTGGCGTGATCGTAATCTTCGTCGCTAATATCTGAGTCGTTCAGCCTCGAATAAAATGCGGACTTCGGAGGTAGTTCGGTTTCGTTAAATCTATCGACGGAAGTAACGTAATCGTACGGGTAAATTCCTTTTTTAAGTAAAAGATCGAGCTGTTTCCCAGAATATGATGCGCCAATGTTTTTACATTGTTCTTTCTTCAGATTCTTCGATAAAGCGTCAAGACTCGATGCCATGAATCTATAACTGTCGATGAATCGCAATTCACGTTTAACGTTAATTTCTTTCCCTTCTTTGTTTAGAAACTTATCGACGATCACTTCTCTGCTAAACGATATGTACTTCTCTTCGTTATTAGGAATGCATTTAATTTTCTCATTCTGATCACCTCGCAATTTTTTTACGAACAGATGGCTATCGTATCCGGACAGATTATGGAATACTACTGGAAAGAACCTCGGAACTTTATAGTCTAGATTACAACCATTATGAGCGGCCCCTCTAAAAATACCGCTCAAATGACAGTGGTCTCTAACCCGATCTGTACCCAACGCCCCTCCACAGATATGACATAAAGTAGTTTCCTTAAACTTTTTTCGGTCATCTGGAGTAAATATCATCTTCTTCGGAAATTTAAACTGATTGTAGATTCGTTTTATAGTCTCTTCGAGACTATCTACGAATATTTGACCGATATCGTCGTCTTCGCTTTCGGCCGTGTACGTTACAGGATCTTGTTGATATAATATATCGTCGAAGCATTTTACGTAATAACAAAACGAGCTAGGCGTGTGTTTTTGGTATTTATCGGTATAAGACACGCGAGGATCTGGCTGGCAAGTGGCTATAGGTTTGATGAAAGATTCGAAATCTGCAGAAACTATAAAGGGAACTCTCATCGACCTATTATAATTTTTAAAACTTAACGTAGTTCCCGGTTCTGGGACTTCTATTTTTTGAGCGGCGTTTTGCGAACAGTACTCGGTATGTTTATTAAGCGCTTCTATTCTTGTATAACCGTTTAAACATCTTCTACAATAGTGCATTGAAGTATGGGATTTTTCCGTTCGTGAAGCCATCAATCTGTTGAAATTCTTTATCCAACAATAATGTTTCTTATCTCCGTCGGAAATAAGCAATAGTTCAACGATAGAAACTTTATCGTCTCGTTGATTCGACACATAAATTGGGAATACTATCTTATTTTCAAAACCGAATACGTCAACGCTTATATTATTATTTCTCTCAAACTTGCTTATTATATTAGCATCCGCAGCAACCGGAAATTCGATACCGCTCCAATCGAGTCTCTTGGATTGTTTGATTAATTCTTTCGTAATTCTTTCGGGATGATTGTCAGTTGAATTTAATGCTCTAGTAATGCACCATTTGAAACATTGCTCGTCATTATTCTTCATATTGATAATAGCCTTTTTGGTAGATAGTTCTGTAGGCAACGGAATGTAAGAACTGCCTTTCAGTGGTTTATAAACAGCAGTATTGACATCTAACTTTACAACATTCACGAATCTCCAATTACTTCCCCGCATCTGGAAACTTGCCATAGTCTCTGGGATCTTATTTATTGCATTATCGTATATTTCGTTAATATCGGTAGCATCTAAAATAACTTCAGTTTTCGAGACGAATGGAACATTCGCGGATTCTTCTTCTCCGGATTTCATATCAACGCGCTCCATGGTACACGTAAGAACGAGTTGAACCTTAACCTGACGATTTCTTGACAACAGACTAACCACCTGCGGTCTAACGGCGCTAAGAAAAGACACGGCATCGATTCCAGAAGAACCATCGATCGTGTATTGTTTAGTGAATCCTTTGATGGCCGATGCAGTCTTTCGAATTTCAAACTTCTTTGTATTGATTTTAGCAAAGAGACTCTTTATTTTCGACTTAAACGATTCCAATCTTTCGTTCACAGGTTTCTTTATTTTAGGAGGTATGTAACTAACTAACCAATCCGCAAAAGAATTAATATTCGACCTAACCTTAGTTTTCAACTCACTGAGAACTTTATTACTTGGCTGGGAAATATACTTGGTCGGAGTAAGAATTGGGGTTCGAATATCGGGAACTGGAGAGTCGAGCAAGTTTTTATCTTTGCTCATAGCAGCAATCAGATCCGCTTTTCGCAGTTTCCAATATCCGACCACGCCGCTCCGTTTTGCCATGACTCTCAATTCTGTTACAGTTTTCAACTTGTAGTCCATTCCTTTATATATACATATATATATTCATTTCTTTAAGTGTTGTTTAAGAAAAACAAATTTTTTTATTTATGTTTAATTTTTTATTTATTTTTTTCCCCAAAATCTCACAGCTCATTCACAACGGAATCGATTGTTTTGTCGTATTATTCTAACGTTTCATCATCGACTACATGGCTGTTAATGTTAATTCTATCGTACACCTTAATTTTGTATCTATTTCGCCATACTTTTCCATTATACCATTCTATTATTGGCGCGTTTTGACCGTGCGCCTTAGCTGCTTTGTATATCGACGGATACACGACAACATCACCGGTTTCTAGGTCTAAAATTTCTACTTTTTTCGGCTGATTTCTGATATACCTCGCTCTATCATATGCGCCTTCCTGGAAGTTTCTTTTCAATATTCGTTCTTTCCGATATTCTTTCCAGTATCCTTTCTGATATTCTTTCTGATATTCTTTCCGATATTCTTTCTGCTGCTCTTTCTGCAGTTCTTGCCTTTGTCGTCTCTCTAGTTTCTCTAGTTTCTCTTTTTCTGAGACATCGCGAGCAAGAATCTCCATTGCGCTCAATAGAGCTATAAGCTCGGGCTTGTTGAGATGAGTACAACCCTTAACGTTGTGCTGGACCAGTAAGCTTCTCAGCTCTGGAAGTTTCATCTTCTTATTACTAATATAAGTAAACATCTCTTTATGTATGTTTAAGAAAAAAAGAAATTTTATTCATAGCCTTCACCCTTAGCATTTAGCATTTAAATCGCGGCGATTTAAGACGAGCTCCTACCGTAGACGACGTTTAGCTTCTGCCCATCCGACTGAAACTCTAGCAACTTGTCCGAAATTACGATAGCATAAGCTTCGGTTTCGGCCGGCACTGCCGTATTAAATATAGCTTTGATCTGAATATCGACGACCGACGACTTTAATCGCTCAGATTGTTTGCTAACGTCGAAAATCATTAGCGGATATAGTTCTTTATAATCACTCGGTGTTATATTACTCTGCGTTATCAACTGATCCATTCCGTAGAATTTTTCGCTAAACGTTGCCGCTGCTCGGTACGCTCTCGAGAATTGTTGATTAGGAAACGATAGGTTGTAGTCCACAGCCGGGTATCTTTCCTGATTCATCATTACGTACATGTTCTTAAGATCGCAATGGTCGAAGATCGACGGATTAGCTTCTTGATTTCCGTCACGACTTGTCTGAAACCCTACTATTAGGCCTATATACCTCGGTTTTTCCGGAGATGTCTTGACACTAAGTCTCCAACTGAAAGTAGTCGACTGAGGAACAGTTATGGTGTCGCATTGACGAGCGCGATAGGCGACGGCCAACGATGCTTTCGATTCTATCGTTTTATATAACTGCATTTTTTCCATATCGGATGGAATAACGTGAGGCATAAACCACGATATCTTTTCTATTGCAACTTTTCCAGCCGCTGCATCGTGGCCTCTAAAAATAGCATCGTCGTCGGCTTTGCGCACTAGCGTTAGCGTATGTTTCAAACCGTAAACAATCTTGTCGTAATCATCGCAAAAACCGGGAGATGTGCTTTAATGCAACTATAAAGCTGAACGTTCCCTTAGCAGTTGGTTTTCGAATAAGATACTGTTGTCTGACCGCAAACCCCGTGTTATCGGCGACAACGGCCGTTGCACCACTGTCTTTATACCACAGCTGATTTAAACCTTGTGCCAGTTGAAAATCGTTTGGGTATTTTAGCAATCCAAGCATCGTGGTAGCTTGACCCGGGTGAAATAACGTTTCTATTTCTTGATTCGATAGAGAATACGATATTTGGCTAAATAGATGCATAAGCCCGTTATTCGTAACAGCCACTGCATCGGCATTAACGTATGCGGTATTATCCGCTTTAGTAAGTCTTCCTTCGAATAGCAAATAGGATTCTGAAGGGTGGCTGAACAAGTCTTGGAGCTCGATATTGATACGAATCTCGCCCGTTGTGTTTAGATTCGTTCTCGCAGTAGGTTCATACTCGTGAAATTCGTAGCGTTCGATACTCTCGTCCGTCAAAGGTTGTTCCGTGAATCTTAGTATATCTGATTGCATTTTTTTATTAATAATATATGATTTTATTTTATTTAAATATAAATAACCTATGCAACTTTCAATCCAGCTCCGTTTAAACGTCTAACGAGATCTTGAATTCTAATAGCGCTCTTTGCATTGGAATTCATACCGTGCCCCATCATTAAATAATTTATATTTGTACTCTTCGAACGCGTTCCGTCGTTAATAAGTCTAGTTAGCACGTCTTTACTTTCTTGGGGCCCGATAGCGCATTGGATAACATCTGGCGTAGAGTGCGAGAGGTACAGAGATCGAGTCCCATAGGCGGACATGCTTTGTAGGCTGCAATTTGCGCCGTGTATTGCAGGCTGTCTGTTCTGTTAGTAGTTAAGGTTTATCGCATAACATGTACATGTACAGCGCAGTGCGTTTGCAGGCGCTTAATTAAAGAATAAATATTATTATTATTATTATTATTTAGTTAGCAAGTCCTTACCTTCCCAGCAAACACACCCGCACGGGTCCCTTGTGGGTTTCATCCGGTTTGACGGTACGTGATTCTCACGGTTTTTGACCACGGTTTGCGTAAGGGACCCTACGGTCCAGCCCGCGTCGGTGGCGCCTCCTACCGGTATTCGTATTTCTACCGCCGGTCCGCCATTTTGTGTGCCTGCCGTTTCGAATGTACACATATTTGACAGATCGCGATGTGTTTCTGTGAAAAGTAAGATTACGTTATATTTATTATAGGCCTACTAATGAACCTATATCTGCGTATATTAACAGTTTATGTAAATGCTGTAGGCCTATTTAATTGTGGTCGGGATAGACGAAACGGAGATTGCAGTGGGTTAGGGTCAGGGCTGTAGTGGTAAAATTAGAGGTGAGTACACGCTACGGGTTAGTTTTCCGAAACAAATTAGAGGTGAGTCTACGCTACAGTATTTTGTGAGTATACGCTACAGTATTTTAATATAAATAAATATAACTATTTGGGAGGTGAGTAGGCCTATACGGTCTCTAGAGGTGAATACACACTGTATAGTGTATACCCGCGTATACCCTCGACTACAGCCCTGGTTAGGGTTATGGACTGTACGGTAAACTTGCGCTATGAGGGTCCTAATGTTATGGTCTGACCCAAATTCAAGGGGCTATGTATTACTGTGTGACAAGAGGTCGCACCTTAACACTAGTTAGCGCCCAGACACCAATAAGGCTATTTAAATGAAAGCACATCGACAAATATTCAGCAGCAATGACGCTAGTTTTCAAGTTTATCCGTGTTAGATGTTGACATCTCTCCGTTAAGTCGCATTAAAGTTTCATTTAAACATTTTGAACAATTATCCAATAAATGTAGCTTAAAGTTTCATAGATTATACGTGAACGTTTAGCTTAAACTTCCTATAAATTTAGCTTAAAGTTTCATTTGAACATAGTATCCTTTAAATTTAGCTTATACATTGTTGAACGTTTACAATAAACTTGAAAACTAGCGTAATTGCTGCTGAATTAAACATTGCAGCTGCCGTGACCATCAAAACTGGATAGTTGTCGAGATCAATAAGTACTGCACTCTGTGAAGATGAGAATGACGATATTGCAGGGCTTCATGCAACAAGAGTCGACAACGTTGAAGACTAGTCTGAGAAATTTTAAAGTACACAACCATTTAATTGTCTTTGTGATGTAGTTATAATATCTCTGCAATCCTTAATGAACTGATCGAAAACAAGGTGCAATTAGAATATTTTAAACGGGAGTACGTGTTGAACAAACATATTAAAAAGGCCATGATTCTGTAGAATGAAATGGTTTCTTAGTTACTTTTATATGAATGATTCACTCTTAAGCTTTGCATTCACTAGTTCTTAGTAGCTTGGTAACAGCCTGTGTGATTGACGGGTGTAATGATTACATTTTGTTTTATTATGTTACATTAGTCAACATTGTGCAGGCAGTGTCTCTAAATATTGTCATTTAATAACAGAAAGAGTTATTGGAATAATACCATTTTACAATACAAATCAGAGCACATCAAATTCTTAATTCTTGTTCTTTGTAACTTGTTATTTTTAATCAAAAATGTTGCATGTTTGAAATTTCAGGTTCGGTAAAACATAATATTGTTACCAAGGACAGCACGAGGAAAATGGTTGAAGACGAGTTGGCCATTTGGTTTGGTAATGCTAGGGATCATGGCACTGGAGGCCGCCAACTATTGAAATCGGCGCCATTCAAAGAGACCGAGTCAGAGTCGATCAGTGTTGATCAGGAGTTCACCAATACTGCTGATGACATTATTGTTAAATGAAATTACAGAGCAGATCGACTGCATGATTACTTTACTTTATTAAATTGACTTTATTAAATTGATGTGTCATTTAACGCTTTTGTTGATTATTTATTGCTTTAACTATATAGCACAGTTTACAGTACAGTTTGCATACTATACTGTAAACTGTGCCACTGGCAGAGTTCTTGTTTGACAGGTGGGGGGCGACGTTTTTGAACTGATCAGGTCAAAAAAAGAGTTTTGAACTGATCTGCTCAAAAGAGGTATAAAAAAACTGGGGTGACTTTTTTGCTGTTTCCTAAAAATTTGGGGCTGGGGGGCAGATGCATGGTGTGTGCCCCTACTGTTCAAGGGGGTCTTGTCCCTTTTGAACTGATCTGGTCAAAAAGAGTTTTGAACTGATCTGCTCAAAAAGAGATTAAGAAACTGGGTTGACTTTTTTGGTGTTTCTTCAAAATTGGGGGCAGATGTATGGTGTGTCCTCCCCACTGTTAAAAGGGGTCTTGTCCCCCGGGATCGCCGCCCATTAACTGTGCTAAACTGGGTATCACTTTTTAGTCATCTGGGAATGAACTGGGAATGAACTGGGATGCCCGGCGGGATATCCCGTATGGGTCCCGTACGGAAACCGCGGACAAAAACCGGCGGGATCCCGCCGGGTATCCCGTACGGGTCCCGTATGGCAACCCGTATGGGACCCGTCTGGGTCCCGTGTGGGTGTGTTAGCTGGGTTAATTCGTTCAGCTGCGGTTGGAACGCTGAAAGCGCTGAAAGCGTTTGTGAACTTGTAGTAGGTAAATTTTTTGGACTCATAATTTTAGCAATCGCTTTATCGACTAATCGTTTCCCAGCGTCAGCAGCGACAGTTTTACCAACATCCAGCGCTTTTTGCCCGATGTCTTTAGCCGCATCTTTACCTACGCTGAGAGCGGTGGACGCTATTTGTTTAGCCGCATTTGACGTAAATAGTTTCTTGAAAAAACCCGCAACAACATCGAATATTCCCGCCCCTCCGATAACATATTGTTTCTTATACCTTCTTTTAGCAACTACTAACATTTTTTATATTAATAGCATTATATTTTTATATTCATTTTTATTTATCGCTCCTTGTCTTAGTAACTCGTCGCATATACCAACTATCTCATTTCTCACTCCAGAATTGCCCGCCTCAAAGCTAGCCATTCGCAGAGATAACATTTCTATTAATGCATTAGGATCTTGAGGAATAACGATACGCTGTAGGCCTATTCCTTTACCTTGCGCCTTTGACATCAGCGAGTCCCATATCGGTTTAATAATATTTTTATATTTTAAGCTCCTAGAGGATTTTGGTTTACTTGGATTTTTCGGCTGCCTCATAGCATTCGTTACCTTCAGAATCTCGGCATATTCTTCCCGATCGTTTGCATTGAAAATCGAATCGTCCGGTTTGGCCATCGTTAATAATTCCCAAAGTCCTGGAGTTCCTTCGTATATCTTAGGCCTATCGCCTACCGTCACGTTATTGCCGTTGATCGATATAGGGCTGTCGCCTATATAAAATTGGCCGTCTTTAGAGTTTATTCCGAACGTTGTGTCTACCATCTTTTTATCGGACGCGTATTGCTGCAGGTACTTCACCGCAATATCTCCTAGTTCTAAGGTTTTTATATCTTCTAGGCCTACCGGGTCTTCTCCGTAAGCCTGTATCGAAGGGTATTGAGGAAACTGAATGGCTTTTAACGATGTCGAAATAGAAGCGGGAAGCGCTTTTAGAGCGCTAGCTGTCTCTGCAGAGTTTTCTTTTATAGTTGATAACAAAGCCTTTTGTTCTTTCGAAATTGTTGACTGAGAGTCCACTATTGGTTTGTACAACCACGTTAATTCTCGTTGTAGTCCGATGTCTCCTAATCTCTCGGATAAAAAGTTTTGTCGAATATTCTTCTTCGATTTCAGAAACTCCTCAACGATAAAATCTCTTTTTGCGGGATCGGTTATCTTTAGAATCGACATTATATTTTATTTATATAAGCTTATAGCTATATTTTTTAAGCGTAAATTCGAACGTAAATTCGAACGTAATTTCGAACGTTGATTTCGAACGTTTAATTTACGTTCCAGTTAAAACGTTCTCGTTAAACGTTAATTTTTCTGTGCTAACTTTGGTTTTATTTTTAATTTTTTCTTTCATATCGTTGAATTTCACAAACTCGCTTAGAATTAGCGAATATTCAACGTCTGAAATATTGTCGTCCACAAGAGCTTTTGAAATAAGGCTACTGATAGTGTTTAGTTTTGCTTCCGCTAACGTTTTAATCTTTTCGTGCTTTGTCAATTTCAGTGCAAGCTTCTTACTAACTTGTCCTCCGATAATAATTAACAATCCTACACCTACTGCCGTACCTGTTGCTATCGCTATGGCCGGAGTTGCAATTACAGTAGCCAGAGCTGCCAGACCCGAGCTGCTGAGCCCTATCACAGTTACTATTAGAGCGTTGTCGATAATGCTAATCATTCTTATGTTCCTACGATACTTTGTACTTAAGGCGGTCCTTTTATCGCGTTCTTGTTCGATTTCTTTTTGAATTTCGTTAATTTTTTTAAAACGATACGATTGCGCTGAATTTTCCATTTGTTTATATTCCATTATTATTATGATTAAGATTTTTTAAATTTAAACGTGGTAATTAATGTAGCATAGCGAATCTTTTTCGTTAATGATAACTACAGAATCGGAATTGTTTTGAATGGTAATAACAATGTCTTCTACATCTTCGCAAATGGTTGAATCTTGCAAGCTACATTTCTTTTCTTTAATCGCCTGTCTAAGCGAGACTAGACAGACTCCCCTAGTTAGTCGAACGCCAAATCCTAGCTCTTGCGAGACCGACGATCTGGCTTGAATTGTGATCGCTCGTTGTGCGAAAATCTCCCAACGCTGTGAGCCCGGTTGTCTTATAGCCCGATGCGTTACTTCTTTAGGCAACCAAAATACTGAATCTGGTCGAGTTCTAACTCTCCTCGGAGAATTGCGTTTTGTTATAAACTTGTGTATTGGCATACCGTATCCCGACTTTTTATATATTATATATTTAGATATATATATTAAAACCTTTACAAAATCATTCCAAGAAGCGGACCAAGGATTGGGATGTTAGAAAGTACTTTTGAAATAGGATTGTCGTTTCCAAGAATTAATCCTGCACCATTGACAAATCCAGAACCTCTGCGCATGTACAGTCCTTCTCCTACACCGTCTAATCCCGACCCTGACCATGGTTTCAGGTAAAGACCGGCTGCGTGCGGAACCATCTTGTAGCTTCTTCCTCCTTTCTTTATGTATAAAGCACCTCCATTAACACCCGATCCCATTATCTTACTTACTCCTGTACTCGCTAATCCGCTTAAAGCTCCAGTTGCAAGACTTGGCAGAACGCTAGAAAGAAGAAATTTTCCAGCTGTCGCTAGAAGTGGTAATAACGCTGGAAGAAAACCGCCTTCGACTTTCATATTATGGTCTATTTGCGTTTTACTCATTTTGAGCGTAGTACCAGTCCCATTCTGATATGCTTTCGCCATTTTATTAATTTGTGCTCGTGTAAGAGCTAAAACGTGTTCCCCGGATAGATCTCCGTGAGTTAGTCTTATACTCGTTCCTGTCCCTGCTTCAACTGCGCGTTTAATTTTGTCTTTTTGTCCATCCGAAACATTAACTTTTGTATTCGTATATCGACTCATTTTATATATATAATTGAAATTAAAAACTTTAATACCACGATAATTAATTTTCACACTTCTCTAATTTTAAACCTGATCGACAGCTCCTCTCCTCGAAGGTTGATTAGTTTTCCATTTTGATCTGTGAGTTTTGTTTCCATAGCCGAAATCGTAAATAGCGTAATAGGAAGATATACTAAATTAACGGGCACTTCTATAATCTTGTATCCGGGGCCTACATTCGGGAAAAAGGAATATATAATGTTTTCCGTTGTTCCGTTAGAGTACGAAGATCCGATTACGTCACTGGTTACTCTCAAACTATTTACGTTCATTATATTTACTATGTTCTCCGATTCGTTATATCCTTCTGAATACACTCGGCTATTAAATCCTAAAACAGTTCTAATCGAGTTCTCGATTGTCAAATCAACCATGTAATTAGCACCGATATCTAATACCGACTTCAAAGTATTATTGTTCGCTTGTAACGTTATGCAGTACGCATCTCCCGTTTCGTCATAATGTCCTGATTGTTTCATGATTCTCTGAATGTGTTCGTTTATATCTACGATTTCGTAACTCCCTTCTGGGATTTCAATAGTAAACCACGTTTTACCATTATCCGGCGAATACACAAACTTGTTGTTTAAAGAATGGATATTCGGGAAGGAATTATAAGTCTCAAGATTAACAAGACACATTTCATACTTTTTGTTTTTGTCAAGTTGAATCAGAGGATTAAATTTAGTTCTAATTTGAGTGCTCCTCTCGCTCACCAAAATGCTGAATGACTCTTTAGGCTCCGTGTTACGAGCGATCTTTTCTGTGTTGAGAACTATCTTTTCTAACCGCGCTTCCATTATATATATAATATATATCTTATGAAGATTATTTTTATGCTGAAGGCATATAAAATGTATCTAACCCACTTCTATATTTGCCGTTGTTTTTTTTACTGGTTAAATCTATCACTACAAATCCGTGGGGACGCTCCCATGCAGTTTTACACAGTTTTACAAATTCGTCTTTAGGCATATCATCTACGCCTACGTGATCGTTGTATATATTATTAATATTTTTAAGGTCTTGACTAAATAAACAGATGAAGTTTGCATTCTCTCTGATAGTCTGTCTAGGCAGTTTGAAGTAGTTTTGGGCTAGGTAAAAGCAATCAACATTACTATGTCTTCCTCTGATGTAATACGATTCGCATTTGTTTTGTTTTTCTAATTGTAAGTCGTCGAAAATCATCAGGTTCTGCTTGGCACTCAAGTCTCTCGGATCGGGGACTTCTTCCGAAGTTTCAAAGAATCGACAGTTCATATCAGATTTTTTAACTATACTTTTAGCCATTTCTTCAACGACTGATATTGGAGATACATTTAACCTGGCTATCTCGTCTTGACAACCAAACAAATTGACGATTGCTTCTTTAGGCAATTTTTCTTCGAATGCTTTTTTCAGTATTTTATATTCTGGTTGAAAGAGAGATCTTCCAAAAACCTGTAGGCTGTCGTAGTCTAACCATCCTGGATTCAAAAGTAAATTTAATAATAGCGTAGTCTTACCACATCCAGACTTCCCTACGATCAGACCCCTTATGCTTCTAGGTAATAACGGATTGTTGAATCTTTTCGATGTCTCGTCGTTCCAAGATAAATCTTTAACTTCCATTTCTTTTTTAATTATAAAAATAGTTTTATATTAAAATGTATATGGAACAGATGTATTGCGTTAAGTGCAAGAGAGAGACCGAATCGAGAAATATTCAAAATATTATCAGTAAAAATAAAAGACCTATGATTAGAGCCGTATGTTCCGACTGCGGAAAAACTAAAACTCGATTTCTTTCCGCTGCCAAAACAGGAGGCGATCTAGTTGGGTCTTTAAATTCAGCTACTAAGAATCTAAAACTGCCGTGGTCAAAATTTCCTGGAGAATTGCATCTCCCAGGACATTCGTTTACGGGACCAGGAACTAGATTAGATTTAAGATTGAATCCTGACGGCTCCCCCAAAGACTGGAGTCAGCCTGTGGACAGAGTCGATAAAGCAGCATACTCTCACGATTTAGCTTATGACCAGTTTTCGGATACCGCTGCTAGAAATTCCGCCGACAGAGTAATGGTAAATGAATTAAATAATATAAATAATCCTACATTACGTGAGCGCGTTGAAAGAGCGATAGTTAAACCTATTTTGTCTGTTAAGGCAAATCTTGGCTTGGGTTTAGGTACTTCCGATTCAAAGCCGGGTGCAAAATCTCCGTCAAAATGGACGGATCAACTGGCTGAAGAATTACATAAACCGGTAACACGACATTTTACAAAAAGGAAGGTTTACGTTAATGGTATTTTTCTTACATAACACATTCGGTCTTAACGACATTGTTTTAACATCTAACGCAGAGAGCGCCTCTGAGTAGATATCTTGAAGGGGCGCTATATAAATGTCTGATAAATAAAATAAAATAAATAAATTTGGGCTGCAGACCTCATAGACATGCAGTCTTTCGCGAAATATAACGAAGGCGTTAAATATTTATTAGGTGTTATCGATATATTTTCAAAATACGGGTGGCTTGTCCCGATAAAAGATAAGAGTGGAAAATCTGTGTTCGATGCTTTCACCAAAATATTTTCCAGTAGCGGACGGAAACCCGAGAAACTCTGGGTCGGTAAAGGAAAAGAATTTTATAATAAAGACGTGAAAACAATTGGATTCCAGTTATACTCTACTGAGAATGAAGAAAAATCATCCGTTATCGAACGATGGAATAGAACTATGAAAGAGAGAATGTTTAAATATTTTACAGCTAATTCGACTAGGAATTATATCGATGTTTTAGAAAATATGGTTGCTCGTTATAACAGCACTAGGCATTCTTCCATAAAAATGACTCCAATAAAAGCGAGTATGAAAGCAAATGAAAGCGCTGTGTGGATGAATTTATATGGCGGTTTGCACCCAGAACAACCTCATAAACCTAAATTTTCAATAGGCGATAAAGTAAGGATTTCTAAGAAAAAGAAGACCTTCGAAAGGGCTATACGCCTAATTGGACGGAAGAGATCTTTACTGTGACAAAAATTCAATACACAGATCCTCCGACCTATAAGATAACAGATTTCAACGGAGAAGACATTCAAGGATCATTTTACGAGCAAGAATTACAAAAGACGACTCAGGAAGTCTATAGGATCGAAAAGATCATAAGAAGACGTGGAAAGAAATCTTTCGTAAAGTGGTTCGGGTACCCAGAATCCTTTAATTCATGGGTTGATAATGAAAGTTTGATGACGTTATAAGAGAAGCATTTATTTAAATTCTTATTTAGCCAATTGCTATGCGCATTTTGGGTTGCAACCGTATGCATCTGTACGCTACTCGCAGCAGTTCTAATCTAAGTCTGAAATATATTTATATACAGGCCTACACACACGTATTTGCATTATACATATGTTCTAAATAGTCTTGATGCCGTATAACATCCTAGTAATGTATGTTTTTCCCATAAAGTTATTAGCTGGTGGGATAAATGATAATATGATACTGAGCGTCGATTGACGACAGGCATTGTCATTGATGCACACGTAAGTCTCTTTCAATGAACCCGGAATCGAATCGACGTTTTGTAGACGACCCCTCCAACAGACATCAACGTGCGGTTACTTCTGATGTAACCGTAACAGAATTGGCGAATTGTAGACGACCCCTGCAATAGGCATCAACGTGCGGTTACTTCTGATGTAACCGTAACAGAATTGGCGATTTGTAGACGACCCCTGCAATAGGCATCAACGTGCGGTTACTTCTGATGTAACCGTAACGGAATTGGCGATTTGTAGACGACCCCTGCAATAGGCATCAACGTGCGGTTACTTCTGATGTAACCGGAATATATTTGCCGATTTGTAGACAACCCCTCCAACAGGCATCAACATGCGGTTACTTCTGATGTAACCGTAAGAGAATTGGCGATTTGTAGACGACCCCTGCAATAGGCATCAACGTGCGGTTACTTCTGATGTAACCGTAACAGAATTGGCGATTTCTAGACGACCCCTGCAATAGGCATCAACATGCGGTTACTTCTGATGTAACCGGAATATATTTGCCGATTTGTAGACAACCCCTCCAACAGGCATCAACATGCGGTTACTTCTGATGTAACCGTAAGAGAATTGGCAATTTCTAAACGACCCCTGCAATAGGCATCAACGTGCGGTTACTTCTGATGTAACCGTAACAGAATTGGCGATTTCTAGACGACCCCTGCAATAGGCATCAACATGCGGTTACTTCTGATGTAACCGGAATATATTTGCCGATTTGTAGACAACCCCTCCAACAGGCATCAACATGCGGTTACTTCTGATGTAACCGTAAGAGAATTGGCGATTTCTAAACGACCCCTGCAATAGGCATCAACGTGCGGTTACTTCTGATGTAACCGTAACAGAATTGGCGATTTCTAGACGACCTCTGCAATAGGCATCAACATGCGGTTACTTCTGACGTAACCGTAACAGAATTGGCGATTTCTAAACGACCCCTCCAACAGGCATCAACATGCGGTTACTTCTGATGTAACCGTAAGAGAATTGGCGATTTCTAAACGACCCCTGCAATAGGCATCAACGTGCGGTTACTTCTGATGTAACCGTAACAGAATTGGCGATTTCTAGACGACCCGTGCAATAGGCATCAACATGCGGTTACTTCTGATGTAACCGTAACAGAATTGGCGATTTCTAAACGACCCCTCCAACAGACATCAACGTGCGGTTACTTCTGATGTAACCGGAATAGAATTGGCGATTTGTAGACGACCCCTGCAATAGGCATCAACGTGCGGTTACTTCTGATGTAACCGTAACGGAATTGGCGATTTCTAAACGACCCCTGCAATAGGCATCAACGTGCGGTTACTTCTGATGTAACCGTAACGGAATTGGCGATTTCTAAACGACCCCTGCAATAGGCATCAACGTGCGGTTACTTCGAATGAAACCGGAATATATTTGCCGATTTGTAGACAACCCCTCCAACAGGCATCAACATGCGGTTACTTCTGATGTAACCGTAACGGAATTGGCGATTTCTAGACGACCCCTGCAATAGGCATCAACGTGCGGTTACTTCTGATGTAACCGGAATATATTTGCCGATTTTGAGGCGATCCCTGACATAGGCAAGAATCTACGTAGGTTACTTTTGATGTAACCGGAATATATTTTACCGTTTTTAGACTACCCCTGCAACAGGCATCCATCGACGTAGGTTACTTTCAAAGAAACCGGAATAGATTCGACCATTTTGAGACGACCCCTGTTACACGCAGGCATCAACGTGCGGTTTCTGTAGACGACCCCCTGACACAACAAGGCAATACACACACGTAGATATTATATGAAAATTTTCTGACCTGGCTGGGATTTGAACCTCGAACCTCTCAATCATCAGTCCAGCACGCTAACCACTAGACCACTGAGCACCATATACTCGCATTGATAAATATCCGATCTCATTCAGGTAAACGTAACAGCATATCTATATTATATCTCTTTACGTTTCATAGACATTCGAAAACTTACCTATTTGCCTAGGCTGGAGTTGGGATGCATTATTTCGTCGCGACACGCTATATACATTTTTTAATGAATGAATGACTCCGCTCTAAGGAGTACACTGTTGTACCGCCGCCTGGCGAGTACAAAGATCTGCCGTGTAGAAAGAGGGCGACGCTAATGATCTTTGTTATTACACAATATCGTCAAACTGCACCTACTATTGCATAACACAATGACATTCGTGGTGTATTGTTGTATGTCATTGCCTTGTGAGTTGTGAGCGAAGGGCTGCGGATTCGAATCCACCGTGTTTATTTATTTTGACCTAGAAGGCAGTAATTTACCAATACATGAGTCTTTTAACGATCTTACCTGTAACAATCTTTCTTTTCGCTGCTTTAGGCGAACGCAACACATCGCAAATCGCCTTTAAGTTCGTCTCAATTTTGTCCATATCGCCGGTGTTTTTAATAACGCTGGAAATGCGGAAGGTATTGAATCTTCTATACAACATTTCGAGTAGCAATGATTCAACGACAAGAATTCATGCCACGAGGCGTGATAAAGGCGCGAAAATTTGGCTGCGTTACCAGCGTGTAGTTGGGCAGTTGCTAAAGGCGCCATCTGACCATCGATATGTTGCAATCGCAATGAATAAAATCGGACTTATCCATGCGTTAGAACGCCTTCGCGTGAACGATTTTTAATATAATGAAGTCTTCCCATCCAATGCATCTATTATTTTCATTAATTCAACCAGGCATTCAACCAAAATATTTATAGGCGGCTACGTTTGCCTGCCTGAATTAGATCAGATATTTATCAATGCGAGTATATGGTGCTCAGTGGTCTAGTGGTTAGCGTGCTGGACTGATGATTGAGAGGTTCGAGGTTCAAATCCAAGCCAGGTCAGAAAATTTTTATATTATATTCCTTACGTTTTATAGACATTTGAAACTTACCTATTTGCATGGGCTGGAGTTAGGATGCATTATTCACCAATATTCACCAATATTCACCAATATATACATTTTTTAATCAATGAATGACTCCGCTATAAGTAGAATACAGAAACGATGCTGCTGGTGCTGCTCCTGAACGAAGCATGTGATGGGCATTTGCACTTTTTATTAATTAATTAATGACCTGTTAATTAATTATCTACTAATTAACCTAATTGGGCCAGTGGGCCCCCTTTTGTACTACTTATGTATGTATGTATGTATGTATGTATGTATGTATGTATGTATGTATGTATGTATGTATGTATGTATGTATGTATGTATGTATGTATGTATGTATGTATCTAGGATGTATATAGATTAATATATAAATTTTAATGTGTGACAGATGCTGTTGGTAGAGAAACTGAGAGAGATGATGTTGGTACAGAGGCTTAGAGAGATGCTGAGAGACTTGTATACACACTGGTGTTAGAGCGATCATCGTAAACGACATCTCCTGAAAGGGCGCTATATAAATGTTCAATTACATGTGCGTCAGACAGACATGAATCAGACTGACAGATAGTTAGACAGACTGATATAGACAGACACACGAACAGCGACATCCAGAGTGGCATCCAGGGTGACAGAACAATAGACGAAGACAAACTGCCAGTGTCAGTGAGGCTGACAACGCTGCTGACAGTACTATCGATCGCCTTTGTGCATCGGCGTGTGGATGGAAAATGACGGAGGCGGAGAGAGATGCATTTTGTACAGAGGCTGAGAGAGATGCTGTTGGTACAGAGGCTGAGAGAGATGTTGTTGATAGAGAAGCTGAGAGAGATGCTGTTGGTACAGAGGCTGAGAGACATGCTGTTGGTACAGAGGCTGAGAGAGATGCTGTTGGTAGAGAAGCTGAGAGAGATGCTGTTGGTACTTAGGCTGAGAGAGATGCTGTTGGTAGAGAAGCTGATAGAGATGCTGTTGGTACAGAGACTGAGAGAGATGCTGTTGGTAGAAGAAGCTGAGGGAGATGCTGTTGGTACTTAGGCTGAGAAAGATGCTGTTGGTACTTAGGCTGAGAGAGATGCTGTTGGTAGAGAAGCTGATAGAGATGCTGTTGGTACAGAGACTGAGAGATGCTGTTGGTAGAGAAGCTGAGAGAGATGCTGTTGGTACTTAGGCTGAGAGAGATGCTGTTCGTAGAGAAGCTGAGGGAGATGCTGTTGGTACTTAGGCTGAGAGAGATGCTGTTGGTACTTAGGCTGAGGGAGATGCTGTTGGTAGAGAAGCTGATGGAGATGCTGTTGGTACAGAGACTGAGAGATGTTGATGGTACAGAGGCTGAGAGATGTTGTTGGTAGAGAAGCTGAGAGAGATGCTGTTGGTACAGAAAGAGAGAGATGTTGTTGGTAGAGAAGCTGAGAGAGATGCTGTTGGTACAGAAGTAGAGAGATGATGTTGGTAGAGAAGCTGAGAGAGCTGCTGTTGGAGAGATGCTATAGAAACAGAGGCTGAGGCGGCAGCAAAGAAAAGACATCCGACGGTGTTACGACCGAGATGCCAAGAGGCAGAGAGGCGATGAGGCAGAGAGGTGCACCGACACAGACAAACGTACATAGATACATACATGCAGACCGACCGACTGACTGACTGATTGACAGACAAACTTGTGAAGTTAGATGGATGGATGGATGGATGGATGGATGGATGGATGGATGGATGGATGGATGGATGGATGGATGGATGGATGGATGGATGGATGGATGGATGGATGGATGGATGGATGGATGGATGGATGGATGGATGGATGGATGGATGGATGGATGGATGGATGGATGGATGGATGGATGGATGGATGGATGGATGGATGGATGGATGGATGGATGGATGCATAGATAGATAGATAGATGCATGGATGGATGCATGGATGCATGGATGAATGGATGCATGGATGCATTCATGGATGCATGGATGGATGGATGGAGCAGAAGACACAAAGACTGCTTAACACACAAGTGGAGACAGATGAAAAGAGACATGGAGAGGGGATTAGAACAGGGTATCCCTCGCACGCAACGACCGTCCCTCCCTTGCAACATCCGATCCCCTGAGACGCTCTGGCGTCCAACCCCATTTCGTCTTCCTCATCACTCTTTAACCTGTAGAGTAATGTACTGTAAATCTCCTATAGCTTGCCTTGTGTTGCAGTTAGCCTGGAGAAACCTACAGCTGTTGGTCAGACACAAGATATATCGTCTTCTCGTTCCGCTTCTAATCTTCAACGGATTCGAACAGGGATTTGTCTACTCCGACTACACGAAGGTCTATTACATCTTTCTATGTTCGTATCTATATGTATGTATGTATGCGTGTTTGTGTATATGAGTATGTGTGTACGTATGCATGCATGTATGCGTGTGTCGAGTCTTTTAAGTACCTCGCAGAAGCTCTGCCTACGCCAGCATAAAAGAAGAACAGCCCCTTAAGCTAGCACTGAGGCAGCCATGGGCAGTGGAGTGATAATAGCTGAGTATGCTAGGGGGCGCACGTGGAGCAGAAATCTCGAACCAAATTTCTGTCCTGGTATATGCCGAGGCTAAGAAAATGAAATCGCGAACCTCCTTCTCCTCCTTCTTCTTCTTCTTCTTCTTCTTCTTCTTCTTCTTCTTCTTCTTCTTCTTTTTCTTCTTCTTCTTCTTCTTCTTCTTCTCCTTCTTCTCCTCCTCCTCCTCCTCCTCTTCTTCTTTCTCCTCTTCCTCTTCCTCTTCCTCTTCCTCTTCCTCTTCCTCTTCCTCTTCCTCTTCCTCTTCTTCTTCTTCTTCTTCTTCTTCTTCTTCTTCTTCTTCTTCTTCTTCTTCTTCTTTTCTTATGAATGAATTAATGAATAATGATAATGACGAGGCCAGTAATGATGACGTTTGTCGTTGTTCGTCGTTGCAGTCGTACATTTCGTGTACACTTGGAATCCAGTACGTCGGGTACAACATGATCACCCTCGGCATGACCAACTCCATCTTTTCCGTTCTCGTCGGTCACGTGGCGCGTCACGTGGCCCGCGAAGCGATCGTTGGCGTAGGAACAATCCTCCATCTTGGTCTGATGGTCTTCCTTCTCGTCTGGATTCCAGACCCACACCTATTCGCTGTCTTCTTCGTCATATCCGCCCTCTGGGGTGTCTGCGACGCCATCTGGCAGACGCAGTGTAACTGTAAGTTGGTCTAAGACGCCATCTAATCAATGATGTTGGTCTTATATACTCTGGCTGGCAAATGCAGTGTGACGATCAGTCAGTCAGTCAGTCAGTCAGTCAGTCAGTCAGTCACTCAATCACTCATTCACTCACTCACTCAGTCACTTAGTCACTCAGTCATGGGATATGACAATCTATACCTTACTTTTTCAGGGGTAAATGGTGCATGTATGTATTATCATCGCCAGTAATGTGAAAGAAAAACAGACAATTATTTTGAAAGAATAAACTAAACAATTAAACAGTTAAACAATTAAAACCAATGACTATCAATCAATCAATCAGTTTATTGATCCACAAAGCAAACGTGACAATATACAAGAAAATATAATTTAAATAGCCACTATGATGCTGAAAAGGTTTGAAACATTAAGATATTCATGGGTTTAGAAGGCTATATCATGCTGTGAGTGGTCAATAGGAAGCCCTAAAAGGACCAGGGTCCCGCTATGTATGTATGTATGTATATATCTTTGTATGTGTGCATGTATGTATGTATGTATTTATGTGTGTATGTATATATGAATGTATGCATGTATGTGTATGTATGTATGTATGTATGTATGTATATATGTATGTATGTATGTATGTATGTATGTATGTATGTATGTATGTATGTATGTATCTTTGTATGTGTGTGCATGTATGTATGCATATGTATTTATCATGGGCGACGATCTAGGGGGCGAGGGGGACAAGTCCCCCACCTTTAAGAGTGGGGGGACACGCCATACATTTGTCCCCCCCCCCCGAATTTTGAAGAAACACGAAAAAAGGCGAAGAAATGAAATTGCGCGTAAGGGGTTTTACTGCATTTTTGACGAGATGAGGTAAAAAGTCTATTTTTGAGCAGAAGTGTCCCCCGAAAATTAAGAGAAAGCAAGAGAAATTCGTAAAAATAAGTAAGTAGATTTGTTATGGAAGAAATTTTTAGACGACGAATTCCTAAAAAAGGTAATCGCACATCATAGGTGGGAGAACCGGATAAAAGAGTTGTAAAAAATGACTAAAAAAGAGATGAATTCGTAGAAGTCATAAAGTTTTTGTGGAGAAGAATTCCTAAAAAAGTGAAGAAATTTTTTGGGAGGGACACGAACTCCTAAAAAAAGGTCATCGACCAGACCGTGGCCGACTTTGTCCCCCCCCCCACCTCTCAGACAAGATCGCCGCCACTGGTAGTAATGTATGTATTTATGTATGTATGTTTCGATGTACCTATGTATGTGTGTATGCATGTGTTCGTTGTATCTTCTGTTAGGTCTCGTCAGCCTGAGCTGTACGAACGAGTACGACGTTGCCTTCCAGAACTTCCGAATGCTCCAGGGTCTCGGTGCATCCCTGGCGTTCTTCTTCAGCGCGTTCATGTGCGTCTATGTCAAGCTGTGCACCCTCATGGCACTCCTTGTCCTCTCCGTCGTCTTCTACGTCGTCGCCGAGTATCACATCCGGAAGCCCGAGAACGTCACTGACCAGTCCACTGTTGTCTCGCGGTGATGGACAGTCTGGTGGTCAGTGTGGTGTACAATCTGGTGGTCAGTGTGGTGGTCAGTCTGGTGGTCAGTGTGGTGGACAGTCGGGTGGTCATCTGGTGGACAGTCTGGTGGTCAGTGTGGTGGACAGTCTGGTGGTCAGTGTGATGGTCAGTCGGGTGGTCAGTGTGGTGGACAGTCTGGTGGTCAGTGTGGTGGACAGTCGGGTGGTCAGTGTGGTGGACAGTCGGGTGGTCAGTGTGGTGGACAGTCGGGTGGTCAGTGAGGTGGACAGTCGGTGGTCAGTGTGGTGGACAGTCGGGTGGTCAGTGTGGTGGACAGTCGGGTGGTCAGTGTGGTGGACAGTCGGGTGGTCAGTGTGGTGGACAGTCTGGTGGTCAGTGTGGTGGACAGTCTGGTGGTCAGTGTGATGGTCAGTCTGGTGGTCAGTGTGGTGGACAGTCTGGTGGTCAGTGTGGTGGACAGTCTGGTGGTCAGTGTGGTGGACAGTCGGGTGGTCAGTGTGGTGGACAGTCGGGTGGTCAGTGTGGTGGACAGTCGGTGGTCAGTGTGGTGGACAGTCGGGTGGTCAGTGTGGTGGACAGTCGGGTGGTCAGTGTGGTGGACAGTCGGGTGGTCAGTGTGGTGGACAGTCTGGTGGTCAGTGTGGTGGACAATCTGGTGGTCAGTGTGGTGGACAGTCGGGTGGTCAGTGTGGTGGACAGTCTGGTGGTCAGTGTGATGGTCAGTCGGGTGGTCAGTGTGGTGGACAGTCGGGTGGTGAGTGTGGTTGACAGTCGGGTGGTCAGTGTGGTGGACAGTCGGGTGGTCAGTGTGGTGGACAGTCGGGTGGTCATGTGGTGGGCAGTCTGGTGGTCAGTGTGGTGGACAGTCGGGTGGTCATGTGGTGGACAGTCTGGTGGTCAGTGTGGTGGACAGTCGGGTGGTCATGTGGTGGACAGTCTGGTGGTCAGTGTGGTGGATAGTCTGGTGGTCAGTGTGGTGGACAGTCGGGTGGTCAGTGTGATGGTCAGTCTGGTGGTCAGTGTGGTGGACAGTCTGGTGGTCAGTGTGGTGGACAGTCGGGTGGTCAGTGTGGTGGACAGTCGGGTGGTCAGTGTGGTGGACAGTCGGGTTGTCCGGGGAGGTCAGTGCAGAGTTGGTCACAGTAGTGGTCAGTGTTGTGAATAGTCATTGTTGGTCAGTGCGGTGGTATAGGTGGGGGTGGGTCAGTGTGGTGTTCAGTGTGGTAGACGGTCAGGTGGCCAGTTGTGGTCAGATTGGGCTGGGTCACTGCGGTGGTCAGTATAATGGTCAGTATATCGAGTTCGTTGTTGTTGATGGTCATCGGTGGTTAATGCGGTGCGTTTGCAGTGTGGTGATCTCGTGGTGGTCAATGCGGTGGTTAGTGTAATTACGGTCAGTGTTGTTAATGGTCAGTAGTCTGTGGTGGTTAATGTTGTCGTAAGTTTTCGATCATTGTGGCGGTCACTGTGGTGGTCAGTGTAGTGAGCAGTGCGGTGGGTTGAAAGAACCATAATATAAAGAAAGCACTCTTATTCGCACGCACACACACACAATATATCACGTATGAACGCATGACTCTAGACTTAGACTTGTTCAGATAGGCAGACAGACAGACAGACAGACATTTGAACGATTGAAACAGACAGTTGTTAGTTTTGAACAAACTTGATCTTGCTGCATGATCGAATCACTGATCACTATCGATCATTCTGTTAATCAGTCGTTCAATCATCAGATCAGTTCGATCATTCATTCGATCATTCATTCGATCATGTGCGATGTCGCTGTTGATAGAGTTAAACCTGCTTTGACTACTAGTGCTGTAGAAATTGTTTTAAATAAAGATGCGACAATCCCAAAATTTAAGGTTCCTGTTAGATGATCTTTACATGTAATTGTAATGAAAGATTTATATAGCACCTTTTCCAAGATGGCCTCGCCAGAGGCGGGCGCTCTTGACGTGACAACAAATCTCTCTGGACAACCCCTCTGATACGACGCAGCGCTAGTGAATAAGCTGGTGCCCTGCGCTTAATTTTAGAGTAGCGCTTTATGAATTTGGAGTTTACGATTACGACGATGAAAGAATAGCGGCAAAGGAAGACTTGTTACAACCTGTAGAAATTTCTCAAAAGCATTCTTTACGTTACATTCAGTGATATTTTCGTTAACGAAAACTAAAATTAGAAGTAGGCCTAAAAATAAATGAGTTCGTTAACGAAAACTAGAAGTAAAAATAGGAATTATTTCAGCAGCCAAAACGAAATTAGGAATTGAATTAGGAATTATTTGCCGAACTAAAATTATGAACGAAATTATGCATTATTTTCAGAACTAAAATCATTTTACTTCTTGTGGCGCTTAAGTTGAGATGAAGGCGAGTAAAATTGCACGCGATCCAAACACAATCCATTGGAAAACTTCGGTTGAGATGAAGACGCTGTGCATACCATTTTCGGTGTAGGCCCTAATCTTTGGTCTTCGTTCTCTAATAATTGTCCCCACTTAATTGCGTACCAACCACAGACGTATATTGAGTGGACACAGCATAATATACGTTGATGGTGCCGGTACTAACGACGTCAATTTCATACGCAATTTTATTTCGAGTTTGATCGTTGAATTGTAAAACTGTGAGTTTATCGAGAATTTGGCCGGAAGGAAGCGAGATAGCCCGGTTTGGGTTTTTCATTTTGACCTACATGCCAAGTACTAAAAGGGGAAAATTATGGAATTTGTGGAACAGCACTTGCTGGAGAAATACAAGCAATATAGTCTTGGGAGGGGATAGATGAATGGTAACACGCTGGGCGTCGCTGGCCTAGCCTAAGAGCATTAGATCTTGAAAAGTCGCGGTTCGATGCCCGTAGGTGGACTCAGCATTCCACTCCCTAGGGGGCAGCAGTAAAATGAGCGGTTGCCTGACAGGCTGCCAAAACATGCGTTAATGATCTTGATAATTGTACTGTCATGTTTCAATGTAAATTACTGCGGTTTGTCAGTGTCAGTAAACACGAATAAAAATATGGTACATGTAGCTCACATGCAACGCTTGCATAGAGCACACCAGACTTATCTCGAGAGAGTCGAGAAAGAAAAAACTATTTGAAGTAAAACGAGGCACCACGGTGAAATGTAAGTCTATCGATGCAGATATGCAGTGTTTAATCTAGACACCTTTTGGATTTATGTTTCCCTCCAGAGGCCAGCAATATTAGTTTGGACGCTGAAACAGGGATGAAATTTTCCAAAAGGTCGCCTTTGTTGGTCCCCGACAAACCTATTTTCCCCCCTCAGAAGAGGGGGACTAGATTAAACACTGGCAGATATGCCAGGGTCGCTGAAGATCCAGAAAATAGGGAATTGTTTTCAATATCGATTCGTCGCATGGCCGACCGACTCGAATGAATTCCATCAGCGACTGCACAGCGTTTTGGATATGGTTGTTCACACAGTAGGGCCTATACCCGGTTACGCTGATACTAGATGATCCTTCGTTTTGTAAAATGATAACCACACTTGACTCAAACTTTAAATTACCAGGTAGTTTGTGTTTATTTATTTATTTTATACTGCTAATTTATATAGCGCCTCTTCAAGATTGCCTACTAAGAAGCAGCTCTCTGCGATAGCCTATAATAATAGCCTATAATGCAGCATTGTTAGCCTAACGTTTCACCCCTTTAATTACTTCAAACAGTTTTTTCTTTCTCGAGACAAGTTTGGTGTGCTTCTCCCTGCAAGCGTTGCATACTCTTACAGCACGGAAATTAATAATTATTTGGAAAACTAAAATAAGAAGTAAAATTATTTGAGAACTAAAATAGGAATGAGAAGTAAAATTATTTGTGAAGTAAAATTAGAATTAGAAGTAAAATTCAAGAGCTCAGAACTGAATTAAAACTGAATTAAGAATTATTTTCAGAAGTAAAATATCACTGGTTACATTATAATATAGATAAAACTACAGCGTATCTCACACCACATATGTAACTGTAACTGTTGGAAATTAAATGTGGCCACACATCAAGAGCAAACTAACCATAGGCATTCTGCGCTAGCCATAGGCGCCGACATCTGGGGGCCTTGGGTCCCAATTCACCCAGAGAAAAAGTTCAGTGGGGGCCTGGTACCCAGAAGAATTCGGACCTTAAATTCAATTTTTTGGGGTATTCCTAAAAAAGGTCGTCAAATTTTTCGGGGGATGAATTCCGAAAAAAGTCGTCAAATTTAATTTGAGGAGAGAATTGTCTTAAAATATGGTGATTCCGGCCATGGCCCCCATTTAAAAAAGGTCATCAGTTTTTTTCGGAGATGATTTCCTAAAAAAGTTCCGTTGGTCCTTTAAAACTTTGATAAACCTTCTGGATCCGCCCCTGACTGGCACCCAGAGACAAAAGCAAAAGTCTGCGCCTATGGCGCTAGCCTATAGATGTTAATTGGGAGTAAAGTTTGGACTTCTATGAAGAAACAAAACAATGGACAGAAAATTAGAAGTGACCAGTGTCGGGCTGACACACACACACACACACACACCCGCTGCTTATCCGCCGAGACGAAAGCACGGTCCGTATACCCAGGACTCCATCGCACATCAGGAATGATTGGCTGACCTAAAGCAGTTCCCTATATTCCAATACGACTTGCTAACAAAATCCTTCTATAGGCCTACCTACGAAATCCGCATCAGAAGCACGTGAACCAATGAACTCCAACGTCTTGATAAATTCTTGAGCAGATTCTCAACTTAAACCAAAAAAATCCAGCGAAAGGACACGGAAGTCGAGCAACGGTGACATGCGCAGAAGTAGGCCTACATAGACCTACATATTCGTGGTTTATAAAGGTTGAACCCTGACCAACCACACTACTTAAAATCAATCCTCATTGGCCAGACTTTCATTATTCTACAGGTGACCAGGTCATCTGATTGTCTTTCTCAGGTCATACCTAAAACTAAAACTGTTCTTGTCGAACGAGCTTTTTCGGTTGCTGGACCTAGATTTTCGAACTCTCTCCCCATATAGCCTAGTTCTGTTCATTCTGCTCAGTCGTTTGTGTCGATTTATTCCCAACTTAAAACTTACCTTTTCCAAATTGCTTATCCACCATATATGTTGCCTCTCTGTCTTACGAACTGATCTTCTGGATATTGACCTGATTACGACTTTGTTTTGGTGCACCTTCGCTTGATGTCTTGCGCATCAGACACTGGCGCTATAGAAGTTACTAATTACAATTACAATTAAAGCGCCTATTGAAGATGCGCTATTTAAACTTCTGATTACAACCACGATAACCAATGCAAGCAATAAGCAAACAGACCAAAAATCTAAGGTTATTTTTTTATTAAAACAGTTTTTCAATTTTTAACTTCAACATTAAACTAACACCAGACGATAACGCAACAACGAGACTGTTCCACAAAAACGACCACAGCTATCCAGTTATCACAGGAATTGCCAAAATCATCACGGGGATTTTTTTAAGAAACACTGGAGAAAGTTTTCCGCGAAGATTCACTGGGTTAGAAAATCAGAACTAAACTGAGCTGAAAATCTGTTTCGCTCAAAAGTAGCACCGGGTTCAAATTACCATTGAACTGAAAATTATGATTTGGGCAAAATTCACTTGGTAGAAACTATCACTGAACTGACAGTCATCGTTTTGGTTTACAAATCACAAGTTACAAATTATCACCGAGTAGAAAATTATCGTTTGGTTTACAATTCGCTTGTTTACTAACAGATGACATTGAACTGAGCATCACCTGATTTCAAATTCACTGGTTCGAAAATGATCTGAAAAATCACCCAATTAACAAATTCAAGTGGTTAATCTTGTAGCTATAGGTTAACAAATCAATCAAATTCTCCTGTCGTTTCTCCCTGGGTCCGTTTTCTCAAAAATCAGTTGAAACTAGGCCCCTGTTGTCTGTTTTGACACCGGATTTCCTTCGAAAACTATCCCTGGGTTAGAAACGTTTTCTATTCAAACACAGCAACTATCTTAGCAAAAGTAGCCAATGGAAACCATACTCTGGCTTCTTTTAGGGGCGTCGAAGGCAGAGGTGAATCCACTGATGGCTCCAGGAGTGGCTTCTCCTCTGTCATCGTTCTTCCTATCCGAGTTTAGGAGCACGGCCGGAGCAGTCCTCTCTTAATGAATCACCGTTGCACACTTGTCCTAATTTTATAACAGGACTTCCTCAACTCGGATGGTTGGAGGGAGACCATAAAATTAAACAATAATCCATATACATATACACAAACGTTCTGAAGGTGTACATTCATAAGACCCCATCTGAAACCGCATCTCTTAACGTTACTGTTTTCAACTGCCATAGGCCTACGCAGTGCGGGTGTAAGCTCTGACCTGCAGCACCCGAGACAATCTTACTAATTGCAGGCGCTAAGCGCTATTCGGGTGGTACAGGATAGGCCGTGTTAAAACATGCATTCAAATACACTCCTTAAAACACCGCCTGTTGGGGTCATCCGTAAGGACGTCCGCAACAAGGAGGAAGGGATGGGTCACCCAGACGAGGACAGTGGGAGGGGTTATGTGTCCAATCCGGACGTCCGCATCTGAAGCTGGTATATAGTTATTTCCTTAAACATCAGCGTAAGTTGTTGGGCAGACAGCGTTGGAGCTAGCTAGAATCCCTTGGCAAGACGCGGCAACATCAAATTACCCCCACCGCGTCATAGTTAGCCCTCAAAGATCAACATGTAGCCTAATCTGAGCCTTAGGAGTTCACAAACAAGGAAAAGAGGTCAACAGTAGGTAAACCAAATCCAATGCCGCGCCATAACAAAGTCGCCTTGCAACGCGGTAACATAAGCTATCCGACATACAGTAATTGTTCAATATCGCGCTACCTCCACAGACCACTCGCGTTGGCAAAACGATGCGATAGTTAGGGAGTAAATAACTCCCATACAACCGTTTCGGACAGTGTTCCGTAAGAATTGTCTGATGTGTCCAGCTCTATGTACCGATTTCTGGACTGGTTCAGACGACATCCATGTCGGTATCTCCAATACGTTGGCGCTTTTTAACCGAAGCAAAGGCGGTAGGTGGATGGGAAGTCGTATACAACCAAAAACTGTCTTTAATTGACGATACATTTCCCCACAGATACGAAGATTGACGAATCCTTGTATGAAACTGGGGCTAACAGGACTGAATAGAAAACCCCAAAATGAGTAATCCAACCCCTACCCCTGGGTCATTCCCCAACAACAAACCCCACCCGGACGGCACCCAACACAAACAACTCTGAGTAACACTCACGAAACCCCTGAGAAAACGGGGGCTCCAGCCCCAGCTACCGCGTCAAGTCTAACGAGATTATAAAACCAGATGCCCAACTACATTTACACGAACAAGTCACGATCAAGACGTCGGCCATCTTGTTTTTGCACACGGTTTTTTCAATTACGTCTATTTACCCACCGAAAACGCCACAAATTTCTAACCAGGTTTCGAATCCAAGAAGCACAGAGAGACAGAGGCATCCGTCTTTACCAATAGGACCACATAACTCCATCCTGAATCCGGTTAAAACCCAGAAACGAGTTTAAAATCCGTTAATTTTTAGTAAGACGCTCGCCGAGTTTATTTCGATGCGGAACAGAGTCGCCCCTAGCGAGTAGATAGGTTGCCTGAACGCCACCTGGTGAGCATGGTCAGGCTGGAGACGACTTGCTTGGCAAGATCTCTACTGGCAAGCTGTCAGCTGGCACTTCTCCGTGTGGCGAGTCTTCACGGCGTAGTTTCTTCACTGGCATGTCGGTTGGCTCATCGCTCGGCGACTTTGCTGCGGCGCTTGGTGACTGTCCGTCCAGAGGCTTGCCATTTGAAGCAAGTCCAGTGGTCAATGACTCACCAGCGGTCAGTGATTGACCAGTGAGAACTGAATGATTCGTTGTCGAAGAGCCGGTAACCGTCGATTGACCAGTGGTAGACTGACCACTGGTGAACTGACTGCTATCAGACACACCACTTGCAGCCTGACCAGTTATCAACTCACCAGTGCTGGACTGACCGCTGGTCACTGCTTGACCAGACTGACCAGTGGTGCCCATGGAGTGTCCAGGAGGGGACTCAAGGCTGATTTTGTCCATGCTATCGTCGGTCGATGGTAGTCCCAGGGTCCGGGTGTTGGTGAGGGCGACGTGTTCCGCCCCAAGCGACTGGGCCTCTCTCAGTACCCGGAAGAGAGTCTCAAGACGCTCGCCAGGGGCGCTGTTGTTCGCTAGAACCAGAACAGCACGGTGATAAGATAAAATAAAGATAATCTAAAGTATAGATTACATTACGTTTAATATACAGGAGAGGATGTAGGATTGGATTAGATTAGATAAGGTTAGATCAAATCAGATTAACGATAAGATTAGATGAGGCTGTGTTTAATATGTATTAGAGGAGATACAATACAAAATAACATTAGATTACACTAAACAGTGAATAATACATAGGGGAGGAGATTAGATTAGATCAGGTTAGATTAGATTAGATGGTGTAAATATATTCAGGTATGTTCCCTACATGCAATGTAAGATTTCATTGTCGTCAGGATCTTCGATCGACTTCCTCCGATCGCTCGACTGTCTTTCAGGTTCGGATAATCTGCAGAAAAAGCGAGAAATACGAATAATTAAAACATCGTAATACACTGTAACCTAATACTTCACGAGTTGTAAGATGATTACAAGATCGTAATCCACTGTAACTTAATACTACACGAGTTGTAAGATGATTGCAAGATCGTAATGTACTGTAACCCAATGCTACACGTGTTGTAAGATGATTACAAGACCGTAATACACTGTAACCCAATACTACACGAGTTGTAAGATGTATACAAGATCGTAATACACTGTAACCCAATACTACACGAGTTGTAAGATGATTACAAGATCGTAATGTACTGTAACCCAATGCTACACAATTTGTAAGATGATTACAAGCTCGTAATACACTGTAACCCAATGCTACACGAGTTGTAAGATGATTACAAGATCGTAATACACTGTAACCCAATACTACACGAGTTGTAAGATGATTACAAGATCGTAATACTAATCAATCCACCGATCCACCGTTCCACCGTCATATCCACTTGTACTGATCCACCCACCATTTCACCATGATTTCCACTTATACTGATCCACCCCACTCATCTTTCTCCAGTTATCTATCTATCCACCAATACACCCATCCCATAGTCCCACCTTCTTCTCGCTTGCTCAAGACGTTCCTGTTTCCACGGTGCTCCTACACTGCTGGCACATCTGAAAAGTCTATACTGCGAGAGGCGCCTTATAAATTCCTAGCTACGATACGATACGCTACCTGTATGGACCCTCAACCAATCCACCCATCCCCATAGTCCAACCCGTAATCATCCACCCACCAATCCACCATCACAGTTATCCCCACCCGTACTTGTCCACCAACAATCAACCCCCTCCCCTAAGTCCCAACTGTATTCACCCACCCACCCACCGACCCACTAACCAGTCGAGAAGACTCCGACGGCGTTCAGAAGTGCCGCCTCGATGGGATCCAGATGGAGTTTCGTGATCCTATCGGCGAAGTCCCTCAACTTCACCTTGAAGGAATCCGGTCTCTGAGGACAGTCCTCCCTCCAGGACAGGAAGTTCCGGAACCTGCGTTCGGACGCATCATACCAGTGTAGGGCAGCGACAAGGATCCGACTCTCCGACTGACCCCCAGCGATCAGGGTCCTCTGGTCGACGGGGCTGAGGCTCGTAAAGTCTGGAAGGCATCAGAACATCTCAGCCCCTCAGACAAAAAGCTACGGCCCTTACGCGCGTTATAAGTGCCGTAAATAGACAAACAGATAAATAATAAATACATTAACGAGACACAAACAAATAAGCAACAAAAAATCAACAAATACATAAAAAAATTTAAAAAATAAATACAAAAATAAATATACAAATAAACAATTAAACAAATAAATAAATATACAAACAAATAAATAAAATATCCAAATAAACAGATAAATAAGTAGAAATAAAAATAAATGAACGAATAAGCAAATTAATAAATAATTGAATAATTAAATAGGCGTAAA
Source organism: Allolobophora icterica (assembly GCA_963556255.1). NCBI lineage: Eukaryota > Metazoa > Annelida > Clitellata > Crassiclitellata > Lumbricidae > Allolobophora > Allolobophora icterica. The sequence goes on along the minus strand of OY744607.1, from coordinate 53,332,388 downwards.
TATATAAACAAATAAATAAACAATAAAACAAACAAACAATTCACCAAATAAACCATTAAAAAATAAGTAAGTAAACAAACCAATAAATAGTAAATAAACACACCATAAAGCAGAATAGTTTATGCCAGATTGGATTATTTCAGTAATTTATATGGTGCTTCTATTTAGTAACTTCTCCCACACCTATCAGTTTACATTACATGTAGATTAGCTAATAGT
>OY744607.1:53324669-53327169 GCA_963556255.1 Allolobophora icterica | reverse complement strand
GAAATCGACCGGAAGGAGGAACGGGTCGGTCTCATCGCGAACCATGGTAGAGTCGGGACAGGCGCTTCCGCCTGACCTCTCACCCTCAGGGTCATCCGGGCCCATCTTGGCCGGGGAGAACTTCCCGACGAGGGGTACTGGCCCGACCCCGTGCCAGCCCTGCCTCAGGGTGTCGATGTGTGTCCAGGGGTTCCTGCCGCCCTCGCCTGGGGCGCCCATCAGAGGGTCCTCCATCCACGAGGGGAAAGGCGCTGCGGTCGACGTGCGATGCTCGGTCGAGGGTTCGATCCCAGGGCGGAACGAGAGGGGGTCCGAGGGACCGACCCGGACGGCGTGCAAGTCCGTTGAGTCACGTGCTTGGGGCATCCGGTGGACGTGGGAATTTTCGAAGACGGACATCTTGGATGGACGACCCATCTGTATTGCTGAAAGATTCACACAAGATATAGTGAGAAAAACATCATTTGTTCGTTCCTTCATTCATTCATTCACTCATTCGTTCGCTCATTCGTTACTTCATTCATTTTTTCAATCATTCATTCAGTCATTCATCTATTAACTAATTCATCCATTCATCCATCCGTTCATTTATCCGTTCATTCGCTCATTCACTAACTCGTTCGTTAATTCGTTCCACTGTTCATCCATTCATTCATTCATTCATTCATTTATTCATTCATTCATCATTTCATCCATTCATCCATTCATTCATTCATCCATTGATTCATTCATTCATTCATTCAGAGCAACTGTCGCTGTTTACCTGCTCTAGACATTCCGGCCTTGAGGCATTTCTTGAAGCGACAGAATCGACAAGCATTCCTCGTACTTGGGTTGATGGAACAGTTCTGATCATTGCGACATCTGTAGGATCTCTGCTCCACTAGACCACGCCGAAAGAACTTCTATATAAGGAAGTCAGAAATGCAGATTTAGAAGCGATCGGATCGGATAATACATTAGCTTAGTGGACTGTTATTGTAATTGTAATTTATAACTTCTATTGCGCCGGTGTCTAATGCGTAAGGCATCAATCGATGGCGCACCAGAATATGCAGAAGATGGATAACGCTAAGACAGACATACAGGTCTGTTGAGGAAGAGAAACTGGCCAAAATCAATTCCAGGAATTAGACTTTCAAATTAGGACAGATTACATCACATAAGATCAGATTCGTACTGGCCGGAAAAAACTTCTGCAAGCTAGAAATCCATATCTAGAACAGATCAGATCGAATTAGCGAGATTGACGGAAAGATACAATTAGTATGGATTAGAAAGGATGGGCCAACATCAATTCTGGAAAGTAGAATTTGAGAATAAGAACAGATCATATCCGATTTTTATCGAGTGAGATCTGACCGTTAGAATACTATGATTAGAACAGATGATTAGATTTAATTAAATCATTCTGGATTGACAGAAAGAAAGAAGAGACTTTCCATATTTTACTGGATTTGATCCAAATCACTGGATTAGATTAGGTTGAATCAGGGTTGGTTATTTTTGCTGACATAAAAAATTTATACAGATTATTTTGGTCATAATCGATAAGATAGGATTCCAAAAACAACTTTTAGAATTTTGAACTGATAAGATTAGATTTGAGCGGATTGTTCCAAAGTGTCCTTAATCTAATCCAACATGATCTGAACAAAATCAATCTCACCTAATATAATCCATCTGATCCATGCAGTCTAATCCAAGCCAAAGCTAATCTATTCCAAAACACAATCTCACTAGATGCAATTCAACTCTATCCACTCCGATCTTATATAATCCAATTTAATCCAATCCCGTCCTATCTAATTCAGTCCGTTCTAATCCAATTAAACCCAATCCTATCTAGTCCAATCCAAATGAAACCACCGTAATTTAATTTAACCCAATCTAACCCAATCCCATCCAACCCAATCTAATTCAATCTAATCTTATCCAATTTAATACAACCCAATCCAATCCAACTAACTGCAATCTAACCCAATCCAATTCAATCTAATCCAAGCCATCTAAATCCAGTTGAACCCAATCCCTTCCTACCCAAACCACCCAACCCAATCCAACCAAATCCAATCTAACCCAATCCCATCCAACCAAATCCAATCTAACCCAATCCCATCCATCCCAGTCTACTCCAATTTGTATAGCGCCTTTAACTGATCTTCTGATGAAAGAAGTGTATTGTCTGACCTTACATCCTTCGCAGGTCAGAACCCCGAAGTGAACCCCATTGGCCACATCCTGGCAGACGACGCACAACTGCTGCCCGTCCTGGGCCTCGATCTGCGCCGGGCGAACTAAACAGACGATGGTAAAGGTAGCGGTAAAGATAACGGTAAAAACATCGGTCAAGATAACGGTCAAGCATCGGCGAAAACAACGTTTAATGTACCGGTAACGTTAAATGTAGCAGCAGAGGCAATGGCAACGGTAAAGGTAACGGTAACGCCTACGGAAAAGTAACAGTAGTGGTACAGATAATATTATAGGTACTGGTGGA
>OY744607.1:53242169-53319669 GCA_963556255.1 Allolobophora icterica | reverse complement strand
TCTTCATATAATAATAATAATAATAATAATAATAATAATAATAATAATAATAATAATAATAATAATAATAATAATAATAATAATAATAATAATAATAATAATAATAATAATATTTAAAAAATAACAGATCTTTACTCAATATCTCGGCGGTTACCGTTACTCGCACCTCCTTACTTACCTCTGCCGTTACCATCACCCGTACCTTCTTACTTACCTCCGCCGTTACCGTCACTCTTACCTTCTTATCTCTGCAGTTACCGTCACCTTCACTTTCTTACCTACCTATGCCGTTACCGTCACTCTTACCTTCTTATCTCTGCCGTTACCGTCACTCTTACCTTCTTATCTCTGCCGTTACCGTCACTCTTACCTTCGTATTTTCCTCTGCTTTTGCTTCTTGTCTGAGTGCTGCTATGTATCAATATGGTTACCAAATAAAACTGAACTGAATTGAAAAACTGAATTGAATTGAATTGAATTTTACTGTTGCGCGGACAGTTACCTTGCAGGGAACGCAGACGAGAGCCCCGAAGTACATTCCAGTTGCCGCATCTCCACACACTCGACAGACCCTGTTGGCTTCCGTTGGATAGCGGTCACGAGGGTCATTCGACCGGAAGTCGGTCGCTGCTTTGGCCGGAAGCGTCATCTGGTCTCTTTCTGTCTGTCTGTCTGTCTGTCTGTCTGTCAGTCTGTCTGTTTGTGTCTGTCTGTCTGTCTATCTGGATGCTGGACCCTGTTTTGCCTCAGTGTGTTGATGTCTTTGTTTCTGTCTCAGTTTGTCTGTTTATCTCTGTCTGTGTCTGTCTGCCTCCGGCTTAATCTGTCCTTGAAGTTCTCTGCAGTTGTGTATCGTTCTGAATAATTCCTCTTTCGCAAGTCTTTATACGTATGTGCATCTCTCTGTCCCTCTATGTCCGTCTGTCTATCTGTCTATCTGTCTGTCTCTCTCTCTCTCTCTGTGTTAGTCAATCTCTCTGTCTCTCTATGTCAGTTTGTCTCTCTTCTCTCCCAATGCAAAGGGATCTCATAAAGTTCAAAGTGGTAAAAGTGGAATTCCGAAAGACAAGAGGCTGACATGGACCCTGACGCGAGGATGACGCGAACGATGACACGACTTTGACGTCGACGACAGCACTGCTACCGACTACGACGCTGCTCTGAAGCCGACTATGACGCTGTCATGACGTCGATGATGACGCTACTTTGACTCCAGCGATGACGCTGCTATGACGTGGCGACCAAGGACGTCCTAAACAAACGAGAAACAAAATAAGCTTTGCTCTTATCAGAACAAAATAAGAAGTCGTTCAACTCTGATAAATGTGTCGAGAGCATTCTTGAAATCGCTCGAGAGGAAGAGAGGAGAGGAGAGGAGAGGAGAGAAGAGGAGAGGACAGGAGAGGACAGGACACAGACGAAGACAAAAGCATACACAGTAAAGCTGCAACGCAACACGGTTCCGCCAACCCGCATACATAAGAATACGTGCAGACGCACATACACAGCCAAACAGACATATACAAAGATACAGAGATAGGCAGACAAGCATACACGGATACACTCGGTCACAGAGACAGATTGCGTATCAGACATACAGGAGCAGACGCACAGAGATACAGAGAGATAGACAGATAGGTGTACACCCATACACTGTCACACAGAGAGAAAGAGAGATTGCAAGTAGCCATACACAAACAGACATACACAAAGCTATAGAGACCAAAAGGCGAGCAGACATACACACAGCTAAAGAGGTATACACGCATGCACACAGCGTTTGACAGACAGACAGACAGACAGACAGACAGACAGACAGACAGACAGATAGACAGAAAGATTGCGCAGTAAACCTATGCAAATAGACACGCAGAGATATCGAGACGGACAGGGTATACACCACGCATACAGAGAGAGACAGAGACAGAGACACACACATGGAAAGACACAGACAGAGAGAAAAATGGCGTCGCTAACATACAAACAGAAACACAAAGATATCGAATCAGACAGACAGGTATACAAGCACACAGAGAGAGACAGCTAGCCAGACAGACAGACACACACACACACACACACAAACAGCGAGAGAGAGAACGGTTTCCGATAAAAGGGCCATGGTACAGTCCTCGCCTCGCGTAAACAGCACCGGGGTCGTTGAAGGTCTCCCCCTCACACAGCGCGCACTTGTTCAGCCGATCGACAGCCGTGTAAACACCGTGGACCAGAAAAACAGCGCCCGCCTCCTGCGCCTCGCACCGCCATCTATCACCCATCCCACAAATAGACCTAAATATACATGCATAAATAGATATACAAGTATATACATATCTGTATGCAAATGAATAATATATATATACATATGTACACGTAAGGGCACATACTTACATATACATGTACGTGTACATATATGTATAACTGTTACTACATACTTGTATAATGTATATATACATGTACACATGCACACAAAATGCCTATACATATATGTACCCGAGCATACACACACATATATATATACATGCAATCTTGCATATGCATATATATATATAAACTCAAGCATATACAGACACATAGACATATACATATTCCATTACATTTACATATACATGTAAACGTACAAATACATATACCCACACATAAATATATGCAGAAGCACACACAGACAGATATATTTCATTGTGGCTTATATTATTATGTCAGTCTATATATATCTGGACCAAAAGTCAATCTAGTCAAATACGCAGACTTCAAAGCCTCCATATTTCAAAGAAAAAAGCATGCATATAAGCAACGTATACATATACGCATATATATATATACAATTCATTTACTCTCTTATATATATTGTATACATAAAATGCACGTGCATGAATAGATATATGTGTATATGTATGCATATATTTCTATTATAATATAATGGAAATATATGCATACATATACACATAAATATGTGTGTCCCTATATGAATATATCAAGAATACGCATATATAATATATATATATATATATATATATATATCGCTATATGCGTCTGTTTGTCTAAAGAAATTAGGGATGCTGTAAGTATGCCCGTCGGACGAGACTGGCTTCTGGTCTGAATTTCTACGCGTCCTTGAGCTTGTATCGCTGTTTGTTCGTCTCTATACGTCTGAGTGTCCAGGTCTCACATCCGTCTGTTGTTGTTTCATCAACCCATCTATCCACTCATCCATCCATCCATCCAGCCAACCATCCATTCATCCTTCCTCACATATTTCCTCCATCCATCCATCCATCCATCCATCCATCCATCCATCCATCCATCCATCCATCAATCCATCAATCCATCAATCCATCCATCCATCCATCCATCCATCCACACACCCATCCATCCAGTTATCCATCCATTCATCCATCAATCCATCCATTCATCCATCCATTCATAACTAATTCATCAATTCATTCGTCCATCCATCTATCTATCCAACCATCCATCTCCCATACCGCAAGTTGGGTCATCACTTCACCCTGTACGCAACAAGCCATCCTGCCCGGCTGATTACCTCCATGCCCGCCTGCCTACTTGCCTGTCTTCCTGCCTGACTACTTACTTCCGCTTGCCTGCCTTCCCGTTCGCCTGCCTGCGCGTCCGCCTGCCCGCCTGCCTACCTTTCGGAACCTGTTTACAGAGTCAGCCTATTTCGTTGGAGATTTCTAGTCATACCCAGCGGGCCTGACTGCACTATCGGTCTACTTTTTCTAGCTCTGCGCCCTCCTCCCCGTTGACACTCTGCCTCCCTCCTTTAACTCTGTCTCTCTCCCCCTTCCTATCTATTTACCGGAAATTTAGACCCACAAAGTGCAGATTGTGATCATCAGAATTATAAGTAGGCCTCTGTTCAATGCTGACTTGTTTTTGTTTTGTTCGCTGTTTTCTTCAACTCTGGTTTCTTCGTTCATTCGTTCGTTCGTTTCTTCCTTTATTCTGTACGTTCTCTGTACATTCTCCGTCCTCTTTTGTTTCTTTACGTGCTTTCTCGTATCATTCCTTACTACGCTGTTTTCCTTCCTTCCTTCCTTCCTTCCTTCCTTCCTTCCTTCCTTCCTTCCTTCCTTCCTTCCTTCCTTCCTTCCATGTATCCTTCTTTCGTCCGTTCCATTCTTCCTTTTTTATATTACATTATATCATATATCACATGACATCATATCATATGTCACATATCACATTATATCATATCATAACATATTCAATTCAATTCAATTTTTTCAATTCAATTCAGTTTTTCAATATATTTTATTGAAGCCATAGAACTCATCATAATAAAGCTGGCAACTAAGTAAGGCCCAGAAGGGATAAAATCCAGCTAATAGGGGCACCTATTTACTAGTTAATTTTTTTCATATTATTAGCTAAGCAGCTCGGTTAACGCCTTGATAACATAAAATATGGACCAATGCCATAGTTCTGTAGGTAACATAAATATAAAATACAGGAGGAAGGAACAAACGAACCAAAAGAAAAACCAAAAGAAAGGAAAAACGTCAATACATGCTTAGCACGAAATACAATACAATCATTTAAAAATCAACTAATAACCCGAGTTTTCATTAATTAAAAGAAGCGCAGTATTCTTAAAACCTGTGAAGAGAGAGTGCCTGTTGAATAGTGGTGAATATTATTCCAGACATCAGAGACCCTGTATTTAATGGAGAATCTACAAGAGTTCGCAAGGGCATATATACTGGACTGAGGCATTTAGATTTCCTAGTATTGTGGGAATGGATATCAGATCCAACTTGAAAGTACCCTTTAAAGTTCCGAGGTAGAAGATGATGAGCGAACCGGCACATAAAGACGCCAATTTGAAATACTCTTATCTGATATCATATCGTATCATATATCATATATCACATGGCAGCGGTTTTCAAACGGTGGTACGCGTACCACTAGTGGTACACTAGGTGTCGCTGTGTTACGCGAAAAAATTCAAAAAGATTACATTCTTAAAATTCTATGTTAATTTTTAAATATGTCTACCTTCAGTCCTACTGTTCCTACGCTAATTGCAATGGGACTTCGTGCTCGCCTGTTGTTTCTGATCTGACCTTTGCTGGTGGTAAGCCAACATTCGATTTTTACCTCGTGTTACAATAAAAATGAAGTTTGAAACCGTTGTCATATGGAATAGCTTCACCTCTGGCTTCTTCCTCGGCGTCCACAGATCCTCTTCGTGGTTATCCTGAGCGTTTCCTGTCTAATTCTACTGGGCTTCGCGTCACTACGTGGAATTCTCGTTCTCTTTCAGACAAGGTTACCTGCGTCGCCCACTCTTCAAGACAGCCAACTTGATATTCTGGCCGTTAATGAAATCTAGCACATTGGATCCCAGGACGTACAGACTCTTCGTGCCCCTCCGTCTAGATTTCCCTTTTGTCATCGACCCCGGCCATCCAATCCTGACGGTCCGTCAGCGCGAGGCGGTGGCGCCTTCTATCCTCGCTCTTCTCTCCGCTTCTCTGAAATCCACCTCGATATGGAAATTACCACTTTTGAGGCCCTGTGCCTTAGCACTGCCACGTCGCACGCGGCTCCACTGACCCTCCTTTCCGTTTACAGACCTGGCTCTGCGTCCGCTACTAGACTATTCTTCGACGAGGTCTCCTCAGTTCTGGAGAGCATGCATGGTTACTCGCAATACTCAGCTTCTCATAAATCGGCGACTTAATTCTTCATCTGGAAGACCCAACTCAACCCTCATCCGCCCGCTTCATAGACCTCCTCACTCAATTCGGTCTACGTCAACGTGTAAACGAGGCAACACACATCTACAGTATTGGGTGGCATTCCGGGTCTCGTCTTTACTTCAGAAGACAAATCGATATGGGATCTCCTAATTCAGTGGTTCTTAAACTTTTTAGAGCTAGGGACCGGCACCATCTTTATGTTGTTTTCGCGGACCACTAATGACAAACGCGGGATCGCAACCTGGGCGATACGAACATAAATTATGGGGATTCAATGGTTTGCTAAACCAAACAATCGATTTTTACAATTTACATTATCTTTCTACACCAGATCAGTTCAAAAGTGTTCCCCACCTGTCAAACAAGATCGCCTCCAGTGCCCTCTGTTGATCTTGTCTGAGTCACTCAACTCCCAGTGTTTAATCTAGTCCCCCTCTTCTGGGGGGGGGAAGGTTTGTGGGGGGACCAACGAGCGTCGGAAATTTGGAATTTCGACATGACTTTTGGGGGATTTCTAAGAGTTTTGAGAATTTTTTTAAATTTCATCTTCATCTTGTTGACCTTTTTTCGCCTTACAATTTCAATAATGCGACACACAAACAAATCCCCAATAGTCTCAAAACTATTTTTTAAAATTTATCTTGTCTCTGGGGCGAAACATAAATCCTGGGGGTGGATTTCCCTCCCGAAAGCTGTCTAGATTAAACACTGCTCAACTCCGCGCCCTTCGTAGACTGTATCGCCAGAAGAAGGCGACATATTAGGAGAACCTGGTCAATCGCAATACAAAGAATTATAAATGTCTCTGGTCGTCCATCTCTGGACTTCTGGGCTGCGCTTCGTCCGCCGGAGTCTCCTTCGTTTTCAGCGGACGACTTCCTCAGTATGCTTACGACCAAGATTCATGGTGGGAATTTTCGGGGGTTGGGCCGTTCAACCCCCTAATCTTTCCTCGGACCCCCAGTTAAGTTTTCATTGATTTGAGTTTGACTTGCAAAACTGCTAGCTTTGAAATCAGCTGCTTTCAAATTTTGTTGCCATCAGTTTGCAAAATACGGATGACATGTTCACCCCCCCAGTCTTTTTTCTACAATTCCCACACTGTCAAGATTGATGGTCTACGCGCCTCCGCCTCCTCCTCGCCTCCTCCTCTCTTCACCCCTACGGACTCTGTTTTCGACGGCTCTCGTCCGATCCTTGATCTTAAGTTGCGTGTTGTCGCTTCTTCGAACCCGACATCCTGTGAACTCGACCCCCTTCCGCCATTTCTCATTGTTGACATTTTTGATGATGCTGTACCGTTTTCATTGTATCTTGTTTGGACCAGGGCTGTAGTGGTAAAATTTGAGGTGAGTATACGCTACCGGTGACCAGCGGCGTAAAAAAAATTTGAAGACCTTTTTTTAGGAAAAATTTCAGACTTTTCACAAATTCCCTCAAAATTTTCTGACTTTTTACGATTTCGTCTCTGAAAAAGTTGATGACCTTTTTTTTTAGTCATTCGCCCTAAAAACCTCAAAAAACCTGTCAAAACCTCTCTTTTTCCTCCAAATGTCATTACTCAGGTCTCTACAGAGGTAAGTATACGCTGTATACCCGCGTATACCCTCGTCTAGAGCGCTGAGTATACGCTCTCATATTTCCCTAGAGGTGAGTATACGCTGTATACCCGCGTATACGCTCGACTACAGCCCTGGTTTGGACTACTGCAACTCTCTGCTCGTAGGCCTTCCTAAACTGCGTATCTCTCCCCTTCAACCGGTCCTTAATGCTGTGGCTCGGTTAATTGCCCGTCTCCCTCGCTTATCTCACATTTCTAGCTATATGTCAGACCACCTTCACTGGTTTCCCGTTTCTGCTCGCATTCAGTTCTAAATTCTCTTTCTCATCTGTAGATCTACCTTGATCAAGCTAGTCCCTTGCTCTAGGACTATGGCCAGCACCGTGCTTTTGCTCGCGCCGGTCCATCATTTTGGAATGGCCTGCTTCCTGCTCATCTCTCCTCAATTCTCACTGGGGGTTCTGCTACAATTATCCGTTGTCTTAAATCTTTTCTCTTTTCTTGGGTTTCTTCGCAACGGGAGCGCCTTTGACTATGGGTGGACTGACAGAGTCACTTTAGACATTTATAAATACAATACAATACAATACAATACAATACACATAATATACTATATCCAGCGCTTTTTCCTAGAAAAAAGGTTCCGGAACGGAACAATTGTGGAAGGGCTAAATCGAGGAGAAGCCCGAGAAAAAGCGGAGGGTGGGTTTGTGGAGGGGTCTCCGTGAGACCCTCCCCAAGAAAATTATAGTGTTTTCAAAACAATTAAATTAAATTAAAATAACTAAATTATTCTTTTATTAAAATACAATTAATTGTTTTTAATAGCTGAAGAAAGGTGCTGGAACGCCGTTCCGGAGCGTTCCGGCAGAAAAAGCACTGACCATATCATATATCATATCATGCCATGTATCATTTGAGACGCAACTGGCTGGGCACAATCCACCTACGCTGGAAGCAGATATATCATATCATTAAAATATCATTTCAAATCATTCGAGTATCATATCCCAAAATATCATTAATCCCAATTATACCATGTAATTAAATCACATCATTTGACCTTAATTCAATCATATATAGTCATAATCATCATCTGAAAGGAACAAAGAAGGAACAGCCGCCAAACCCAGAGTGAAGTGTTAGCGACTTCATTTCTCTTAACCTCAACATATGAGGGCATTCATCATTAAACGTTTTCCTCAGGATCTGCGGCTACATTTTCTCAGTCCCTCCCCCTCAGTTCCTGTTTGCCAGCTATGACACTGGTCTGGGTCGGGAGCGCCACAGGTCTTTTCGAGTGGCGCTTTATAAGTTTTCGATGACAATTACAATCATCATCGATGGTAGCAAACTTTCTATATCTTGTCCAAAGTCTCCTTTATTCTTATAATGGCGCTATATAAGCATTTGCATTCGATTAGATGCGGCGTCTAGCTAAGTGGTTAGCATACTGGACGTCAATCCAGAGGTCGGGGGTTCAAATCTCCGCCAGGGTAGAAATTTGTCGAGATACTGGCTCCAACCGTGCCCCTAGCCAACTCAGCTATTGCATAATGAGTACACTGATAGTACACTGTCGATAGGATAACATTATCCTGGGATGGCTAGTCATTGTTGTTTTGTTTTGTTTTGTTTCTAAACTCTAAAACAACTCACCCGAACATCTTGTGAGGCAACACCGTAGGCTATGCAGTTGTATTGTAAAGTGCATTGTATTGTACTGTATTGTACAGTGCTGTGCTGTATTGTATTTTAAGTAACAGCCTCAATTGGCATCTGACAAGCGCTCATGCATTGCATTGTATACAACAAATATATAGCCTGCATTTCTGAAATTAATAGGCCTAATATAAACGAAAAGAAATGTCTGTCCAGTTACGCTCCTCTTATTGGCAGCTTCCAACTAATGAATATTCATGACCAATGACGTCAGTGTTTACAAAATAGCCACATTCAAACGGACGATGGGTTCACGGTTAATTCAACTAACATATATATTTATGTTTATGTTCGTTTGCTAAGTAGAACAACGGGCAAAACGCTGTAGGTGTGCAAGAAAAACAGAACTAAGGGGAGCAATGGCTTAGTATGAGTTGGCAAATAACACACGAAAAATAAAGTTTCGCGAGTCTTTATCAAGAAGGTTAAAGTTATGAGGTCTATCTATAAGGAAATAGGGAGTTAAATGGTGGTTAAGGAAGAGGCATCTTAGTGAATGGTTTTCATTACACCAGACAGCTATAAATAATGAGATGTCAGCTTTGTTTGCAAGCTCTACTGCAGAAGGAGAAATTTATAACCGGATCGCTTTAGTCAGTTCAGTATAGGCATTCAAGGCGAGATTTGTCACTTTCGTCAGCTAGGCTACACCAGGCAGGAGAAGCATAGATTGTTCTTGCTACAGGCCTAATGGTTGCGCGGATAATCGACTGAAGAGAATCTATCGATGCACCGTGATTTTTAAGTGTTTTTAGTGCGAATAACGATGAAGTGTGCCACTTTTATAACTTGGTTGATGTGTTCAACCACTGTTACTTTTTCTCCAATGGTTATATGGCCTATAGCCTACCAAGAGCTTTAATGGAAGTAGAACGCGGAACTCCAGTGAGAGAAGGTTTGTTGGAGAGTGGATTGGTTACTTTGATGACAGCCATTTCACGAGTTTTAGTTGATTTTATTTTAAATAGGCCTATACCGTAAACGGCTGCTTTTTTAAAACTAACGGCTTAAAACGGGCTTAAACTAATTTAGGCCTACTTAGGTGGCGAACACGCTTACACCAACGACCTTAACGGGTTTAAGCGGGTCAGATATATAACGAAGTGAAGAAGTAAACACCAGCCCAAACGGCCTTCCGCGAATTTATTTGATATAGCGCCGGTAAATAATACCGCTTGTATACAATTGGAAAATACATTTTCAATTTTCTACCGTCTTAGGACGGGAAAACATCTGGTAGAAGAGAAGTCCTTTTTATGCTAACCCAGAGAGGCAGCATGCATGGGCATGAAGTATTAGCGACGTCATCTTCTTAGCCTCGGCATACGAGGAGGGCGGGTGGGCAGACCTCTCCCTCGCCTTCACCATAAGCAGACATTCACAACAGTTGCATTCCCGGAATATTGCAATTAGTTACTCAACCAATTAATTTTAAACGCTCAGTAATCGCTTTATTTACGTCGCCCGACCACCCACGACCGGTTTAGAAACTGGCTCGACGAATTTCTGCCTAGATTTAGCTCATATAGAAACTCATATTCGATAACAGCATTCTTGACGACGATATTAAGCTTCCGGCATCTGAAGCCCTCGGAAACAACAACACCTTGCTTTAGTAGACTTATGGAACTAGACGTGTTTGTAACAAATTTATGCATTATATAACATTCGAATTGGCTGGATACATGAATGTATGTATGTATGTATCGATGGATGTATGGATGGACGGATGGATGGATGCATGGATGGACGGAAGTACGAACGTACGGATGGATGGATGGATAGATGGTGGATGGATGGATGGATGGATGGATGGATGGATGGATGGATGGATGGATGGATGGATGGATGGATGGATGGATGGATGGATGGATGGATGGATGGATGAATGGAAGTATGGATGGATAGATAGATTGATGGATACATGGACTCATGAATGGATGTGATGGATGAACGGATGGATGAAGATGTAAGAATATGAATGCAGACATAGACAGACAGACAGACAGACAGGCAGACAGAGGCGAATGCTGCATTCAGCAAGCGTCAATTCTGAGAAAGAAGTCATTAACCGAGACCTATTTACTCGTGTTTTAAGGCAATTTTAGGCTATGTTTAGGTCTCGCCACGGCAGAAATTTATATCGAGACTTCATCCCCACCTGTGCCCCTAGCCAACTCAGCTATGATGAGTTCACTGACCATACACTGTCGGCGAGAAGATAAGACGGCAAGAGAGAGGACTGGGCATCCGCCCTCATATGCCGAGGTTAAGAAAACGAAGTCGCTAACACTTCATACTCATGGCTGCCTCAGGGCTAGCTTAAGAGATTGATTTTCTTCTCCTCGTCCTCCTCCTCGTCCTCCTCCTCCTCCTCCTCCTCGTCCTCCTCCTCCTACTCCTCCTCCTCGTCCTCCTCCTCGTCCTCCTCGTCCTCCTCCTCCTCGTCCTCCTCGTCCTCCTCCTCGTCCTCCTCCTCGTCCTCCTCGTCCTCCTCCTCCTCCTCCTCCTCCTTCTCCTCCTTCTCCTTCTTCTTCTTCTTCTTCTTCTTCTTCTTCTTCTTCTTCTTCTTCTTCTTCTTCTTCTTCTTCTTCTTTTGAGTAATCGGAAAAAGAAGACGAACAAACAAGGAAGACACAGAAACATCATTTGCAGGCCCGCAGATAGATAGACAGACAGACAGACAGACAGACAGACAGACAGACAGACAGACAGACAGACAGACAAAGAAACAGGGATATGCAAGCATAACCTTAAAGTAACATCTCATGACCAGCATTAACACAAAGATACGTGCATAGACAAACAGACAGACATACAGACATACACGCAGACAGACAAACATACATACCGACAAACATACATACAGATATACAGACAGGTGTACAGACAGAGACAGACAGAAAGGTTACAGACAGTCAACACGTCCACTGTTTATGAAGGCGCTATATAAGTACTGAACTGGATACGTGCATTAACTGACCTAGTTTTTTTCTAAGTCGCTATCGCCTAAGAAGAAAGATTAAAAAAACTGGGACCAGTTCAACGGTAACTCAAGTAAACAACATTCATGTAGCGCATATTTTTCTCTGTTTCTAATGTCTGTTAATTGTAATTGTAATCAGAGATGCGTCAGTGACTAAACAGATAACTGGAGAAGTCCACGGCGGTTGGCTCCCGTATACGCGTAGAGCCAAAACAACAGATTCAGAGTTTCCGTCTTTAGTACTTCTATGCAACACAGTACAGAACAATACTATGCAATACAATACAATGCAAGACAAGACAATGCAATGCCATTCAAAACAATACAATAGAATACATTACAATGCATCATTACACAATACAATGCAATACAATACAATACAATACAATACAACGGAATCCACAGTTGTTAATTTCTCATACAAGTTTATTGTTTGTTTTGCGTCAGTGCCCGGGCTTCAGGATCTATTGATAAGATGAGATAAGATCTTCCTTATCAAACCAAGCGGCCTCACTCACTTCCGTTTCGTAGACCTATCAATCATCGTCGTCATCGTCGTCAACATCCACATCGAATTCAGATTGAGTATCAGATTCAGATTCACATAATCAGATTCAGATTAATCATCAGATTCAGGTCCAGAATCATCTAAAGACTTAGATTCAGATTCAACGTCAAAATTTAGATTTATCATCAGATTCAGAATAAACAAAACTCAGTTCAGAATCAACAAAATTCAGATTCAGGATCAGCAAAAGTCGGTTCAGAATCAAGAAAAGTTATTTCAGAATCAACAAAATTCGGATTCGGAATCAACTAAATTCATATTCAGAAACAACAAAACTGAGTTCTGAATCAACAAAATTCAGATCCAGAATCAACGACATTGAGTTCGGAATCCAGAAAATTCAGTTCAGAATCAATAAAATTCCGTTCAAAATCAACTAAATTTAGTTCAGAATCAACAAAACTCAGATCCAGAATCAACAAAATTCAGATTCAAAATCAACAAAATTCAGATTCAGAATCAACAAAATTCAGCTCAGAATCAACGACATTGAGTTCGGAATCCAGAAAATTCAGTTTAGAATCAACAAAATTCAGTTCAAAATCAACAAAATTCAGTTCAGAATCAACAAAATTCAGTTCAGAATCAACAAAATTTAGTTCAGAATCAACGACATTGAGTTCGGAATCCAGAAAATTCAGTTCAGAATCAACAAAATTCCGTTCAAAATCAACAAAATTTAGTTCAGAATCAACAAAATTCAGCTCAGAATCAACGACATTGAGTTCGGAATCCAGAAAATTCAGTTCAGAATTTTAAAAAATCAGTTAAGAATCAACGACATTGAGTTCGGAATCCAGAAAATTCAGTTCAGAATAAAAAAATTCAGTTCAGAATCAACAAAATTCAGTTCAGAATCAACAAAATTCAGTTCAGAATCAACGACATTGAGTTCGGAATCCAGAAAATTCAGTTCAGAATCAACAAAATTCACTTCAGAATCAACAAAATTCTGATTCAGAATCAACAAAATTCGGTTCAGAACCAACAAAATTTAGATTCAGAATCAACAAAATTCAGTTCAGAATCCACAAGATTTGGCATTGAGAATAAACGAAATTGAATTCAGAATCAAGAAAATGCAGTTCAGAATCAACAAAATTCAGTACAGAATAAACAAAATTCAGATTCAGAATAAACAAAATTCAGATTCAGAATCAACATTAAATCTATTCAGTTTCAGAATTATTTCAGATTCAGAACCAGATTCAGATTTATCGTCGAAATTCAGATTCAGAGTCAGCAAAATTCAGATTCAGGATCAAGATTAGAATCAAAGATTTAGCAGTTCATTCACAGCGCTTCAATGAGTAACTTACGGTTAAATCTCTGGTTCAACCGATAGTAGTTCAACCATCAGTGGTTCATTCTTAGTGGTCCAACCACATCTAGGGTTCAACCGGAGGTACAATTAACAATTCCTCAACCAAAACTGGTTCATTCTAAAGTGGTTCAATCAACAGTGGTTCAACCAAAATTGTCCTATCAGCAGTGGTTCAATCCGCAGTGGTTCAATCAACAGTGGTTCAATCAGCAGACACCCTTGGTTCGAACTCATAGATAGTAGAACGTTGACCTGACCCGAAATATAACCCAGCTATTTACTTAGTAATGAATATTTCCTAACCTAATCTACCTAATCTGATTCAATTGATCTAATCTCGTCAATATAACACAATATAACCTAATCTAATCTAATCCCAACTAATCTTGAACTTGCAAAGCATATTTTATTAACCCCTCCAAAGCGGTTAATCTAATCTCTGATCCAGTCTACCTAATTAACGTGATATGTAGTGCAAACTGTTCGCATTTCATCGAATCTATTCTAAATCGGCCGTTCTAACATTTGTTCTAATACCAAAGGTATTAGTTGTCTAGAATTCTAGTCTCAAAACTACATTTACTCGGTTCTTTCTGACCATTTTCAGAATAGTCTTCTGACCATTTTCAGAATAGTTTTCGGACCATTTTCAGAATAGTTTTCTGACCATTTTCAGAATAGTTTTCTGACCATTTTCTGAATAGCATGAGAATTATTCAGGAAATGTTTGCCGCTTTTAAAAAGCTCCATCTCTGGTGCAGCACAAACGAATATTCCTACTAATCCAAACATTTACAAACGAATAGTTTGACATAAACGATTACTCACCAACGAATATTCTCTCGGACAATCTAAACCATATTCAGAAATGAATCCTTTTACGCTTACTATAGTTGGCTTATTCACAACTGAATACGTTCGAGTTGTCTAAACGATTATTTACAAACGATTATTCACCCACAGTCTAAACGGTTACTTTTAAACGGTTACTTCCATCGCACAACGCCAACACGCTTATAAAGTCGCGTCGCGCGTAACTTCTCTGACACTCCTCTTGTCTCTCTCTATCCGTTTCTCTGTCTCTCTGTGTATCCGTCTCTCTGTCTCTCCCAAGTTAGTCTATCCCACAACGCTCACAACGCCGCTCTGCTCTCTCTCTCTCGCTCTCTCTCTCTCTCTCTCTAGCCCTCTGCTGACGAGACCGCAAACGAAACGACAACAGCGCACCTACCGAGAATCCCTTTCGTCATCCAAGATGGCGGTCTGCAGACGGACGCACGCGCGCCACACACCAACACGCCGGCGAGCGCGTTCAAACGCAGGCAGGCCAGAACGAGGCCAACTGGCAAGAGCACCCTCTGTTGACGAGTGCGCTATCTCTCGCGCGGGTTCGCCACCTAGCGGTCAGTGCGTGCGTATTGGATCGTGAGTACTTTGGACGCGAAAGGAGGTTGTTTTCGTTCTTGTCTCTCGCCGGTGGGCAGGGCAGGGCCCCAGCCGACGGCCTAGGCGTTCAGGACTCAATGGTCCAGGCTGTGTGTGTGTCAACGGCCTACATAGACCTAGCTATATATATATATATATATATATATATATATATATATATATATATATATATATATATATATATATATATATATATGCCTATAAATGTAGGAATATATATTTGTACATATATATGTATGAATATATACATATATATGATGTGTGTTTAAGTATGTGTGTTTGTAAGTGTGTGTGTCTACGTAATAATAATATTCATGTTTATTCACATAGGACATATACATATACAAATATATCTTTTAATGAATATATACATAATAAGAAAGATAAGGTATTCATAATTATGTGCACATATATATATGCATACATATATTATTCATACATATACATATTCATACATATATCGATTACTTAAAGTCCAAGTGTACAATATTTATATATGCACAAACGGAAATACATTCTTTGTAATATATATAAATATATATATATACATGTATACAAATAGATATATATTATATTATACTAAGACCTGCATAGTACTATTTATATACTATATATATATATATATATTACATACACATAAACACGAGTATATACAATTTATATATGTGTGTCTCATGAATAAGTATTTACACATGTATTCTAATGCCTGTATATGTCTATCCATTATATATACATATATACAGTAATGATTATATTAGGCATAATATTATAACATAGACACAACAGAGATCATTAAATTTTATTCGTACCAATCGCCGCCAAATGGTTGGCGTCAGGTACTGATGATGATGATGATGATGATGATGATGATACACACATGTATGTGTGTGTGGGCGTATCTGTCTGTGTGTTTGTCTCGGTGTTTGTGTGTACGAGGACAGGCCTAGGCAGAAACTCGGTAAACTGGGTCTCGAGAAGTATTTATCATCGGCCGCGCGGAGCCATTCGAGTCAAGCACTTGCTGCTTTTGTCCCGCGTGTGTTGAATGTAGGCCTCGGCGCTGACACAGCTGACCCGTTTAGACCATATACCACAGGCCACGTACAGCTTCATTTCTACGCAAATTCGACGAACACACACACATAAACACACACACACACACACACACACACACACACACACACACACACACACACACACACACACACACACACACACACACACACACACACACACACTCAAGAACACAGACACACACACACACACACACACACACACACACAGTCACTCAAGAACACACACTTAGACACAGACACACACACACACACACACACATACAAACACACACGCACACACACCAAAACACACACACACACACACACATATATATATGTATTGTATTTAGGTATTCTTATATTGTTGACTTTAACATTTTATGTTAGGCATATATATATATATATATATATATATATATATATATATGTTTAATCATTCTTATCACATTGTATTTAGATATTCGTATTTCTACATATATACATCATTTTAGGTATTCTTTGTATATATATCCGGTATTTATATAAATATATTGTATTTAAGTATTCTATTATATATATGCAATGCGTAGGGTATTTTTAGTGTATCCTGTACAGTGTACATTGTATTTAAGCATTCTTAATTTTCAACGCCCATAAAAATATAGTTGTGCATATTTGCTTGGTGTTTAGTTTCAGTACAGGGTGGGTCGAGAAAAGATGAGACTTCCAAAGTTCAAGCTTCCGCATTTATATGGTCACAGATATGCATAACGTAAATATTTGTCTGCACGACGCTACAGAAGCTCCTAGAAGATGGAAGGAAGGAAGGATAGGTAGAGCAAGAGAGAGAGAGAGAGAGAGAGAGAGAGAGAGAGAGAGAGAGAGAGAGAGAGAGAGAGAGAGAGAGAGAGAGAGAGAGAGAGAGAGAGAGAGAGAGAGAGAGAGAGAGAGAGAGAGAGAGAGAAGAGGGCAGAACAGACAGAGAGACACACAAACAGACATGCTGCAGACAGACACACAGACAAAGATATAGACAGACAGACGTTTGATATCATAAATGCAACAACCGAGGACAAACAGACAGACAGAGACAGATAGATAGACAAACAGATAGATTCATATATATATATAGAAAGACAGACAGACAGTCAGATATATACAGATATAGATAGTTAGAGAGATAGATAGACAGAAAGGTAGACACAGATAGACAGGCAGGTAGACAGGCAAACAGACACCTACACAAACACACACACACACATACACAGAGAGAGACACACACATACATAAAGGCGAGAGTTGTTTACTGATTTGCACCTATATCCATTCGTTGACTTTGAATGGACCATGCAGCGGGTCAAAGCCTATTTGCCTATTGTCCCAGATATGGCCGTGTTTACACAGAGGCCTATGCAAATAGAACAAATCTTTGTTATATTTATAGCATATGTATATACATGCATACATACATACATATATATATACACACACACTCAAACACACACATGTATACAGATGTAGACATAGATATATACATACAAAACTCCGGTGCTGCTCTTACTCTGCATGGCAGTGCCAGTCCCAACCTAGCTTGGAGAAAGGAGGAGGGTGACGCTAATCGTCTGTGTATGACACAGCGTCGTTAAACAGAAACTAACATACATAGATGTTGAAACATATTTATATACATACATATAGATATGTACATATATAAATCTATATATATACATATAGCATATAGATATATATATATGCAAGCGTGTGTGTGTGTGTGTGTGTGTGTGTGTGTGTGTGTGTGTGTGTGTGTGTGTGTGTGTGTGTGTGTGTGTGTGTGTGTGTGTGTGTGTGTGTGTGTGTGTGTGTGTGTGTGTGTGTGTGTGTGTGTGTGTGTGTGTGTGTGTGTGTGTGTGTGTGTGTGTGTGTGTGTGTGTACGTGTTCGCCAGTGTGCGTACGTGCCTTTTTCTATAATGCTGGACTTGAGATCTTATTGATTCCGTCGTAAATGTCAAAGTCCTAAAAACTCCGAAATAAAGTTTAAAAACTAATAAAAACTCGGGACGTGTGTACCTGTGAACGTGACTCTTCCGCCCGACGAACCGAAGAACCAATCGACGACGTTTGATGTCATAAATGAAAGAACAGCCGATCAGAGAAACGAAAAATAAGACAGAGAAGACGAAGAAGAGCAGCCCCTTAAGGTATACCCTGAGGAGCAGCAATGGGTATGAACCGTTAGTGACTTCTTTTTCTCAGCCTCGGCATATGAGGGCGGGTGACCACTCCGCTGCGTTATAACCGAGTTGGCTAGGGGATGCAGGTGGAGCAGAAATCTGGAAAAAAATTCTGCTCTGGTGGGGTTTTGAACCCCCGACCTCTCGGTTGACAGTCCTGCACGCTAACCGCTACGCTATCGAGCAGGAGAGAGAACAAACGAAAAATCATTCGCTTTAGAACATACACACGTCATTAGAATAACCATAACCATAACCACCAGTTTATTTGTCCATCAGGACGTTTACAGCACAGGTTATAAATACATCATCTCTCACTGAGACTGCTCGGCTGGGCACAGTTGGGGCACCTGAAAGGACCTAAGTTCCGCTAATTAGTGTTCCAAGTAAATGCATAAAAATAGGCTGTTATTCAATATTATTTCACTAGTAGAAACTGGAATTTATGTAGTGACAGTCAATCAATCAATCAATCAATCCTTTTATTGAAGCCATTTTTTAAGTACAAGGAAAATACAGCATAAAGTTTGAATTTTGGCAACAAGAGGAGACCCACAAGGATCTTGATCCCTCTTAGCAGGGCCACCTAGTTAACATTTATCGTAATACAAGTAGGCCTAAATGGCAGCACAATCAATACTTTGAACGGTAACATCGATCAAATTATATGACCAACAGGTAAAAAAAAACAATAATAGAACTCTTAACTAAAGAACTCAACTATCAGTACATATGGATTCCAACTAAGGTATAAACATCAATTTTTCATTAGTTAAAAAGAAATGAAAGAAACAACAGTGCCTGTGCAAATAAACACATAATGCAGTCATGTGTGTGTGTGTGTGTGCATCCAACAGATACAGTCCAGTGATATTAATCCACAATTTAAGTATAACAATACATAATTGATTGGAAGATCATACAAGATGTATCTTAGATGATTCAACCCTATCTTAATACTATTCTTTAACAATACCTTCATCACAATTGAATAGATGATAGCGGCGCTAAAGAAGTAGATAGCAATAGAACAGATAATAAATTATGAGCGCTCACTTCTGTTCGAATGCACTTTACGACGCGAACGGCGTTCCATAGTCATCTGGCGCAAGTCGAGTCTAGTCTGCAGAGAAATGTGGGCTCGAAGGTCGGATTAATAGGGCTGTGGGTCACCGCACGCATCACCCTTTCTCAGCCGAACTGCCCGACCGGTTCATGTTAAAAAATTCTCCCCATTTTTAGCAGTGACACATGCTTTTTCTGTCAACGACCCAAGCCTAACGGTGGAGGAGGGGTGTGGTTATAATTGCCGGACCCTCTGTAGGCCTGGCGTGCGCTTTCTAGGCCTACGTTCAAGTATAGGCCTGAAATAGATTATTATGCGCAGTCTGCATCTGTCTGTCTGTCTGTCTGTCTGTCTGTCTGTCTGTCTGTCTGTCTGTCTGTCTGTCTGTCTGTTAATCCCCTTGGTTTTCATTCCCGTATTTAATCGATAAATGTCAGAAAAAACTGCCGACGTTACCTTCTCGTACTCTGTCTTTCCACACCTTACCTTCGAGTAGGCCTACATTGTCTTTCTATTATAGGCCTACCTTACCTAGCCTTCAACATCCTGTTTCTCTATATATATACTTAACCTTATCACCATAGTGTAGTGGTTAGCGTGCTGGACTGTCATTCGAAAGGTCGGGAGTTCAAATCACCGCCAGGGCAGAAATTTGGTTCGAGATTTAACATAACATAACATTATTGTCCCAGCTGATTTTTTAACAATCTTGTAGCTCTGCCCTCTAGTTCTGTTGTTACTTGAGAATTTAAAGATCCTTTGTGCTGGTATTTTATCTCTTCCTGTCACTATCTTGAATGTCTCTATTAAATCTCCTCTATTTCTTCTTTTCTCCAATGTTGTCAGCATACATCTCCTCAGTCTTTCTTCATATGTCAGTTTGTCGAATCCTTTGATCATTTTCGTTGCTTTCCTTTGTATCTTCTCTAGTTTTTCTATATCCTGTATCATGTATGGACACCACACCTGCACACAATACTCCAAATTTGGTCTGACCAATGATTTGTATAATTCGAGCATTATTTCTTTTCTCTGCTGATTATTGTCCTTTTAATTATTCCTAATACCTTGTTCGCTTTCTTTGCAGCCTCTGCACACTGTCTTGAGGGTTTAGTACTTCTGTGTATGATTACTCCTAGTTTCTTCTCCTCTTCTGATTCCCTCAATGGTATTCCTCCCATTTCGTATCGGAATTTTTTTATTGGTTTTTCCCATGTGTATAACTGAACATTTCAATGTGTTGAACAGCATCTGCCAATCCTCGGCCCAACTGTACAGTCTTTTAATGTCGTTCCTCAGTACATCGGCTTCTTCTTCCGTGTCCACCTCTCTGCCCATTTTCGTATCATCGGCGAACTTTGATATCTTTGACACAATTCCACTGTCAATGTCGTTTATGAAAATAACAAAAAGCAACGGTCCCAAAACAGATCCCTGGGGCACCCCACTCCACACCTTCGACCATTTTGAAAATTTTCATCTTATTCCAACTTTTTGCCTTCTATCGCTCAACCATTGATTTATCCATTTCAACAAATTTCCACCTATTCCACTCGCTTCCAATTTCTTTCCTATAGCCTTTTGTGTTTCGACTCTACCTGCGCCTCTTAGCCGTCTCGGCTGTAATGAGTCTAAGAAAATTAAGTCGCTGACACTCCATACCCTTGGTTGCCTCTGAGGATAGCTTAAGAGATTGCCTTAAGATACCCTTAAGTTAACATTTTAAAGAATACAACTGAAACGCGAACGCCGTTATACACACGGATGGTGGTCATAATAGTTAAAGACAATTCTGTTTTAGAATTCCGAACATTGGTGAAAAGCGGAATTCAGATGGACAGAGACAGACATACAGACAGACAGAGACAGACATACGGATGGACAAACAAACAGACAGAAGGAGAGACAGACGGACTGATGAACAAACAGACCGACAGGCAACAAACACACAGAGGGAGAGAAGACCGATAGACAGTTGATAATGAAATATATATACGAGCATAACAGAACAGAACAGAGCAGTATAAAATAGGCAGAAAGACAGACAGACAGACAGACAGACAGACAGACAGACAGACAGACAGACAGACAGACAGACAGACACAGACAGGCAGACAGACAGACACACAGATAGACACAGACAGACAGACAGACAGACACAGACAGACACAGACAGACGCAGGCAGACAGACAGACGGACAGACAGAGGTGCTTTGTTTACGAACTGACGAAGACGATCAACGGACTTCTGAGAACGGCGCCGTTTTAAGAGGCCGACTAACACACAAATATATATATATATATATATATACACATAGGTATATTTATATATATATGAATGCCCAAAGAGATTGTTATTGTATGAAAGGATATCCAAAATACCATATACGTATATATATACATAGCCTATAAATATATATAGCAGAATATCTAAATACACTAAGAATACTTAAATGCAATGTATATGTATACATAATCATTTATATAATATATATATATAAATCTATGTATATATATACACACATGCATAATCATTTATAGATATAATAATATCCATATATATATATATTTGTATATATGTTTATATATTCACATGCATATCATATATTTACATATATACACTGTAGACATTAACAAGTATACATAGCTAGATTGATGATGTAAGTTTCTTATATTTGTTTCATATATATGTATATATAAGTATATATGTATGTATGCGTAAATACATTCACGCTTCCATATTACACGCTATTCAGTGGAATTGTTCGGTCTCTTTAATCTCCACACAAACACGTCGGCAGGTCGACAAACACACATACACGAAGATGCACGGAGGCAGACAGACAGACAGGCATGCTCGTGTCGAGAAATCCTCTGTTATAAAATGACCTATTTAGTACTTTACTCTGCTTACGGGTCCAACGTTTCCATGGCAACAGATGCTATGTACAGCGAAGAGGAGATGAAGGGGATGAGGAGGTAGAAAAAGAGATGGATGAGGAAGTAGAAGAAGAGAAAGAGGAAGAAAAAGATGAGGAGGAAGAGGAGGAGGAAGAAGAAGAGGATGAGAAGAAGAAGAGAAAGAAGGAGAAACGAGGAGGAGGAAGAGAAAGGAAAGGAAGAGGATGATGAGGAAGTAGAAGAAGGAGATGAGGAGAAAGAAGAAGAAGATGATGAGGAAGTATACAAGAGAAGGATGAGCTAGGAGTAAGCAGAAGATAAAGATGAGGAAGAAGAAGAAGAAGAACAGGATGGTGAGGAAGTACAAGAAGAGGATCAGTGCCGGCCTTTGGGGCGTGCGAACCGTGCGGTCGCACGGGGCCCGCAAATTAAAGGGGCCCGAAAATGTCACAGAAAATAAACATGAACAAGACACCCTAATATTAATATTACGCTTTCGATTAAATCTTCTCTTTTATCAATAAAATAAAAGTCAACTTCCTCTAAATCCCAGAATTCTCGTGTAGGCCTATAGTTAAATTTGACTTGTTGTAGCCTACTTGTTAACAATCTACTAAAATAAAATAATTGTGTCATGGGGGCCCGTACAGTTCACTCTGCACGGGGCCCGAAGTATCCTAAGCCCAGCACTGAGAGGATGAGGACGAAGAAGAGCATGAAGAAGAAGAGGATGAGAAAGGATAAGAAGAGTAGGATGAGGAAGTAGAAGAGGATGAAGAGGAAGAAGAGGAGGAAGAATAGGAGAAGGAAGCAGATGAAGAAGGGGACGAGGAAGAGCAGTGCCGTTTTAAGGCCTAGGCACGCGAGGCACATGCCTAGGGCCCCGCGCAACCGGGGGGCCCCGCGACGGCCCAGAAACATAGGCCTATAGCAAACATTTACTCATACAATCTCATTTTCAATTTGTACAACAAATAAATTAACAATGGAAACTGTAACGTATGTTAAACTAAACTTTTATTTTACACTTGTAGTACAAAGATTGCTGTGTTAGCTGTGTTATTATGAGTATAGTAACAGTACTATATTAATAAATTTTACAAAATGACACCTATGCACTAGGGTGGAGTGAAAAAATTTTTTTCTCGAATTTCTAATTCTAATAGTGATTAAAAGTAGCCTATGGTATCACAGAATTGCTACAAAAAATTTGGCATTCCTATGTTGACGTCTTCTGCCCTCTACCGGCGGTAAAATATTTACCATATAAAATTCTTTGAATAACGTCAATGTGTTGCATTATTTTTCTTTTTCTTGAACTGACTGTCTTCGAACGGTTACAATTCATGAAATACACGTTCAAATCAGTTGCGGAAATCGCCTTTGGTGTGTTACAGGATTATATAATTGTAACCAGAGGCGTAACTTTGGTCTAAAAAGTGGGGGGGAACCAATTTCTTACATACAGGAAGCAAGGCGTTGACTGCGATCTCTGGGAAGGCAAAATAATAAAATATTGATTGGCATTGTTCATAAAGTGGGGGGTACGGTACCCCAGCCCAAAGAGTGGGGTGGGGTACGGTTACCCTCGTTCCCCCGATAAATTAGGCCTATGATTGTAACGCCTAATGAATGCAGCGACATTACTGAAAGGAAGAAAATTAGGAGAGTACCAAAGCTCTGTTCAAACAGGATGCGCCAGCATACGACTGTGACTGTTGAGGAGGTTTTCCAGAGAGTAATCCAAAAGAGGTCTGAGTCTGGTTGGGGGGGGGGGCAGATCAAGAGAGGAGGCAGAGCAGCTGTGAAGGCGGGTGTTATTTAGGGCGAGGAGAATTGGAAGGTGAGACTTCAGTTTGGAGTGGAAAGCCCGGAGATGGATAGAGGAACATGAGGAGAAGGATGGAGGACGGGTTGGAATGATGATGGAGGAACCAAGAATCTGCGGAATTCAAGAGGGAGATCGTTCCAGAGGCGTGATGCTATGTTGGATATGCTGGGTTGGAGAACTTGAGATGAGTAGTGACCGGAGATCGAGAAATACTGAAATAGGAGGAGGATCGGGTGGAGCGGGTTGCCTGGGTGGTGAAGAGACCACGGAGGTACTTGGGCTGGATAATATCCAATAATACAACAGAGCACCACGCCTCTGGAACGATCTCCACCTTGAATTCCGCAGATTCTTGGTTCCTCCATCATCATTCCAACCCGTCCTCCATCCTTCTCCTCGTGCTCCTCTATAGATCTATCTCCGGGCTTTCCACTCCAAACTGAAGTCTCACCTTCCAATTCTCCTCGCCCTAAATAACACCCGCCTTCACAGCTGCTCTGCCTCCTCTCTTGATCTGCCCCCCCCAAACCAGACTCAGACCTCTTTTGGATTACTCTCTGGAAAACCCCCTCAACAGTCACAGTCGTATGCTGGCGCATCCTGTTTGAACAGAGCTTTGGTACTCTCCTAATTTTCTTCCTTTCAGTAATGTCGCTGCATTCATTAGGCGTTACAATCATAGGCCTAATTTATCGGGGGAACGAGGGTAACCGTACCCCACCCCACTCTTTGGGCTGGGGTACCGTACCCCCCACTTTATGAACAATGTCAATCAATATTTTATTATTTTGCCTTCCCAGAGATCGCAGTCAACGCCTTGCTTCCTGTATGTAAGAAATTGGTTCCCCCCCACTTTTTAGACCAAAGTTACGCCCCTGGTTACAATTATATTAACCTGTAACACACCAGAGGCGATTTCCGCAACTGATTTGAACGTGTATTTCATGAATTGTAACCGTTCGAAGACAGTCAGTTCAAGAAAAAGAAAAATAATGCAACACATTGACGTTATTCAAAGAATTTTATATGGTAAATATTTTACCGCCGGTAGAGGGCAGAAGACGTCAACATAGGAATGCCAAATTTTTTTTAGCAATTCTGTGATACCATAGGCAACTTTTAATCACTACTAGAATTGGAAATTCGAGAAAAAAATTTTTCACTCCACCCTACTCTGCACATGCAATGCATTACTGCAATACCCTATATCTGATACTTCATGAGAGATTGAGGTGGAAATCGTGTTACGTTTAAGGTAAGTTAGGATTTGTAAGGATTGTGCCTAGGGCCCCCAAAAATTAAAACGGCTCTGAGGAAGAGGGGTAGAAAATAGGAGGGAGAGGAGGAAACTGATGACGATTATGAAGATGACGAAGACAATGATGAAGATAAAAATGACAAAGAAGAAGAAAAGAAGATGAAGAATAAGATGATGATGATGATGATTATGATAATAATGATGATGATAATGATGATGAAGAAGAAGGAAACGACGAAGAGCAGTGTTGGCGACTTCGTTTCCTTGGCCTCTGTATACTTCTTCTCTAGGCAATACCATACTACAATTATACTGTACTCTACTACAGTTTACTAATACTATCCGATGCTACGCTAAACTTGCATGTAAGTCTAGCTGTGTCCTGTTCTAAAAATAAGTATAATTAATAATAATAATAATATTTATTCTTTAATTAAGCGCCTGCAAACGCACTGCGCTGTACAAGTACATGTTATGCGATAAACCTTAACTACTAACAGAACAGACAGCCTGCAATACACGGCGCAAATTGCAGCCTACAAAGCATGTCCGCCTATGGGACTCGATCTCTGTACCTCTCGCACTCTATGCCAGATGTTATCCAATGCGCTATCGGGCATTGGATAAATAATTAAAATAATAAAGAAGGAAAGAAACAAATAAATAAACAAATAAATAAATAAATAAACAAATAAATAAATAAATAAACAATTAAATAAACAATTAAATAAAATCAATAAACAAATAAATAAACAAATAAATATAAATAAATAAAATAATAAAATAATATATAAATAAACAAATAATTAAACAAAATAATATAAAATAAAATAAATAAATATATTATGTAAATAAATAAATAAATAATAAGTAAATAATAATTTCAATAAATAATATGTAACTTAATAAATGAATGAGCAAATAAATCATTCAAATAAATGAATTATATAATAAATGGATAAATAAATTCTACAAGTTAGTAAATAAAACAGTAAGTAAATAAACAACAACATCGTTTTCGTGGTTTGCTCCTCAGGTGCGCCTTTTAAATCCACCGCTGAATCGTAGACAGTACAGAGTAATAAAACACGCATTAATCATGATATTAATAATTTTATTAGGGTCCATCTGTACTCGACGATATGACAAGCAGACATACGCAGCAGGCACACACGCGAACAGACAAAGCGGCTACCCGTGTGGGTGTTTCATTATGAGAAGTAACTGATTCGAAACGTTCAACTTTAACGGTTCTTTAATGACCAATGGTAGCACAACCATGGCGCTTGTAGACACAACATGCACACGAACGCAGACGTGTAATTACACAGACACATGGAAAGACAAGGAAGAGGACTGAGAAGGTGCTGGCCATGTGAGAGCTGCGGTTATATTCTGGACTCTGGTTTCAGCGGGGTACGCGTAGCGTAAGTTTTGGCCCCGCCTCAGGCAACGCTTTGGTCTTGTTGAACCTACAGTGGGAGGAGTCTCTTTGGATCACTGTCTCTGTCTGTCTCTGTCTGTCTCTCTTTCTATATCTCTGTCTATATCTCTGTCTATCTACCTATCTACCTATCTACCTATCTACCTATCTATCTATCTATATATCTATCTATCTATCTATCTGTGAACTGAGTTTTGTGTACAGTTTTGCAGTGCGAGGTATTTAGCGTATATATTTAGTGCGCTTACTTTAGTTTCACGTGTATATGTATATATGATAGATGTATAACGTTTAGTCTTAGTGACACGCGCGGCCGGCCGATATCGGCAGCGGCGCGCTATATGTATATTATTAGAGTTCGCTTATGCGCACAGAGGACAGGTGTGTCAAGAGGCGCGAAGAATTATGCTGACTAGAGAAGTTTGAATTCGAGTGTGTTCGCTGTAGTAGTGTGGCTGACTAGTTGAGTTGTAATCGAATTGAGTTCTGTCTGTTTGTTTCTTATTAAACTAAAGGATATTAAACTGTGTTGCTGATTAGTTCAGGTTATACTTATACGTAGAATTAGTGTTCAAAAGGTGAACGTTAAATAGGCGTTAAGTACGAAGAGAACAAGGATTTAATCAAAAGGATTGTCAACGGAAGGATTGGGTTGACATTATTGGTGGCAGTGACGGTGTGGATAAGAACTCACGGTGGATAAGAACTCACGGTGGATAAGAACTCACGGTGGATAAATAACTCACGGTGGATAAATACTCACGGTGGAATAATTACTCACGGTGGAATAATTACTCACGGTGGATATAAACTCAGTGGATTAAAATTCACGTTATCACCTCCTTCGGCGGATAGAAGAATCTACGACGGTGATAAAAGAATTTACAACGGTGTTAGAAGAATCTACGACGGTGTTAGAAGAATTTACGCGTTGTTGCTGGGTGACGTGTCTACGATATCAACGACGGTGGAACACGAGAAACGGTATAAAAATTTCGTTGTTTTCCACGAACAAATATAAAAGAAATCCCGTTTGTTTATCGATTCACACAACAAGAAAAACCGTGACTTCTTTGAAAAGAGAAATCACCAAAGTAAACAAGTAAGATGGAGAAACTAAGTGCTGAAAGACAAGCAGATATTAAGAAGATATCTACGGAAAGGCTGAAACAGCGTTTGTTGAAAGCCGGTTTTAAAGAAGAACAATTAGAAGGTATGTCACGTGGTGACATGATACAGGAACTCGCTGAAGTGTGGGTGAAAGAAGAAGTCGAAGAAGAAGGTGCCGTTGGCGGTGCCGTAGAAAAGGCTATTGAAAAACCTCCTGCGCCTATGTCTATGGAGATGTTGATGCAGTGGATGATGATGAGTAGACAAGAAGAGAAAGAAAGAGAGGATAAACGAAGACAGGAAGAGAAAGAGCTGAGACAAGAAGCAGAACGTGTAAGACAAGACGAATTGCGCTTGCAGAGAGAGAAAGAAGAGAAAGCAGAACGTCTGCAGAGAGAGAAAGAAGAGAAAGCAGAACGTCTGCAGAGAGAGAAAGAAGAGAAAGCAGAACGTTTGCAGAGAGAGAAAGAAGAGAAAGAATTGCGCTTGCAGCGAGAGAAAGAAGAGAAAGCGGAACTTGCAAGGCAAGAGGAATTGCGTCTGCAAAGAGAGAGAGAAGATAAAGCAGAACAAGTGCGTAAGGCAGAACTTGAATTGCAAAAGAATCAGTTTGAGATTCAGTTAGAACAGTTGAAAAGAGATAGGGAAGATGCTGAAAGAAGAAGATTGGAGCAGATGATTGAATTTGAAAAAGCTAGAAAAAGTGATGAAGAGGTTCGTCAGCAACAGATTGAAGCAAAGAGAATGCGTGAAGAAGAAAAAGAAAAAGCGCGAACTTTAGAGTTAGAACGCGCAGAACAGATAAGACAAGAAGAACTCAAATTTCAGAAAGAAAGTTTGGAAAAGGCAGAGACAGAAAGACAAGAACGTCTGAAACTGGAGAAATCAAAATTGACATTGAAAGAAACGCAAATGAGAGAAGAACGGGAAGCTGAAAGAAGGAAACAGCAAGAAAGTGAAACTTTGGTGTCAAAAATTAAGAAAATAGGTGATGCAATGAAGCATGTATTGCCTCAAATGCCAACTGATATGATGGAGGTGCCATTATATTTTGAAACAGTCGAGAACGCGTTTCGTAGTTTTGCTGTGGAAAAGCCGTTTTGGGTGAAATTATTACTACCATTGATGACGCCGAAAGCTCGAACTGTTCTGAATAGATTGTCATTCGATGATCTAGACAATTATGATAGAGTCAAGCAGCACTTATTAAAAGAATTTAAGTTGACTTCGAGAGAATACAGAGCCAGATTTGTGGATGCTAAGAAGACAACAGAAGAGACTTATACGATGTTTACGGCAAGACTTAAGAACTTGTTAAACTATTACGTGAGAAGTCGAAACGTGAACAGAGAGTATGATACGCTCTTTGATTTGCTGGTAGCGGATAAGCTGAAAGAATGTTTACCGCCAGGTCCACTACAGTTTGTATTGTCGAAGGAAGGAACTGACTGTCTCCAAGCTAGTGCAGTGGCAGACTTAGCAGACATTCATGTAAACAATCGAATTGGGTTTGCATTTCCAAATATAAACAGTTATCCTTCTCAACGTTCCGTAAACCAAAGCCAGAGTGGAAAGTGGAAAAGTAATCCAGAAACAGGGAGTCAGTTCAAAGGTAAAGAAGTCAAGGCTAATGTCCCTGTACCCAATGAGACCAGAGAAGTGACGTTTGGTCGTCAGGGATTTAACAAATCGTCAGCGCCGTTTGCCAAGAGGGAAGGCAACACATCGTTTACGCAGTATAAGAGATATGAAGGCAATGAACAACGAGGTATGGTGGTGAAGCGTTGTCACAACTGTGGTTCAGACAAACATTTGGTTAAATTTTGTCCAGTTCCAGTGGCAGCAGCTAGTTCTAGCAGAAATCAAGAACACACAAGGGTGAATTTGATTCAAGTGGTTAGTGATACAGATAATCAAACCGCGAGTCAAGAAAACCAAGAGACTGAAGTAAAGTCAGTAATGAAATGTGGTATTCAAAAAGAAATTCTATTGGATGCTGAAATTCAGAGAGAAGTCATAGGAAAAGATGACAGTCGAATATTGAAGAAATCGTTCTTGCAATATGTCGAGGTTGAAATTCGTGCAGTAGACGGTAAAGAGCCAGTGAAAGTCAAAGCACTGAGCGACTCGGGAGCAGAAATTCCGGTGATTAGTGAAGAATTACTGGAAGGCATGAAGGTGGAACAAATTGGAAAAGTGAATTTGCAATGTGTGGCAGGAGATGCCATTCCTGCGAAGTTAGTGAAAGTCGATGTTAGACTGTGTGATAGTGACGTGGAAGAAGAGGGATTTCCGCGTAAAATCCAGTGTTCACTTACACCTTATGTCACCTTGATGTGTGCTAGTATTGCAAAGATGGGCAGTACAGAAAGATTCTTGTTGCATCCAGAGATAATTGCCGAATTAAAAGCCGTACCACAGATGAAAGTTAAAACGATACAAGGAGATGTGAGTGTACGAGCAAATGTAATGACGAGAGCGCAGAGTCGGAAACAGGAAATGGTAGATGTTGATGAGAAGAGTGAAACTGAAAGTTCAAGTGATGAGGAAAACGAAAGTAATAAGCAACGAAGCTTATCGCGAGATGGTGTAACATCAGAGATAAACGAGCAAGAGATGGCTGCATGCGAGAATGGCACATTAAATGAAACGGAAGAAGACAATGAATGTGATGTGGGGATAGGAGACTTGTATAGAGATGAAGAAATGGATGAAGAACAAAAGGTGCAGATTGCCGATTCGAAGAAGTTCGAAGAGCAACAGAGAAATGATGAATCGTTGAAGCCGTGGTGGAAGTTAGCACAAGAGAAAGAATCTGAATTCTGTGTGATCAACGGTTTATTGCATAAGAAATATCAGATATTAGACCAGACGATATATCAACTAGTGTTACCAAAAGAGAGACGAATTAAAGTGATGGAATTGGCGCATGAATCAGTGTTTGGAGGACATCTAGGAGAAGAGAAAACAAGAGAACGAATAAAATTATCTTTTGTATGGCCAAAGATGAGAAGAGACATTGTGAAATTTTGTAAGTCTTGTGAGAAGTGTCAATTAAAGGCAAGGAGTCTGGTGATGGATAGAGTGCCTATCACTCCAGTCTCAAGAGAAGAGGTCGCCTTCAAGAGAATGACGATGGACCTCGTTGGCCCGATTGATCCAGTATCTGCTGCAGGTCACAAGTATTGTTTATGCATTGTGGACTCGTGCACCAGATGGCCTACAATCTTCTTATTGAAATCGCTGACAGCGAAGGCTGTGTGTGAAGCGTTGACGGAACTGTTCATGAACGTTGGTGTGCCGTCCGTGATTACAAGTGACCAAGGAACGAACTTCACAGCCAGTTTGACAAGAGAATTTCTCAATTTAATGGGCTGTAGTCCACGATTCGACACACCAGGACACCCAGAAGCTGCTGGATTAGTAGAGAGATGGAATCAGACATTTAAAAAGATGATCCATCATGTGATAATAGACAACCCGAGGAAATGGCACAAGATAATTCCTTTCACAGTGTGGGCATTACGAGAAGTGCCGAATGCAACTACTGGAGTATCACCATATATGCTTGTCTATGGGAAAATTCCGAGAGGACCATTGGCAATATTAAAAGAGAGTTGGGCTAGAGAAATAAACTTACCACCTCATGTTGGAGTTAAACCAGAAAAGTATTTAAAAGAACTCAAAGAAAATATGGAGAAAGCATTATTGTTTGCAGAATCCTACTCTCGAGAAAAGCAATTACAATACACGAATCAGTATAACAAGAGAGCAAAGCACAAAGAATTTGAAGCTGGTGAGAAAGTCATCGTTTTGTATCCAACGTCAACAAACAAACTTATTTCTCGATGGCATGGTCCATGTACGATCATACATCGAAGATCAAAGTACTCTTATTTAGTCGATATGGGTGAAAATGGTCGAAAAATAATTCACGCCAACAAGATCAGAAAATATATTACTCGAGCATTAAGTTGTGGTTTAATCGTTGAAGAAGATGAAGATTTTGGTTCAGTGGTTGAATTACCAATGAGGAATGAGGTTCAAGATGACAAGAATTCACTTAACCTCGATCCTGAACAAATTAGCCATTTGACAGTAACTCAGCAAGAACAGTTGTTGAAAGTTTTGAACAAATACTGTGACAGATTTTCAGAAAAACCCGGATTATGTACATTGGTTGAACATGAAATTGAACTAAAACCAGGATTTCGTGGAAAGGAATTTGCAGCATATCGAATTCCTTTGATTTATCGATCAGAAGTGGAACGTCAGATCAAAGAAATGTTAAAAACAAACATTATTAAACCATCATCGAGCAGAATGGCAAGCCCTTTGGTTATTGTTAAAAAGAAAGACGGATCTTTGAGACTTGCCTGTGACTACAGATACATTAACTCATTCACAGTGGATTGTAAATATCCGATGCCGATTGTCAGAGACGTTTTGAACAAAGTTGGAAAGTCTAATGTGATTTCTATTTTGGACTGTCGAAGTGCTTATTGGACTTGTCCTGTAAAACAATCTGATCAATGGAAGACAGCTTTTGTAACACATAATGGACTGTATGAATTTACTCGTGTTCCTTTTGGAATGATAAATTCAGGCCGAACTTTTGTTAAGGCGATAAATGTAGTTTTACAGCCTATAAGTGACTTTGCAGAACCGTATGTTGATGACATTGCTGTGCATTCTGACAGTTGGAAAATTCATTTACAGCAGTTAGATGCATTCTTGAAGCAAATGCGATTGCATAATATTACCTTGAATTTGAAAAAATGCATATTTGGTAAGAGTGAAGTAAGGTTTATCGGTCATGTGGTTGGGTCTGGTAAGATAAAGATGAATCCAGACAGAATTGAAAGTTTGACTAATCTGAAGATCCCAGAAACTAAGAAGCAAGTTAAGCAACTGCTTGGATTTTTTAATTATTACAGACAGTTTATTAAGGACTTTGCACAGATTGCGAAACCTTTATCTGATTTAACTAGTAAACGTGTTTCTGATAAGATTGATTGGACTGTTGAACATCAGCAAGCATTTGATTTACTTAAAGAGGCTGTGCGATCCAAAGTAGTGTTATATGTTTTTGAAGTGGGAAAACCATTCAATTTGTACTGCGATAGTAGTGACTTTGCAGTCGGTGCTGTTTTAACACAGATGAACGACAAGGGAATAGAACGCCCTGTGTCATTTATCAGTCAGAAATTAACTGATACCCAGAAGAGATGGGCTACTGTGGAAAAGGAGGCCTATGCTATTGTTTGGGCTCTAAACAAGTTAAAAGAAATTATAATTGGATCAAAAATTTTCATTTTTACTGATCATAATCCTCTTACATATTTGACTGAGTCAATGTCTAAGTCTGCTAAACTTGTGCGTTGGGCGTTAGCCTTACAAACTTTTGATGTTGAGGTGAAGTACAAGAAGGGCAGATTGAATGTTATTGCTGATTGTTTGTCAAGGTTATAAGTAATCGTAAGACTGTTCATTAATTAGTTAGATATATATATATGTTTCATGTATTATGGTAATTTCGCAAATTTTGAAATTTAATTTGCTCAATTCCAGAAAAAGGAAGGAGGTAATGTGAACTGAGTTTTGTGTACAGTTTTGCAGTGCGAGGTATTTAGCGTATATATTTAGTGCGCTTACTTTAGTTTCACGTGTATATGTATATATGATAGATGTATAACGTTTAGTCTTAGTGACACGCGCGGCCGGCCGATATCGGCAGCGGCGCGCTATATGTATATTATTAGAGTTCGCTTATGCGCACAGAGGACAGGTGTGTCAAGAGGCGCGAAGAATTATGCTGACTAGAGAAGTTTGAATTCGAGTGTGTTCGCTGTAGTAGTGTGGCTGACTAGTTGAGTTGTAATCGAATTGAGTTCTGTCTGTTTGTTTCTTATTAAA
Source organism: Allolobophora icterica (assembly GCA_963556255.1). Lineage (NCBI taxonomy): Eukaryota > Metazoa > Annelida > Clitellata > Crassiclitellata > Lumbricidae > Allolobophora > Allolobophora icterica. The sequence continues at coordinate 53,285,547 of OY744607.1, read as the reverse complement.
CTAAAGGATATTAAACTGTGTTGCTGATTAGTTCAGGTTATACTTATACGTAGAATTAGTGTTCAAAAGGTGAACGTTAAATAGGCGTTAAGTACGAAGAGAACAAGGATTTAATCAAAAGGATTGTCAACGGAAGGATTGGGTTGACACTATCTATCTATCTATCTATCTATCCGTCCGTCCGTCCGTCCGTCCGTCCGTCCGTCCGTCCGTCCGTCCGTCCGTCTGTCTGTCTGTCTGTCTATCTATCTATCTATCTATCTATCTTTTTCTCTCTCTCCTTCTCTTTCTCTCTGTCTTTCTGTCTGTCTGTCTGTCTGTCTGTCTCTCTCTCTCACACACACACACACACACACTCTCTTTCTCTTTGCTAGCACCTGTTTGTCTGTCTCTGTAACCCTGTCTTTCTGTCTGTTTCTTTACCTCTTGTCTGTAAACAGGGCGCGAGATGGGGCAAGGGGCAAACGAGCAAGATTAACGGCAAAGGGTAGAGAGAAGAATGTTGAGCGTTAAATGGGGTAACTCTTTTGGGGTGTTGTAAATAAGGGTGCCATGGAGGGTCAAAGGCAAAGAGGTTAAAAGATTATAGACAGAGGGCAAAAAGAAGTCAGTGGAGCCCTCAATGGTCGGATGTTTTGGGGTGCTGTGAAAAGGGTTGCGACGGAAGATACGAAGAGGGGTGAAATAGGATTGGTTAGAGCCCTCAGTGGAGAAATGTCTTGTGTGTTGAGAAAAAAGGGTGCTAAAGAAGCGGAGGGGTTGAGTCAGGGACAAAAGGGGAAATAGGGGTTGTGAAGTACTAGAAAGGCAGTCCCTAAACCTATACCATGAGAGCCAGCCATGAGCATGAAGCGTTGGCGACTAAATTTTCTTAGCCCCGGCATACGATGGGGTGGCAGTCCTCTCTCTCGCCGTCTCGTCTTCCCACCGACGGTGTACGGTCAGTGTACTCATTACAGCTGAGTTGCCTATTGGGGGCGCAGGTGGAGGAGAAATCTCGAACTAAATATCTGCCCTGGCGGGGATTTTAACCCCCGACCTCTCGAATGACAGTCCACTAGACTATCTTGAAATAGGGTCTAAAATAGGGGTGATAGAGGACATGGGGTTTCTTCTCAGAGGTGAATAAGGGGCAAAGGGTTCCTCTTGTTGTTGTTTTTGACGATGTTTTTCAATCGAGGTAGCCTCGCCCTTTTGTACCAAGGGTTGCTCTCCGAAAGCACTTTGTAATGCCCTCGTCCCAGCTCAAGGAGACGTCTGTCTGTCTGTCTGTCTGTCTGTCTACTTGTTTGTCTGATTGCCAGTCTTTCTGCCGATCTCTGTGTATGTCTATTAAGTATCTTCACATATACATGTATACATACACATGCACATATCTGCTTGCATACGTGCATACTGCAGACATAATATACTTTTATACATCCATGGATACACACATACATACATGCATAAATACACGTCCATACATACATTCACACACATACATGCAAACTTACATACATACATACACACATACATGCATACAAACTTACACGCATATAAACATACATACATACACATAAATATACACACAAGCATACATACAAACATACATACATACATACACACACGCAGGCATACAAACATACATACAAACATACACACAAGCATACAAACATACATACACACAAACATGCACACAAGCATACAAACATACAAACATACACTCAAGCATACAAACATACATACAAACATACATACAAACATACACACAAGCATACAAACATACACACACATAAAAACAGACACGCAAACATGCATACATACATGCACACAAGCACACAAACATATTTGTGTATTGTCGGCCAATGTAGTCGGCACATGCGGCGATCGCGGTCAATGCCCTGCTACTCTGTTGACCCGCGGATGATTAAAAGAGCGTAGAGTCTGGAGTGATTTGCCCCCGACAGAAAGAGCGAAGACCTATCGATGTACACGCATGCGCACACACAACACATGCATACACACACACGACGTTGCAACCTTGTATTTCGCTGTCCGAATGTATGTTTGTCTGTCCGGCTGTATCTGTTTGTCTGTCCGGCTGTATCTGTCTGTCTGTCTGTCTGTATGTGTACGATTGTTTGTCTCTGTGGCTTACGCTTCACCTTCTCGCTCGATTGTTCTGTCGATTTTATCCGTCACATTATGTCTGTCTGTCTGTCTTTCCCAACCCCTTTGTTAGACCCTTCCTCTCTCTGTCTTACTTACTCCGGTTACATATCCGCTACCTGTCTGTCTGTCTGTCTGTCTGTCTGTCTGTCTGTCTGTCTCTCTCTCCCTATTTGTATGTCTCTGTCTGTGTTGTCTGTAATTGTGATTGTAATTAGATATTTATATAGCGCCACGACTGAAAATCTAAACTAATCAAATGCTCTCTCGGTGCTAGCCAGAATGATGGCTAATGTCAACGAGAGCAGAAATTACTGCTCCTGCGGCCTTTGTGTGTTTGGGGGTCTGCCTTTCCGTTAGTATCTCTCCCTGTACGTCTGCCTGTCTCCTTGTGTCTGGTTATTGATGCAGGAACCCTTTCACTGGTTAAGTAACACAAATACGCGCGTCCGAGTTAAAGGACGTTGTTGCTGAACAAACAGACTCACAATGGAACAGGAGCAGGTGTGGTCGAAAATATGATCCCTTAATGGAGGCTTTGGACTGGCACTACCAGGAGTATAAAGCAGCGTTGGATGGAGTTACTATTTCTCGCAGGTAGTTTCTGCTAAACGACGCTTGTAGTTGTAATCATAATCGTAAACTCAAAATTTCTAAAGCGCTACTCTAGAGCTAAGGGGTCGTCCATAAAGGACGTCCGCAAAATATGACCTACTTTGGACCCCTCCCTCCCCTTGTCCGCATTTGACCTTACCCCCTTCCCTTTTGCGGACGTCCGCACACCTAAGCCAATTTTTAATATCATCATCATTGTTTTTACAATTATTCCACAGTTCCTTGTGCACGTGTAAATTATTATTATTATTATATCTTCGTTTATTAATAATTTCTCACTGGGCTTTCATATCACAGGATGTGCAGTAATAAAAGCCTCTTTAAAGTCGCAGTAAAGTTTGCACCATGCATGAGGTCAGAGGCGCCCGCAGGCTTTAAAAAGGTGGACGCACACCCCAAAAAATTGGACGCACACTCCTCCCGTCCCCTCCCATCCTACCCGTTCGCTGTCCGCCGCTGGTAGTCATACACTGAAAATGACTCAGAGTGACTCATTAGACACAATTCAATTTAGATAACATCCAAGTCTTTAACATGCCGTATTGTCGTTCATAAAAATATCCATGCTCTGCCTTATACTTGTGTGGATTTGATCTGGTGGGTGGACGCACGTGCGTCCAGTGCGTCCGCCTGCGGGCGCCCCTGCATGAGGTTTCAGGCAATCAATTCACTGACCTTTTCGTTTCTTCGGGGACGGTTGAAACAAGATTGTGTTTAAAAAACTGTCAAATTTAAAAGTTTAGATGCGGACGTCCGCACTGGTCATAACCCCCTCCCCTTATCCGTATTTCGATGACCCCTCCCTCCCCCTCATTGCGGACGTCCTTTATGGATGACCCCTCAGCGCAAAGCACGAGCTTATTCACAACCGCTGCGTCGTATCAGAGGGGTTGTCCACAGATCGATGTCCAGTGGAGGTCCGGTTGCCGGAGACCAGAGAGAGGACGCAGAGCAGCTATTACGGCGGGTTTAGTGTCATTGGAGATGATCAGCGCCACCCTCTCCCTTTATCCATGCTTTGGACTGGCACTACCCGATTTAAAGGCAGCAGATGAGTTATTCTTTTACGTAGGTAGTTTCTGTGTTACAAAGAAAATGATTAGCGCCGCCCCTTTGAAAGAATCTTAACATAAGTCATACTATGCCTTCATCATTACATGCATACATACATACATACATACATACACAGGGAGACATATATACAAGCTTACATACATACATACATACATTCGAAGTTACAAAGGTTCGGAATCATCCAGCGCAGCGGACCGTTTTTTCAGGCAGACCCGATTCCTTACCACAATCGCTCACCACCGACAAACACTGCAATCGTCGAACTATAACCTCTAAGACTTTTGACGTCATCGTAATCCACTCCGAACGATTTTCTTCAAAGGCTTCTTCGACTACTGTGTTGTCAACAAACAAGAAAATCGCAAATTGCTGATCATATTATATAATTAAACGCCGTCTTGACAGTAATACTAAAATACAGCACGGTCAAATAAAAGACGAGTTGTTGATGTCTTGCGCATTAGACACCGGCGCAATAGAAGTTACTAATTACTAATGCTATTGTCAAAAAGAAGTTGTTGATGTCTTGCGCATTAGACACCGGCGCAACAGAAGTTACTAATTAATACATCACCTCCCTCTCCTCCTGGCTCTCTAAGTCCCTTTACTTATCCCTCTCCCTCTCCGTTCTATAATACAGCGTGGTCAAATAAAATGAGATGTCTTAATACAGAGTTTTTCAAACTGTGGTCCGCGGACCCCTGGGGGTCCGCGAAGGATATGGCGGGGGTCCGCGAGAGCGTTCTGAAAATAATGTGATGCTTAACATTGCATGGTTTTAGCATTAACAGCCTGTGTTTTCAAGTTCATACGCTACGTATAGTATGCCTGTAACTGTATGATCCACAAGGATCCAATTGGGTATTCGATCACACCAGTTTTGTGATGCTGCTGATAGTTATTCTTTGCGTACTAGGGCCTAGAGTGACGTAAATAAGATGTAGGCTTATGGTCACGTTACAGTTCTAGCCTAATAAAACGTGTGTTTTAATCAAATTTAATATATAATTTCTGATAATCGACTGCTAATCATTTCTGCACCCAATGTAAGCGCGATGTATTTGAAGCCTTCATCTGAAGTAGGCCTACAACTAGATTCCATTTAAAAAGGTTTAAGATCGATATTCACAAAACAAACTTTGAAAGTCTGAAAGTGTTTCATTTAGAAAATCAACACTGAATGAGTCTGGTTGTTTTTCCCATGGAAGAAACACTGAAGCTCTAGCTAGGACTCTGGTTGTGTTCACATAAACGCTATATTTTCTTTTCATTGTAACTCTGGATTGACTTGGGTTTTCTGAAAAAACACACTTGCTCTATAGTCTCTAGCATTAAGTATTATAATTATAGGACACAGCTAGCTAAAAAAAGTCTAGTGGTTCCTCCAGTGAAGGCTTCATTTGCAATATGCTGGTCTATTTCCTGATTGTGTACTCTGGACTTGTAGAATTAGAAATTTGTGGATTTCGCCTGATTTTAGCCTTTAAGTGAACGATAATACAGAGATTTGCAAAGCATATCCCAATTTCGTTCACGTTCGCTGTTACATGCTAACTATATAATTTTGCTGTTTGTATTATGGATAACTTTCTGAAACGTAAGAAAACAGTGCTTTAGCCTATCCAAAATGGCATCAATTATGGATAGTTTTGCAAAGCAAGCACATCCCTCTCGCTGACATTACTGGTTTTTGGCGAAACCGATGTAATTCATTTCTTTTAAAATTGACTGTGTTCCATAGTTATTGCAGGGAGTTAATAACAACTTATTTAGTGTTACTTTTTATATCATAATAGTCCTTAGCGTCATAAATAAGCAAGCGTGTATTGTGGAAATAGTCTGTCTGCCTGTTATTTTTATTAAATTTTAAGTGATAGGGGCCTAAATTTTGCTTTGTAAATACTAGGGTCCGCGAGCTATGCCTAGAAAAAAAGAGGGGTCCCTGGTCCAAAACGTTTGAAAACCTCTGTCTTAATAGATCGAGGGTGCCCGAGGGAATGACGACCGAATAAGTAATCTGCAATAAGGTGGGCTTATATTCAATGTCGGTAGTTTGTTGCTTCCTGTAGTCCCCAACACCAACAACAATTCCTTGTTTCCTGAAGAACCAATCACGTCATTTATTACGCAAATTTCATATCAATCTGTCACTCATTACTTATCACAACTTTAAAGTGAATCTCAATGGATACTTATCACAACTTTTGTGTGAATCTTAATGGATACTTATCACAAGTTTCAAGTGAATCTCAATGGATACTTATCACAACATTCACGTGAATTCCAGTGGATATTAATAAAAAGTTTAATGTGAATCTTAATGGATACTTATCACAAGTTTCATGTGAATCTCAATGGATATTTATCCCAACTTTCATGTGAATCTCAATGGATACTTATCATAACTTTCAAATAAACCTACCACTGGTTACTTATCATATCAATCTATCATTACTTATCACAGGCCTGACTTTCAACTGAAGTCGTCATAAACTTTTAATACATTTTTCTGCAAATGAGTTCCTCTGGCAACAGTAACGACGTCTAACAAACAAAAAGACAATAGTTTAAATTCCATACGTGTTTTTAATTTATATACCGTAAAACAAAAACACTCCCGACATTTTCAAACATCAATCGGAAAGTCACAGTTGTTAAAATAGAATTGTGGCTAAAATGCGACACAGAGCTTGCACAAGGATTGGACCGCCGTGGCACCAAAATTTTTTGGGGCCTGCTTACAGCAATGGAATAGCCAGCATTTCCATGGGCATTATATGGGACCCATATATAGGCTCTTTACGGATCCCACATGGGAATGCCGACACGGCATTGATGACAGCAAACTCTGGTGCTCTTTGGAGGTCATGGTCAAGGGTGTCTAGTTGTAATTAGTGACTTCTATGGCGCCGGTGTCTAATGTATAAGGCATCAACCGATGGCACACCAAAACCAAGCCGTAATCAGGTCAATATCCAGAAGATCAGTCCGTAAACCAGGGTTAACGTGTTTAGTGGAAACCCTAAAAACGTTTTGCAGTAAAAATTTTCTAAGAATAGTGGCGCACGTATTTTGTCATCGATACAGACAAATGCGTTCTCTATTGCTATGTCATTTATTTTAAACGCACTCTCCTGCATCAAACAGCGCCTCAAATCATCAGAAATGTCAACTGCACACTCTTTATCAAACTACTTGAACGGGTAAGTAAATAAAAATTTCAGGTATTAGAACGAAATCATGTGTTGTTGACTCGACCTAATCTCTCAGACGAGTCAACTGCACACTTTGTGTCGAAAACACACATTTCAGAATCTGGGACAAAGTACATGTAGCAAGATCGTTATTTGTAAAGCGGGATTGCGGAACTCCGTTCAGAGGCTCTGGGGTTAGGTCAGTAATAAAAGGCCAGGTTACGACAGTTAATTATAGTACAGGCTGGTTTTAATTGGCTGGCTGACCCCTCCCACTGACCCAGACACCCACGTGCATCATTCTTTGTGTCGTGACTGCCGCCATTCTCAAAATGAACCTCATTAATCACCAGTCAGCTGAAAGTAGGCATGGCATGAATCGCACGGTAGCTTCGATATACCTGCAACCCAGTAGTTCAGTAAAGGCTCTCTCGCAGTAAAGGAGACTTTGAAATATGTATGCAACGTTGATACAAAAACACACTTCTGCTTGCATATGCTTACAATGGTACGTCTAATATACGTGTAACCAGAACTGAAATTTGCTGCAACTAGCGAATTGAAGAATCTGCCAGTAATACAGTAAAATGTACCAGCTAACCCCGAATAAAACGGTCCACTGACTCTGAGGTCTGTCATATTATTATAACAGAAATCACACGTTTCTATAGAGCTGTTTCAAGAGGCACTCCAGATCTGACAACACAAAACCCCTAACACAATTGTAGTTAGTACCTCTATCGAATCAGTGTATAATGCACAAGGCATCAACCGATATCGCACCAAAACCAAGCCACACGGATCTCAAGGACAAGATGGACTTCAACAACCAAGCATCAGTCGATGGCGCAATTACTATGCATTTATTAGGTGCCACTATCTAATGATCAAGCATCAATCAATGGCACTGCAATTGTGAGTAAAGGACTTGCTCAAGGTCCCTACACAATAAGTCTCAGGGAAGGAGGCTCAAACCCATACTCTCCGCATAGCGAGTCGAGCGCTCTAACCAATCGGCTACTGTGTTCCAACAATGGTAACCAGCGCAATTGTAGCATATCATTGTAAAAATTCAGATGTCTAATGTCTATAATATATTATTGTTGGTGATCCGATCAATTTCCTATCAAAAATCTCCAGTGCTTGACGACCACCAATGTCCAAGGGGTCGTCCAAACGTGATGTACACAGACTGAGGTAGGGAGAGAAGGAAGGAGGGGACATCCAAAAGTGAACAGGATGCAGTGGAAGAACTTCAAAGTCCTGAACATATCAACAGTGGATGTATTTCGAGGTAACATGGGTCCAGCGCATCGCACGACTTTCCCTTTACATCCCATCTTCTGTCAGCACCAAAGAGACGAGAGTGTGAACAAATTGCCAAGGCCGTTACATGGAGTCACCCCAGCAGGCTCAAACCTTCAATCGGTGAAGTTTGGACCAAGCGTGCTAAAGGCACCCCCACCATGTCACACTGTGTACAACCTAGCAACCAACATCCGTTATCAACCTATACGAACACCTTCATCCGCAGCATTTCTGAAAATCGGTGTCATCATATAACCCGCATGGTTGACAGGAAATATTTCTCGAGGGAAACGGACTAAATGGCTACAGTTTCGATGACCCAACATAAAATTTCCTCCGGACAAAGGAACTAAACAACAGACGGATATTTCATCCACTCGTCTTTTCACAACCAGGGTCTAGTGTCTCAGAGCACAGCCTCCTCTTACTGCTATGCCCCCATGCCCTTCTGCAGTAAACCGAACGAGTCTGGTTTCCACGGTGATCTGTCTCCATGGGGATATGTCATATCCATGGCGACCTCGACGCAGTGTCAGATGAGTCCGCGCTTCTTTTTGTAGTCTTCTAGGTTTAGCGATCGCCTCTGGGTCATAGGCCGCGAATTCTCGTTGAACTTCGGCAGAACGCTGACAGGACCTGCACAGACAACACGTCAGATTAGATCAGATTAAGTCTGATTAGATTAGATTCAGATCAGATGAAGTCTTTTCCTAAAACTCTACTCAATATATCAGATCCATGCCCCAGACCGTGTTATCAGGATCCGTGTTATCCATTGCTGAGGCAAATTTCAAATCCATTTGGCCAGGATTCATCAGGAATGCTCACAAATTATTATTGTGTATTGATGCCACTATCTAATGACCTCGAATCAATTGATGGTACTGAGCCACTGTGAGCAAAGGACTTGCTCAAGGTCCCTACACAGTAACAGTCTACAGGGAGGAGGCTGTTTATTAAGCGCCACTATCTAATGACCAAGTATCAATTGATGGTGTGGAGCAATTGTGAGTGAAGGACTTGCTCAAGGTCCCTACACAGTAACCATCTCAGGGAAGAAGGTTTGAATTTGAAATCTATCTGTCACAAGCCAGAGTTTCAGTTTGGAGGGAATCATCCCCAGCCCTTCTGTAAAATTTTCGACCACCCAACCCAAGCTCTTTTTTGACAACTGAAACACTGGCTCTAAACTAATTGGTTACCGTATCCAAGCAACATCTGGTATCAACTAATATTCTGTTAATGTATAACAGAAAAAGACACGTCACTCAATGAACCGTCCTGTTCCTGGCCCTACCGTAGGTCCCTACATTTGGCCAATCAGAGTTATTCTTGTCCGCCGGGCTCATTCCTCTACAACTCAGCACAAAGCTTTGCCTTTGTCGGTCCTGCAGTCTGGAACAAGCTTCTCATGAAACTAGAGCTCAGCTAGTCGACCCATCTCGTTCTCCGTTCCGCACAGGCTTGAAGTCTAATCTGTTCAAACGAGGGTTCCCTTGAGTGCTATTGATGAGTTTTTTCATTCAAGTTGTGCTTTAAAAATTTCCATTTATGCCATGTTATGTCAAAGCTTTACCTGTAGGAACCTCTAAGTCGATCGTCACATCAAAGTTATGGACGCTGAATAGATCCGTTGAAGATCCGACACCTGAAGACGGCTCCTTACGACTTGGTTTGCTTTCGTCCTCGAGCAGAGGCTCAAGAGTCGTCATCGGCTACAAGAGAAGAAGTCACGACGTCTTAAGTCACGACTTTGTAGAACAATAACTGATTTGCCAACAAATTTTACTTCAGATAATATTAGAAATCGTATATCTGAACAATATTGTTAGTATCAGTGTTTTTTTTCAGCCGGAACAGCGTTCCGACACTTTTTTCAGCTCCTAAAAAATTATTTATTTATTTTAATGATAAAAACATTAATTTAGTCATTTTACTTTAATTTCAGTGTTGTGAACTTTTCTCAGTGTTTAGTGAAACCCCTCGCAACCCTCAACCCCGTTTTTCTCGGAATTTTAACCGTTCCATAATTGTTAAGTTCCGGAACCTTTTTTCTAGAAAAAAGCACAGATTATTATTATTATCATCATCATTGATTCACTTTACTTCTTCATAAATCCAACAAACTCATAACCAGATGAATTAAACTGACTGTTTTCAGTTACCTGTTGTTTTCAGTTACCTGTACCTATAACCTTCATTCTGTCTTGGATTGCCATCTGTCCCATTATTATTATTATCATTGCGACCATTAAACACTACTATTTATTATTATTAGTATGCATTTATGAAGCACCACTATCTAATCGATGGCACGGAGCAATTGTGACTGAAGGACTTGCTCAAGGTCCCTACACAGCAACTGTCTCAGGGGAGGAGGATCGAATCCGTGATCTCCACATTGCAAGGCGAGTGCTCTGACCAATTATAGGCCCACAACATGGTGTAATCTGTCAGCTCTGAATGGGAATTCTTTGGTTTGGCTGCACATATGTGCATGGGCCCACCACTGTAGACTCTTCCAGTTACCTTACGTGCTCTCTATTCTAGGCATTAGACACCAGTGCTATAGAAGTTACAAATTAATATTAATAATAAGTATTCATTATACACAATTGGTTGATGCATTAGACACCGGTGTTATAGAAGTTACTAATTAATAATGATAATTAATAAGTATTCATGTAGGTAGTTTCTGTGTCACAAATAATTAATAAGTATTCATTATACCATACCAGAATGATGGGTAGAGCAGTTTTGTCACCCTTGAACTTCTGCTCGATTCTTGCTTTCATCTGAGCTTTCATCTCCGGATCTCGAACCTAAACAGACAATACAAACAAATTGTAATTGTAATCTAAGATTTATAAAGTGCCACTTCAATAAAAAAAACTCATAAGTGGCGCTCCCGATCCAAACCAGTGAAATCATAGACTTCAGGTGCTGGTGTAACTGTGGAAAGGACAAATTGAGTAGCTTGAATAAGCAGCTCTTGAGAAAGGCGATTCCAGCTGGTGGGCCCAACATACATGTAGGCAAAGCTTCTGGACTGAGCTGTAGCAGTGTGCATACGAGGGACAGTCAGAGCCAATGGGCAGTCTACCGAATGGTGCCATGACCCACGACTGAGGAGACCAAAATGCAGAAGGCCCTAAGGTATGATGCAGCAGAAGCAACGAGACAGTTGTGCATAAGGGTCAGGATCTTAAACTGAATACGCTGCTGGATGGGGTGCCTCGAGGGTCATGCCATTGTTTTGGCATCGGCCGATATTGTAACTTAAACATTGTAACGTAAACAAACCTAACCAAACGGATGACAGTGCTAGATGTAATTTGCGTTTTGCATCTTTCAAACATCACAGTGCTCTGCTTAAAAGACTTGAACATAATGCTAAAGCCAAAAACCGACAAAATATCGTTAAGCCAGTGACTCTAATCTCTTGACTTTACATGCTCATGTCTGTAACGAGCCTTACTTTTGTAATGCTCTTACGGCTGTAGTGAAATTACACTTTTAATGAGCATGTGCTTGTAACAAGTTAAATTCTGTCAAGAGCTTGCATCTGTAATGAGCTAACATTTGTAACAAGCTTACATATACAAATGAGCTTATGTATTGTAACAGGCTTAAATCTCAACTAAGTTCACATTTGTAACGAGCTTATATTCTTAACAAGCTTAAACCTATAAAGAGCTCATGTTCGTAACAAGCTTATATATGTAACAAGCATACATATTTAACAAGTTTAAATCTTTAAATGAGCTTACATTTGTAACGAGCGTTGAGCGTGACTGCCTCCTAGTGAAAGGATCAGCCTTTGCCAGCTTCCGTTCGGCCGCTTCACGCTTGGCTGCCTCGTCCGCCTCGCGAAGGTTGCGCTGGCGGTTGCGCTGGTTGATGTCACTGATGCTGCTGATGTTGTGCGTTCGGATCCGGTCGAGCTCCTCCGCTCGCTCTTCCAGCTGCTCCAGCTGCAATTTGAGCTCACCTGCCTTTTCCTTCTCCCCGGTCTGCTCGGCCATCTCCTGCAATTTAAAATCAGTTGAGATGCAATTGACTATTGGTTAGAGCGCTCGCCTGTAAAGCGAAGAGTATGGGTTTGATTCTCATCATCTGAGCCAGTTACTGTGTATGGACCTTAAGCAAGTCCTTCACTCACAATTAATCAGCACCATATACTTAATAATCTAATAAGTATCATATCTAGTTCCCTGATTAGTTGAACTTTGAAATGGTGCTATATCTATGTTCTGTCAATCGAGAGGTTAGAGGTTCAAATCCCTGCCAGGGCAGAAATTTGGTTCAACATTTCTGCTCCATGGGATTGAAAACTCTACACATACGTACGGAAACTTGCTTTATAATCACTCTTAGGACAGGCAATAACAAATTTCAGGCACATTGGAAAACACATTTGCAGATTTTTTAAAGCCGCCTTAACACCGTATTAAGAAGGGCAATCATCTAGTATACTCAATAATCTAATCAGTACCATAATCATAATCAATGATCTTATCAGTATCAAAATGTGCCAGGTAATGCCACCACTGCCTCCATGGTGACACACAGCTGGGCGAATTATTATGTACAGAATTCCATCTTAAACAAAGATATACGAAGATGTAATTTCATAACTTACGTGTTGTTTCATGAGCATTGTCTTCCTCATAGCATAGTTGTGCGGATTCTTTCTAAACTTCTGTTTTTCGGCCACAATCTGTCGACGAAAAAAGAAATCGATCGGTGAAGCTCAGTCAAATTCCGATCCATTTATTTATTATGCATTTATTCTGCGCTGATGAATATCTTATTAAACTGCTACCTTTGCACCTCTGTCATTACAGTTCCCTTTGCTTTTATTTCCTTTGCGTTAACCTCAGCAGTGTAGTGGTTAGTGCGCTGGACACTCAAGCGAGAGGTCAGAGGTGTCCAATCACTGCCAGGGCAGAAATTTGTTTCGAGATATTGGCTCCTCCTGCACCCCCATGCCGACTCAGCAGTAATGAGTACACTGACCACACACTGTCAGTGGGAAGATGAGACGATGAAAGAGAGGACTGGCCGAGGTCAATAAAATGAAATCGTTAACACTTCATACACATGGCTGCCTTAAGGGACTGCTCTTCTGCTTCTAACTTTTCATCTGCTGTCATCTTTCCCGTTGCATTCAAACTTTACCATTACCATAACCTTCACCTAATTGCCTATACTTTTGTCATTGTCTGCATTTACCATTACCTTTGTATTTGCCTCTGCCTTTATTATTATTATTATCATTACGCATTTACTGCTCAAGGTCCCTACACAGAGGAGGTGGCTTTAACCCATACTCTCAGCACTACAAGGTGAGTGCTCAACTAATCCACAGCCTACAGCTGCAAGAAAAAGAGAAAACAGAAAAAGAAACATACATAATTATTGCAATTGTAATGAAAAAATTTATAAAATGTTTGATTCAGACGTGCTACCGACCCAATTCACTGATATCACTAACAAATAAAGTGGACCTCAGGGGTTTCCAGAACAGGGGAAGAGAAAGGCTAATGAGCTAAAGCCGCAAATCCTTTGGAAGACACTTCCAACATATCTCTCCGAAGCGATCAATAGTTACAATGCAGAATACTAAGCCAAGAAACTGATCAGCCGAAACCAACCAGGTTGACGTCCTCTTCGTTGAAGTTGTACTCGAGCGCCTCCTTGATGTCTCTGAGTTTGATTTCGACGTCAAGGGTCGTCGGCAGGGCGATGCCCTCCATCTCCATCGTCTGAACCCACTTGCTGAATTCTGAGTCGCTGAACTCGTGGTTCGAGACGAACTCCAGTCTGTACACCCTCTCCGATTTGCCGTGCCTGGAGAACAATCGGAAAACATCCATCCAAATGAATCCTGACCTTTCCAACTTCCGCTATGCAATCGATCGTGTGCGTTATAGCATGTACAAATTATTGTAATGGAACATTTATATAGAGCCACTTCAAGAGTAAAATAATCAGGCCTGTATGATGTTAAATGTCATTAAGAAATGGAATTGCATCAGCAAAACGCATGGAACCCAACTGATGTTAATGTTACTATTATCCGTAGTAGCAGTTTGAATTATTAGGATCGATTGGCCAAGATCGATTGATCATGATAGACTGACGATCGATTGCTGATATGACTAAGTAATTATGATTCATAAATTATAATTAGATTATTATTAGTAGTAGTAGATTAGGATCGATTGGCCATAATCGATTGATCATGATCGATGATAAACTGATATGACTGATTGATTATGATTCATAGATTTATGATCAATCATGACTTATGGATTACGACTGACGGATTATGCTCAACGTTGATTGATATTTCACATATAATACAAAGACAACACAAGAAAAGAAATGTTTGGTAATGTCGTACTTGAGCTTAAGACCCTTGTTCGTCCGCGTGTTTCCGAGCTGGTAGACCTTTGCAGTCTCTACGACATCGGCAATACTAGCCACCTGTAAAATTTAACAACAATCAATCAAATACAAACCATCACCCAGACTAAACCACAAATACATTGTGGGACACAATTGCCAATTGGTTAAAGTGCTCATCTTGTAACACGGAGAGTGTGGGTTCAAGCTTCCTCCCCTCAGATGGTTACTATGTAGGGACCTCGAGCAAGTCCTTCACTCACAACTGTTGTTCAGCGCCATCGACTGATGCTTGGTCATTGCATAGTGGTGCTTAATAAATGCATAATAATAATAATAAATTCAATTAATTATCCCTGTCGATACATAACAAATGATAAAATACTAACATAATAATGTAATAACATAATAACAAAAAATCATGGATGCACGATGGTCTAGTGGTTAGCATGCTGGACTGTGAAACGAGAGGTCAGGGTTCAAATATTACTAAACATTTCACGGGCAGATCTAACGTTTCAATGTCTGCAAAGAAAAATATGAATCCAGTTTTTAAATGTTCCCAACTCTGTAAGCGTTTTCTAGGGCACAGTTACTTAAAATGAGTCAGGGCTCGTGTATGAACACAGAAGCAAAGTATTCCCTTAACAGAGAGCCATGGATAGAAAGCGTTAGCCACTTCATTTTCTCAGCCTCAGCATATAAGGCAGCTACAAGATGTTGTTAGAAGAAGAGCAGTCCCTGAGGCAACCACGGGCATGAAGAATTAGCGATTCGTTTTCTTAGCATTGGCATACGAGCGCGGGTGGCCAGTCCTCTCCCGCAGCGCCTGATCTTCGCACTGAGTGTACTGTCAGTGTACCCATTATAACCGAACTGGCATGGGGCATAAATGCAGCCAAATCTCAACACACATTTCTGCTCTGGTGGGGATTTAAACCCACATCCTTAAGACAGACCGGACAGTCCAGGACACTAATTACTAGACCACAAAATGCCACAACAGGTTAGATCAATACAGAGTATTTAATTAAAATAGCAGTCATGACACTGACATGGATTCTTTTAACTCACCCTATAGACGGGTCGGCCCTCGTGGTTACCTATCCCGATCTTGACGAAGCAGCCTACGACGGTTTTCTTAAAGTACGGCATGTGACACCACTTCTCGAGTTTGTGCCGCGAAAGCCGGATCGACGCCAGCTGCTCCTTGGTCGAGATCGGCTGTGACCTTCGTTTTCCTCGATCCGATCGATCCTCGTCATCTGAATCGCTGTCTCGCGACGATCCTGAAGACGAGGACGAGCTTGATCGTCGGCTTCGATCCGAGTAGCTGTCCTTGCTCTTCTGCTCGCCAGACTCACGGTCATCGTCGTCATCCTCATCCTCGTCGGCGTACACTTCGTCAGCGTCAAGCTTCTTCTTCTCGAGGAGTTCCTTCTCTTCCTCCTCCTTCTGTTGCTGAATTATCTCGGCTGTCGGAAACAGATAAATGGATGGAAGAATAGATGGATGTATGAATGGAAAGATGTGGAGATCAGTGAATAAAGATGAATAAATAGATGGAAAAGATGGATCGATGCATGGATGGATGAGAAGATGAATAGAAGGATGGACAGATGGATGGGTGAACAGATAGACTGATGAATACGTAGATCGATGCATGGATGAATAGAAGGATGGATGGGACAGAACAGCAACGTCACATCTAGTATATAATTATTATTATTATTATTCTTTTTAATTAGTAACTTGTACTGTGCCTGTGTCAAATGTGCAAGGTATCAACCGATAGCGCACCAAGAGAAAGTGACAAAGTTGTAATCAGGTCAATATCCAAAATCAGGCCACCAAATAATCTAATCTAATACTTCTATAGTGCCGTTATCTTAAGCACAATATTTAGCTGGATTGAATCAGATCAATCTGGACTGGTCTGAACTAGATTAAACCACAAACCTTGTTTCTTCTTTTCCTCTCGTCTGGCTTTGAGAACATTCAGGGCAGACATCTTCTTGCTGTCCTTCTTGTCTTCGATCACCCGCCTTCGATCGTGGCTTCGCTCGCTCACGCTCTTCGGAACGGCCGAGCTCGATCCGCCTTTCGCTTTGTCCTTCGCATTCTTCTTCGCCTCGCGCAGTTTCTTCTCGATGTCGAATCTAGATTTATCAAACATCAGGTGCGTTGATATTGTAATTGCAACAGCACAATTTATCTAGCACCTCCATCTCTGAAAGCAACTTCAACTCAATAACACAAGACCATGATGGGATAGAATATTGATTGATTGAATGATTGATTGATTGATCTGTCCTCAATCGCTGGCAAAATAGAGGCAGAGAAAGGGTGAGAAGATCATCTTGCAGGGCGCATGACTGGCTGTTTCAGAGAGAAGGGCCAACCATAGTGAAGCTACCATGTCCACAGAGGGACGAGGACAAGCAGGAGACAAAAGGACAATGATGACAAGTAGGAGATGGAGAGACAACTTGTGCTGCACATGACAACAACTCAGGACATAAAAAAGTTAACCTCGTAGTTGCTAGGGAGTAACCGGTTATTGGCTCGGAAACCGATAAGCACCGATAATTACTTCAAATCCCATTATCGGAAAATCCGATAATTCAATCACCAATAAAAAAGTTCGAAAAATCGTAAATTTTAAGTGCACTTCCTTGAAATTTACTTAAAATTAATCTAAAATTCTAAATTGATAATACATTTTCAGAAGTAAGTTTGCCGATGTAGTTTTTCGTCGACCGAAACTTTCCGCAACTTAGCGCTAAAGGCAATCGCAAGAGGCGCTAATTTAAACAACCTTGTTTACTTACCGCATTTTGGTTTCCTGTGACTCGTGCCGTTCGATTGCGAATTAATATAATTTTTGATCAACGACAACTTCCACAAGATGGCGACATTAATATTATAAATTTAACAAAACATTTTCAAAAATAAGTTAGCTGATATAATTTTTGACTCAACGGAAATTTTTGCAAGGCGCTAAATAATAAACTTATTTACTGACCTAATTTTCATTTGCGGTGACAAAGCGTACAAGTTTCTTCTGCCGTTGGATCGCAACATAAATAATATTACAATTTCTTATGAACGTTAACTTCCGCAGGTTGCGGCATTAAAAATTAATATTATAAAATTAAGAAAACTTTTCAAGAATAAGTTCGCTGAAACAAAACTCGTTTACTTACCTGATCTTCGGATTCAGGTGACAAGCGAAAACTTCTGCCGCTCGATAACGACATTATAAATTTAGAAACTTTAGAAAGTAATTTAGTTCATGATGTGACGATGTCTCAAACCAGAAGTAAACTCTGGAATTATTTCGAAATTAATTCAACTGACGAGTGAGCTGCTTAGTTTGTAAAGATAAGGTGAAGAGAGGTGCCATAACATAACCCAAATTCCCAAACCACTATAAACTAACCCTAACCTCAACTGTAACCCGAAACCTAACCTTAACTGACCGGTTGTCATTTTCATATTCGCTGAAACTTTCTTAAAATTTGCAAGCAAATACAACTAACGAAATGCCACACATTTTTAATATATCTGTATATATATTTTAACCTAACCATCATATTGTTACAACTTCACTCACAAGCTCAACAAATATTTGTGTTTATCGGTATCGGTATCGGAATTACCAATAAAACGTGCTAAATTATCGGTATCGGTTATCGGAAGAAAAATGCATATCGGTTACTCCCTAGTAGTTGCTACTAATTAAATAATTTAAAAGTTTCTTATTATCTCTATTATTATTATTATTAAGATTATATTTATGAATCATGACTGTTTTATTACATCTTCAGTCTAGTAATTCATCCATGCATCTATTCATCCATCCATCTATTCATCCATCCATCTATTCATCCATCCATCTATTCATCCATCCATCTATTCATCCATCTGTCTCCATGAAGTCGACTGATCTGACCTGGTTTTGAGGACTTCTCTCTTCTCTATGCGGTTGAACAGCTCTTGTTCTCGTTCTTTCTCGGTCATCTCGTAGAGTCGTTTGCGATCCTCTTCATCTCGAATCAGGTTCTCGTCAAGACCGTCATCAAACTCGAGCGAGTCCGCGTCGCTGCCGTTGTTCCCTTCGCTGTCCGAGTCTGAGACCTCGCCTTCAGATAAAACACTCATTTTTTATTATCTGCTTATCATTAAATCATCATCGTTAATACTATTATGTACTTATTATCGCTATAATTATTATGTATTTATTACTACTGTGTACTTATCACAATCATCACCATGTGTTTATTATTACTATCGTTATTATATTATTCACCTTCTTCTGGTTCGGACAGTTTGTCTGGTTCCTTTTCACTGTCGGATGAAACCTGCAACTTGGAGCGCTTGCTCTGTTTGCTCGGCTGAACTCGTTTCTTCCTCTTCTGCGAACCATTCATCGTCCACTGAAAGAAAAAAGAGACAAATCCTCCATCTAGACTTAGTTGGATCTTAAGGGATACGGCAGCCAATTGGTAATAGTGCTCGCACTATAATACAGAGGGCACGGGTTCAATCCTCCAATGAGATGGTTACTGTGTAGGGACCTTGAGCAAGTCCTTCACCCGCAACTGTTCAGCGCCATCGACTGATGCTTGGTCATTAGAAAGAGGCGCTTAATAAATGCATCATAATAATAATAAACATTCAACATTTGATGGAGAGTTTTTTCTTGATGTGGCGTTTCATAAATGTCAGATTACAATTAAAAAGTAAAAGTAATAACTAAAATAACACCAATAATAGTAATCATAACAAATAAATAATGATGGTTCAAAACCTCTTGATCGCTTCCAGACGACGATTCTGAATCACTGACGACTTTCGACGTTGGGGCGGTTGTCGACTCCAACTGTGAGATTTTACTGTTGGCCAACATTTTCAATTCCTACAAAAGGATTCAATCCATCAGACATACATTACAACAATCATCATAAATACAGAGACATGTTTTAACATAATCACTTGTGCTGTCCACCTTTTCTTTATTGACATCAATAAAAGTATCATGAAAACCTATTTATTCCTTACTCATTATTTACAGTCGTCTTTCCAGTGGCCTTTGGTGTTATAAGTTCTCCTGCAGTCTGGACAACTACCAGGACCATTCCTGAAAGTGAATTTCCACCGGAAACCCAAAACCTTTTTTCGAAGGAAAAAACAAAATTATCTGTGCACGTTATAACCGGATATTTTTAGATAATATATACTAATTTTCGGGATTATGAACGCTTGATAGAAGATTTGTTTGTCGCGAATCGGGTCAATTTCGCATTTCGATCACAATCGGGGAATCGGCTTTCGGCAATTCGGGTAGAACCCAAGACAAACAGCTATTTCTATAGGATCATACTGAAATTTACTTCAATGACACGATGAACAAATTTTCTAAATTGGCATAAAAATTATGGCGTTCACATCTTCTCAAAATAAATCCGTTGAGCTGATAAATGACGTAAAATTCGAATTCTTCACATCTAGTGAAGCCCTTTCAGTATTACACAAGCACAGTGTCAAGGAAATGCTAATACATTTTGACAAGAAGGTCCACGGCTATCTTACCTCATCTAGGTTATTGTCGCTATCGCTGTCGTCGCTGCCCGATTCTATATAAACCCTCCTTCCCTTCGACATTTTTTATTTCCGATTAGTTTTGACCAAAACTTTAAAAAAATACAACGAATTAATCCCCGAAGGATTGGCGTTACTACTCGTCGGGATTTCAACTGGCACAAAACTCGCCGACTATTACCGCACAATGTCCTTCTGTCGCCAATCTAGGCATTTTATTTAGCGCTACTCTTTGGCAAAGAGCCGCCGGGCACAAGCCTGGCTCTGGTGGACTTCATGTGACACAGCAGTGTAAACAAGTCTTCCATTTTTTTTATCTCATACAAAACACAACCCAACATAAAAAGCTCCACTGTCTCCTTTTCTGTCTTGTGGCTAGTTACTGGGTTTTGTTCCTCGTTTGCTACCTTCGACTACCCATCTGACTTGATGCAGCGCTCATGACTAACCTGGTGCCCTAAGCCTAAGGCTAGTTTTACAGAAATCTTACCTTGACTATCCAATAACTGCAGCCGTTAAACTTCTTATAACTTGCAAAACAAGATAATTTATACTAGATAGCTAAATGTAACTCAACCGACTGCTTTCGCTGAGCGCCTGTGATTAGCACATCGACGTATGTGCTGACGTCATATGTGACGACGTTAAAGTAAGGAATGACGTTGTTTCCGGTACGACGGTTCTCTTCGTATTTGAATGGATTTCTTATTTTTTAAATTAAGTTATCTATAGGCTATGGCTACGAAGAAAACAGCGACAAAGCCAACAAAAGTAAGCACGTTTTGGAATGTCTCGCACCTTGCTTTAGGCCTAAGTACAAAATCTATTGGAAAAACCATCATAATTATTTAGCAAATATTAGTGAAAACGGATTTAAAGATCACAGGTGTACACCTAGATTATATAAAAGCACAGTATAAATAATTATTTATACTGTGATAAAAGGTTTAGATGTGCGCGTATATGCCCATGCATATAGGGCCTACGTACAATATCGCCGAGTCAGCGCGTACGCCGTATGGTTCGTGTAAAATGGTGACGGTTTTTGGCAATTGGTTTCATGACCTGTAGGCTGTAGCTAACGGGAAACAACAGAGAATTTTCCCCGTAGCCTAAGGGACATTTGCCGAACTAGTGCGCAGATGATCAGACTTGCGGGATAGGCTATATTAATCATTATTTTTTGCCCAGAGGTAAACATGCATGGACTTCTTCAACATTATTTGAAGCAGAGAATTGTTTGGAATGGGCCACATTCATCTTGGTTATTATTATTATTAGTGTTGTTGTTATGATTATTATTATTATTATGATTATTACTATGATTAATAATAATAATAATAATAATAATATTATTATTATTATTATTATTATTATTATTATTATTATTATTATTATTATTATTATTATTATTATTATTATTACAAAACATTTTAATGTGCGCAAAGTCACACAGAAAGTTTATAGGCCTACAGTGCAAATATGGAATAAAGAATCTCGATGGCTGTTTTCACTGCAGACGAATAAAGTTGTGCAACATAACTGTTCCAACGTTAAACTTTGTATCTGAGAAAACACATGCATGGAGATTTTCGAAGGTGCAGTCTAGTATTTTTACAAGAGAATTTGACAACCGGAAAATACATTTAATTACAGACAGAAGTAACTGCAATTGAAATTTATATGGCGCCAATCTATAAGAGAAAACTCTCGAGACAGGATAACTTTGTACTTACAAACTCACGCATGTTAACTTCTCGTGGGTTCTCAATCCTCATTAACATGCTTGTCTGCGGTTTCCTTTCTGCAGCTTCTGGAACGCGACCTTACTCTTGATGAGACCTTCCAGTAGGCTCTGCATCCACGAGCTTCTGGGACGCGACCTTGCCCTTGACGGGACCTTCCAGTGGACTCTGCATCCCACAGGGCACCCAGTTCCAGGTCGATCATTGGTTCCTAGCGCCCTGGCGTGACTCTTGACCCAACCAATATCTCTCCAAATTTAAACTGCACCAGTTGGTTTAAAACCTCAACGTTTTGCTTTGAAAGGAAACTAAACCAGATGTGTGACATTAAAAAATAAATATCGGTATAGATTCGTTCGGTTTTGACGGAAAAAATACGATTTAAAGAGATTGGAATCGAAATAGGGTGCACTCTTTCGCGAGCGGCGAACTACACGGCGCAGTGATCTGGTTGACGACGACCTATGTCAAGGTCACCTTAGGGAGAAGGAGTGACCGTCAGTTGACGACGTGCGATCATTGAGAGGGTTTCTCAGTTGTAACCAGTCAGGAGTTTAAAAGCTGAAATCTGAAAATGGTCAGTATTTTCGCTTTAATTTGATCTAATGACCGATTGGCCAGTGTCTGCAAGGCTGACGTTTGCAATCGATGGCTTTTGAGGGGAAAATGCGCCGATGACGCGGTGCGTAGAACGGCGATAGGGGTGGACTTGGCGTGGTGTTTGCCTATAAGGGTGGACTTGGTGGGCAGCGTCCCTCAGAAGAGGCGGTCTTGTATGTTGAAAGGCCTTTGACATGGGCATATAAACGGACAACTTGTGCTCGGTGTCAGGGATTGCGGCTCTTTTAAGACCGAATTCGATGAGACTGTGTTTCTGTGTTTTTTCTCGCTGAAAGTCAGAATTTTGGGCAGTATCGAAGCGTTGCAAAGCCGGGTTTGCAGTGTTTTGAGGTTCGAAGGAAAGTCCACGTATCTTAAAGTTTTGTGTGCTTGAAAAATGACAAGTTTCTGTGAAAACGAGATTTATTTCCATGCTGGCGTTTATCTGGATGAGTGCTCATAGGCCAAAATGTAGTAGGCAGTCAGTGGACTTTGAAATTTGTTGATCTACTAGCTGGTGGCAAAACAGACTGCCAACATGGCAGGTATCGGGGCCATTGTACTTATTGCTTCGTAAAATTACAGGTTCAGAGCTTGAAATTTCTAGTGCAATTTCCATCGAGGCCAACAATAATATTGTAATTGAGTATTTGTATAAATTTATACAGGACCTCTACAGTCTACCTAGCCCAGGTAATTTGTAAGTACTTAATGACTTCTATGGTGCCGGTGTCTGATGCACAAGGCATCAACCGATGGCACACCAAAATCAAGCCATAAGCAAGTTAATATCTAGAAGATCAGTCAACTAAGACAGGGGCAGCCTATGGTGGATAAGCAATTAGAAAAGCCTAAGTCTTAAGTTATTATTATTATTATTATTATTATTATTATTATTATTATTATTATTATAAACATTTTGAACATGTGCAAAGTCACACAGAAATATGAACTGGAGGCGCAGTTAGTGAGTTGCCAGGTGAAGTGCAGTTAGATATCCAGATGTTTGAAGGCCAATAAGAAAGTTTTGAGGCGTTTTGAGAACGAAATGACATAAGCGACTGAGCAGAATGTGCAGATACAGGGACAGAGTGGTTAGTAACTGTATCATTTGATCAAGTAGGATGGCATTCAGTTGCTGACAAGATACAGACATAAAGGACTTTTGGAGATGCTTGTATTGAAGATAATGAACAACGTAACCCTTGTTAAGCTTCAGTTGCTTGTCCTTCCATCTGGAACTCTCTGCCTCCTCATGTTTGCAGTTCTTGCACTGGGGCTGACTTTTCGCTCTAAACTGAAAACCTGCCTCTTCTAGTCTACACAGAGCTCTTAATGTTTGCCTAGCTTCAGTGTGCACTTCGGAACTTAATAAGGATGGCGTTGTCGTGTAAATCACAGTCCAAGACCTACCTTTTAAACTATCATACAACTGTCTCTTTCTTGGACTCGTGTGCAGCGCCCTTTTCTTTGGTGTCGGCCATGTTGCGGCGCTATATAAATCATCTTATTGTTAATATTGTCAGATTGGTTATTGTATTTTGGTTTTGTGATGATTGTTTGTGACCACTCTTTGACAATTGTTAGTATTGCAATTGTTTCTGTGAAAATTATTGTGTGACAATTGCCTGTGTTACAGTCGGAGCCACTGCGTGTCTTGGTCACTGGTGCTGCTGGCCAGATTGCCTACTCCCTGCTTTATTCGCTGGCCAAGGGAGATGTCTTTGGACCAACTCAGGTGAGACGATGTTGGCATTCGCAAGTGCTCAGAATTTTCCTGCTAATGTGCAACTAGGCTTTTGTTGTAGGACATATAACGGAGGGCGTATCGAACGCTGTGTTTAGGGAGTGTTAAGCACTTGTATGTATGGAGCATTGAGCTATCTATAAATTGCTGGCTGTGTATTTCTAGATGTGTAGGAAGCATTACACTATTCATATATCGTTGGCTGTATATGTATGTAAGTATGTGTGTATCGGAGCACTTGTATTGTGTAGGGAGCATTAAACTGTTCAGCTAAGTTTTTTATGGGTTTTTGTTTGACACCAGTGCACTGCCTACACGATTGTATTGTTGCTAGAATGGTGGTGGTCAGTATTCACGTTCATAGACATACAATGTAATTATTTTAACATTGGCCGTTTATTTATGTATTATTGCGCATTTATTAAGCGCCACTTGCGACGAAGCATCAGTTGATGGCATTTAGCAATTGTGAGTGAAGGACTTAAAGTCCTTACACAGTAACCGTCTCAGGGGAGGAGGAGGCTTGAACCCGTACTCTCCGCTTTACAAGGCGAGCACTCGACCTATCGGCTACCGAGTCCCACGATTTTCCCTTACCTACATTTAATGCTCAGCATGTGTTGAGTTCCTTTATTACAAATGTGTTTATAATCATTTCTTTAAACCATTTCAGCCAATCAGTCTTGTGCTGCTGGATACCTATCGGCTACCGAGTCCCACGATTTTCGCTTACCTACATTTAATGCTCAGCATGTGTTGAGTTCCTTTATTACAAATGTGTTTATAATCATTTCTTTAAACCATTTCAGCCAATCAGTCTTGTGCTGCTGGATATTGAGGCGATGATGGGTGTCATGACTGGCGTCGTCATGGAGCTGATGGACTGTGCCCTACCGCTGCTCAAAGGTATTTGCCTCTTACTCTTACCAGTTGCCAATACCTCTGCCACTGCTCGGGGTAGTTATATTTTCGTCTTACCAATGCACTTGGCCCACTGCTTAGGGTTGTATACACTTGAATATTATAATTGAAGTTTGTGCAGCAAACTCTGCTTCGGGTGGATTCACGAATCAGTGTCTTGTAAACAAATGATAATAATAATAATAATTATTAGAATTATTAATAATAATAATAAGGTAGCAATAAAGATTATAAAATAATAGTAATAATAGGAAGATTTTAGTGGCTGTTCAACAAGGGAATGCCATTTGCCTCTCCGGGACATTACCACCACCCAGATAAGGTGCTTCAGATAATAATAATAATATTAATAATGGTAATAAAGAATTTGCTTGTCTTAAGTTACCTATCTTAGCTTGGCCTGTTTTCTAGAAAAAGCATGATCCCTTCAGCTTATACTGAGAGATAGCTAATGGTAATTGCAAATTTATATTGTGCCACTTCAAGAGAGACTAATTGTATGACGTGTTAGTGACTTCATTTCACTTGGCCTTGTAGTAGCAGGGTGGGTGGCGGCCAGTCCTGACCCTCACCACCTCATCTTCCCACTACTGACAGTGTCACAGCCAAATTGGCTAGGGTGCAGGAGAAACTGAAGCAGATTTACGTCCTGGCAGAGATTTGAATCCCATACTTTTTGACCGACTGTTCAGTACGCTAACCACTGCACCATCGTGCAACCCCGTAATGGTCATCAGTTGTCTGGTAGCATCCCACTCGGGCCATGACTGGCTACCGCGCCTCCGATTTGCTCTGCGTGCGTTAAAAATGTTTATAATAATAATAATAATAACATATATCATGATGTGTGTTTAGGTGAATTATTGATGACTTTCTTCGCATTCTGTTGGTTTTAGAGGTCGTGCCAACTGCCGACATTGTCGCTGCTTTCAAGAACATCGACGTCGCAATTCTTGTTGGAGCCATGCCAAGACGTGAGGGAATGGAACGCAAGGACCTGCTCAAGGCCAACGTCAAGATCTTCAAGCAGCAGGGAGAAGCCCTCAACCAGCACGCCAAGAAGAACGTTAAGGTTAGCGGAAAGCTGAGCGTGACGACCCGTCTGTTTCAGTTTGCATATCCACCGTAACTCTTTCCAACAGATTACTAGTCTTGATTGCAATTTCGGCGCTATAGAAGTCATTAGATTAAATTATACTACCTGAGTCACTGGACATTAAGAAATGTCTTCCATGATGCATTGCAGAATAAGGTCAGTAGGCAACATATTCCCATCTGTGTAGTTACTGTTTAATGACACTGTGTCATAACAAAGACGATTAGCGTCATCCTCCTTTATCCAGGCTTCAGACTGGTACCTATGAAGTGCAGCAGTGTTGGGGTTCTTCCCATTAGGTATCCAGTTATCTTGAATGCAAGTGTAATGTATTGTTTCAAATGCAGTTGTATTGTATTGTATCAAATGCATCTGTATTATATCAAGTGCAGTTGCACTGTATTGTATCAAATGCAGTTGTATTGTATCAAATGCATCTGTATTTTTGTATTGTTTAAAATGCATTTGTATCAATGAATCCATGTGTTCCTTATGCATGTCGACAGGTGGTTGTAGTCGGAAACCCAGCCAACACGAACGCCTTCATCTGCAAGAAGTATGCGCCTGGCATCCCACCAGAGAACTTCACCTGTCTAACTCGACTGGACCAGAACAGAGCCCAAGCACAGGTTGGTTGTAATCTCTATATTTTGAATGTTGGAATTTGTTTATTGCACAAAAGAAGTGTTGCAGTTATAGTCATGAATCGGCAAGTACTGTACAAAAGGAACAAAGGAAAGGTTGCACTTCTAATCTTGGCCCCTCTTTCTTGATTAAATATTATGAGTTCAGTACATGTGTTTGTTACTTAGAAGAAGAGAAGGGCAGTACCTTAAGCTAGCCCTGAGGCAACCATGAGTATGGAGTGTTAGCGACTTCATTTTCTTAGCCTCGGCATACAAGGGCGGGTGGCCAGAACTATCCTGCGCCATATCTTTCCACCAACATTGTACGGCCAGTGTACTCGTTACTGCTGAGTTGGCTGGGGAGGGGGTGCAGATGGAGCAGAAATCTCTAACCAAATTTCTGCCCTGGTGGGGATTTGACAGACGGTTACAGTCCAGCACGCTAAATGCTACACAATCAAGCACCAGTTAGTACTTTAATGATAGTTATAGTAATATTAAAATAATCAGGTAAATAACGATAACATTCTCAATTTACAACGCCAAGGTCATAACTTTGCTCCACAATGACCAATCCCTCCTCTCTCCCATTCAGCGAAATGTCAGAACTTTCCAAACGGCACAAGAGTCAATAAGTGTTGATGACTGTTGCTTTCAAAAGTGTCTGTTAACCGGATACCACTGTCACAATACAAAGTTATGCCTATGTACAGAACCACATAAAAGTTAAGCTGGCAAGTACCTGGCAAATCCTGCAGAGCCCTGGAACAGGAATAACAAGTGTTTCTGTATGGGACATGGGAGTGATGCTTTCTTTTGTGGGTATTGTGTATGTTTCTTGTGACACTGTAGCTGATTTGTTAGAATACTCGCCTTGTAACATGGAGATTTTGAGTTCGAGCCTCCTCCTCCCCTGAGATGGTTACTGTGTAGGGACCTAGAGCTTACATGTTGCTTACATTTGCTCAGTAACATCGTGTGATGTTTGGATAGTGATGCTTAATGCATAATAATGATTTCAGAATCTGTTTCCTGCCTCTTCATCTCCAACTCTCCTGCCTCCTTCGTGTCCTCTTGTACTGTCATTGTCCTCCTCCTTTGTGTCCTCCTCCTGTCATTGTCCTCCTCCTTCTTGTCCTCTCCTGGCATTGTCCTCATTCGTGTCCTCTTCTCCTGCCATTTTCCTCCTCTTCCGTCTCCTTTCTCTAATTCCTTGTTCTCTTCTTCCTTCTCCTCCCTTATCCTCTTCCTTCTCCTCCTCCTTCTCCTCCTCAACCTGTTATTCTTCCTACCACTTCTCTTCCTCCTCATCTTACTCTTCCTCCTCCTAATATAGATCGGTGGTTGAAAAGGATCTTGACATCTTGGTCTGTGCTAATTTTGTTTGTGCCAGGTTGCGGCGCGTGTCAAAGTGTCTGCCCAGGACGTGCACAACGTCATCATCTGGGGCAACCATTCTTCGACTCAGTTTCCCGATGTCGGACACGCCACGGTGCACGTCGCGGGAAAAGATGTCAAAGTGCCCGAAGCCGTGAAGGACGATGCTTGGCTTAAGAACGAGTTCATCTCGGTTGGTTTTACGGTTTTATCGGTTGATACATCCATTCATGGGTGCAGAAATTATTATTATGTTAAACAGGTCCTGTTAAAAATAACATCACAGTTATGTAATTTGTAAGAACGTTATTGTTATTGTTATTTTTGTTATTATTAAAAATTGTGTTGTTATATAGTTATTGCTCTTATATATAAAATGCTATCATTGTGTTATTGTTGTCTGAAACGGCATCTGCTACTCTTATTGTTGTTGTTGTTATTACTACGGTATTATTATTACTACTGCTTTTTTTAGCCCAAATTATGAAATGCATAGGATGTTGAAAACTATTATTATTATTATTATTACTCTTATTATTATTATGCATTTATGAAGAGCCGAATTGACTGATTGATTGACTGTTTGAGTGACTGATGGAATGACCGATTGTCTTGGTGAATATTTCAGGTGGTGCAGAAGAGAGGAGCCGAGGTGATTGCCTATCGAAAGCTGTCGAGTGCCATGTCAGCAGCCAAAGCCATCTGCGACCACCTGCATGACTGGTGGTTCGGCACTAGTGACGTACGTAGCATTTACGGTCCATTTGTGGTTGTAATGGTAATCATAAATTTAGCCGTGCATCAGTATGGCTAGGTCAGCCATCCTGGATCCAAGTTTTGTTCCTTCCACTTCTGTTTCTTGTCTCGTTCAATATCTTTCAGTATCTCTATCTCTAAGGAGCGCCTCAAAACTCTGTTTCTCATTTGGCTTTAAAACATTCGGATGTCTAGCGACCGACTAACCGCTGCCTTGTTATAATAATATAATAATAATATTGAACGATGATCCAATCCATGAGTTTATGTTGATGTCATTTTAGTTCTTCCTTGAACTCTTGATATAGGAACTGTGCCTTGGATAAGTATTGTGCATCCCAAAATAATGTCACTATTAATTAGTAACTTCTATAAGACACAGGCATCAACTGATGATGCACCAAAACCCACCCATAATCGGGTCAAACCCAGCCGTTGTCAGGTCAAACCCTGCTGTCATCAGGTCGAACCCAGCCATAATCGGATCGGCCATAATCGAATAAAACCCAGCCATTGTCAGGTCAAATCCAGCCATAATTGAATAAAACCCAGCCGTTGTCAGGTCAAACCCTGCTGTCATCAGGTCGAACCCAGCCATAATCAGATCGGCCATAATCGAATAAAACCCAGCCATTGTCAGGTCAAATCCAGCCATAATTGAATAAATCCCAGCCGTTGTCAGGTCAAACCCTGCTGTCATCAGGTCGAACCCAGCCATAATCAGATCGGCCATAATCGAATAAAACCCAGCCATTGTCAGGTCAAATCCAGCCATAATTGGATAAAACCCAGCCGTTGTTATGTCAAACACGGCCTTTATCAGGTAATGTTGCAGTTAGATAAACATATGTGTACAGTGGTCTTTGTTATTTCATTTAGGGTCACTGGGTGTCGATGGGAGTGTCGTCGGACGGATCGTACGGCATCGAGGCCGGACTGGTCTACAGCTTTCCGGTGAAGATCAACCTCAATCACACGTACTCGATCGTTCAGGGGCTGTCGATCGACGATTTTGCTCGGGGCAAGATGGACGCCACCCTCAAGGAGCTGCAGGAGGAGAGGGACTCTGCCCTGCAAGCCTGTTTGGAGTAAACAATCCTCATCATCTTCTACTTCGTCATCATCATCAGTTCAGCCTAATTGAAGACGACTTTACAGAATAGGCTTAAGATTGCCATTAAATTTATATTGCATATATCACACAAATGTGAATTTATATGTATATATATTTATTTATATATACATATATATGTATGTATGTATGATGTAGTGTTTGCACATTGCCACAGTAATTGTTTAGAGAAATGCAGGTTGTTTGGGGTGGGGTCGTCGTAGTTGTAGCATTAAAGCATGCTGTATTTTTTAGTTGGTGGTAGTTTAATATTCATGTTGCGATTTTTGCTTTTGCCTGATCACGTGCTGGTGGCTGCTGCAGTGAATGGCCTGACTAACCGCGGCCGAAGTCTGTTGCGTCCTAAAATTGCCAACATTGAGATCGAGTTGCGATGTGTCAATTCGCTGAATGAAGGTGGTTGGCTGGAGTTGTATGTTGAAGAGGTTGTGGCTTTTTGATTTATCAGCGCACATTTTCGTTAATGATTCTTGTTTAGAAGATCGTGGGCGTTTTTGGGTTAGTCATAAGGTGGTATTGTTGGCATAGCAGTTAGCAGCGTTGCCGATTGCTTTTTGCTGATTAAAACGTTATTGCACGCAGCTGTGGGACACGGTAACTGATTGGTTAAAGCGCTTGCCTTGTAACGCGGAGAGTACAGGTTTGAGACTCCTCCCGAGACAATTACTGTGTAGAGACCTTGAGCAAGTCCTTCACTCGCAACTGCTCAGCGCCATCAATTGATGCTTGTTCATTAGATTGTGGTGCCTGATAAACGCGTAATAATAGTAATAAGAATGATAATAATAATAATAATAATAATAATAGCCAACATTGGGCATAAACTTAGTATACTGTACTATGTATAGGGCCCGTCTGTTGGTGAAGTTTGGCTCCCGATAACTCTTGTCAGTTTGTGGGTCTGTGTGCCAGTTGAAGAGATTTCTCCTTCATGGCTGTGTCGTGTGACACTTTTGACGCTTTTTATATGTGCCTTTTCATTGCAGCTCTACTAACAAACTGGGACGGCTTTAGTCGGACTCCGCAACCATCGGCAGCCCACGAACGCGGGACTAACTGACAGTTGGTTGCTGCTTTCTCTTCCACCATTACTGCTTTTGCGCTTATCCCGCTTAAGATTACACGATGATTCCTATGTGGTATCCATGATTACCTTTAAAAATTGCGCGATTCCAATATGGAATCACCATGATTACCTTTCACGTTGACATGGTTCCGATATGGAATCCAGTGTTGTCTCTGTCATTTGTGATTTTGATGGTGTGTGTGTGTGTGTGTGTGTCTGTGTGTGTTTGTGTGTCTGTGTGTTCCCTGAATGACATGATCGC
This sequence comes from Allolobophora icterica, assembly GCA_963556255.1. Taxonomy (NCBI): domain Eukaryota; kingdom Metazoa; phylum Annelida; class Clitellata; order Crassiclitellata; family Lumbricidae; genus Allolobophora; species Allolobophora icterica. Next base: position 53,253,862 of record OY744607.1, on the reverse strand, counting down.
TGAATGGGACCACCACACTGTATAGCCAAACCATGAGCATGCAAAGGACGGCCTTTTGGCGTCACGTTTTCTGCGTACCGTTGAAACTTTAATGTTTTCAGATTTCTAGAGTGGACTGCTAACCAATGATTCTCTGTAGCTTTAAGTGTCTGGACTTTGTGTTAAGAAGAATTTGTGTACTGAACAAGATGATGTTAATTTGGTCATGATTTGTGACTGGGCCGAAAATAGGTGTGTTTTCTGATGCAGTGTGCAGTTGACTTGTCTTGAGTTTGCAGCATGTTGTATGAATTTCTGAGAGATTAGCTCAAGTCAACAACACACTATTTCATACTAATACCTTAAATTTTACTCGCCAGTTCAAGTACAGTTTGACAGTTTGAAGATGTGTGCTGTTAACATTGTCAATATGCAGTTGACATTGTTGATTGTGCAGTTGACTAGTCTAGAGTGTGCAGTGTGTAGTATGAATTTCTGAGAGATTAGCTCAAGTCAGCAACACACTATTTCATACTAATACCTGAAATTTTACTTGCCAGTTCAAGTACAATTTGACAGTTTGAAGAAGAGTGTGCTGTTAACATTGTCAATATGCAGTTGACATTGTTGATTGTGCAGTTGACTAGTCTAGAGTGTGCAGTGTGTAGTATGAATTTCTGAGAGATTAGCTCAAGTCAGCAACACACTATTTCATACTAATACCTGAAATTTTACTTGCCAGTTCAAGTACAATTTGACAGTTTGAAGAAGAGTGTGCTGTTAACATTGTCAATATGCCGTTGACATTGTTGAGTGTGCAGTTGACTAGTGTAGAGTGTGCAGTGTGTAGTATGAATTTCTGAGAGATTAGCTCAAGTCAACTACACACGATTTCAATCTAAAACCTGAAATTTCAGTTGCCATTTACCAGTTCAAGTACAGTTTTACATTTTGAGGAAGAGTGTGCACTGTGCAGTTTACTAGTCTGGAGTGTAGTATGAATTTCTGAGAGATTAACTCGTCATCTACACCAATTTCATTGTACATGTAATACCTGAAATTCTGCTGGGCGGTTCAAGTACAGACACTTCGAAGTATTTCAGGCACTGACTTGTGGATTTAGTAATAGTTGCGCTTTGGCAAATGTGGCTTTCACGAAGGGTTGAAATCTCTTCCATTGCTCCCTGTGGCTCTGGCTGTGTTTCCTAGTGAACAGCTTTCCTGATTTCAGACTGCTTAACAATGTTTTCTTTATTTCACTGTTTCAACTAACCGAACCAATACAATACAACACAACTGTATTTGACACTGCTGCTCTTTCAAAGTTCAGAAGTGCACACACGACCATACGACAGAACATCGATGACAGTGAGCAATTTGGAGTGAAAGACTTGCTCAAGGTCCATGATACAATACAATACTAAACAATACAACACGACTGATATTGATACCAGTTCATATGGATTGATATCCGATATCAATTTAATACTGCCACTCTTTCAAAGTTCATCAGTGGACATATGACCATACGACAGAACATCGATGGCACCGAGCAATTCTGGGTTAAGTACTTGCTCAAGGTCCTTGCGCAGTTGCCGCTTCAGTGGAGGCTGGAACCTGTACTCTTTGTTACATAGGCTGAGCGATCTATCCACTGGGCTACTGTGCCCAGAAAGCATCTGCACTCTACTTCTGTAAAACGTTCCCTATTGAGAAGGTTGCCTGTTCTTGCTCTCTGGTCACCGATTTCCCTGTTGCAGTGTAGCAATGATTTGTGTAACTAACCACACCAAAGTTAACGATGTCGTCTGGTAACTTAAGTTTTTAAGCTGATGGATGCAGGCCTAGTCTTGTCAAATCTCTATGCACAGTGGATCGTGTTGCGATGGCTACGGTTAATGCCATGAAGTGCATGAGACACTGGCGCCGTAGAAGTTATTAATTAAAACTGCTAATTACAACACCAATGGAAGGGAAAAGGACGAGAGGAAGACGTCGAGTGATGCTATTAGATTAGATAATGTAGGACGGTTCTAGCGAGCTGAAGAGAGGGATAAACAACGCGACGAACGGCGACATTGGACATCCGAACCTGCAAAGGGAGGCAGAGAGCCGGAAGAAGTTGAATTACAAATAGGGGTACCAATTACAATTGCTAATTACAGTTGCTAATTATAATTAAGAATTGCAATTGCTAATTACAATTATTGCAGTAACGTAAAAATCGTCACACTGTAAAAATAATTATCTGGGTCATTGTACTGCATTATAACAAGATTTTGAGCACATAAAGAATTAAAATCTGCAATATTGCACTGGACCAAGCGAGTTGATTGGAATTGTAATTGGGCAGTGCTTTTTTTTCTAGAAAAAAAGGTTCCGGATTGGAACAATAGGGTTCCGGAACGCAACAATTATAGGCTGGCTAAAATCACGAGAAAAACGGGATTGGGGGTTGGGAGGGGTCTCAATAAATACTGAAAACAGTTCAAAAACAGTGAAATTAAAATAACTAAATTATTGTTTTAATTATTAACCCTTTCATGGGCACATTTTTTACATCCATAGTGCAAAGCGGGTTTTCATTGCTAAAATCATACAAAAATAAGACCTTTTGACTAGTAACTTTTATAATTCCATATTCAGAAGGAAAATTAATTTAGCAAATGATGGGAAATATACTTCCCAGCGCCCACGAAGGTCAGCGCAATTCTAACTACACTGAACGCCGGAATTTACATACATACATACACATATACATGCATATATACATACATACACACATACATACCTACATCTATACATACATACATACATACATACATACATACATACATACATACACGCGTACATACATACACACGTACATACATACATGTGCATACATACATACCTACATACACACGTACATACATACATACCTAATGCACATACATACATACACACGTAAATACATACATACATACATACACATATATATATGCATACATACACAGGTACATACATACATAGACACGTACATACATACACAAATATATACACACGTACATACATACATACATACATGCATGCATACACACATAGATACACACGCACTTACTTATATACATACATACATACATACATACAAACGTACATACATACATACATACATACATACACACGATACATACATGCATATATACATACATACATGAATGTATGTATGTATATATGTACGTTTGTATGTATGTGTATTTATGTATGTTGTACATTCATGTATGTATGTACATGCATTTATGTATGTATATACGTGTATCTATGTATGTATGTACGTATATGTATGTATGTTTTTATGTATGTGTGTATGTATGTATGTATGCATGTATGTATGTATGTACATGTATGTATGTATGTATGTACTTGTTGATGTATGTATGGATGTCTGTATGTATGCATTTACGTGTATATCTATGTACGTGTGTATGTACGTACGAAATGTATGTGTACATACATGTATCTATGTATGCATGTAGTTACGTGTGTATTTGAGGAGAGGCGATTTTCATTTCATACATGTGCATACATACAGAAGACATTTCTACTCAGAGGCGTTTTTGGAGCGCCTCTGAGTAGAACTCTTGAAGAGGCGCTATATAAATTTATGATTGATTGATTGATTGATTGATGTATGCATGTATGTACATACATGTAATAATGTACAGACATGCATGTATATACGTTTTTATATATGTATGTACATGCATGTGTGTTTGTACGTGTGCTTGTATGTTTGTATGTATGTATGTACGTACGTGCATGTTTGTATGTATGTATGTATGTACGTTTGTATGTATGTATGTATGTATGTATGTATGTATGTTGTAGGTATGTATATTCTGGCGAATCCCCGGAATAGCGGACCCCCGGAATAGCGGACCCTCGGAATAGCGGACCCCCGGAATAGCGGGCCGGTACCACGAAACTAACAACAACAACGACTACCATTGATATCTATATTTAGATACGTTACCACGCCCACGGTAACTAAGAGGTGTGCGCCATAGGAATTACACGCCATCTCTGAGCATAGACATATCTGTATACGCACAGCTAAAAGTGGGAAACACGTTTCCCATGGCCCACGATATAACCCAAATTAGTGGGAAGAATACTTTCCAGTGCCCATGAAAGGGTTAAAATAAATAAATTATTTTTTAGTAGCTGAAAAAAGGTGCCGGAACGCCGTTCCGGCTGAAAAAAGCACTGTAATTAGGAGATTCGTATTAGGCCTAGTGCCACTGGAAGAAACTAAAGGTAGGTAAGCACTTTCTGCTCAAGCCTAAGCAATGTCCAATGTAACTGTGTGGGAATTGTAGAAAAAAGACGGGGGGGTTGAACATTTTATCCATATTTTGCAAAATGTATACACCATGGAAATTTCTTCTTTTTGTCAGAGACTCAAAAGTAAAATACAGCAAAACCGGTATATCGAACCTCCAGGAACCATCGTCAACAGTTCGATATATCCAAGGTTCGAAATAGGCGAGATATGACGTCAGGCTCGACGCATATAATGTAATGCTCCAAAAAATCCGAGTGCCACATATAAAGGCCTTTGTTGCGTCACGTCAATTATCAAACATCATTTAGTAACTAGTGTATTTGCCCGTCATAATTATGACGTCATATTATAGGTCTATAAATATGTATTGTTGATTATCACCGTCGCCAAGATCGCCGTCGTCAAGACGACAGGTTTATGTTTCACAATAGAACAGAACCCGTTTGTGACGTAGCGTCCACCCGACAGACGGACACTATATGGAAACTATATGTATAGATGTTTAGATGTATACAATAAAGGCCTTTGTTACGTCACTTCAATTATCGACAAGTGTAGGTATTGTCATTATACGTTTGCATTTAGGGAATAAGGCCTTTGTTACGTCACTGTTATAACTTTAAATTTAGAAAATAGAGGTTTATTGTTAGGCCTGCCGCCTACGTTATTCCAATTGTTAAAACGTCTATTATTTTTAATCTCGGATTTAGAGAATAAAGGCCTTGGTTACGTTACCTAAATTATGAAAAAGTATATTGTTATTAAGCTTAAAGTTATAAAGAATAAAAGAATAGCAATTGTTACGTAAGCCTACGTCATTTCTATTAAGAAAAACACGTCTATAATTAGAATTTTTAGATTTTGACAATAAAGGCCTTATTACATCACTTCAATTATGAAAAAGTCTATAAAATGTTATTAGGCCTAAGTTTAAATTTAGAGAATAAAGGGATATTGTTACGTCACCATTATGATCGAAACACGTCTTTTCAATAATGAAAACGTCTATTGTTAGTAATTTTAAATTATTATTATAATTATTGTCATTATTATTATATAATTGTTATTGTTATTGTTATAATTATTATTATGCTTATTATCAATATTAAGGGCCTATTATAGGGCCTATTTATTTTTATTGTTATCATCATCATCATCATTATTCGGAATTGCGCATAAATGGCGCCAAATATAGATTCATTGGGGGCCATTATAATTATTTAACAGTCTTGAAGGGGAAACGATGCGAAATTTGGTACCCCTCCAATTTCTAGACCAAAGTTACGCCGCTGCACACAAGGCGCGTCAGAGACCAGCTTATTCACCGCGAACTGCTTGAAGCCATCATAAACTTTCATACAAGTAGGCCTACTGCAAATCCGTTGTGCATGAATATTTTGACTCTGTGTTAAAAAAATAAGTGATACGTGTAATAGTTTAAAACATGGGTCTCTATGTGTTTAATTTACAACAGTGAAAAACAAGCATTTCCGATAACAACAATCCTGAACCGGATGTTTCTAGAAAAGTTGCTAAACATAGAAAGGTAGGCCTACAGCTAGAATGTGACATAGAGTCCGCCTTCAATATAGGCCTATTATAGGCCTACATGTATGACGTATGCAGCGGCGTAGCTAGGATATTTTGCGCCCGGGGGCGAACTATGAAATTGGCGCCCCCCCCCACGGTTCACATTTTCCAAATACATCGAATGGCAATTTAAATTTTAATGACATAAAATATCAAAACTACAAATTGATAGTGTGGTATAATTAGGTTCTGAAAATCTATATACGATCGTAGACATTGTTTTTAAAAAGTCAATAAATTCAAATTATACATATGACTGTCCTAAACTCGTAGACATAGCCTATAGTCTGCAAAAGATTAATTTTTCTTGGATTATCATCAGCTTCTTTAACAGAAGATTCTTCAGTCTCATAACTCTCATTGTCTCCGTCACTTTTAGCAAGTTCGACGTCTTTTTGAACCTGTTCAACAACGACATCCGCGATGTTTTCCTCGGCATAGTCAGTAACATCTGTCTGAACCATGCTTTCCTCCGTGTTGTGGTCTTGGTATGGTTCAACCCCTGTCAACCATCTCATGTTCTAAAACAGGTGGTTGATATCCGCTTCCACCGTCTTCGGATTTTGAAGAGTTGGAGTTTTCAGCTTCAGCTTCTGTCATCTTGGCTTTTTAAAGAAAACTTGCCAGAAATGAAGACCTACTAGACTTTTTATGTCTTCTCAGCTTCTTTCTTTCTTTTACGGCCCTCAGCTTCACTTAGTTTTTTTCCTGGCATATGGCTGTAAGATATCATCACCGATTACCACCGTAGCACCCTGCTGTCTCCTCGGCTTGACCTCCCCGGACTCTGACCTGGCACCGGAACGGACAAGGCGGACATGGCTATTACGGACTTGATTTGATAATAGCGCCGGTGAATAAGCTGGTCTCCATGACGTGGCTTTTGAGTGGCGCTGAGAGATTTCGGAGATTTACATTTACATTACATTTACATTTACCACTATTTAACTGAAAAATGTAAAAATTTAAAATAATATCTTACAGCAGCAGATGGTACATATTTGTTTTATTTTATCCTAATGCTTCAGAATTGAAATCCAAGATAGCTAAACTGCGAGTACTTACTGACTTATACCGTGGGCTCTGATAATTCGGTCTACACGCTCAGACTAAGATTGCATGTCTGCCTTATTGAAAATTAGCTTGTAATTTTGACCTCTTGGCCCAATAAAGTAAACATATCACTCCAGAGCCCCTGTAGCCATCAGCTGCCGAGTTGGATACAGCAGCCAGCACCAGCAGTCGCCCTGTGTCCATGATGCCTACTGTAATATTCCATACCCTAATTATGGGGCGCAAGAGCCAAGCCGGGCCGAGTTAGATTAACTCTCAGGCAGCCCATGCGCACGTGGACAGATGCTACTCCTACCGGGGCAGCATACTGCATACCACCGCCCTCCCTAGGCCAAGGATGCAGCAGAATGCAGCTATTCATTCCAGCTGGTTAAAAGTTTCCCAAACAAAGAAGTTGAAAATGGGGCGCCAAAATCATCTCTGATGATTTTGGCGCCCCATTTAGCGCTCCATATAACTGGACATTTTTGGGGCGCCAAAATTAAATCTTATAATTTATTGAATAAATAGTTAAAATTACAGCAAAATAAAGAAAAAATATTAATTGTTAACCCTCATTTTGGCGCCCCCTTCCTTTGGCGCCCGGGGGCACATGCCCCCCTGCCCCCCCTAGCTACGCCTCTGGACGTATGTACTAGGAATAAGCCTATCCCGTTTCCGTGAACTCGTCTATACAATGCCGAATGCACGCGTGTTTCAGTTTCCAAAGTTTCTAATATTGCAAGACTAAAGTTTTGAACTTTTGATAAATGGGGGGGTCCATAGAGTAGTGGTAACATCACTGGCGTGAGGAGCAAGAGGTAGCGGGATCGCTTCCCGCAACCTCCTCAAATTTAGGTCAACTCAGCCTTTCATTCGCGAGATGGCGCGTTGTTAAAATGAGATGTAGGACGTGATGGGCGCCTTGCATGGCTGCCGTGTAGGCCCTACAGTAAAATTCGACTCCTGTAATAACTTGTTATCATCCGTTCATACTGATTTGTAATCATACTGCGTTATTGTCAGTTTGAAGATATTAAACGAAGAATAATTATAAAAAAATGTCGCGCACGAATAGCCTACGTAACCGTAAACGTCTGTTAAAAATGAAAGTAGACCGACAGACCTACATGTATAGGCCTACTGTATAGGCTAACTTTCTATTAGCGTCGAATTGTTAATATCTAGCTTCTAACGCAGATCGTTAAATGCCTTCGTTAATGTTGTGAATGTAGGTCTACATAGGCGTAGAGTCGGGGGGGGGACCCGGGGCACGTGCCTCCAATAATTGCGATAGACTGTACACTCAATGCAAGAAGTGTAGAATGAATAACCAAATGCCTCCTCCCCATATTTTGGACAAATTTACGCCAGTGTGCATGTAGCCAGGCACGTAACTAGGCTTTTTCGTTTGGGGGGCTTAAGCCTTGAACATGGCAACATTTACACAGTGTTCATACGAATTTTAGCCGTAAGCATACAACGGCTTGACTTGTTTGGGGGGGGGCTTCAACTTCGTTTGGGGGGGCTTAAGCCCCCCCAAGCCCAACGCTAGATACGTCCCTGCATGTAGCAGATTCGATCAACGTTCGATTGCTTCGTTAAAGGAGTTCTAGAATTAAATCATGATCGATTGAACTATGAAGCTTCTGATATAATTGGAAATACAAAGAATCGTTATATTCTTCATTTATTTTCGTACTTACGCTGCAAAATATCAGACCTTTCCAAACGATATACCGAAATTTTGCTGTCATTAGCACAACTGAGGGGGTTGTAAACGTCCCCCTGGGGTGTGAAATGAAGACTTAGCTGTGGGGTCCTAAGAAAGACTGGGGGTTGAACGTACCTCCAACCCCCAACAATTCCCACCCTGTAGTGTGATTGACAACAAAACCATTATCATTTAGCAAACGTTGCTCAGACAAATCGAAGGGTCACCAGGGGTCAGCCCCCAAACACACATAGACCCTGACCAACTAGGGCGGACAGATGACGGAATGCAACGTTTTTAAGCACTTAATACAAGGTTCCATTACGCCGGGGCAAAAATTTAGCTCGAGATATCTGCTCCACCTGCGCCCCACAGCCACATCAGCTGTAATGAGTAGCCTACACTGACCGTACACTGTCGGTGGGAAGATGAGACGGCGAGACACCCGTCCTCATATGCCGAGGCTAAGAAAATGAAATTGCTAACACTTCGTACCTATGGCTGCCTCGGGGCTATATCTTAAGGGACTGCTCTTCTAAGTCTTGATACATTCAAACGGTAAACACAGTTGTAATTAGTAATTGCCGTTAGACATTTATATAGCGCCACTTTGAGAAACTAACAAAGCACTTACAATTACATAACTACACATATTCAAATCCGCCTGCATTATATTCACGCTTTCAACGACATAACAGTATTTGAATTGGGTGCGTCGGCTGACGCCTGTCCAGGCCCGGCCCTAGGGCAAGGCGAACGAGGCAGCCGCCTTGGGCCCCGCGCTTTCAAGAGGCCCCGCGCTGCTGGCTATAATTTTTTACTGTGATGAGATTGAACGCTTACGTCGCTTAGCAACAACACGGTCAGTCAATTTGTCGCGTTTCTCTTATATTCGCCAAGTGTTACTTCAGTATTTAAAAAAAATTCGTGATTTGACCATTTGACGTGACCCGTGATCTAAGTCTTTTTCTGGTAACTTGACTGAGGAGTTGCAATCATTGAGTTCTACGATTCCTGCAGCAACGTACAACCATCCTGTTAAGATTTTGCAATTTCTTACAATAAACAGTCGATATAAGCTTATAGTGATTTTCCCAAGACGCACTTATTGCACTTCGAATAAATTTACTAGCTTTTCTTGTCACTAAAGCTTTTCGAAGCTAAAACTTATCAAAAAAATCTACTTGCGATCAACGATGCTTCACGAAAGGCTAACTTAGCTACATGTATTTTGTCAAATGAGAATGATGTTGCAAACGATCTGCAGGACAATAGTGAAACACTGTGGATTTTGCATCCATCAAAGCTCGCAAGATTTGCTTTTGAATAAAACCTTAAAAAGCATTTTAGAAGATTGAATCCAAGCATGCAGGGCCACGCTCTTATCTAAAGTGACTAACGAACTTTCAATTAGAAGGATGCTAAAATATTTTAATTATTAAGATCCTTTTTCAGTTGTCAGATATTCAAATAGTTAAATAAACATAATTATTGCTTCCATAGTAAAATGCTAATAGACCTATCAAGAGCCTGATTTGCATTTTGTGTTCATTAACCCATTTACTTTCGATTTTGTATTATTTTAATACATAATACCGTATTGGCAGGAAATCAACTCCGCAATGCCATTTTTGCTTGAGGGCCCGCTCATCGCTTGCTGCTTTGAGCCCCGCACACCGTAGGGCCGGGCCTGCGCCTGTCCTCTTATTGTACCGTGGTTTCTTTATAAATGTTCTCTGACATCAACATAAAGCCTAGGATGTGCTTGGACGGAATAGCTAGAGCGTGTCGACGATTATTGCGGAACGGTGAAGTCTTCACCGTGAAAGTTCCACATGCGGTGAGCCTGTAGGTCTGCACGCTGCTTCCTAGTTAGGCCTAGACCAGAATAAAAAAAATTGAACTGATTCTGATATAATAGTATATATGAATTTGTAATAGCAAAGTTGAACAGTATGTTGAGATAGGGGTTACCTACTGTGATCAAATGGTTTGTCAGCTGCTAATTCTTCAAGCTCGTTGTACGTTGACTACAAAAGACTGAAAAGGATGTTATCTGTTTTACTTTCTCTGTGTGGTAAGTTGGCGTCAATGCAGTTTTTACACAAATTTGTGTTTCGTGGAGTGCTTAGACTGGTCTGCTAGGATCCTACGGAGGGAAGGTACATATGTTGACCCAGGTGGGTAGTGGCTACACTGGTTAGAGAGTAGGCTGCGTCTCATGCGTCTCTGTGCTATAGAGTGTCAGGATTGCGGTTCGCCTCCCGAAGGTGACCTAATTCAGAGATTTAAATCTCGGGCTTGCACAGTCCGTACACGGGGACTTTAAAGGGAGTGGCGCCCATTTAAATGAGCAGCCGCTGGTGAAGGATCTGATCCGATTAATTCACTGAAAATTGAGCAGGGTCGAGGCCATGCACGGTCGCTATGTAAAAATGTTTACATTTTACAATAACATTTGCAATAACCACAATACATAAATGAGTCCTTGTTCCCCAGACTCACCATTATTCAGCTGGGTCACATGATTGTCTCTCTGATCGTACCTTCTGGTTATACCTAAAGCAAGAACCAGTCGTGGTGAGCATAGGCGCCGACTTCTTGGGGGCCTTGGGTGCCAATGCACCCAGAGAGAAAGTTCAGTGGGTGCCTGGCACCCAGAAGAATTCGGACCCCAAATTCAATTTTTTACACCTAAGCAATAATCTCACAACGTTAGAAGTACAACTACAACACAAATACCCAACATTGCATGATCTCACAGTCACAGCCCGTACACAAATCAATTATTTATTTATTTATTATTTAAAATAAATAAATAACGCTGGAACCCTTGACAAGAAAACACTTTTCTCTCTCCGAAAATCCGCCAAAACTCACCTACCTAAGGGGAGGGGGTATGGAAATGGAGGGAGGACCCATGCACCCAGTGGCACCCAGAGACAAAATCAAAAGTCGGCGCCTATGGTGGTGAGGGAGCTTCCTCGATTGCAGAGATTTAATTGGAACTCTCTCTCTCCCTCCATCTGTCCG
>OY744607.1:53224669-53237169 GCA_963556255.1 Allolobophora icterica | reverse complement strand
AATACTATCAGAAATTCATACTGAAAACAAAGATTCATTTTTATCTTCAATATCTTCAATACGAAACCAGTGTGATTCTCCTTACAGATTTTATTTTAGTTACAGTTACAGTTATAGTTAATGGTTTTTCATTTTAGTTATAGTTACAGTTATAGTTAATATTATTTTTTAGTTACAGTTATAGTTATCGTTAACGAAATCATTTTGCTTTCGTTAACGAAAACATTTTCGTTACCGTTATCGTTAATGAAAATCACACTGAATTATGAAGACGCGTAACACAATAATTTGCTTAGAGCTTTGACGAATGGGTCCATTCAGCTTCATGAATACACAGCGCTCCATATTCACCGACATCCAAGGCGAACATAGGAATCATTTTGCTTTCGTTAACGGCTGTATTTTCACGTTCTCACGTTAGTTGATATTGCACTTTTTTTTATCGTATTAACGAAAATAGCAATGAATTTTTGTTAGTGTTATTTTCGTTATAGTTATAGTTATAGTTAATGATATTTTTTAGTTATAGTTATAGTTATCGTTAACGAAATCATTTTTTGTTCGTTAACGAACATTTTCGTTATCGTTAACGTTAACGAGAATCACACTGTACGAAACAAATTTGCATGTAGGCAAAACGCCCCATTTCATACGCATTAACTTAGTACCGGAAGCCTCTGCTGACTGTCCAGACCAGAGGTGAAAACAGTTTTTTTTCCGGATATTGGTTTAAAAAAAGAAAACCACAAAATTTGTTTTTTCTAAATAACTCATTTTTTTAGAAGTTATTTTAATAACATTGATTTAATGATTTTTAATTTTCGGAAATCGCAACTGAATTAAACTGAGTTAGAGCCCTTGTTCATGCCATTTTTCATGATTTTATGATTCGAAATCCGAAAATCTTAAAAACAACCAAAACAACAAGAACCATAAAAACAAAACAAAACACAAACAAAAAAACAACTTTTTATCTTGAAAAACTTGTTTTAAAAAAGCAACTTTTCAGCTTGAAAAAACCTGTTTTTTTGCTCCTCTGGTCCAGACCCCATGCCCCCCAATATTTTGGACAAGTTTACGCCAGTGGGTAGGAATTATTATTCTTAAAGAGGCGGGAATTCATTTTTTGGAGTGGAAAACCTGTGGAGTGAAAAGTAGAGGAGCCTCAGGCAGATGACAGTGGATGAGCCGCGGTATTGGTGAGGAAAATGACAAAATGCGGAACTGAAGGTTAATTAATTAACCAAGAATTACTAGAGTGATCAAAATTACGATTGTCTAATCTTTCTCTTCAGCTTTCAAGCCCGCCAGATGAAGAAGGTGGACAACCAAGCCCAGTCGACGCTGGTGGAACTAACCATGTGTCGGAACCCCATTCAGACCCACGGTCTGTCTCCAACGACCTCTGGTGAGGAGATCGGAAACAATTACGGATTGTCCCAGGAGAGTAGGGTGGCTTCAGAACCTGTCCGTGGGATCCAGAACGCGGTGGTTGGACCATCGGGGAATCTCTACGAAGTTCTGATCAAACCGAAAGCTTCGACGCAACGATACTAAGGAAGAACAAACAATACCAAGTGAATTCACAAAAGGATTAGCGATTAGCAGAATTCTTCACAGCTTTCAGTCATTCTTGCTTGACATGAACTGGTGTTAAAATAATTAACATTATTACGTGAATGTACATAGTTACATGTTATATAGGGACCTGCTAACCATACATTTTTAGTTGAATCGAAGCTCAAATCGAATCAGGGTTTTTGGTAAAAGTTCGAATTCGAATCGAATCTTGAATCGAATCAACGGGTACCAATTTGATATCCATGTAGCGTGTCGGTCTACTTGATAGTACAGGCGTACTACAGTAACCAAGTTATCAATAATTTATATCAACGTAGGCCTAATAACTTGTCAGCAGTTTCAAATCAATTAAACTAAAAAATAAGTTAATTAACAGAATTAAAATAACAAATATTTAAAAAAAATTGAAACCAATTACACTAGGCCTACTCTGTTCTAGTTCCATTTTCATTCAATCTAGTCACGCTCTTTAATTACGTTCACTAATTCACGAAGCTAGGCCTAATCATTTTTCGAATCATGACGTCATTTTCAAATCGAATCAAATACTGCCGTCCGATTCGCTTTTTTCCCGAATCGAATGTCGAAGCTTTGCGGGTCTCTATTGTTATATAAAGGCTAGGAGTATACTTACATGTTCCTTTGAATGAGTCCACTCTTGACTTGTAATTTGGAAGAGGCATGCATCAAATTAGAATCTAGATATAGCCTACCAGGAAATTTAATCGCTTATTTTAAGCCATTTGAACGTTCTGTTCTACAGTCTCAATAATTATTTTCCATCCTTACCGTTGCGAGTTCGCATTTTCTACCGTGACGACCATAAAAAACAAAAAAAGCGAGAACGACTCTTGTCTCTTAAAGAAGTTAAGGGTGAATTATTACGGATGTATCTCTCTACGATTCGTCCCAGAATTAAACTGTTACGCCGAAGCCACCAGGCACAAATTTTACACTAAGCTAGACGTTTATCTAGGCCAGCGTTTCCCAAACTGTGGGTCGCGACCCACTGGTGGGTCGCGAGCCGATTTTTGGTGGGTCGCGAAAAGTTTTTGAAATGTGATTTTTCTTTACTTATAACTCGAGAACCTACTGGCAGTAGGAGGTTCGTCCAGTTGCAGCGAGAAACTAGCACGTTCTCACCGTCATAACTTGACTAATATACGCACACATATGCACAGACTTCCACTCTCAGCTGCAGAATGACCGCTAGCATCAGCTAATTTTACAGCTTTGTGCGTCTATGCACAGCAACTGTGCAAACGCGTGGGTATGATAAGCCCTGTGGTCAGCGCGTAGCCTGGTGCAGACTAAAGTCAAGGCCGTTGCAATGGCGCTTTTTTGAAAAGCTGTGCGAAGAATTAGGAAGGGTCCATAAATCACTTCTTCTGCATGCACACTCACCTCTTGCTATCTCTCCACAGGTCTTCCGTTCAAAACAGGAAACACTGCTCTTTCACAAATCCTATCCTGATTCATTCTCTTCCACTTACCTCCCTCGCTGTTTCAACCCCTAACACCACCATCCTTAGCCGTATGACTGTCTGCCTGATTGACACCTTTGGATCTTGACATGGAACCGATTTCACCCACCCACCCCGCCTACCGATTGTGATTTTATAGAGCGCCGGTGATTAAGCTGGTTCCCGCGACTTCGCTTTTGTGGGCACTGTAGAAATTTCGAGATTACGATTACGATTAGGGGACCTACGTTGGCTGTCGAGGGGTAAAGTGCCAGCAAAACTTCGCCGTGTTCTGGACGAAAAGTGATTTAGCGAAATCGTTGCGCGACAACGAATTTGTTCTAAAGCTTAATTAGGTAGTTGGCAGACATAGGCCTATTTTCGTTAACGAACTGAATTTGTATTTACACGAAACGGAAGGAGCCGATATATTTGCAGTTCATGACAAAGTTCAAAGTTTCATCAAAAACTTGGTTTGTGGGGGAAGAACATTGAAGACCGTAAGTAGTAGGCCCTATGGATGTTTTTGCGACATTTGAAACCTTTATAATCGAAAAAAGTGCGAAACTAGCTGATGGCAATTACCGAGATCTCTGCACATTTGCACGCGTTGAAAGAGAATTTAATTTTTCTTTGAAGAATCGAAAAACTGAGCGAAAGAACTGGATTGCGAATCCGTTTCAGGGCGGCGTTGGTCGGCGTGCTCTTCGGTTTTCTTCTGGGGAGAACTGTTAGTCCCTCGGACTCGCTCCACAATTAGGCAACGCCAGGCTTTCTCTACTGCTGGGCCCTCCATTTGGAATGGTCTTCCGTTAGAGATTCGTCTACTCTCCAGGGGTATATAACACGTCTGCTTGTTACCAGCTGCTCAAGTCTAATCTCTATTGCCGTGGCTGCCTGGCTGGGCTGGGAGCGCTTCATAGTGGGTTTCTTGAAGGTGCGCTATATTAAATTTATGAATGAATGAATGAATGGACGGGATATGAACAAAGGCCGACGAAGAACTCATCGATCTGTCCGAATACACATCGTTAAAACCGAATTTTAACCGCAGGAAATTGGTGGTGGGTCGCGATAGATTGTCGTCCTAAAAAATTAGGTCGCGGTGCTAAAAAGTTTGGGAAACGCTGATCTAGGCTATCTGTAGGAAATAGTTGCTGTCGAAATGCAATGAAAATGCTGTTGTTCACTTACATTGTCTTTGTGTATTACACTTCAATGCTAAAGTATGTAGGCCCTATTTGTAATGTGAAGTGCAAATAACTTATATGCAGAGTTTGAAATTTTAAAATTTAAGATTTAAATATTATCCTCGACTTGACTCGATTATGAAATATTTTACTTACTACGTTTTAGGCTGCGTCACACAATTACCCACGTGATATAATGACGTAATTCTGTGTTAACACACAACTACCGTATTAACCTGCAAATTATATATCTATACATATAGTTTCTTAATATGCAAATTTGTCCGTCGTAGGAGGCTACGTCACAAACGGCTTCTGTTCTATTGTGAAACCGTTTGTGACGTCAGTACTGTCGTCTTGACGACGGCGGTCTTGACGACGGCCTGGACGACGGCGATCAACGACCAACGATATACACTGCCGTCATAATTATGACGGGCAAATAGCCTACACTAGTAATAATAATAATGATCTATACATATAGTTTCCTTACGTGTGTCCGTCGTAGGACGCTACGTCACAAACGGGTTCTGCTCTATTGTGAAACATAAACCGTTTGTCTTGACGACGGCGATAACCAACGATACATATAGGCCTATAATATGACGTCATAATATGACGGGCAAATACACTAATAATAATAATAATAATCTTCGTTTAATATATCTTCAAACTGACAATTACGCAGTATGATTACAAATCATTATGAACGGATGATCACAAGTTATTACAGGAGTCGAATTTTAACTTTATATGGCAGCCTTGCAAGGCGCCCATCACGTCCAACATCTCATTTTTCACAATATATGATCCTCTTGTATTGGCGCTTTGTATTACAGTGAAAGCTGTAGAGATAGGGCCTACTTTTTTCAGTTTTACGGTGAAAATGAAGAGATTAAGATGCGTTAAATTACACAGACTACTAAAATAACTTATCTCAGCAATCTTGAACAGTTTAAAGTTTCTTGAACTAACTGTAAACTAGACACTGCAAGTCCTCTACTGCCGTCTTATTTGTTGAGCTGCTACTAATTTCTTTACCGTACTGTAGGAGATTCCCTTGTATCTGACAGCGTGGCTTACTGCTTACATGAATATAACAGGGCCTAAGATCGCGTGTCATCTGACACGAGGTGTGCAGTTGACATTGTTCAGTGTGCAGTTGACTTTTCTGGAGTGTGCACTGTGTTGTATGAATTTTTGAGAGATTAGCTCAAGTCAACCAAACACGATATTATTATGATAGGCCTACCTGAAAATTTAGTTACCAGTTCAATTACAGTTTGACAGTTTGAGCAAGAGTGTGCAATTGAAATTCATGAGTAATTTAGGTACTGGAATATAAGAATGCAACAGTCTTCAGCAATTTTGACCATGGAACTACAGTCCAAGTCGACAAAAGTCGACCAAGTCGATCGTTTATTTACCAAGTCAATCAAGTCGACGAGAAGTCGACTAACCCAAGTCAATCGTAGCACTCGACTCGATCGATCACACGGTATAGGCCTACTCCCTCGCCTCTTCAATTCTGAACACCATCTACCGTAGTCGTCTGACTGCCTGCCTGACCCTATGGATCTTGACCTGGAACAGTTTCAGACCTTACCTGGCTATCGATTTTGTTTTGACTGAGCGCCTGTGAATAAGCTAGTTCCCACGACTTCGTCCTCTCGAGATTAAGATTACCTCATTATTATGCGTGACGCAATGCTTCTGTTATGACGTAGTTACTGCTGAAGTATCTTTGCGTTTTATGAACTCCCAGTTGGATTGCTTAATTGGTAGTTTAGCCATTTAGTGTTAATTAATGCAGACGCCTGGTAAATCTGAAAATGACGACGGATGGGTTGACGGTGGTGCGGAAAAGAAAGATGGTAAATCCATGGTTTCGCTTCGATCCGTTTGAGTCGATCATGAGGTAAGATCTACCACTGATAAATTAATGGTAAACCATCGATACGTTGAGATCCAGTTCAGTTGATCATGACTCATGAGGTAAGATCTACCACTGATAAATAAATGGTTAAACCATCGATAAGTTTCGATCCAGTTCAGTTTGAGTTCAGTCGATCATGAGGTACGATCTACCACTAATTGTTGCTTTGTTGATAATGAAGAAGAAAAAGAAGATGGATGAAGATAGAGATGATAATGGTGACGATGACGATGTGTCCTTGACCTTCGCAGTCTTTTGACCTTGAAGGAAAGGTGGCCTTGCGGCGATGGATCGGATGAATCATCGAGTGATCGATATGCTTCGCGAGAGAATGAAACAAAGCCGGAAACGGATCGAGGACAACCGGATGTGCGAAAGAACCAGAGCGGACGTTGTCGCGGGGCTCCCTGGTACCAACAACATGGCGTCAAAACAGGCAAGTATGCGGAGTTAATATATCAAGTATGTCTGTACCTGTAAGTACTCTCATACTCGGTCATCATCGTAATCGTCGTCGTCGTTGTCATCATCATCATCGTCGTCGTCATCAACGTCGTCGTCATCGTTATCATCAACCTTTCAAGATGCCCCTGTAAAATATTTGATTAATTGTCTATTTCAGGAGATGCGAAGGATGTCGACACATGAAGAGATTTTCAAGGTAGCCATAGCGGATTGGTCCGCACTAATTAGGCCTAATTAATAGGCGCCTAAATATTTAGGCCTAAATAAATAGGCGAAATCGTTTGACTATTACACGTATTAAGATAGCTATCCCGTGCCGAGTATGTACATTCTTTAGGGATTTCTCCTGTCCCTCTCTCTCTCTCTCCCTTTCCTTCTCTCTCTTTCTGTCTCTGTCTCCCTCTCTGTCTGTCTGAGTGTCGGTCTGTCTCTCTCTCTGTCTCTCAGCTCCGAAGTACAGCGCCATATGTCTCTCTTTCTGTCTGTCTCTTTCTTTCTTTCTTTCTTTCTTTTCCTGTTTCTTTATCTCTCTGCCTCTCTCCTTCTCTGAAAAGTAAGAAAAAATCTCGTATTGTTATTCGCGAGACATCGCCGCTGCGGGAACACGTCCGGATGCGTCAATTAGGCCTATAACAATTTTCTATTCGCCACTCATCAATAATTAATGGCCTCTATTCTCTACTCATAAGTCATAAATAAGTAATAACGCTATGTTTTCTACTCATGAATAATTAATACTTTTCTGTTCTCTACTCATAAATAAGTAATGATCCTCTGTCACTACTCATGAATAATTAATGATTTTCTATCGTCTGCTTTCATGAATAAGTAATAGTCATCTGCTTTCCTATTGGTGGCAGCCGTTTCAGCTCTGGATGCGTACCGTCCGTAAGGTCCGTTTGATGACCGTTGCTTATATAGCGCTACGATTCAGCGCGACGGAGATTGGCCTGGCGACAGCCGAGCAGGCGCCTTCCGACGGAAATGACGTCACGTCGGAATCTGTCAAGAAGACCCGGATGGTGAACAAGGCGGCCACCGGGATTAATCTCGCCTTCAGGCCAAGAGATTTCAAAGCGGTCAAAGAGGTATGTAGCTGGCTTGTAGGCTGGTTGGTTTGTGGTTGGCTGGTTATCTGTCTGGCTGGTTGATAGTTTGGTTGGCTGGCTGGTTGGCTATCTGTCTGGCTGGTTGGCTATCTGTTTGGCTGGTTGGCTGGCTGGTTGTTAGGCTGGTTTGGCTGGTAGGCTGGCTAAAAGAATGAGTGTAGGGCTGTTGGCTAGCTCCATTTCTCTATCCCCTTACCTCTTTTGTTGCTCCAAACGCCATCCTCCGTATCCTGTTGAATATCTACCTGCCTTACCCTTCGGATCTTGACCTGGAACCTGACCTGACCTGTCTGTGGATTTCATTTCTACAGAGCACCTTTGCTTATATAGCCAGCCAAGTCTTCCGCGACTTGGCTGGCTTTAGAAATCTCGAGATTAAAACTACGAATGAGTGACTGGATAAATTTAAGAAAACAAAATTAAATCGAATGAAGTGAACTGAAATAAAAGTCAACAGAATAGAATAGAAATTAAAAACAAACCTGAATGAATGAACGGTCGAAGGAACAGATGAATCAATGATGAATGCATTCATATGTACCAGGACCGGCTGTGGTAATACCAGGATCGGCTATGGTAATACCAGGATCGGTTATGGTAATATAATCTAGGCTGTGGTAACACCATGGTAGGGTACCATAATATCATGGCTATACCAGGGTAGTATGTAGTAACAATATATTGGGTTTCGGTGATACCTGGGTCGGCTGTGTTAAAATGAGGGTCGGTTGTGCTAATATCAGGTTAGGCTGTGGTAACAACAGATTCGGAAGTGGTAACACCAGGGTCGGCTGTGGTAACACCAGGATCGGCTGTGACCTGGATCGGCTGTGGTAACACCAGGATCGGCTGTGGTAACACCAGGATGGGCTGTGGTGACACCAGGATCGGCTGTGGTAACACCAGGATCGGCTGTGGTAGTAACAGGGTCGGCTATGGTAACAACAGGATAGGCTGTGGCAATATCATGTGTTCAGTGACCTGGATTCGTTTCCTTTCGTTGCAGACGCGAGTTCCGCCGGCTGTTGTGGCCATTCTGGTCAAGAACCCGGATCAGAGGACACCCGAAGACCTCGCAGCGATCGAGAAGCTCATGATCCGGATGCCTAGCTTCGAAAAGTACAATCGTCCCATGCAGATGGCCATGTTGAAGATCGTCCGCTACTTAAAGTACGGTACTTCTCATGCCTGGCTACCTTAAGGACGGTACTTCTCTTTCATGGTTACCTTAAGTACGGTACTTCGCTTGCATGGTTACCTAAAGTACGGTACTTCTCTTGCATGGTTATCTTAAGTACGATGCTTCTATTACATGGTTACCTAAAGGATGGTATTTATCTTCACTGACATGGTCATCTTAAAGACGGTACTTTTCTTTGCTTCGTTACTTCAAGTATGGTACTGCAGGTACATGTTTACCTCAAGTACGGTGATTTCAACTAGATCTCCTAATTACGGCTTGGTTTTGGTGCGCCATCGGTTGATGCCTTGTGCTTTAGAAAGTTTATACATCGGCGCTATATAAATTATAAATTACAATTACGTTGAATTATGGGATTGATGTCCCATTGGTTATAGCGCTGGTCTTGTAACGTGAAGAGTGCGGGTTCGAGTCTCCTCCTCTGTGTAGAGACAATTACTGTGTACGGACCTTGAGCCAGTTCTTCACTCACAATTGCTCAGCGCCATCAATTGATGCTTGGTCATTAGATAATGACGCTTAGGCCTAATAAATGAATAATTATAATAAGCTAGATAGATGAATACAGTATAGACAGACAGTCTGAGACAGACAGACAGAAGTTCGGATGGACAGACAGACAGATAGGTGGACAGATAGCTAGACAGGCAGACAGACGGACAAATATACCGATACGTAGATAGCCGAGCTTTATCGTTCTTGAGAGTTTCCTCAATGCGCGATATGATATCCAGAGAACTGAACGCCTCTGAAGAGGTGCGTTATAAATTCATCTTCACAATTACAATTACAATGACAAGGTGTGTGTGGCACTTGATTGGAACAGGTGCGAGGGGCGGCGGGTGGTCTTGCGGCGTGGTCACGTGGCCTACAGCATCTATTACATCTATACGGGGTCAGTGAAGGTCATCGTCGATACAGGACACGAGGAGGCTGATGGCACTCCGAAGACCTACTTCGTTCCACTGCGCAAGGGAGCCTGCTTCGGGGTTACTCTCTTTATGTATTCATTGCTATCTGTCTGTCTGTCTGTCTGTCTGTGTCTGTACTATCTGTTTATCTATCTCTCTAACTATCTGTCTTTCTCTCAGTCTGTATGTCTGTCAATCTATCTATCTAGCTGTCTGTCTGTCTGTCTGTCTGTCTGTCTTTCTATCCATTTTCCATTTATCCATCCATCCATCCATCCATCCATTCATCCATCCATCCATCCATCCATCCATCCATCCATCCATCCATCCATCCATCCATCCATCCATCCATTCATCCATCCATCCATCCATCCATCCATCATCCATCCGTCTGTCTATCAATCTATCTATCTATCTATCTATCTATCTATCTATCTATCTATCTATCTATCTATCTATCTATCTATCTATCTATCTATCTATCTATCTATCTATCTATCTATCTATCTATCTATCTATCTATCTATCTATCTATCTATCTATCTATCTATCTATCTATCTATCTATCTATCTATCTGACTATCTGCGGTCTGTCTATATGTCTATATATATATAATTATATATATATATAATTATATATATATATATATGCCTATCTATCTACCTACCTACCTACCTACTTAGTCCAGTCTAGTCCAGTCCAGTGCAGTCCAATCCAATCTAATTCAGTATCTTCCACCATCTAATCCAACCCAATCTGATATGTTCCCTGACTTGAACTGGTCTTCGTTCGATCTGCTGGGCAGGAGGTCGGAGTGATCCGCAGTATGCCAAGGACAGCGACGGTCGTCTGCTCTGAGGACTCTGAGTTCCTCGTCATCGACCGCGAGGCCTACATCGACAACGGACTGGAACTGCTCCAGGAGGAGGAAATGACCACGAGGTTCAACTTCTTCAGGCAGGCTTAGTTATCTAATTAGCTCTTAATTAATTACTTACGAAATTAATTAATCAACGTAGTTGGCTTGTCTTTATTTGTTACATTATTAATAGCAGATGTGCGGGGATGACGAGGACTAACCCAGTTAGGTACATTGGTTAGAAGCATGTTCCATGCTGTTCTAGGTTCGTGCGGTAGTCGGTTCGCATACCGATGGTGGCTGTTTTAGAGATATAAACCTCGGGCTAGCACTGTTCGTACACAGGGACCTTAAATGGCGCGGCACCCTTTCAAGCTGGAAGCGGTGTTGAAGGATCTCACCCGATCAATTCATTGAAAAACTAGCAGGGTCGAGGCCATTATACGGTCGCTACATAAACACGTTTACATTTATATCTAACCTCATTAACTGATGCCTCTCTTTAATTTGATTATGATGATAATCATAATGACGATAATCATTATGATGATGTTGATGATTATGATGATGATGATGATGATGATGATACTGCTGCTGCTGCTGCCTACGATAGTGATGATGATGATGATGATAAAAATGATGACGACGATGATATTGATGATGATCATGATCATTGATCATGATAATGAAAACAACGACGTTTACCACGATGACGACGACGAGGACGATGATGACGACGACGACGATGATGATGATAACGACAACTACGATTATGATAACGACGACTATGGTTATACTGGTAGTAGTACCGTTGATACCTGACGATTGCTTATCTTGCGATTGGTAACAGGGTGTGGTCTCCAATTGTTCGTTGGTCCGATTCAGCGATTCGAGACCTCAGTCTGTCCAGTTACACGGAGGAATACACTTACAACCGACTCATCGTCAAGGACAGCTCCAGAGGTGACATGCTCTGGTTTGTCCTTCAGGTCAGCTCCTCAAGGTCATGACTTGTCCTTCACGTTAACTCCTCAGCGTCATGTTACATCACGTTGCGTTACATTACGGGCGTTATGGTACATTTCATTGCAATGCACTGCGGTACATTACGTCACATTGTATTACGTTACACTGTGTTACATCGCATTACGTTACATTGTGTTATGCTGCATTACGTTACTTGATATCGCATTGCGTTACATTGCATAGCGTTACATTGCGTTACATTGCCGTACGCTACATTACGTTGCATTGCATTACGTTACATTGCGTTACATACCATTGCGTTATATTCCTTTGCATTGCGTTACATTGCATTGCGTTACATTGGAAGTGTGTTTGATGTAACGCAGGGCATCTGCGATGTGATGAGGATAGTTGATGAGGATGCCTGGCAGGAGTCGGTGTCGACGACTGAGGAGAGGAACTTCTGGACGAAGCACTATTCGAGGGCCAGCCGGATGCCGAAGGGATACGCTTCCGCAATTCCAGACATCCTCGAGGACCGGAAGAAGGCGTCCTGTCAGTTCCAGCGGGAGATGTTCACGGAAAAGATATTTCAGGTCCGTGGACTTGTAATTGGCAGTGTAATTTTTAAAATTTATATAACGCCACTTCAAGATACAATGGACGACGATGTTTTAGTTCTGAATGGCATTTTGGGTTTCAATGGTATTTTGGTTTTCAACGATTTTGGGTTGTCAGCGGTATTAGATTGCCAATGGTATTTTGGTTGTCAAAGCCATTTGGTTGTCAATGCTATTTTGGTTGTCAGTGGTATTTAC
>OY744607.1:53202169-53219669 GCA_963556255.1 Allolobophora icterica | reverse complement strand
TGTAATGGTTTAATAATACCTAGGCTATGTCATTGCCTTCTAGATACTGAAGGCCGTAATGCTGATTGTGTGACGTCACAAACTGAGTCCGTCAATTGCTTGAATATTGTATTCACGGGTACCGAAATTAGACGCGTAATCGTAATCGTAAACTCCAAATTTCTAAAGCACCACTCGAAAACTAAGCGCAGAACACCAACGTATTCACGAGCGCTGCGTCAAGTCAGAGAGGTTGTCCAAAGGGTAGCCAAGAGGTCAGAATCCGGTTTCCAACAGATCCAGATCAAGAGAGGAGGCAGAGCAGAGGTGTCTTGGGTCGAGAATTGGAAGTCGGAGTATGAGACAGGGTAGGAATTCTTGAAAAGGTGAGACTGGTTTGAGTGGAAAGCCAGAGGATGATAGATAGAGGAGCCTGAGGCGGATGATGGAGGGTAAGTGGCATTGATATGGAGAAACCAAGATTTCGGGTGGGAGATTGTTCCGAAGCCGTGATGCAGTGTTGGAGAACTTGAGATGAGTAGTTAAGGGGGAGTCGAGAAAGACTTGGACAGAATTACGATCGAGTGGAGCGGGTTGGCTGGATGGTGAGGAGTTTGCAAAATTATAGCAATTCTGAAATTTGATGATATAAACTAGTGTTCAAAACTGACAGAAAATTCCAGAAGAAATAACAGAAACTTTAATTACATTCTATGAGATATTATACACTTTTTACAAAGTCCTGTAAGTTCTATACATAGTCCTATATAATTTATTACATTCTATGAGATATTATACACTTTTTACAAAGTTCTGTAAGTTCTATACATATATAAGTTCTATATGAGTTTGCGCTCGATAGTGTAGTGGTTAGGGTGCTGGACTGTCAATCAAGATGTCGGGGTTCAAATCCTCACCAGGGCAGAGTTGGTTCGAGATTTATACCCCACCTGTGCCCTTAACCTACTCAGCTATAATGAGCACACAAACCCTACACTGTTGGTGGGAAGATGAGGCCGTGAGGGCGAGGCTAAGAAAATGAAGTCGCTAACACTGCATACCCATGAATGCCTCAGGACTAGCTTCCAGGATTGCTCTTCTTCTTCTAAAAGTTCAAGGATCATAATTTCACATTGCCGAGATGTAGAACTGTAAACATTAGTTATGCCTTTAGTGTTGACAATTTACGCTTACTTTTGCTTTTTGCTCCCTTACAGATATTACTAGCATCATTCAATTTTTTGCAGTAGTTGTTAAGCAAGATATTGGCCATTTTGCTAGCAATGACATGGACAAAGTCTGAAAATTTATGTCCACAATCACAAACACTATTTATAAATGAATACTGTAAAAAGCTTTTCTTAGATACAGAAATAAGAACTTTCTTCTGATTTGATGCACTAAGAAACTGTTGTTCATAAGCTGCTGACACCAAACACTGGAATATACAAAATACTTTTACCACAACATCAACCAATTCTTGTGTTGGCCAAGTCAGACCTCCTCTGTCCAGTGTTTCCAGATAAGAAAAAACTGTGCCTGTAGTGTCACATGCCATCGCATCCGCTGACACCAAGGCAGCTACACAAAGTCCACATGCAACAGACCTCTTAATCTTGCTACCAATATACCCCGCAAGAAAAACAACAACATGCATTTCAGGATCTGAGACACTTATTAAAGTGCAGTCACACAGCACTCCTTCAAAAGCACTTATATCACATTCCATCACATTGTCTGACTTTTCCTCCAGAAAAAATCATTTGCAAATTTCATAATTGACACTTTGCCCTTTGATGCAGAATTGATGTGCAGTATACTGCTAAGCTTTAACTTTTTCTCACATTCCATGATTTCACGCACAGAAACATGAAAATTAGTGCCAGCTAGTCGCCTGTACTGTGAAAATCTGTATTCTAAGAAATCAGTTTGAAATTTGCCAGTAAGAACATATTTAAAGTCAAGACTTTCCAGGAGATATCTGACTAGACAAATCATGGACTTCAAAGTATGTTGCAGAGCAAATGCAGTTTCTCTTGTTAACATTCCATTCCTATTGCCAGTGCTTGCGTCCCACTTTTGAAGCCATTGAACAACACTATCAAAATACAGTAACTGGTGGTCATCGACTTTTCTTACAGGGTCACATTTCTCATCACGAAGATTTCTACCTTTGAAAGGATGTTTAACATTTAGCATTTTCCACAGTGACACAATTATATCAACAAATACCAGTGTATCATCAACAGTAGCTTTGTTGCAATTAGGATGCTGCTGCTGTGAAAACAATTTCAGTGCAGCTACCACTTTCTCATTGAATATACACAACATCAGTGGCACACTTTGCCGTTCAGTGTTTGATGGGTTCAATGCCTTATATGATAAGGATGGT
This sequence comes from Allolobophora icterica, assembly GCA_963556255.1. Lineage (NCBI taxonomy): Eukaryota > Metazoa > Annelida > Clitellata > Crassiclitellata > Lumbricidae > Allolobophora > Allolobophora icterica. The sequence goes on along the minus strand of OY744607.1, from coordinate 53,217,298 downwards.
GCAAGTTTAACAAGATTGTTCTTTTCATTCATATGCAACTGCTTCAAAACGTTAAACTTTGCTTTGCGAATCAGGTTTGCATCTAGCATGTCAGGAAAAATTAATGTCTGGTCACTGTCTTTCTGGTTGATCCAATTATTTCTGATACATTTGAATAAATGCACAGTGTCAAACAGAAAAAACAGTTTCCTACTGTTATCACATGGGTGGTCTATACAAGGCTGCAACAAACCACCACATAGCAACTTAAACATATTGCCATTAACTCGATTATTATCAGAAATCAGACAAACAGTCCTAAAACCTGCCTTTTCAACCATTCTTATGACATGCATGGTTATGTCTTTCAGATAAGGTGCAGTTAAGTTCTTAACAGGCACTAAGGCGGCTATATCTTTTCTGTGAGACAATATTGAGCAAATCATAAATGCTTGCACAGTGGTTGCCTGGGTCATGTCACAGTTTGCAGCAAAGCCCTTAACTGTTCCACCCTTGTATGAAACTTTAGGCTCAACATAGATCTCATCAAGCAGCATAGTCACGTAACGTTCATGTGGCTCAAGCAGCTGACATTTTTTTGTCAGATAAGTTATGTGAGCATTGCAATCAGTACCAGGTTCGACAGTAAAGCAGGATGAAAGTTTACGTAAATGAACAGGGTGGGGTAACATCAGTGTACTGTCACGTAAGAACCCATATGCAGAAGGTGACAGCGAAAATACCTGAAATGCCCAGTGTAAGTAATCACCACAGTACTTCCTTTTGCATTGCTGTAATAATTCCAACTGCTGGATAACATGTTGAACAACACGAATGCACTTAACTTTACTTATAATAATGTTGCTACCATCTTCAACATCAGCATCACTAGCACCATCATCTTCAGGATCTCTGCTACTGATAAGTGAACATTGTTGCTCACATATATCATGCAACAGAACTAAAGCCATATCTACTTTACCTCTGAAGTCAACCTTTCCACTTTCCCATCCCTGATAATGACTTAGAAGACTAGTCAATTTGGAATAAGAATCAAGTTTTCCATTATCACCTATCACCCACTCCAAGTTTCTGTCAAGTTTCTGTCATCTACCCTATATCCCCCACAGAAAATGATGACAGACAACACATCAGTTACACGAATACTTACTCTAATGCAAGGCACATCAGATACATCTAGAATATAGCACAACAAGCAACTGTCAGTCACCTTAAAGTTCCACAGTGAAGACTGTGGAATGTGTTTCATAAAGTTCATGCAAAGTTCCTGAAATGTTGTAATACTGTCAAGATTTAGCCACTGTTGTAGTGTCTGATCATCCCTTGTCTGCATCTCAGAATGTCTATCTTCTGGCTTTCTTCTCTTCATGGGAGGTTCTGATGACAAATATGATGGACAGTTGTGAAAAATAGATGGGTACGCATCTCTTGCTAGCTTTGGAAACTTTCGTGGCACAATGAGTACAGATCCATCAGGACGTGTGGCAGTGTCCTCTCTGACGATAAATTCTTCAGCAAAGTGTTTAATGCATATTACCGTATTGAGGTTCAGCGGAAAATTGTCCTTTGGTCGCGGAATCCGTCGCAACCAGTTTTGTAGTTTGCCATCGTTTCCTTTACACTCATTGAGTATGCTAAACGACGAAGTATAATCTGATTTCTCGTTCTTGCGAGTGTAGTTAGAATTACATCCTGTTACACAACAATGACGAGGCATTCTCCAAATTTGAACAAGTTAAATCCTTTGAAAGTCAGACGAACGGATTTTAGTGTAACTCAAAGATCTATGTAAGCCAGTGGTTTTCAACCGGGGTTCCGCGGACCCCAGGGGTTCCGCGGGCGTCGGCCAGGGGTTCCGCGACAGCTGTCTTAAATTTAAAAACCACCAACTGATTTCACACAAGAATGATCAAATAACCGAATTCTTCACAGCTTTCCTGCTGCATGCTAAACACAATTCTATGTTAACATAGGTAACATTATTACGGTAGTGCATCGTTGCATTTTATATTTGCATTGCATTTTTACGCGGGTAAACGGCTTGGTAGGCGAACCAGGCGCTCTGATATAGCCAATTCCTCTTGGCGTGAAATTGGTTTAATTACCCCCGACCTGTTCCCGTTTGGGATAGAGGGAGGATGTGCCAAAAATAGCCCTGAATTGCTGAGATTACCTTGGGTCGAGCCGAGTGCCAACCACTTGGTGCAGTTGTGATTGCACCGTGTTAACTGACCGTTGTGTAGAACCTCGTATGTAGCCGGGGCGGAGGACTGGCACATACCATTACAGACGTTGGTAGGACCACGAGAGAGGACCAAGGGGAGAGAGGTAGGTACCCTAGAGTGTACCGGAAACTGCTATGCGGCCGCCTGTAAGCGAATTGTTGTTGGTCCGTTGTTGCCGTTCTGTTGCGTGCAGGACGAAATCTGGAATCCACGACCCCCAGGGGAGAAGAAGTGGGCTCACTATTGCCTACTTGGAACTAGCGATGGAAGCTGTATCGAGGCACTCCGTGGACGAGTGTCCCACTACCCGTCAATGCGGGAAGGGTCTGGAGAGGGTAGTGATCAGAGAAACTTGTCCCCTACCACTACTCCCGTAACAGGGGTACCCGGAGTGGCCACCTACGTCGTGCCTTAAATGTCAAAGTGAAGAAGTTAAAAAAAACTCAAGGGTAAAAGCGGTAGTGACTAGTAGGTCTATTCTCTTAAGGATAATTCAAGTTAAGGAAATTTTGGAAGTTAATTACTTACAGCCCTGCAGCGTTTCTATAACTCTTCTATCCATCTGTCAGAATTAGTTGCCGGCACAATACAGTAAAATACATGTTGTTTACCGACATTGTTTCAGTGCACTACTCTCGAGTGCTAGACTAAAGTATGTATTTATAATAGCCTGCACCAGAGATGCAAAAAACTTATATTACAAGTTTAACATTCTAAAATTTAAACATTATCCCAACAATACAAGTTACAATTACTTGAATTTCTTGGAAAAATGGACGGCTAAAACGCCCCGGGGTTCCGCGAGCAAATGAGTGCTTGTGTAGGGTTCCGTCACTACAAAAAGGTTGAAAACCACTGATGTAAGCAGACGATAGAATCCGATTCAAGCGTTCGAAAGTTCAATTATTAATACTTTTAAGTTCTAGTAAATAATAGGAATGCGTAACATGATTAAAATCTCACTAACTGACATTAAATTTGCAACGATATTCCAAGTTTTACGCAAGGAAATTAAAATATTAATCAAAATCGCTTTACGTGTTGACACGCTTATAGTGAAACGAAGAGGGACTCAACGTGTGACGTCACAAGCCTAACTTTAGGCAGCATTACGGCCTTCAGTATCTAGAAGGCAATGGCTATGTTTAAAGGACCGTATACTACTACTACGACTATAACCACTACAACGACGACGACGACCACTACCACTACTACTGCTACCACTACTACTACTACTACTACTACTACTACTACTACTACTACTACTACTACTACTACTACTACTACTACTACTACTACTACTACTACTACTACTACTACTACTACTACTACTACTACTACTACTACTACTACTACTACTACTAAGTACTTGTAAATAATAATAATATATCTACACATAAAAAACAGGAAAAATACGCATATTATAAAAGAAACTTATGATGGTAATAATAGACCCATTTATTTAATAGTAAACGATTGTGGTGCTTATGATAATGATGCCAATGATGGTAGTGGTGGTGGTGGTGGTGGTGGTGGTGGTGATGATGATGATGATGATGATGATGATGATGATGATGATGATGATGATGATGATGATGATGATGATGATGAGCGAAGGCCACAGTCATTGTACTGTTTCATTCAGACAACCTCCCGCTTGCTACGCTGGTATCTCCTGATATTAGAGGCTAACAAAGGGTACGTCCTTAAGAACGTACTGTTCATTTGTTGAAACCTCAGTAGAGATCGCTACGCTGAGGTTTACAACTCGGAATCAAACCGTCGACTTAACGACTTTTTTCCCACCAGTGCTCTGCTTCCAGTTGGGTCAAGGGTGACGGACTATATCGAGTTTATAGGTCAAGTCGGGTCAGTTTGTAGGTCATCTGTCCTCAGTCTTTTTTAGACGGTTGTTAATCGTTCCAGTTCGCTGCAGTTGGCAAACAAGGTCAGTGTGTGGGATTGTGCGTTCGTTCGTTCGTTCACTCATTCATTCATTCATTCATTCATTCATTTATTCATTCAATCATTCACCAATTCCATGTATGTTGTAATCTGCTCTACAAACTTCTTTAACGCTACTGTGGTAAACAGCGTTGCTATGGAAATTTTTATACCAATAAGTGAAAGAGATGAAAGAGCACATATTGCGTAGGTGGTGATGATGATTACTGTGATAATGATGATGATGATGATGATTACGGTGGTGATGACGCTGACAACGATGGTGATAATGATGATGATGACGACTATGGTGCTGCTGCTGCTGCTGATGATGATGATGAAGATGATGGTGATTACGATGATGATGATGATGGTGATGATGATGATAATGATGATGAAGACAGGGCAATACGCACCTATGCGCATATTTCGATAATTTGTTTTCCATTTTTTCTCATAAAAAAAGACCTTAATAATTGTTGTTTTCATCTGACTCACGCGTTGCTGCCCCACTTAGAGATACTGACAGAGATACAGATAGAGATACACACAGCTACATAGAGAACGGGCGAGTCATTCGATTGGCAATTGGATTGGCAAAGACACGGCAAGAATTTTATCAGCGCCAATTATGTCTGCGTGCCTTCTGCGCCCGAGGACACCTCGAAAATAACCCAGATACAGAACGATACATAGAGATACAGATGAATACAGATACACAGAGACTTACGGAGATATATAGAGATACACAGAGACACATGATGATACATAGAGATAAATGTAGATATAGGTGGAGATACATAGAGACAGATGAATACCGATACACCGAGACTACGGAGATATATAGAGATACAAAGACACATGCTGATAGAGATAGACATAGAGATACATGGAGATATAGGTGGAGATACATAGAGATATGTAGAGACACACGAGAGATACATAGAGATACACAAAGACACATGATGATATATAGATATATGTGCAGATATAGATAGAAATACACAGAGACACACGAGACACATTGTGATACATAAAGATACATGCAGAATTGCATACATAGATAAAGATACATAGAGATACACAGAGATATATGGTAATACATCGAGATACACAGACTCACAAAGACACAGGATTATACTTAGCAGCACATGCAGATACATGAAGATATGCAAAGACACACGGGAGATATAAAGAGAGACATAGAGATACATATACACTGTGTCACGATGAAAAGTAGACCCCAAGAAAAAGTGTCATAACTCGGTCAAAACTTTGAGCATTTGCGTGAAATTTTAAAGCAACAACAGTAGCCATATTACTAACAAATCGTAACGCCGTTTGGAAATGTTGGTGAGTGTGTCAAGTTTATCAACGTTTAAGACGCAGTACTGAAAAGAGGAAATTTCCAACACACAAGAGCCATAAGGAAGTGAAGTTCAGCTACAGCTGGTGTTCAAAATGTCATCGTTGATCACGTGGTCAAACAGCTGCCACTCTTCAATCAGACGCGAAATTCAAATCTGGAGTGTACTGGAGGAGCGCGTTTATCGTTCCCGCATTCGTGACGTCGATCACCATCGATCAGAGTGGCAGCAGCTGCTGTTTGACCACGTGATCATCGACCAGGCCATCAAACAATGGCGTCCACGTCTACCGTCGTGTGTCCGTAAACAAAGAGGACATTTTGAACACCAGCTGTAGCTGAACTTCACTTCCTTATGGCTCTTGTATGTTGTAAATTTCCTCTTTTCAGTACTGCATCTCAAACGTTCAAAAGTTGGAAAAGAAGGAGGGAGGTAGCCAAGACGAACCAACTTACGAATAATTGCACCCAAATGATCTAATTCCTGCTTGTTGGCCAAGACGAACCAACTTACGAATAATTGCACCCAAATGATCTAATTCCTGCTTGTTGGCAAAGCCTAACCATACCTGGGAACAGTATAACATACGATTGCAGTGGTGGCCCGTATCACATCATGGAGCCTGGGGCCCGAGAGCCCATGTGAAATCAAGATACGATGAGCGTAAAGGGATTGTTTAGCCTTTATGCTCAGTTTTTGGATATATGGAGAAAATCCAAACTTTTCGGTTATTTCAATGTATATATATACATGTATATATTATGAGCATCTACTGAATATCGAACTCCACCAGTGCCCGTACTCTGGTAGTGCCAGTCCCATGCATGGAAATAAGAGGGGGCGAAGCTAATCATCTTTGTTATGACCTAGTCTCATTGGACTGTAACTAACCAAACCAATGTGGTCGACGAATGCTCAAACCGCTTACGGAAATAAAAGTTTTATTTCATAAAATAATAATATGATTTTGTTCTCGGATTAGGTTGGATGATTTAACTGTGATTATGTAGCGCCAGTATGTCTCTCTCGATTTCAAAATATATACACGCTGGTCATGCAATTATATAGCACAAGTTGATAAAGCGCGGTCTGGCGATGGAAGTTGGAAGTTGCGTCGTCTGACGGTGGTTAAGGCTGAAAGCATTTCCTCATCAAATTATGACGCTAAGGATGTCTATTTGTATGTGTATGTGTGTGTATGTGTTGCGTATATGTGCATGTATGTGTGTGTGTGTATTTGTGTATGTATGTGTGTTTGTGAATAATGCATGTATTTATGTGTGCATGTTTCTCTGTATGTACGTATACATGTGTTTATGTATTTGTATGTATGTGTACGGATGAGTATATAGGTCTATGTATATGTATGTGCATACATGTTTGTATGTGTATGTATGCATGCGTATATATATATATACACCTACGGATGTAGCTGTATATTAGTCTGTACGGTAGTATACGACTGTGACGAATGCACTGTATCTATAGCAGTTGATTTCGTCTTAGCCGATGGGTCTTTAACGGCAGCGAAAGTTTCAGAAACTTTTCTGTACCGTGGCTTAGCCAAGGCCGCGTTAAACGAGTCCCGTGTTATTCACTCCCTCGCTGGTCCCCGTTTCGTTCAGTGCGGGCCTCAGGGTCTACCTTTTAGGCCTTTTCTGTTAGGCCCACGACGTAGGCCCACACAAAGGCAGTGATGAAGCCGCATTCCGTCGAGACAGGCCGATGATGTATGTACGTAACATCGATGTAAACAGTGAAAGAGTATTGTTGGCCGTGAAGGAGTACAGGTAAGCATGTCGTATGCTTGCGTCTGTTTGTTTGTTTGTGTGTGTATTTTTTATGCGTGTTTGCATGCGTGCGTTTGGGATGTGTGTGTATATGTGTGTGTACGTGTGTTTGCGTGCGTGTGTGTGTGCCATGGTAATGGATTTGGGAGATGTATGCACCGCCCGTTTTAGGGTCTCGTCTAAGACGATCATTGGCTGTTTCACGTTTTGTCTGCTTATTTGTTTGTCTGTTTGTCTGTCTGTCCGTCCGTCTGTCTGTCTATCTGTTCATCTATCTGTGTCTCTGTTCAGCAGTCTGTCTCTCTATTTAAGCTTGCCTTGAACCTTTACAGTGTCACTCACCATCGAGTCAGTAATCAGAATAATTAGGATGATTACCACCAGCTCCACCTTTCCTACCACAAATACCACCGCTGCTACCATGCACTATCATAAAACAACATAAATGTCATAGCACTCAATTACTACGTTATTACACCGATGGCGCGTAGACAGTTGTTGCATGGATAGGCAACGAATAATTAACAACTCGTAATTGTAATTAGGAACTTCTATTGCACTGGTGTCTAATGCACAAGGCATCAACCAATGGCGCACCAAAACCAAACCGTAATCAGGTATATATCCAGAATTATATCAGTCCGTAAGACAGAGAGGCAGCCTATAGTGTATAAGCAATTTGAAACCGAAAAGCTTGTTCACCAAGCGCATTTCTGGTATTAGACACGACCAGACAAAGGCATTCAGGTGACCTTGTTGAATAATGACAAGTCTGTTGGAAAAGGATTGCAATTAATTACTGTTGTCGGCCTGAGTTGAATGTTTTCTAAACTATGAGCCCCAATTTGAAAGAAATCATTTCCTGAACAGAGAGCCAATGCACGGATTTAAACATAGGGGTTTTTTGTTCAAATTTTTATTCATTCATTCATTCAGAGCATTTATATAGCGCCACTCCAAGGTAAATACCAGAGACACTTCTTAAATACTTTGGTCCGCGAGCTATGACTAGAAAAAATAAGGGTCCCTGGTCCAAAAAGTGTGAAAACAAGTGTATTACTACTTCAAGTTCGGGCCGTACGAAAACTGCTGCGTTGTGCGGTTCAGCTACTAAATGAGGCTTAATTAAGCATCGTTTATGCAGACTGTCGACTCTTTTTATACAGCTTGTACACATTGTGTTGGTTCTGTGCACGTTTTTTTGTACGCGGTTTAATGTAACGATTGAATTAGAGACTGCTGATAAAATTATATGCGCGAGGCGAAGTTGTTTGAATTCATTTTCGACGGAGTTTCAAAGGTTTAGATGCAAATTAAGCGCTGTGGGGGATTATAGGGAGAGATAGCGAGACAGAGACAGAGGTAAGAAGAGATACAGAGGCAGGGATCAAAAGAGACAAAGGTGTGGTCAGAAGGAGAGCCAGAATGAACGAATGAATGAATGAACGAACGAACGAACGAATGAATGAATAAATGAATGAAAGGATGAATGAATGCATGGATGTATTAACGAATGAATGAACAAATGGATGAATGAATGAATGAATGAATGAATATACGAATGAATGAATGAATGAATGAAAAATATGAACACTGACTGAACGCTATATTGAGAGTGACAGAATCAGTGATGCAAAGACACATATATAGACAGATACATACACGCAGACAGACAGACAGATTGAGAAAGACAAATACAAATACACAATCAGGGCTGCCTTAGTGCGGGCCCGGGTGCTGTGATTACCTATAGCCATCAGCGCGGGGCCCAATCACAAGTATAATAAAAAAATTCTAATGTACTTCCGAAAATGCGGGCCCCTCAAAACTGCGGGCCCGGGTGCTGCAGCACTCTTAGCACCCCCTTAATGCGAGCCTGTACACAATCGTACAAGATAGGTTGCTTCAGTATGACTTCAACGTAACGTGAACACGAGATACAGACAAACAGACACACAGACAGGCAGATAGACAGACAGACAAACAGACATTTGTGACACATTGACTTCTCACTTTATCATATGGTTTCTTTAGCGCTATCGAACCGTGGAAAGAACTTCTGTCAAAGCTAGCCCCAGAACTCCCTACCTGCACCCCCATCGGGGCTTGCAAAACCCCGAACAATGGCCCACTGTGCATCGTCAGCCTCGATAAAACTGTGGCATTTTCCACAATAAACGAGCATTTATGCGTTTCGTCGGCCATTGTGTAGCAATAGTTTACTGCGAGGCTAGAGCGCGTTTTATCTCATCGTTTTGACAGGCTACCCTTTGTGCAGGGGTGCATTGCTGTGTTCGTCCGTAACGCTAGTACATTCTCAGGTGGTAAGGAACCTTAGATAATACAGAATGTAGTGGCGCTAAGTAAATTCGATAATATATTACTTATGTGCCTAATGTGCGGTTTACGAAACGCTTTGATTGACTCTGGGATGGATCCGTTAACTCATCGATCATTTTGTCCTTTCTTCCCTTCTCCCCTCATCCATCTATCCATTCGTCCATCCATCCATCCATCCATCCATCCATCCATCCATCCATCCATCCATCCATCCATCCATCCATCCATCCATCCATCCATCCATCCATCCATCCATCCATCCATCCGTCTGTCTGGTTATTTTCTTTTTACTATTTACTTATTCCTTAGAAATGACGACTTTCTATTCTACTGTTGGACACCACCGGCGACAATCCTCTCTTCCAGTCTTCGACGATCCTCCCACGTACTCCAGAGCACCAGGAGGATTCAGAGGAGGACAAGTGGACAGGAAGGAATCGCTGATCCTGAAGAGGAATCTGCCGGCAAGTCCTCACACTCCTCTGACGCCAAGGAGCTACGGAGATGGTAGGGAACCAGTCAAATCCTGTTCTGATCTATTCTATTGTAGTCTTTTCTTTTGTAGCATATGAAATTCTATTATGTTCTACTCCATTCTATTCTATTCCGTTCTATGCTATTCTGCGCAATTTTATTCTGCACAATTCTGTTATATTCTTTTCTGTTTATACTACTGTGTTCTATCCTATTATGTTCTGTTCTCATTGTGTTCTATTCTATTCTATTCTAGTCTATTCTTTTATATTCTATTATATTACTTTCCAATATATTGTCGTCTTCTCTAGCCTAGTCTATTCTTGTCCATTTTGTTCTAGCCTATTCTAGTGTATTCTAATTTATTCTATTATATTCTGGGCTAGTCTATTCCAGTAGACTCTAGTCTGATCTTTTCTACTCCAATCCAGTCCCGTCTAATCTAATCTAATCTGATCGAATGTAACCTAATTCTTCTGACTCTGTTCTAAGCTAATCTAAGTTAACCTAATATGATCAAACATGATCTCATCTAATTTAATTTAATTTAATTTAATCTAACCTAACTAAGCTAACCTAGCATCACCTAATCTAATCTAAGTTAAGCTAATCTCATGTAATGTCGTTGTCGGGTTGCCTATGATCATAGACTACTGGTCGAAGCGAGGGTTGACAACGGCAAGATCCGGCGAGATCATTGCCAGTGCAACGCTCCGTCGAAACTCCGAGACTCAAAGCAACGCAGACGACAACGTATCCACCCCATTGAGGGGTTCTACACTGCACCCCTCTCGGGCGACATCATTCAGAGCCACGCCTCTGAGCTCGATGACCTCAAGTTCCCCTACGAAGACCTACCACTGGTACGGTACCACCTCGAAAGTCCAGGGACCTGAACAGCTGAGGTCTTCCTCGATGCTGAGGTCTCCAGCGAACTTGAATGCTGGGAAGATCAGAGGAGTAGCAGATTTTGACGATGGAGGACTTTCCAGCTGGCAGGATTCTTTCCAGAAGTTCATCTTCAGCGCTACACCATCAGAGAAGCTGGTAGCAACAGACGACTGGAAGGAGTTCCTTTACCAGGACCAGGAACCGATTTCCCGCAGCCGAATCGGCAGTGGAACGTTTGGACAACGGAACACCCTGACCAGCCTCAGAGGAGATGGAACGGTCTCGAGGAACATCGGATCGCAGCGCGGCTACGTCTCGGACTCTGAGGACTCCTGGAACTGGCTGGAGACGCAGCGAGAGAAACTGACGTCGAAGCGAGCCTTGCAAAACCTCAGCCACCAGCGACTGAACGTAGAAGACCGGATGAATCGGCAGAGCTCTGAGATCGAACAGAAACTCCTGGCCGAGCTGAGGGGCTCACAGTCCAGCCTCAAGGGCCGGGCCTCGGAGTCGGACCTGCGCTACCGGGCCAGGTCGATGGATAACGTCGGGGCAAACACGGATGCCTACGATATTACCTACTCGAAGTTTGGACCGAGTTTCCAGCGTAAGGGAAGTATCCGGAGAAGCCGGGGTTCGGAAACGTCTGATCTTGGAGGACCTGTAGGTACATGGGAAGGGCGTTCTTATCAGACTCTCCCTAAAGGAGCCCGCCTTCAGGGGAATTCGTCATTGGAGAGATCACCTCTGGGGCAAACTCCGTACTCCGCCAGAACTCTTCGGCCAGAGGAGGAAAAATTCAAGCAGTCGTTTGGTGGAGCATCCCCAGGTGGGTTTCTCGGTGTTGAATGTTAATGCTAATGATGATGACAGTGATGAGGAAGAGGAGGGTGATCGCTGATTATGCCGGTGGTGGTTTGATGACGATGATGATAGTGAGGATGATGATGATGATGATGATGATGATGATGATGATGATGATGATGATGATGATGATGATGATGATGATGATGATGATGATGATGATGATGATGATGATGATGATGATGATGATGATGATGATGATAGTGATGAAGAAGAGGAAGAGAATGCTGTTGCTGCTGCTAACGATGCGTTGTTGTTGTAAAGCTGCTGCTGCTGCTGCTGCTGATGCTCATGATGACCATAACTATGATGATGACGACGACAACGATGATAGTGATAATAAAAATGATTATAATGGCGATGATGATGATGACGGCGATGACGATGATGACGACGATGATGAAAATAATGAAAATAAGGGAGGTGGTGATAAGGATGATGATAATTTTTATCTGCTCTGCAGGTGGCCTAAGCTCAGGTCGGCGCCAACTGATGGGAGACAGCGCGAAAAGACGTCAGGTAAATTTCAATTGTCAATATCCAATTGTTCATTTTTGTTTATTGCTATTTCTTTTAATAGTTCATCTTTAATGATCAGTCAAGCATTAATAATTTTATATCCTTGTATTATTATTAGATTTTGCCCTGATGTATACAGGATCCCTCAGGACTTAGACATTAATTAAAAAGAATGAATAGCTGCTTGAAAAGCACGTATTCGTCAATCTGTCAATTCGTATTATTATTATTATTATTATTATTATTATTATTATTATTATTATTATTATTATTATTATTATTATTATTATTATTATTATTATTATTATTATTATTATTATTATTATTATTGTTGTCGTCGTCGTCGTCGTCTTCGTCGTCGTCGTCGTCGTCGTCATCATCATCATCATCATCATCATCATCATCATCATCATCATGCATTTATTAGGCATCGCTATGTAATGACCAAGCGTCAATCGATGGCGCTGAGCAGTTGTGAGTGAAGGACTTGCTTAACACAGTAACTGAGTAACCGTCTCAGGGAAAGAGGATCGAACCCTACTCTCCTTTTTATATGGCAGCGCTCTGACCAATCGACCACCTGTTGGATTGGACGTCGACCTGACTTTATCCTCCATGAAATTGGTCTAGAGACTAGTTTTCTTTTATATATATGCGACAGTGGAAACACTTAGAACATGTATGCCATGGTTTTTTGTGCGATACAGGATGAAGAAGAGGAAGAGATCACGCTTCGACCTATCGGTCCAGGAGTTCAACCGCTGGAGTCACCGGATCGCTCTGCAAAGCCATATCCGGTTCAATCCTTGGGTCGGTAGTCCACCAGTCTCCTGGTCTGATATCATACCATCTCTTCTAAGCCCGTATCGTAATCTAATCCCAATCTGGTACAATCTAACCTAATCTAATGACTTCTATAGCGCCGTAATCATGATGCCAGAAGACATAAATACTGATGGTTGCTTTAAGTCTAGAAGAGGTCTCGACTAATCGTATAGGATTTGCTTTTAAGTAATCTGAGCATTCTGTTCTATTCTAGTCTACGCTAACATATTCCACCTAGTTCCACTTCAGTCTCATCTAGTCCAATCCGTTCTAGTTCATTCCAAAAACGTCTATTCTAATCCAGTTCAGTTCAGTTCAGTTCAAATCAGTTCGCTACAGTTCAATCCAGTTCGATGCATTTATATCAAGTTAAGCCCAGTTCAGTTCGGTCCAATTCTGTTCAATGCAGAGTACAGTTCAATCCAATTTAGTCCAGTTCAGTCTAGACTTATTTATTACATAATTACTAATTAAACTAATTGGTTAAATTGATTAATCTAAATAATTATATTAAATATAATTAAACTTTATGAATTTACTAGATAAACACAAGTCTTCGTCAGGCGTTCCAGCAATTGCCTTAACCCCCGCCACTCCAGTTAATTCCTCCATATCCACCCTTCAGCGCTTCTCTAGCGGAAAACGTTCGACGAGACTCGACGAGACGCTTCCGGTGCTCAACACCGGAACCGGAAGTCCTTCCGTGTCACGCGACGTCCGGTCTAAAGCGGGCGATGACGAGATCGTCGTGGAACAAGCGATCCACCCGGGGGTTTCACTTCCTGCAGGGACTGTACAGAACAACATCCGGTCTGATCGCTCTCGGGACACCTCTTTCGAAGCCTACAGGAACCAAGGTCCTTCGAGGTCCATCGGTTTGGAAGCGGGGCAGCCAAAAACTCTTGTTGGTCCGATCTACACTTCGTCACTGATACAAGGACAACCTGAACAACAACAACAACAGCGACAACAACAGAAACAAGAACCTCGACAACACGAAATGTACGCACAACGCAAAGCAACAGATCAATCTGGAGACTACTCCGGGATAACGAACTGGCAGAATCATCACTCAACCATGGACATCTCCCGTTCCCAACCGGAAGCCCGCAGTGACAGAACCGCACAGGTGACCAAGGACTTCCCGGTGGTACGACAGGACCCAAGGTACCAGACGATCCAAACCTCGGAGAAGATACCCAGAAGGTCCGAGAACCTCACGATTCAACTAGGTCCTGGACAGCTGAACACCACTCACAGTTATAAGGGAGTGGATCAGTTGTCTAACGGACAACAGGCTCAACACCTGCTGACGGAACAACAACAGCTAAAGATTCAGCAACAGATGAAAGAACTGGAGCGACAACAGCTGCAACTGCTACAGCAGCAACAACATTTGCAACAGCAACTGGAGCAAATTGGAATGAAAGTAACGAATATACAACCACATCAGCTGTTCCATCAGCAAGACAGACAACAGGAGCAACAGCTACTACAGTTGAAACCCTTCCAAGTGCAAGAACCGCGGTTGAGCGGGCAACATGATGTACCATTGCAGCAACAGTTCGCGCAACAGAGAACTATTCACGAACAACACCATGTGCAACAGCCACAACTGCAAGACCAACAGTTGAAACGTAGAAATCTCGTGGAACAGCAACCACAGGATGTACAACCGGTTGTCCAAATGGTGTCAAGAGACAACCGATCTCAACTGTCCGGGTTTCAGAAACAACCATTTCGACAAGAAGAACAACACCGGTACGTACAACCGGTTGTCCAGCATGGTCCATCGCCAGACAACCAGGCATTCCAACCGCAAAAACGCGACACTTCCTTCTCCCAAAGCATCCATTCTTTCACCTCTCCTTTTCCACCTCATGGAATGCA
>OY744607.1:53192169-53197169 GCA_963556255.1 Allolobophora icterica | reverse complement strand
CGTTCCTTGTCCGCGATAGTAACACTTACCCCGGATCGTTTGCTTTGGCAGTCAAAGTGGCAACGATTCCTGCCAACGCACCGTTGCAGAAATGTAAGCTTCATTCATTCATGCAGTCAGTCAGTCAGTCAGTCAGTCAGTCAGAGGATTTGTATAGCACCCTCCATGGTACCTATTCTGAGGCGAACCCAGCCCAACTCCGGCAATAAAAAACAGTTTTCTGATGCTTGTTAAGGTGTATGCAGACTCCCTATTTAAAATAAAACATAGATCAGATTGGATAAAAAAAGACTGTGATGGACTGAATTGGACTATAGATTGCCATTCTGTTCTATTCCATTCCATTTTATTCTGCTCGATGCTATTATTTTCTATCCTATTCTGGTATATTCCATTCTATTCCACTCCATCCTATTCTACTTTATTATCTATTCTATCCTATTATCTATTCTATCCTAATCCACTCGTGAATAAGCTGGTGCCCTGCGCTTGGCCTTCTAATGACGCCTTAGAAGTTTGGAGATTACGATTACGAATCCGTTCTACCTTTCTCCATTCCATTCCATCCAATTCCGTTCTAGCAAGTTCTGTTCTGTTCCAATCTCTTGTGGGCTTTTCTTTTCTGTTTTGTTATGGTCTCTTCTAAAACCTACTTTTGTTCAAGCCCAGAATGAACTGTGAACTGTTCAACAACAGGGCATATTATCAGTATCAGCTCAGATAAGATTAAATACGAGGAAAGCCTCTAACTACCGTCCTGCTAGAGCCCATACTAATACACGAGCATTTAGTATAAAATCCTATGGGCCGCAACTTTGGAATTCAATCCCTTCAGATATTCGACTTTTGGCAAATTTATATAAATTTAGAGCTCGACTAAGAATATTCATTACGAACTCCTGATTTACTCACTATTGCCTTGATTTGGGTGAAGAATATACTGAGTGCACATGCCAGCACGTGGGCCTACTCTAGGGTAGTCTCGTAGATATTTAGCCTAGTTAAGTTTAGTTAAGAGGATAATTTCAGGTATGATTATGTCTCCAGCCGGCCCAAGAGTGGGCCTTTATTTTTTGCTCTGTCTATCGGTTTTTCGGATGGAGGAGGCTAAGACAGTCTTAAATCGATGTTGTACTTGAACTATTTAGGTGTCCCTCCCCAGCGGGATTATTAGCCCTTAGGGGTCACCTTTTGCAGCCAATGATGTGTAAGAGTATATCTAATATGAATGTTAACCTGTTACAAGCATTACTGGTCGCAATAAAAGATTGATTGATTGATTGATTGATTGATTGATTGATTGATTGATTGATTGATTGATTGATTGATTGATTGATTGATTGATTGATTGATTGATTGATTGATTGATTGATTGATTGATTGATTGATTGATTGATTGATTGATTGATTGATTGATTGATTGATAAATCAGATCAGATCAGATTAGAATAGATTAGATTAGATTGGATTTAGACTAGATCAGATTAGATCAGACTAGATTAGAATAGAATATATTGGATTAGACTAGACTAGATCAGATCAGATCAGATTAGATTTGTTAATGATATTTTAGACCCTGAGGGAGATGCCTTGGAGGAACTTGTTCGCCACTTTCTCATCGAGCCAACACCGACGGGGGTCCGTCTCAAGGGGTACAAGAACGAATCCGTATTTGGTAAGTCACTTAGTATGGTACGTCATAAAGGTAAGTCGTAAAGGTAAGTCGTAAAGGTAAGTAATAACATCCAGTTAAGTTGAGGTATTTCATAAGATAGCGTAGGAGTGCCTTCAGGTAGCAGCGGGTGAGGCAAGACATAAATCATGATTCGATAAGGTCATTCTTGAGCCAAGTTATGGTAAGGTCAGTGAAAAGGTAAGGTAATATAAGTCATTTTCTCTAACTTTCTCAGATTCCGTTTCTTATGTCCTCTTTTCTTGCATTCTCCGAATTCACGTTTACGGATTCCTCACCGATTTTTGGGGAGGAATTTGAGGACATGACCTACAGCGTGGTAGAACAAGGCTGCTGCATGCATAGTTGTTGTTGATGCTTTCTATAGTTGTCATTGTCAATGTCGTTATCGTCATCATTATTATTTGACGTCGATCACATTCGATATGTACTAATGCTTTCTTTGAGTGACTATTACAGTCACTTTTATCTCGCGATTGCTATTAGTGGTGTTCAATAAACTGATCGATTGGTTGACTAAAATATTGTTTTCAGGAAGCCTAGCAGCACTGATCTATCAACATTCCATAACGCCGCTGTCGTTGCCATGCAGACTCCGCCTACAGACTTCCGGTCAGTCAATCGGTTCATAATTGGCTAGGATAATTAGAACAACGCCACTGGTGTCAGTCCTTAGCCTGGAAAAAGGAGGGGGCGACGTCAACGACCCTGGTAGCCACAAGATGTCGTTAAACACATGAACTACTGCTAGGATAATATTGGTCAACACCTATGGTATGGTATGGTAATTAGGCATGGTAAGTCGTAAGGTGAGGTATATGATGATTACACGACATAATGGCGACGATGATGGTCAAGGAAAAACTTTTATCACAATGATTATGATGATAGTGGAGATGATGCTGATGAAGAAGATTGATGATTATGATAATGGTGATGATGATGATGATGATGATGATGATGATGATGATGATGATGATGATGATGATGATGATGATGATGATGATGATAATGATAATGATAATAATAATAATAATAATAATAATAATAATAATAATAATAATAATAATAATAATAATAATAATAATAATAATAATAATAATAATAATAGTAATAATTATGATAATGATTATGACTGGGATGCTACAGTGACCGACACCCTGGCCGTTTCGTACCTACCTAACACTTCAGTGACCGCGGGTGCAGCGGCTGAGATGGCAGCTAGTCGCAAAAACGCGAAGTACAGTCAGCTCTTGGCTACTTACCACTTTGTCCCCTTGGCCTTCGAAACCATGGGTTCCATAAACAACGACGGCCTGGCCTTTATCACGGCGCTTGGAAAGAGCCTGAGCACCATTTCCGGTGATGCACGAGAAACCTCATACCTCTTCCAACGCCTGACGATGACAATCCAACGCTTCAATGCAGTAGCTTTCCGCAGCACTTTTCCTCTCTCGAATCATGAGGAATAGAGGCCGTTCCAGATGATTTGCATATTTTAATTAATATTTAAGTCCCCAAGGGATCATATGTACCTTGGGGCAACAAAAATAGTAATAATAATAATAATAATAATAATAATAATAATAATAATAATAATAATAATAATAATAATAATAATAATAATAATAATAATAATAATAATAATAATATGATGTTGATAATGATGATGATGACGATGATGATGACGATAACGATGATGATTACGATGAGTTGAGAAATAGAAAGATGCTGGTGCTGATGATGAGATAAAGAGTAAATAATTATGATAATGATTATGACAATACCGTTGGTCGACGATGATAACGATTGACGGAGATGATGAATTAATGATGATGATCATTACGGGATACGGAAATTTCGCCCCCGGAAGATTCGCCCCTGGAAGATTCGCCCCCGACATTTCGCCCCCGGGAAGATTCGCCCCCGGAAGTTTCGCCTCCGGTATCTATGATGAAAATGCAACTAAGACTAGAAGCTGGATTAGCGATGAATATGTAACTAGAAGACTAGAAGCGGGATCTATGATGAAAATGTAACTAAGACTAGAAGCTGGATCGACGGGGGCGAAACTTCCGGGAGGGCGAAATTTCGGGGCGAATCTTCCGGGGGCGAAAAGTTCTAGAACCGATCATTACGATGATAATAACAATGAGTTGAAAAAGGAAAGGTGCTGACGATGATTACGATGATTACGAAATGAAGAATCGGAAGTTGGCGAAAATGACGATATAGACATGTCTGGCTATGCAGCGCTCGTGAATAAGCTGTGCCCTGCGCTTGGCTTTCAAATGGCGCACTAGAAGTTTGAATTTTACGATTACGATTTAAGTGGCACCTTCACAAAGCCCCAAAGACATCCCTAAGGTGATGATCATTACTAATGATGTTCCGATTTGCTTAGATGTCAGTCCGAGAGAAGTGTCTATGGCAAGCGACCGAACATCGTCTACCTGCGATCAGCTGGCTTACTGTGGTGAGAACGAGAACAACTTTATTTTGCATTTATTAAGCGCCACTATATAATGACCAAGCATCAAGCGATGGCGCTGAGCAATTGTGAGTGAAAGACTTGCTGAAGTTTCCTACACAGTAACCGTTTCCGGGAAGGTGGATCGAACCCGTTCTCTCTCGCCTTACAAGGCGAGGGCTCAACCAAATTGGCTAAAAGCTTTAACAAATCAGTTCACAACAGTGTATATATGAAGACTTCATCAGACCTATCATTTTTCAATCAGGTCATCTGAATATCTCCTTCTGGTTCTGTTTAAGAATCTAACTCCTGCGAGATAGAAGTTACTAATTAGTAATTAATAGTAGTAGTAATAACAGTAACCTAGATAACTAATGAATTTATTCAGTTTCAGAGTTTTATAATTTGCATTCAATTCTAAAAGCTGAATTCCGTCTCTTGGAACCTTAGCTCGATTTCACAATTGAATCGTTCAGCTTCAATTATTTTCAATTTCTGTTCCGTTTCCATTTTTTTTCGATCGTGGTTTCATTGTGTGAAGTCGGGAGCGCCTCTGATGAGTCTCTCTTGAAGCGGCGCTATATAAATTAGAAATTACCATTACCATTTACCAAAAAGTTTTCACGTTCTGTTATGTTTCCAGCTTTCAACGTTCTCTACCTGAAGACGATTGGAGTCGAACTCCTAACCGGACCGGTGGCTTTGGAACGAACAACGACGCTGGCTCTCGAGGAATCCTCCTCCCTCAAGACCACCATCGTCAATCTGAAGATCACCCCAACTGGTGTCACCGTCACAGACAACAATCGCAGGTACGACCACTTACTTGCTTAC
>OY744607.1:53162169-53189669 GCA_963556255.1 Allolobophora icterica | reverse complement strand
TGATGGTAAAGATAATGAAGATCAGGATAATGACTGATCATGAAGACGGTGATGATGATGATGATGATGATGATGATGATGATGATGATGATGATGATGATGATGATGATGATGATGATGATGATGATGATGATGATGATGATGATGATGATGATGATGATGATGATGATGATGATGATGATGATGATGATGATGATGATGATGATCATATGATGATCATATGATGATCATATGATGATGATGATGATCATATGATGATGATCATATGATGATGATCATATGATGATGATCATATTAGCGTTGATGTTGGTAATGATGACAACGACAGGGACGATGGTTATGACGAGGACGATGAAGACAGACTAACGTGTTGATACCTGCGGACATTAATAATGACTGATTTCTTTTAAATATGCAATGACCTGGCAGTGTGTATCCATATAGGCCTAGGCCTACATCTGTCTGTCTGTCTGTCTATCTTCTTGTCTATCTATCTGTCTGTCTATATTTCTGTCTATCTGTCTATCGTTCAATACAACAATGGTTTTTCCGTAATTTGAAGACATATAGAAGGTTTTCAAAGGGTTTGGGGTTTTCTAAAGTGACTATATAAATTTTCGAGCACAATTACAATCACATTTACAATAACAGTTGTTTTGTGCATATACATCAACGACTAAGTGTTTAAGCGAATATGCAAATATTTTTAGCGCCTTCGATGCGGCCTTGGCGCCATATAAACTTTCAAGTACAATCACAATGACATTGTAATTGCGATTACACCTTTTGTTATAACACTTTTTCGTATAATTATATCAGCGTTGTTATAATTGCTGCATGGAATTTGCACAGTTGAACGTGAGAGCGTCGCCCACGTGATTCAGTCCAAAGGGAGTTCTGTGGAGTGCTTGCAATGCAGATCCAGCGCTGAAGAGTTCTGTGCCACCATATCGTTCCGTAGATTTATGAAGATGCGGGGTAAATTGGACTCTTCCGCCTCGTTCTAGAACTTTCCCTCCCGCCGTCCTTCATTCTCGGAAGTGCTCTCGACGAGATGCTTCTTGGCTGACGTCGATGGCCGTTAAAACGTCACTTCCGGGGACCAGTCGGTAACGCCTGATGAAGTGAGAAACTACTTTTTGCTAGACTTCGACGAATGCTCGAAATTTAATAGTGTGGCTGGAAGTCTTATTTGTCTGATAGTAGCTTCAACTACCATTCGACTTGAATCGGCCGTAGACTGATAGTTGATGCGTTACGATTGCGGCGCTATAGAAGTCACGCCAATGGCGGAGTTATTCTTTCACGTGGATAGTTTCTGCTTAACGACGTTGTGTGATCATTAGCGTCGCCCTCCTTTTCATACAGGCTTCGGACTGGCACCACACGAGTATGAGGCAGTGGATGAGTTGCTTCGACTAACTTAACATTACAGCTTTTACTGACTGATCTTCTGGATATTGATCTGATTACTGTTTGGTTTTGGTGTGCCATCGGTTGATGCCTTGTGCATTACACACCGGCGCAATAGAAGTTAGTCCCCGGCGCCGCCGCCATCAGCCGCCAAGCCCTTAAGTCGAAACCAGTCGCTAAGCTATCGACTGCTAACGACTTTGTTCACGTTAATATTTTGCTTATTGTTTTAAACGCGGTGTCAGAGTTTCGATTTTTTGACGAAGACATCAGCAGCAGATCAGAGGCAACACTTCCTTATAAGTTACGAATCACAGTGCAACAGACTAACAGTCTAACAGTCAGTCAATGTCTGGTCACAGGTTTTTTATTTACTACCTGTCCGAGTGGTGTCTGTAACTTTATATGATGTCACGCAATCGCTTTAATCGAAAATGGCGTCTGTTCGTAGTCTTCGAACAATCGAACAGCATGGGGGACGCGTGTAGCAATTAATTACTGTCAACAAAACCCTACAGAAGCTATAAATGTTCGAAACGTTCGGGCAAGCACCATAACAAAATACCTAGGAATAAATATATTACACCAATGGCTCCCTTTCAAAGAAAATTCATTATATTATTTATTTGCATTACGTCATGAATATGTAATGTCTTGTTTACGGATCTGCCATGTTGGTCGTTAATCGACTTCCTCGCCATTTCGACGGATTATTTTGTCTAAATACTGAACTTGATCAGTAATTTCTAACGTATTGGAGTTTAATGTCGCGAAGTTTGCATACCGAACTTATTTGTCGTTTCTGCTGAGAATTTTGATTGTTTAGAAGATGTTTTGTTCGCAAGCCGTGTTCGCATCAGGTAGGCCCATCCCTCTTGAAGTGCGATCGAGTCTTAGGTATACGCTGCCCTTTAATTTCTCACCTTCTGAAACCTACAGGGTTTATGATGTTGATCTTACTTGTAAATCGATCAAGCCCCATGGTTAGTTGTTGTACAGACAATTTCATTATAATCATATATATATATATATATATATATATATATATATTATATACACCGTGTCTCAAAATAAACTGTGCAAAATTGTTTATGTCAGAACTTTGTCAAATTTCCACCAATTTTAATAATTTTTTGTAGGTAGATGGCAAAATAGCTGAAATTTGATGCTATGCATAAATTTTCCACCTCACCTGACTCATGTCACCGCACTACCTTGTTAAACACAGATGTACCAATTTCTTATATAACGCTTAAATTTTATTACATGCAACAAACTATCTGACGACTTAATTAGCACGCAGTAAAGTAAAATATGGTTTACTTAGCAGAGTTTTTAATTATTATGACAGCTCTGCTTAAAGGTGTTAGAATTGGTGCTCGAAATGTGCCCCGCTTACACGGACACAAGCGCTTAGACGGCGACGCCACTGGCCGATAGCAGCATCAACGATCGACTGGTCAAAGCGCGCCCACTCGTCGATCAGACGCGTTTTGAGTTCGTGGACGTTGGCTATTCTGGAGCGGTAAACCTTTTCCTGCAGCACACTCCATATGCTATAGTCGACTGGGTTAAGATCCGGTGAATTCGGCGGCCACAGTGTTGAAGGTATGAAGTCGGGCGTTTCTCGCTCCAGGAAAGAGACATTGTCGCGTGCTCGATGCGCCGGGGCGCCATTCTGTTGAAAGACAAAAAACTCGCCCTGGGATATCCGGCGTATGTCTGGCAGTAGCTTCTGGGCAAGAAGGTTGTCGCGATAGTAGGCCCCATTCACTTTGACACCCGGCTCGATGAAATGAATTTCAGTGCAGCCAAGTTTCGAGACGCCGAAAAGCGTTATATTAGAAATTGGTACATCTGTGTTTAACAAGGTAGTGCGGTGACATGAGTCAGGTGAGGTGGAAAATTTATGTATAACATAAAATTTCAGCTATTTTGCCATCTACCTACGAAACATTATTAAAATTGGTGGAAATTTGACGAAGTTCTGACAGAAACAATTTTGCACAGTTTATTTTGAGACACGGTGTATATAATTTAATATGATAATATATAGTTCAATTAAATGTCAGATTCAATAGAATATTCAATCCTATACAGACATTAACTCCTATTTTATTTATTTCGGATATTTCTATAGCGCCTCTCGAAGTCAACTACTACTCAGAGGCGCTCCCGACTACAGCATTTGATACTGTGTCGGAGTTTTCACGCCGAGGCGCCACGAGCAATCGCGAGTGAAGGACTTGCCCAAGGTCCGTACGCAGCCGCTAGAGTGGGATTCGAACCTGCAACCCTAAGGTCACAAGGCGCCAAACTTACCACTGAGCCACCACGCCCCACGATAGATGTGCAAAGAATTACTCCTATAAAACATATTTTAATCAATCTTACCTAGACCAGCATCAATTATGTGATTTTTCCTATTCCCAAACAGTCGTATTAGTTCTTTGGAGTGATGATTGTCATATGCACTCGCTTCACAGAATCACCACAGAATTGCGACTGCCCCCATCTTGTTCATCAACGGTGTGTGCGTATCTGATATGTTCGCTAGTTCTTTGAAGCTTTCGTCGATTCAACAACAACCGAAAGTTCTTCCAAGCTGAAGTTTAGAGTCGATCTTACTGAGTCCGACTATTGCAGGGGTTCCCAACATTTTCTATGCCTCGCACCCCTTGGAAATATTTGATTAGCGCTCGCACCCCCTACAAAAGTCATATCACATTTGAAGACGATTAAATCACATTTCTATTTTTGAACCACATACTGAACCACATACACTCATACAGTACTGTGGGTGAACAAACTGAACTAAAATGAGCTTTTAACTCAGTGCATAAAATACACATATAAATTCATAACGCTACAAAGAACGCACTGGGGTTTTTGTAAGTCATCATTTCCTGTTGTGCAAGTGAAACCAAAGCGCACATAGGCTACTAGTCAATAGTCATTCCATTTCCTTCTTTTTGACATGATGAAAAATGAAGGGTTAATCTGCGAACCGGCAAGAGAAAAATATGAGCTAATTTACCTGTTCATAAAGCCCGTTTTGACAAATTTTTCCTGCTCATTGCTTCTTTCAAAATACAATGTCAATATGACATTGCACTCAAAGCAAAAATAATGACCTACAAATGCCGGCACACTGCAAGACACCGGTTGCACTACGATACAAATACTGCTCAGTAAGTATACACATGCATGCACACACAATTATTATATTTATTAATATCAAGTTCTGTTATAATAAAATAAATGTGACCTGCTTTTGCTTTCCTCAAGACAATGCAAACAATTTTTTTAACGAGTTAATTTCGTGACATTTGTATAAACATGACGGATTTCTATCAGCTTATAAAAGTTTACCTACTCTTTCTCGCACCCCCTGAAATGCAGGGGGTGCGAGAACCCCTGGTTGGGAACCCCTGGACTATCGTAACAAGTTCGCTATAGAGGCCTATCTCATAACGAACTTCGCAAACTTAGAGCTCAACGTTCGAAACTCGCTGTGCTTCGGGTAAAGCCAGTGACACCGCAACCCACTGGCGTAAACTTGTCCAAAATATGGGGGGATTTGGTTATTTATTCAACACTTGTTGCACTGGGTGTACAGTCATCCTCAATTATTGGGGGCACGTGCCCCGGCTGCCCTCCCCACCCACCCCAGAGTCTACGCCCATGCCGCAACCTGTTCTCGTTGGATGTGTTTGAGCCCGAAGTTAACGTATCTAGGCCTATTACTCTTTATTCGATGGAGGAGTTTGACTACCGACCCACACTCGAATGTCTGATTGTCTTATCCAATCAACTATCTGCCTCTGCAGTCAGTCCTAAATGCAGCTGCGAGATTAATATCACGTCTGCCACGCTACTCACGCATTTCATCCTTCATGTTTGAGCAACTGCACTGGCTTCCTCTCTCTGCACGTATTAAGTTTAAAATCCTTATTCTGGTATCCAAGACACAGCGGCAGAGCCGTAACAAAGAACGTGGCCCCCTCCGAACATACGTCCGGGGCCCCTTACAATGCAGAAACTGGAATGCGGTAATATACAATATACAGGGTTCATATTATGTATACGTAGGCCTACGCCCTACAGTGTACATGTATTCCATTTCCGTATTTACGCAAAGCGCTTCTTTCAAGCCTTGTTCTCCGCAAATTGGTTAATCATCAATGGTTATTTTTTGCAACTTTTATGGGCCCCCTTCCGGGAAGGGGCCCCCTCCGGTCGGAGGGTACGGAGGGCGGTCGCTACGCCTCTGCACAGCGGGGTCTTGACCCCAAATATTTAATTGATGTAATTCACCGGCCTCTTTCTGTCTCCTCGCATCGTCCACTTCGTTCCTTTGACAGATTTGATCTTACAGTTCCTCATACTAGAACAGCTATGGCGCAGTCCCGATCTTTTGCCTCAATTGGTCCCTCTCCCTGGAATACACTGTCTGCTACTCGCTCTCAAATTTTAATAGGTAACCCTCGTCTTCTTTTGCTTTCCTCAAGACTTATTTATTTTCTCTTGGCCTTGCGCACTGGGAGCTCCTCTGAACGGTTCACCCTACTTGAGGCGCTTTATAAATATTTAAATACAATACAATACAAACTATCGATTACATCAAAAGTTAACGTACGAATCATTCACGAAAGGCGTCCATTGCCTTCAACGTTCAACTTAACCTCTTTACTCTCATTCTGCGCCACTACGCAGACTCCGCAGATGACATCTCCAACATCCTGTTAAGTTTTAATTCGACCAATCACAGCCTTCCACCTCAATTCTCTTAGTCTCGAATAACTGATTTATCCCCGAACCTTTTTCTAATATTTTATAACTTTAAATGCTGGCTATGGATGGTGGTAAATTAATTACAGTCAACGAATTTAACTCTTCTATAATGTCTAATATTTAAATAATACATATATATATAACATGTTTATATATAGATAAGATTGTCTTGTGTGGGAAATGGACTTCGTTACAACCACCATCGTCATAATCACCATGGTCGTCATCATCATCGTCATCATAATCATCATCATAATCACCACCGTCATAGTTGTCATCGTTATCCATCTTCCTCCCCCTCATCGTCTTAGCTGTTCTTGGGCCAATTTTGACGTTGTCATCGGTCATCATTTCAACCGTTGACTCATCGATTCACCTATAAATAACCTTTCCTTCTGCTTCATGGCATCCGGCGTCTTCCTCCTACTCCCCGGCTTCCCCTCTTCCTGCTACCTCCCCTCTTCCCCTCTTCCTTCTCCGCCTCCTCCTACCACCTACCTACCAGCTTCCATCTACCTACCATCAACCGTGCTACCAGCTACCCACATACCAGCTACCTAGCTTCCAGCTGCCTACCTACTTACCATCTACCTACCTACCAGCTACCTAGTTACCTACCAGCCACCTACTTACCAGCCACCTACCTACTGGAGCGCTGCCTATCAACCAGCTAGCTACCTACCATGTACCTACCTATTTACCGGCTGTCTACCGTCTACCTACCTACCTACCATCTACCTACCTACCATCTACCTACATACCAGCTACCTACGCACCTATACCTCCCTGCCTATATCCTCTCTGTCTCTGTCTGCCTCTGTCTGTCTGTTTCTGTCTGTCTGTCTCTGTCTGTTTGCCTGCCTGTTTGTCTGTCTGTCTGTGTGTCTCTGTCTGTCTGTCTCTGTCTCTGTGTGTGTGTGTCTCTGTCTCTCTCTGTGTGTCTCTCTCTCTGTCTGTCTGTCTCTGTCTGTCTCTGTCTGTCTGTCTATCTATCTATCTATCTATCTATCTATCTATCTGTCTGTCTGTCTGTCTGTCTGTCTGTCTGTCTGTCTGTCTGTCTGTCTGTCTGTCTGTCTGTCTGCCTGCCTGCCTGCCTGCCTGCCTGCCTGCCTGCCTGCCTGCCTGCCTGCCTGCCTGCCTGCCTGCCAGCTTTCGTAGATCCGAGTCATCGAATCCTCCTCCACCCACCTGATCCGTTCATTCCCACCCATCCAATCATCATAGGAGCCGAATAGTCTCCGTCGCTCAGCTGCCGCCGCTGCAGCGATCATCGGATGCCGACTGCATCTCTCCTTCCTTCCGTGCATCCATCTCAACCTGTTGTCAATCCGAGGGATGATGCGGAGAGCTGCTGTGGCAGATGAAATGACCGCCAGATGCCGCATCAGTTTCAGGCGCATCTAATTCCGCGTCCAGTCTCGAATTATGAGGTCAGTAGAAGAATTGCTTTCCAGGAAAGAAATGATCGTTGGACTAGTTGTCGTTGTCGCCACTTTATCATCATCATCATCATCATCATCATCATCATCATCATCATCATCATCATCATCATCATCATCATCATCATCATCATCATCAACATCATCATCATCAACATCAACAACAACACCGTCGTCATTATCATTGAATTAGTTGTCGTTGTCGCCATTTTATCATCATCATCAACGTCATCATCATCGTTAGATACCAACGCTAGTAATAATAATTCGGCGTCTATTTGTCTTCTCCGTTTATCATCATCGTTGAAAGGCTTCTTATCGTCGTTGTCATCAATTTTATCATTCTCAAAAAGTCATCGTCGTCATCGTCATCATCATTATATCATCGTCATCATCAGCGTCGTCATATCTTTTTTGCCGTTATCATCAGTCATCATCATTTTTATCAGCATCGTCATTTATATCGTCATCATCGTCGTCGTCATTTATATCGCTATCATCATCGTCATCATAATTTTTATCATCATTATTGTCATAATCATCATTTATATCATTATGATCGTCATCATCATCATTATCATCGTCGTCATCATTTATATCGTCATCATTATCATCGTCGTCGTCGTCACTTATATCATAATCGTCGTCGTCTTTATCGTCGTCGTCATCAAGCGTATACGAACTGAACCAATAAATCCTTTATATTGCGCACTTTGAAGTCCTGAAGTATCTAATTTCTTCTTATTTCTTCTCCTCCACTTCCTCTTCTAATTCTTCATCTTCCTCATTCTGTTTCGTTCCTCATCTTCATCCTCCTCTTCCTCTTCTTGTTTCTTCCTCCTCTTCCTCCTGTTCATGTTCATCCTCATATTCCTCCTCCTTCTTCCTCCAATCGCTCCTCTTTCTTCCTCCTCCTCTCTCCCACTACTCCCTCTCTCCCAACCATCCATCCATACGTCTCTCGTCCTAATTGGTCGAAAATTAGACGCCTCGCGGGGCACGACACTAACGTTTCACCAATTCTCATCACCTTTTTGGACGCACTGCGTAATCGGTTGTTTCCATGGCGACAGAGTCGACGTTCATTAGCCATCATCGTCATGGTAACAAGACATGCATTTTAGATGAGAAGCGCTGTATCACTCAACAGGGACCTGGCGATATATGGACGCAATAACTTCATAGATTAGTCGCACACTTCACTCTTGATGTCCTGCGCAATTAACACCCGCGCCATAAAAGTTACTAACCACAACCCAAGCAGGAACGTAGCAAGCCGTAATTGCGCTCTGTGCCAAGCGCAAAGCTAGCGCCCCCCTCCGCCCCAAACATCAACTTAACCAAAAACGACCAAATTTGTTATCTCGAATATAATATTTACTATAAATATGTTCAACGACAATTTTTAAATAAGCCTGCACTATCTCGTAATATATTATATAAACACTTTTATTTGTTGTTTCTTTATTTTGTTTCTTGGTGGCCATCATCAAAATCTGGATATGCAAGTAAAAATCTCAGAAGTTATAGACCGGAATGAATTCTCACCAGGAAATTTTTTTGATCTGTCAAAAGCATTTGACACTGTGAATCATCAGATTTTGCTCAAAAAGTTAGAACACTATGGCATTAGGGGTATAGTACTACAGTGGTTTTCCAATTACTTAAATTTCAGGTCGCAGTATGTTTGTTATGATGGATGTAGTTCTGACATAAAGGCCATTAGTTGTGGTGTACCCCAGGGTTCTATATTAGGACCTCTACTGTTCTTAATATATGTAAATGATTTATCACAGACGTCTGATCAGTTTCACTTTGTTTTGTTTCCTGATGATACAAATGCATTCATGTCTGACAAATCAATTACCTCTCTCATTGAGCGAGCAAATCGTGAACTGAAAATAAAGCATCATGGTTTATAGCAAATAAGCTTTCTTTGAACTTAAGTAAAACCAGCTACATCTTGTTTCGTTCGCATCGTAAATTTGGTTCTAGGACAATCGCTCATAGGACGATCGCTCATAGGACGGTCGCTCATAGGACTATCGCTCATAGGGATTATCGCTCATAGGGACGATCGCTCATAGGACGATCGCTCATAGAACTATCGCTCATATGGACTATCGCTCATAGGGACGATCGCACGTAGGACGATCGCTCATAGGACTATCGCTCACAGGGACGATCGCTCATAAGGACTATCGCTCATAGGGACGATCGCTCATAGGGACTATCGCTCAATGTCGAATCTAAAACTTGAGATTGATGGCAAGGAAATTGTGCAAACAACATCATCCAAGTTTCTTGGTGTATACATAGACCAGCATTTAACCTGGTGTGAGAATATTGCACACATATCTAGGAAAATTGCAAAAATATCAGCATACTGTCACGTATCCGTCATTCCGTCACTGTTTACCTAAGTACACCGTACAAGGATTGTGTTATTCTCTAATATTCCCCTATTTGTCATACTGCAGCACATCTTGGGGATGTAATTATGCTTCTCGTCTTTAGTCATTGAAAACTCTCAGTAACGCGCACTGCGCATTGTTCATTATGCTACCATGGTTTGCCAGCACTAAGCCTGTATTCCATTCATATAATATATTACGCCAAGAGAACACTACTAGGTATCAAATTGGTCTATTCATGTATTGTTATCACTATAAACTTCTACCAGTAAGTTTTGATAACTACTTCTGTCAAGGTAAATCAGTTCACAGCTACAGTTCAAGATCTTCACAGAATTATCGAAGTCATGCAGCTCGTACAAAGGTCATGCAGTTTTCAATAAAATGCTCTGGCCCAATGTTTTGGAACACTCTCCCATAGGACCTGATTCAAGCTTCTGTCCTTGGTTTATTTAAAGTACAATTGAAACGCTACCTACTGTCCTCACAGATTTAATTGTTTGTATGGTTTGTTACTGTTTTTTCTACCTTGCACTGCACTGTTTAGATCCTTCGCATATGATTTGGAAAGTTGTTTGAAATTATCATGAAGTTGTGTGTTGAATAGGCCGCCTGTAAAATGTTTA
Source organism: Allolobophora icterica (assembly GCA_963556255.1). Taxonomy (NCBI): domain Eukaryota; kingdom Metazoa; phylum Annelida; class Clitellata; order Crassiclitellata; family Lumbricidae; genus Allolobophora; species Allolobophora icterica. Next base: position 53,178,980 of record OY744607.1, on the reverse strand, counting down.
TAAATGTGAGAGGGTAATCCAGGCTGTAGCGGGACTTTTGACCCTTTTGGATTACCCTTTTGACGCCAGCACTTGTAATGCTATAGGCGAAACTGTCATAATTTGATTTGTCTGTTGTGCGATGCTTCAATAAACAATTCAAATGTGAAAAAAAAGTGAAAACTGGTGGTCCGCTTTCTGCCCGCATCAAATTCAAGGTCCTCATCCTTGTCTGTAAAAAGGCTCAACTCGGTTTTGCTCCGAAATATTTATGTGACTTAAATCATCGCCCTCACTCTGCTGCTTCTCTTCGTCCTCTTCGTTCCTCTGACCGTTTGGACCTCCTTGTTCCCTATGTCAGAACTTCACTGGTTCAATCTAGATCTTTTCCTTCCATTGGCCCTGCCTTTTGGGAATGAGCTTTCTCCGTCCCTTCGTTCTTCTATTCTCTAAGGTAACGTCTCTTCCTCTTTTACCTTTCTTTAACTTGTTTTTTTTTCTCTCGCACTGGGAGCGCTTTTGAATGGCTCTCCCGCTTGAAGCGCTTTATACATGTAAATGCCCGAATACAATACAGTACAATTTTATTACATGTATTATTTCATTTGAAATGGATATTATATTTCAAGATAATTTGTTCAATGATTAAATATTTCCGTCTCAAAAATTTGCGTCCCCTCTTGAGCTGCATGGCACCGCTGGAACACCCCTCGCTACGGCACTGAACAGAACTAGAATTGGTGACCCGCTTGCTCAGTGCTGCACCGGCGGGGTGGGGATTTGTAAGTCAGTAAGAAAATGGTAGGATCCAGCCTGTAATGAGCAGGTTGATCCGTCTCCGGTACTTCCCTGTGACAATCCAACATTCAAACAACTTTAAAGTCAAGGCGACATATGTCTTTTCCTTTTCTCCTCAGTCCTGAGTAATCCGGGCCCAGTGTGATTCTCCTTACAGATTTTATTTTAGTTATAGTTACAGTTATAGTTAGTAATCCTTCATTTTAGTTATAGTTACAGTTATAGTTAGTATTATTTTTTAGTTATAGTTACAGTTATAGTTAATGATTTTTCATTTTAGTTATAGTTACAGTTATAGTTACTGGATTTTTATTTTAGTTATTTTTATTTGGTACATCTAGTTACAACTGGCTCCAATGGCGCTCCACCTGGTACCTATGGGATCATCGTTCAATTATGTCAACAAATTTTAGGCAGTTTTTGATCTCCTCCCCTTGTCAACTGTCAAACATTCAAGGACCCCTAACAAAATTATGTCAAAGAAAATTACACAAGCACCCACCCCAGAAAATTTCTATGACTCTAACAAATGCAAAACACTGAAATTGCCGAGAAAAAATATTGTTATTCAGATTTGAATTGATACTTAATGGCTACAGTACATGTGGAATCACTGTCTGTCACAGATAGTTAGTGGATTTTTCCATTCAAAAATATAATCTCGTTTTCTTTTAAATGTGTAGGCTATTCAATTTGATTTTTATTAGGCCCTATGAACATTTCTAATTTGAACATCGACGTAACTTTTTATTTAAAATCAAAACAAGTTTCTCACTCTTTAATATTAAAAACTGAAAGAAAAAAATTATCTTTCCATCAAAAAGAAATTTGAAATATTTGATTTTTGAAAAGAACCCAGCTAGGATATTCGCAAAGAGAATAGGGCCTATGCAGCACTTTTTCTTATTTTATCTGGGAACAATAAACAAGGTAATTTAAAACAAATAAAAGATCTTTAGAGACATTTTGGCTACAAGATTAATATGACTACTAATTTTTCGAATTTGCGCTATAGTCAACTTGGGTTGCAATCGCTATAGAAGCGTTTACATAATAATTAGGGTGGCCTACATTTAATAAAATGAGCGCATCGATATCTATATTTAGATTATAAATACCGATGAATGACCCACAACTACTGCAGGGTTAATTCACAAATCCAAAATCCTGGCGAACATAAGCTGTTGTAGCGTATTTTCAGGTTCTCGTGTTGATCGATATTACACTTTTTATTTCATTAACGAAAATAGCAATGAATTTTCGTTACTGTTATTTTCGTTATAGTTACAGTTATAGTTAATGATATTTTTTAGTTGTAGTTATAGTTATCGTTAACGAAATCATTTTTTGTTCGTTAACGAACATTTTCGTTATCGTTAACGTTAACGAGAATCACACTGTCCGGGCCATGTTCTGCTTAGGTTACTTCCACAAAAAACACCAGTAGTATATGCCCTGCGACCACGATCTCACGATCGTGTCTTACTGCTCGCTGAGAAAACGTTCTTGGTTAGACTGCTTGTTTTCTTTTTGACATTTAAATGACAGTAATTGCTTGTTTGATGAATGCATCCCAGAGTGATGTTTGACAGCTGGTTTAATAAAGAATATAAGTACGTTCGTAAGTATGTAAGTATATTCTTTATTACACCATTAGTAAATGCACAATGGGACAATAGCTAGAAGTAATAAATTGTAATAAAACTTGTAAGTGAATAAGTAAGCAAGTGTTACTTACTTACTTATTATATATAATAATAATAATAATAATAATAATAATAATAATAATAATAATAATAATAATAATAATAATAATAATAATAATAATAATAATAATATAATCTTTATTAATTCAAACTGACAAGTATGCAGTAAGATTACATTGACACATGACAGTACAATTATCAAGATCTTAATTAAACACATGTTTTGGCAGCCAGGCAAGGCGCCCGCTCTAGAAGGGGTTACGGGTATCGAACAACAAATATTGTATTGTATTACAACGTCCTCTTAAAGCACTATCTTGTATTCTAGGTTTTGAACCGCCGCCGCTATGGACGATCACCCCACAACACCTTACACATGCACCGGAAATTCGCCGACCGTCACAAACGCAACGCAGCTTGACCACTGGTCATCTCTGAACACCCGACCAGCCGACCGCTTGACGAAGCCGTGGTCATCTCTTCGCCAGCCTCTCTATGCCGTCCTTCTGATGACCATCGCCCACGTGACCGTGGCCATCTTGGGAATTGTAAACAACTCGCTGGTCATCTGGATCATCTATCGCCGGACGAAGATGAGAACGGTGACCAACTGCTTCCTGGTCAACCTCGCACTGGCCGACATCCTCGTCTGCGTCTTTGTTCTTCCGGTCACGCTGCTTCATAACGTCTACACAGGTGAGGGAAGACAGAAATGGCGCTCTATAAATGCCTCAAGGTTATAGTGCTGTCATCTAATCTGCTGTCATTTAATCAGCTGTCATCTAATATGCTGTCATCTAATCTGCTGTCATCTAATATGCTGTCATCTAATCTTCTGTCATCTAATATGCTGTAATCTAATCTGCTGTCATCTAGTATGCTGTCATCTAATCTGCTGTTATCTAATATGCTGTAATCTAATCTGCTCTTAACTAATCTGCTCTAATCTGAGCTACTCTAATCTAATCTGCTCTTAACTAAGCTACACAGAATTAAGGTAAGGTATGAAGAATTTAGGTAAGGTACGAAGAATTTAGGTAAGGTATACTTTGGTAAGGTACGAAGAATGCAGGTAAGGTATAAATAATTTAGGTGAGGTGCAAAGAATTCAGATAAGGTATAAGAAGTACGGTAAGGTTAATTAAAGTCCTGAAATAGTCTTGTCTTTACTTATTTATATGTTTATTATTTTCTTATTTATTTTTTCCAGAGTGGTGGCTTGGCTGGTTCATCTGCAAGACAATTCCTTACCTGCAAGGGGTTTCTGTCAGCGCCTCAGTCAACACTCTGGCGGGAGTGGCACTGGAAAGGTAACCATGGCTACTACGAATGAATGAATGAATGAATGAATGAATGAATTCCATCCGTCCATCAATTCCACCTAATGACCAACCAGTTTACCAAATCTTCGGGTAGCTAGATATCTAGAGAGCGAGTATGTGAATACGATGGACATGTAAAGAGTTCAGGCACACCATTAGAAACTGTTCTTATGTTTATTTAATAAGCAAATTGTTTACGACGATGCCGGTTTTGTTTGAGAGGAGAGAAATTGGGAGGCGGCGAAGGGAATGGATCAGGGTAAAAATTCTTGAAGAAGTGAGACTCTAGTTAATAATTGAAAGCCCGATGGTGATAGAACGAGAAGTTCAAGGCAGATAATGATGGATGAGTGAGAAACTTGTAAGATTACGTAGATACGGTAGCCGATTGGTTAGAGAGCTCGAATGGTAACATGAAGAGTACCCACCCACTGTCCCGCCAACTTTTACCCCATCCACCTGCATTCCCACCCACCCGTCATTGACTACGATATTATCTGAATGATACATCGATGCACTGTGACACCGGCGCTATAGAAGTTATTAGGTTAGTATCAGTAAAACAAATAAATCGCTGAACACAATCATTCATATTACGCACACCTTGAAAGCCGCATGTCCTATATCTGGCACAGGTACATGGCGATATTCTACCCGAAAACTCGCAAGATGTCTCCCCGGACCGCTTCCCTCTTCGTCGCTTCCATCTGGGTCTTTCCAGCCGCCCTCTTCAGTCCCTGGCTGGTCGTCTACCAGCTGAAGGTCTACCGCGTCTCCGAATTCAACTACACCGCCTGCCACGCCGACTGGTCCAGTCCACGTCTCTCCGTCGCCTTCGTCTTGACGGTCTTCCTCACCTGCTATGTCCTCCCACTGACGATCATCGGGTTCCTCTACCTTCACATCGGCCTAAGGGTGTGGAACAGGCGCTTCGGCGGTCTACTAGGGTCGACAGCAGGACGAAACGCAGCCCGGTCCAGGATTCGAATCCTTAAGATGTTGGTCGTCGTTGTGCTGCTCTTCTTCGCGTCGTGGCTACCGCTCTACTCGGTCAAGTTCCGTGTATTTTTCGGGGCGCCTCTGAAGACCCCCGAGAAGGCTGTCATCGTCAAGTACCTCACCCCGTTGGCGCAGTGGTTGGGCGCTTCCAACAGCTGCGTTAACCCGTTCGTCTACTGTTACTTTAGTCCGAGCTTCCGTCGGGAGATCCGTGGGGTTTTGACCGGGTGCCACCGACGAGTAATATAAGTGCCGGTTCTGCGCATGAGTTAAAAAAAGCTGCAGCTTAAGGCCTCAAAATCCGCAGTGGCTTCAAAAATTCATATTTTTTGTAGAACCTTTTTAAACGGCTTCTGTAGCAAATTCCATCTCGTTTGAGTAAATGCATTCTCGTTTGAAAATAATATGAATTTTTCACTTAAAATGCCTTGCCATTAGCTAATTAATAGCCTAATAGGCATGTATGTTTTCAAGATTTTTGAGACCTTCTGGTATAACTTTTTAACAAGGGGTCCCCAAGCTTTATACAGCTTAGAGCGTCACTAAGTCTAAATCCGGCACTGAAGTGAAGCTTCCATGTTATATTTTACTGGAATGTCGGGAGGTGCTCTTATCCTTTTCCTGGATCCTTGAGCCGCATTGGACGAATTCCAAGGTCCTGTATTTTACCGGCAATCCAGCGTCTCTTTTAGGACAACTTATTCCAGCGTATGTTTCTACTTATTCTAACCTACCGTGTTAACTAGTGCTAGGCCGTACCGTATTCCAGTACTATCGTCAATTCCACGTATCTCTGTACCAATTTCATCCCGAATTCCTTGCGTCAGTCGAACCTGCTTTTCGACCGCACTTCAGCCAGCCGTACCCCTGAGTACTTCCCTCCCTGGACGATCTCAGTACCTCCTGATTAAGTGATTTTTTCGCATTGAAAATCTGTTGGGACTGATATAATCATAATAATCAAAAGATTTTATTTTTGTAAAATATTTGCAAAATCCAGGGAGCAAATGCTTCCCCTCGCCCCCTCCAGACGCCCATGGCGCTGACATACTTACTGATAAAACCGACGACACAAGAGAAGGTGCGACGTCGCTTTAACATGGAAAACTCTGAAGGTCGTTGCTAAGGTCATTGTCATGGCAGCAGTTGGGTAACCAAAGGCGACAATTTCATCCTTTTACCGACGTTTATTTGACAATATTTAAAAATTTAACAGGAGTCAAGATAATCTAAAAATAGCCACAGAATGAAGTAGATCCGTCAAACTTGACGGCGTGACCCGTGGGCCAACACCCACCCATATTATGTCATTACTTCTTCACCCCTAACTTAAATCAAGGACGTAACCAAAGCTCGAGGGTACGTACCATACGTATTCTATTTTTTGAAAGGTACGTACGTTTTTTAACGTACCCTATTTTAGGGTACGTAAACAATACAAAAATACGTTAACCACGTCATTGCTCATTTAGCCTCATTATAAGAATGTTCAATTTAATTTAAGCAAACAATCACAACCCAGTATACAGCGTAGTAAATTGCTGCAATGCTACATTGTAGGTCTATGTTTATCCAGCATACATTGCACTAAATGCACTAATGTCAGTCAGTCGGCTCAGTTCTGCTGCAGCACTTCAGAGTCCAACTCCCAAGCAAAAGGTTGAACAGTTGAACAACTGCTACTTGACGAATTAAATTTACTGCTACGCTACCGGAAGTACCGGTTTCAATGACGCATACTGTCGACGTCAGATTATACGTAGGCCATGGGTCGCCGAGTAAACCATAAATAAAATTCCCGTGTATGATACGTACCATACGCGTATTGTATTTTTTGAAAGGTACGTACGTATTTTAACGTATTCTACTTTAGGGTACGCGTACCCTCGAGCTTTGGACGTAACCTTACTCCACAAAGTGTTTGTGACCCTCCCTTCCTCACCCCACTCCCCTTTCTTCTTCTTCCCCGTCCCTCCTTTCTCCCTCCCTTTCCTCTGTGTACGAATTCAGGGTGCTTTGTCCGCCATTTTAAGGTCGTTGCAGATAACAAGGTAGGGCCTACATCATAACCGTAAACTCCAAACTTCTAAACCGCCACTTGAAAACAAAGCGCAGAGCACCAGCTTATTCACGAGCGCTGAGTCAAGTCAGAAGGGTTTTCCAAAGTCCGGTTTCCAGGGACCCTTACCTTCTTCCTTCCCTCCCCTTCGCTTCTCCCTCCATGTACCTCCTTTCTTCCTTCCCTTCCCCGATGTACGAATTAAGGCTGCTTTGTCCGACACTTTAAGGTCATACGCAGATAATAAGGTAAATGTTTACATACAGTTTCATGACTGTTAATATGTTGATGACACAGACCACGATATAGCTGAACAACAGTCACGCTGCTTGAACTTTATTCAAACCAAAATTACTGTCACCACCCCTGTCACGATACAGAGTTACGCCCATGATTAAAATCACGCGTATACGTCTCTGGCATTCGCTAGCATTTAACAAGTAGTCGAACTGAAGGGCATTTTAAAGTCAAGTCGTCACTGTATATGTAGTCGGGAACGCCTCTGACTATGAGTGGCGCTATATAAGTTCTTGATTACAATACAATTTGCATTCTAATAGGCCTACGCCCAGGGCATTTTTAAATGCAGTGCAGTTTAGCTGCACAGTAATTGCAAACTTGTGATTAGGCCCCTAAGTTTTCAATCAGTTTTCCCGAAGTTTCCCGAAATTTTCGCAATATTCTTTCGTTTTTACACGATTGTATAAAATTTTGAGTTTTATTGTCAAAATTTAAATTCATACGATTTGTGCAACGATAGTGTTTTCTTTTAAAAATGCCTTGGGTGCGTCATATTTTCGTCAGCGTGACGTCATGAACTACAAAACTATTAAACTACTTTCCTGACGCATAGTAACTATCTAGAATCGCGATTCATTTAGAGCTTTAAAGTTCTCAGTTTTCAAGCACTTTAATTAGCATTAAACTGTAAAAAATAAAATCTAAGTCGAGAAGCACTGTATTAATATAAGCAAAGAATTAGGTCAAGCAACTGTAGAAGACAAGTACAGAGCGATAGAAATAGGCCAAGCTACCTAGATGTCCATTTAAGAGTGCCAGAAATAGGTCGAATAACAAGTGTCAGAATTAAGTCGAGTCAGAGAAGAAATTAGGTTAAGTCTAGGATCGATTTGGTAGCGATAACCCGATAACCAAGCAATTAGTAAACCTAAAAGTGCAGAGAATTTGAAAAGTTCCACAGAAAAGAAGAATAAGGTCAGATCGAAGAAGATGAGTTAAACGCGCAATGTAAAATGACAAGAATTAGGCCAGGCAAGAACTAGGTCAAGTCATGGTCAGAAAGGTCAAGCCATGGTCAGAATCCTCCAATGGAAAGAAACGAAGCAGCTGTCGCTCACATTCACAAATTCAATTACTGTAGATTAATTTACCTTGGGGTTCATTCCTCATTCTTTAAATTTCTTGCCATGGTCTAAAACGGTTTTAAATGTTTTTAAATCACACTTCTACCTTTGAAGTAGTAAACAGCGCTCTTTTACCCTTCGAAAATGATTTAAAACCCCACCGCGCTTTAAACCGATAAACTACTACAGGATTAAAATATGTAAGCAGAATTAGGTCACGCCTTCAGGTCGTTCAGGAGTGTCTGGAAAAGTCCTTTTTATTTTTTATTATTAATAAATCTACTTCAGATATTGCAATTACTTTCTGAGTCCTTTTTTCTGAACACCGTGTATCGTCTCTGATGATAATGATGATGATGTCATGAACACAGAGTCTTAGAGTTTTAGTACTCCCAGAGCGTGGCCTTCTTGAGATCGTTGCTGAGGGCGCTCATGATTCCGTTCTGCTCCCCCTTGATGTAATTCCCGTTCGGGGCCTTGATCGCCATCTTGGAATGGCCCCGCAGTTCGACGAAGAAGGGCTGAGGCGCCGTCTGGTCAGCGTTCAAGTTGCCCGTCGCGTCGACTGACCAGTAACGACCGTTGTGACCTGTGGTCAGCAATGGAAAATTCATACGTCATCATTGTTGTCGCAGTCGTCATCAACAGAATTAGAATCAATCATTCAATCAATCAATCAATCAATAATTCATTCATTCATTCAATCAATCAATCAGTATCTTTATTGATTCAGAGTGATCAGACTTTGTTATCGTCGTCGTTATCGTCGTTGTAGTAGTAAGTGGTAAGCTACACCTTCTGATTTACCTTTGAATCAATTAGCTACAATTTTCCTTTTTACCTTATAAACGGCAAGTTGAAGGTTTTTCTTGGAACACTTGCTTTAACGTCAGTAAGCTGCATCTTCCAATTTACCTTTGAAATAGTAAGCTACGCCTTCCCTTTTACCTTCGAATTAGTAAGCTACACATCACCGTTAGAACGCTACCCTTGAATAAGTAAACTACACTTTCCCCTTTACCTTTGACATGCTAAGCTGCGTTTGACCCTTCGAACTCCTACCTTTGAAGTAGTAAGCAGCGCTCTTTCCCTTGGCATGCTCCACCAGAATGACGTTGTACGTTGTCTTGTTGCACTCATATCTCGGGTTGCTGCTCGTCCTCCAGCCGACAAACCCAAACTCGCACTTGAGGACGAGAATCGGGCGGTTAATGATCGTCACGAAGAACCTCTCTTTCTCCGTCAGGGAGTCACTCGTTGCCTGCAGCGACCCGTTCATCTTGGCCGTCAGGTAACGACCGTTGGAGGCCTTGATCGCCACCGACCCATCGTCCTGCCAGTCGACGGCGAATAGCTCGTTTGGCGACCTGTAACGGATTAGGATAAGCAAAGAATCGGGTCGATTAAATGTAGAAGACGACTAAAGAGCGATGGAAATAGGTCAAGCTAGCTACCGGAAGCCCAAGAATTAGGTCAAGGCAGCCTCTGGACAACCCCACTGACACGACGCAGCTAATTAGTATGCTAGTGCCCTGCACTTTGCTTTCCATCAATCAATCTTCATTTCGAAGTAGTACATGCATGCTAACAAGTAACAAATCAGTGTACAATCATTGTGTACAACAGTGAGAAAAAAAGCTAAATTCAGTGTCCTACTGTAACTCTAGGTTATATTTAGTTTTATAAGCAGAAACCAGTATCAAGGCTTTATTCGAAATGCGAGGAGATGAAGCTGGAGCAGCTTATCCAGCTTATTCCAGTAGCGCTTCAGGGATTTGGAGTTTACGATCAAAAAAATGTTCGTGTTTTCCTGCCTGTGGCAACTCTGGACAAGATGTATCTGTCACCAAACTATCGAATTTGATGGAGACATAAAAAGTAAACGGCAAGTTCTGCGATACACTGACCCCATGTACAGAGGACCTTGGGATTCGTCCATTGCCGACTAAAGGGGTGAAGGGATGGGAATGAGCGCCTCTCATACGTTTCACAATGGAACATGCGATCTTTAATTATCATCATCATCATCATCATCATCATCATCATCATCATCATCATCATCATCATCATCATCATCATCATCATCATCATCATCATCATCATCATCATCATCATCATCATCATCATCATCATCATCATCATCATCATCATCATTGTGAACTGTGTTTTGTGTACAGTCTTGCAGTGCGAGATATTAGCGTATATATTTAATGCGCTTACTTTAGTTTCACGTGTATATGTATATATGATAGATGCATCACGTTTAGTTGTACTGTCTTAGTGACACGCGCGGCCGGCCGATATCGGCAGCGGCGCGCTATATGTATATTATTAGATCTCGCTTAGGCGCACAGAAGACAGGTGTGTCAAGAGGCGCGAAGAATTATGCTGACTAGAGAAGTTTTAAATTCGATGTTCGCTGTAGTAGTGTTGCTGACTAGTTGAGTTGTAATCGAATTGAGTTCTGTCTGTTTGTTTCTTATTAAACTGAAAAGATATTAAACTGTGTTGGTAATTAATTCAGGTTAGGCTACACAGTAGAAAATAAAGCTACTTATACGTAGAATTAGTGTTCAAAAGGTGAACGTTAATTAAGCGTTAAGTACGAAGAGAACAAGGATTTAATCAGAAGGATTGTCAACGGAAGGATTGGGTTGACATTATTGGTGGCAGCGACGGTGTGGATAAGAACTCACGGTGAATAATCAGCGACGGTGTGGATAAGAACTCACGGTGGATAAAAACTCACGGTGGAATAAATACTCACGGTGGAATAAATACTCACGGTGGATATAAACTCACGGTGGATAAAACTTCTCGTTATCGCCGAAGGAGGTGATAAAAGAATTTACAACGGTGTTAGAAGAATCTACGACGGTGTTAGAAGAATCTACGCGTTGTTGCTGTGTGACGTGTCTACGATATCAACGACGGTGGAACACGAGAAAACGGTATAAAAATTTCATTGTTTTCCACGAACAAATATAAAACAAATCCCGTTTGTTTATCGATTCACACATTAAGAAAAACCGTGACTTCTTTGATAAGAGAAATCACCAAAGTAAACAAGTAAGATGGAGAAACTAAGTGCTGAAAGACAAGCAGATATTAAGAAGATGTCTACGGAAAGGCTAAAACAGCGTTTGTTGAAAGCCGGTTTTAAAGAAGAACAATTAGAAGGTATGTCACGTGGTGACATGATACAGGAACTCGCTGAAGTGTGGGTAAAAGAAGAAGTAGAAGAAGGTGCAGTTGGCGGTGCCGTAGAAAAGGCTATTGAAAAACCTACTGTGCCTATGTCTATGGAGATGTTGATGCAGTGGATGATGATGACTAGGCAAGAAGAGAAAGAAAAAGAGGATAGACGAAGACAAGAAGAGAAAGAGATAAGACAGGAAGAATTACGTCTTCGGAGAGAGAAAGAAGAGAAGGCAGAACGTCTTCAGAGAGAGAAAGAAGAGAAAGCAGAAGTTGCAAGGCAAGAAGAATTGCGCTTGCAGAGAGAGAAAGAAGAGAAAGCAGAACTTGCAAGACAAGAAGAATTGCGCTTGCAGAGAGAGAAAGAAGAGAAAGCGGAACGTGCAAGGCAAGAAGAATTGCGCCTGCAGAGAGAGAGAGAAGATAAAGCAGAACAAGTGCGTAAGGCAGAACTGGAATTGCAAAAGCATCAGTTTGAGATTCAGTTAGAACAGTTGAAAAGAGATAGGGAAGATGCTGAAAGAAGAAGACTGGAGCAGATGATTGAATTTGAAAGAGCTAGAAAAAGTGATGAAGAGGTTCGTCAGCAACAGATTGAAGCAAAGAGAATGCGTGAAGAAGAAAAAGAAAAAGCGCGAACGTTAGAGTTAGAACGCGCCGAACAGATCAGACAAGAAGAACTCAAATTTCAGAAAGAAAGTTTGGAAAAGGCAGAGGCAGAAAGACAAGAACGTCTGAAACTGGAGAAATCAAAATTGACATTGAAAGAAACGCAAATGAGATAAGAACGGGAAGCAGAAAGAAGGAAACAGCAAGAAAGTGAAACTTTGGTGTCAAAAATTAAGAAAATAGGTGATGCAATGAAGCATGTATTGCCTCAAATGCCAACTGATATGATGGAGGTACCATTATATTTTGAAACAGTCGAGAACGCGTTTCGCAGTTTTGCTGTGGAAAAGCCGTTTTGGGTTAAATTATTACTACCATTGATGACGCCGAAAGCTCGAACTGTTCTGAATAGATTGTCATTCGATGATCTAGACAATTACGATAAAGTCAAGCAGCACTTATTAAAAGAATTTAAATTGACCTCGAGAGAATACAGAGCCAGATTTGTGGATGCTAAGAAGACAACAGAAGAGACTTATACGATGTTTACGGCAAGACTGAAGAACTTGCTAAACTATTACGTGAGAAGTCGAAACGTGAACAGAGAGTATGATACGCTCTTTGATTTGCTGGTAGCGGATAAGCTAAAAGAATGTTTACCGCCAGGTCCACTACAGTTTGTATTGTCGAAGGAAGGAACTGACTGTCTTCAAGCTAGTGCAGTGGCAGACCTAGCAGACATTCATGTAAACAATCGAATTGGGTTTGCGATCCCAAATATAAACAGTTATCCTTCTCAACGTTCCGTAAACCAAAGCCAGAGTGGAAAGTGGAAAAGTAATCCAGAAACAGGGAATCAGTTCAAAGGTAAAGAAGTCAAGGCTAGTGTCCCTGTACCCAATGAGACCAGAGAAGTGACGTTTGGTCGTCAGGGATTTAACAAATCGTCAGCGCCGTTTGCCAAGAGGGAAGGCAACACATCGTTTACGCAGTATAAGAGATATGAAGGAAATGAACAACGAGGTATGGTTGTGAAGCGTTGTCACAACTGTGGTTCAGACAAACATTTGGTTAAATTTTGTCCAGTTCCAGTGGCAGCAACTAGTTCTAGCAGAAATCAAGAACACACAAGGGTGAATTTGATTCAAGTGGTTAGTGATACAGATAATCAAACCGCGAGTAAAGAAAACCAAGAGACTGAAGTGAAGTCAGTAATGAAATGCGGTATTCAAAAAGAAATTCTATTAGATGCTGGAATTCAGAGAGAAATCACAGGAAAAGATGACAGTCGAATATTGAAGAAATCGTTCTTGCAATATGTCGAGGTCGAAATTCGTGGAGTAGACGGTAAAGAGCCAGTGAAAGTCAAAGCACTGAGCGACTCGGGTGCAGAGATTCCGGTGATTAGTGAAGAATTACTGGAAGGCATGAAGGTGGAACAAATTGGAAAAGTGAACTTGCAATGTGTGGCAGGAGATGCCATTCCTGCGAAGTTAGTGAAAGTGGATGTTAGATTGTGTGGTAGTGACGTGGAAGAAGAGGGATTTCCGCGTAAAATCCAGTGTTCACTTACACCTTATGTCACCTTGATGTGTGCTAGTATTGCAAAGATGGGCAGTACTGAAAGATTCTTGTTGCATCCAGAGATAATTGCCGAATTAAAAGCCGTACCACAGATGAAGGTCAAAACGATACAAGGAGATGTGAGTGTACGGGCAAATGTAATGACGAGAGCGCAGAGTCGGAAACAGGAAATGGTAGATGTGGATGAGAAGAATGAAACTGAAAGTTCAAGTGATGAGGAAAACGAAAGTAATGAGCAACGAAGCTTATCGCGAGATGGTGTAACATCAGAGATGAATGAGCAAGAGATGGTTGCATGCGAGAATGGCACATTAAATGAAACTGAAGAAGACAATGAATGTGATGTGGGGATAGGAGACTTGTATAGAGATGAAGAGATGGACGAAGAACAAAAGGTGCAGATTGCCGATTCGAAGAAGTTCGAAGAGCAACAGAGAAAGGATGAATCGTTGAAGCCGTGGTGGAAGTTAGCACAAGAGAAAGAATCTGAATTCTGTGTGATCAACGGTTTATTGCATAAGAAATATCAGATATTAGACCAGACGATATATCAACTAGTGTTACCAAAAGAGAGACGAATTAAAGTGATGGAGTTGACACATGAATCAGTGTTTGGAGGACATCTAGGAGAAGAGAAAACAAGAGAACGAATAAAGTTGTCTTTTGTTTGGCCAAAGATGAGAAGAGACATTGTGAAATTTTGTAAGTCTTGCGAGAAGTGTCAACTAAAGGCAAGGAGTTTGGTGATGGATAGAGTGCCCATCACTCCAGTCTCAAGAGAAGAGGTCGCCTTCAGGAGAATGACGATGGACCTCGTTGGCCCGATCGATCCAGTATCTGCTGCAGGTCACAAGTATTGTTTATGCATTGTGGACTCGTGCACCAGATGGCCTACAATCTTCTTATTGAAATCGCTGACAGCGAAGGCTGTGTGTGAAGCGTTGACGGAACTGTTCATGAACGTTGGTGTGCCGTCCGTGATTACAAGTGACCAAGGAACGAACTTCACAGCCAGTTTGACAAGAGAATTTCTCGATTTAATGGGCTGTAGTCCACGATTCGACACACCAGGACACCCAGAGGCTGCTGGATTAGTAGAAAGATGGAATCAGACATTTAAAAAGATGATCCATCATGTGATAATAGACAACCCGAGGAAATGGCACAAGATAATTCCTTTCACAGTGTGGGCATTACGAGAAGTGCCGAATGCAACTACTGGAGTATCACCATATATGCTTGTCTATGGGAAAATTCCGAGAGGACCAATATTAAAAGAGAGTTGGACTAGAGAAATAAACTTACCACCTCATGTTGGAGTTAAACCAGAAAAGTATTTAAAAGAACTCAAAGAAAATATGGAGAAAGCATTATTGTTTGCAGAATCCTACTCTCGAGAAAAGCAATTACAATACACGAATCAGTATAACAAGAGAGCAAAGCACAAAGAATTTGAAGCTGGTGAGAAAGTCATAGTTTTGTATCCAACGTCAACGAACAAACTTATTTCTCGATGGCATGGTCCATGTACGATCATACATCGAAGATCAAAGTACTCTTATTTAGTCGATATGGGTGAAAATGGTCGAAAAATAATTAACGCCAACAAGATCAGAAAATATGTTACTCGAGCATTAAGTTGTGGTCTAATCGTTGAAGAAGATGAAGATTTTGGTTCAGTGGTTGAATTACCAATGAGGAATGAGGTTCAAGATGACAAGAATTCACTTAACCTCGATCCTGAACAAATTAGCCATTTGACAGTAACTCAACAAGAACAGTTGCTGAACGTCTTGAACAAATACTGTGACAGATTTTCAGAAAAACCCGGATTATGTACATTGGTTGAACATGAAATTGAACTAAAACCAGGATTTCATGGAAAGGAATTTGCAGCATATCGAATTCCTTTGATTTATCGAGCAGAAGTGGAACGTCAGATCAAAGAAATGTTAAAAACAAACATTATCAAACCATCATCGAGCAGAATGGCAAGCCCTTTGGTTATTGTCAAAAAGAAAGACGGATCTTTGAGACTTGCCTGTGACTACAGATACATTAACTCATTCACAGTGGATTGTAAATATCCGATGCCGATTGTCAGAGACGTTTTGAACAAAGTTGGAAAGTCTAATGTGATTTCCATTTTGGACTGTCGAAGTGCTTATTGGACTTGTCCTATAAAACAATCTGATCAATGGAAGACAGCTTTTGTAACACATAATGGACTGTATGAATTTACTCGTGTTCCTTTTGGAATGATAAATTCAGGCCGAACTTTTGTTAAGGCGATAAATTTAGTTTTACAGCCTATAAGTGACTTTGCAGAACCGTATGTTGA
Organism: Allolobophora icterica; assembly: GCA_963556255.1. NCBI lineage: Eukaryota > Metazoa > Annelida > Clitellata > Crassiclitellata > Lumbricidae > Allolobophora > Allolobophora icterica. The sequence continues at coordinate 53,163,021 of OY744607.1, read as the reverse complement.
TGGCTGTGCATTCTGACAATTGGAAAATTCATTTACAGCAGTTAGATGCATTTTTGATGCAAATGAGATTGCATAACGTTACCTTGAATTTTAAAAAATGCATATTTGGTAAGAGTGAGGTAAAGTTTATCGGTCATGTGGTTGGGTCTGGTAAGATAAAGATGAATCCAGACAGAATTGAAAGTTTCACTAATTTGAAGATCCCAGAAACTAAGAAGCAAGTTAAGCAACTGCTTGGATTTTTTAATTATTACAGACAGTTTATTAAGGACTTTGCACAGATTGCGAAACCGCTATCTGATTTAACTAGTAAACGTGTTTCTGATAAGATTGATTGGACTGTTGAACATCAGCAAGCATTTGATTTACTTAAAGAGGCTGTGCGATCCAAAGTAGTATTATATGTTTTTGAAGTGGGAAAACCATTCAATTTGTACTGCGATAGTAGTGACTTTGCAGTCGGTGCTGTTTTAACACAGATGGACGACAAGGGAATAGAACGCCCTGTGTCATTTATCAGTCAGAAATTAACTGATACCCAGAAGAGATGGGCTACTGTGGAAAAGGAAGCCTATGCTATTGTTTGGGCTCTAAACAAGTTAAAAGAAATTATAATTGGATCAAAAATTTTCATTTTTACTGATCACAATCCTCTTACATATTTGACTGAGTCAATGTCTAAGTCTGCTAAACTTGTGCGTTGGGCGTTAGCCTTACAAACTTTTGATGTTGAGGTGAAGTACAAGAAGGGCAGATTGAATGTTATTGCTGATTGTTTGTCAAGACTATAAGTAATCGTAAGACTGTTTGATTGATTAGTTATATATATATTTGTTTCATGTATTTTGGTAA
>OY744607.1:53144669-53157169 GCA_963556255.1 Allolobophora icterica | reverse complement strand
CAGCGGTAATCTGTGAGTTGAAACGAAACGTGCAAGTTAGCGACTTATACAGAAGCGCGACTTATACGAGGAAGCGAATAGTTCAAGCCTACTTACTTGAAGCCTTTAAGAGGTACCAGAAAGGCGTTATGATAATGTATGTATGTAGTTATGTATGTATGTATGTATGTATGTATGTATGTATGTATTGATGTATGTATGTATGTATGTATGTATGTATGTATGTATGTATGTATGTATGTATGTATGTATGTATGTATGTATGTATGTATGTATGTATGTATGTATGTATGTATGTATGTATGTATGTATGTATGTATGTATGTATGTATGTATGTATGTATGTATGTATGTATGTATGTATGTATGTATGTATGTATGTATGTATGTATGTATGTATGTATAAGAACACTTAATATAGTGCATCTTAAGTAACTGAAAAAGGCGCTGTAAGTACCTATAGATGCATAGCTGCATGCAAACAATATCCGTATACTTCAGTACAAACGTCAATTCAACGTATCCTTGCGACAACTTCGATCTTCGGCCGTACTCTTATTCCAGTGTATTTTTCTACCGATTCTAACCCTTCACGTTAACAAGTACCAGACCGTACCGTATCCAGTACCAGCGTCAATCCAGTTTATCTCTGTACGAATTTCAACCTACCTTATTGCGCTAGTCCAACGTACTTTTCGACCGTAGTTAAGCCAGTCGTACTCCTGCGTATTTCCCTCCCCGGATGATCTCAGTACTTCCTGTTGTACGGACCCTCTCCCTCGCCAGTAAGACGTTCACCCTCGTGACATTCACGCCGACAGCGTCTGAGCTTGAGATCCGCCCGTAGGCCAACTACCACAAGGCCTATGTCGTGGACTGCTGTTAAGCAGTACTTGTTACAGAAATTCGGCGTTGTGGATGACCTGGAAACAGTGACTTGGATTTAGAATTAGAATTAGAATTAGAGTTAGAATTAGAATTAGTGTTAGAATTAGAATTAGTTATAGGCTTTAAATTAGACTTGTCTCTCCCGACGAAACGCACAAGATATAGACTTAGAATTAGACTTAGAATTAGAATTAGTCTAGCTTATTACCGGTTCTAGGACGTTTGGTCAACGGACGATTGGTCAACGGACGATTGGTCAACGGACGATTGGTCAACGGACGATTGGTCAAGCGGACTGTTCGTCAAGGGGACTGTTGATCAAGGGTTATTTCGTCAAGAGGACGGTTGATCAGAAATTTTAATTTTATAAATTGGAGACGCTTTTAAAATATGTCACTTCGACAAACAACTGCACTGGCACAGATATACGATAAGCCTTTGAAATCGACGACCACTAATTATTATCCCTAGACAGACTAACCGCGGAATCCAATCGCTGCTCATGTGCAGTCATCCAACGATGTGGTCCAACGATGTGGTTGTTGATCGAAAGGCTGGAGAAAGCAGAAGGGGGCTTTCTCGCAAGGCGCACTGGAGTCCAGGAAATTGGTACCAAGAAATACCGTGACTTGGTCGGAAGTCAGTTGGGAAATATGGAAGAGCGAACGTGCTAATATATATAATATATATATATATATATATATAACATTTGTCTCACAATTAGTTACCTTTGTGTTTTAACTATTTGACTACATTTTATATAAAACTACTACCTTAAAGTGTATGATTTTGAGGAATAACAATACCTATCTATTTCATAATTTATTTTCAATGATTGACGATTTTTTGATCAACCGTCCTCTTGACGAAAGGACCCTTGATCAACAGTCCCCTTGACGAACAGTCCGCTTGACCAATCGTCCTTTGACCAATCGTCCGTTGACCAACCGTCCTTTGACCAAACGTCCGCATACCCTTATTACCACATCAGCATCAACATAAAAGAAAGTAGTACCACAACAGATACAGTCTAACAGTTACTTGTACACAGCACTGATGCCGGTCAGTGAGTCATTTTAAATGCTTACCAATAGTGTAGTTCTCCGGTGTAGGTAAAGTTAGGTAAGGCAAAATAAAGATATAATGGAAGGAAGGTGTGGTAAGAAGGATGAAAGGTAAGGTTAGGTGATACAAGGTTGCGTACTTGATAAGCCATTTTACAAGAAGGAACGTATACAAGGTAAGATAAAGCGAGGAAGGTAAGTAAATATGAGGTAAGGCAAGATGACGTGAGGTAAATGTAGGCAAAGTAAGATGAGGTATCGTAAGGTAGGCCTATGGTAAGGAAACGGTTAGCGAAGTACGGTAAGTTACGTAATTAGAGTTGAGATGACGGAACACGAACGCTATGTGGGACACGGTAACCGATTGGTTACAGTACTTGTCTTGTAACGCGGAGAGTACGGGTTCGATCCCACAGACTATTATTATGCATTGAACAAGTGCTTCACTCACAATTCCTCAGTGCCATCGACTGATGCTTTTGGTCATTTTATAGTAGCGCTTAATAAATACAAAATAACTCAATACGCTACAATGACTATATATCAGGCAACCGATAAATTAGTGTCTATCATTTCTCAAAAGACTTCCACAACTGCAAGCTTCGCGTCCATACGCACACTTCAGAAATCCAGAGCTCCGTATGTCATAATACGCTGTCGAATATTTTCGTCCGTCTGTATGGTTGAGTGACGCGCTTCGCATGAGGGCGCAAGGCGCAGTCTACCACCCATATCTACCCACATACCCGCCTGGGCCACGGTAGGCCTGTCTGGGGTACCCAAATACCTGGTGTTGGGTCGGTTAGTTTTGCCGATGACCTCACAGAAAGCCTGCCCACCGCCATTAACCACCCTTACCTGATGAAAACGGCGTCAGGTAAACAAAATGGGTGACGTATATACAAATTGATGTGGGTAGATAAGCACACACTCACAGACACACGCATGCATACACACATACACACGCACACGCACACGCACACGCACACACACAGGCGGTTGCATTGGAAGTGCATTAAACTCATCTATGACTATGTATATATACATACACACATACATATACATACATGTACATTATTTATATATAAATACATATATTTATGTATCTTATTACATATAAGGATATATGTGTGGTTGTCTAAATATGTAATACGCGAAGATGACTCATCCAAATGACTCATTTCCACATATGTTTGTGTACATACCTATTAAGTTACAGGTTGCCGAGGGTTATGGAATGTTACCACAAGGTTTAGGTTAAGAATTTATTACCCTTTGTCTGTTGTTCTGGCGTGACATGGGACTCGCTTAGAAGATAAAGAAGATCAGTCCCTTGAGCTAGCCCTGAGGCTGCACGGATTATAGAGACTTAACGACTTCATTTTCTTGGCCTCGGCATATGAGGGCGGGTGGCCAGTCCTCTTCCTCGCCGTCTCATCTTCCAACAGACACTGTACAGTGACAGTCATTGTACTCATTAAAGTCAAGTTGGCCCAGGTGTGCAGGTGGGTCTTGTTACTATCAACTGCGCCAACTTTTAGTCGTATCCCGCTCCCTCTCCTCCTCTTCAGCTTCCATCCTGGTTCATATAATTTATTGTCAATATATTGGAATATTGTTCCTCTCTTTGTTGGACTCCCTCAGGTTCGTTTTTGTTGTCTGGAGACAGGGTTCTGCGATCGGCTGCACGCTTGCTTGGGGGTATCTCCAGTTATGGCCATGTTTCCCAGTTTATGTGAGACGTCCTTCATTGGCTCTATGTCCAGTAGCGCAGGGGTTCTCAAACGGTGGTACGCGTACCCCTAGGGGTACGCCCGGTGTCGCTAAGGGGTACGCGAAAAAATTGAGAAAAACGAAATTTTCTATGAGTTTATGCCCATGTTTTTTTATTAGCTATTGACTATTGAAGTCACTATTCTACGTCCACCATACGTTTCTTCTCCTTAAAATTTTCTTTGATTCGCTATTCTACATCCACGATGCGCTTTCTTTTCTTAAATGTTTAAATTTTCTATGAGTTAACGCCCATCTTTCTTTGATTAGGCCTAGCTATTCTATGTCTATGATACATTTTATTGTTGGAATGTCACAGCCGCGTCATTTATTTTTTTTCACAACAAATAATTATTATACAAGTAACAACAATACTGCATAGTAGCATTATTATGTTAAAAACCAACAATGGATAAATTGTTGAAAAAACAACCGCTTAAAAGAAAGCTAGAAAGTCTCAATGCAAGCTTTAGCACTGAATCTACCCAGACTGACACTCCAGACGCCGGAGTAGATCCTAACGAGGACGACGGCAGTGGTAGGCCTTACGCAGCGTAAGATTAGACGGTATGACTAGAGCTATTTATCCTTTGGATTTACGTGGTGTGGTGATGAAAATGAACCGAAACCTCACTATGTCACCTGCAGTGAAAAACTGTCAAATAATTCAATGAAACCTTCTCTGCTTCAGCGACATTTCAATACAAAACATCCACTTCTTCAAGGTCAACCACTTGAATTTTTTAAAAGAAGAAAAATGGAAATGCTACAAAGTAAGAAAAGTTTAAAGTCGTTTACTGCAGCTAGCTCACAAGCATTAGAATCGAGCTTTAAAAGGTTTGATTCCCTTCAGCACGTAATATGACTATCTGTGCGAAACTGGGTTGTTTAGCAGCAATGCTTGGGATCAAAGACAAATATAGAACAATGCTTGAACTCGAACCAGATTTGCGTTTGAAATTGACATATTAAACCAGATATTGTAAATCTGTGCTTGTCGAAACAGGCCCACAGCTCACATTAACACTTTGTAATAGTTATTTAATTTTACCTTTTGTTGATATGATTTTGGACATGTTATGCAAAAACCACAGGATAGCATCGAGAGCAGTGGCGGCGATCTTGCTTGACAGGTGGGGGGACATTTTGGAACTGATCCGGTGAAAAAAGAGTTTTGAACTGGTCCTGTGAAAAAAGAGGTAAAAAAATTGAAATGATCTTGGTGTTTCCTCAAAATTTGGGGGTCCTATGTATGGAGTGTCCCCCCACTCTTAAAGGTGGGGGGTCTTGTCCCCCTCGACCCCCGCCCCGGGATCGCCGCCCATGATCGAGAGTAGTGTGATGACGGGTCTGGTGGAGGGAGTTCGTGGACGCGGAAGGACAAGAATCTGTTGGTTTGACAGCATCATAACTTGGACTGGCCTTTCAGGAGTTGGTTTATTAAAAGTCGCAAAAGACAGACAACGCTGGGCAGTGATAGTCCATTCATGCAGCCAACCGTCCGCGAAGCGACGACGGCGGATTGACATGACATGACATGATTTCATTCTTAAAATTAGGCTATATTTTAAATATTTCTACCTATGCCATGGTCCTACGCTAATTGCAAGGGCACTTCGAACTCGGCTGTTGTTTCTGATCAGACGGTACCTTTGCTGGGGGTACGCCAACACTCGATTTTTTTACCCGGGGTACAATAAAAATAAAGTTTGAGAACCCCTGCAGTAGCGCATTCTTTACAGAGTCTCCTCAGCGGCCTGGCATTGTGTCTTAGGCCGGGCACCGGTCTACCTTTGTGAGTTTTTCACTTTAACTTCCGCTTGTGTGAGGCGCCTTTCTTTGCGCTCTGCCTCTCGGGGAGACATTGTTGTTCCATGCTCGTGCTTACTGCCATAGCGCAGCGTAGGGCATTTTCGGTGGTTGGTCCTGCCGTCTGGAATGACCTCCCTCTTGGGCTTTCGTTCCCTCTCTATGGATCTCTCAGGTTCTTTCAGTGGCCTTCTTTAGACCTTTCTCTTTGATCGGACCTGGGTCGGGACGCCACTGAGTAGATTTCTTGAAGGGGCGCTATATAAGTTTATTGTATATATATATATATATATATATATATATATATATATATATTTATATGTATATATATATATAGATAGATAGATAGATAGACAGACAGACAGACAGACAGACAGACAGACAGACAGACAGACAGACAGACAGACAGACAGACAGACAGACAGACAGACAGACAGACAGATAGACAGATAGATAGATATATAGATATATAGATGGATGGATGGACGGACGGACGGACGGACGGACGGACGGACGGACGGACGGACGGACGGACGGACGGACGGACGGACGGACGGACGGACGGACGGACGGACGGACGGACGGACGGACGGACGGACGGACGGACAGCCAGACAGACAGACAGACAGACAGACAGACAGATAGAAGAAGAAGAAGAAGAAGAAGAAGAAGAAGAAGAAGAAGAAGAAGAAGAAGAAGATGATGATGATGATGATCATTATCATCATCATCATCATCATCATCATTATCATCATCATCATCATCATCATCATCGTCATCTTCTTCATATGGAAGGAACAAAATGCCATCAGCATTTAATATATTTGTATGGATAACGTAGCCTTCGACTGCGTTGTCGCTTCAGCATCATTCGCCAGGAGCGCTACACAACAACGCAAACTGAGCCATCTGTCTGAGGCTTGCGTTTCATTCGAAAGATGGCAGGACAGGGGTTCATGGCGGGCAGAACAGCCAACTGGAAAGAAATCGAGGGTATGCAAGGCAGGGTATATAGTAAGACACGGCAAGGCAAGGAAATAAAAGTTAGGCAAGGCAGGGCTAGGGAGGCAGTAAAAGTGGGCGAGATGACAAGACCAGGCAATGAAATGCAAATCAAAAGGAAGGAAATCGAAAAAAGGAATGGAAGGCAAGGATAGGAAATGAGGAAAGTCAAACAAATTAGGCATGATCAAATGTGTATAGAAAGAGCAAGAGAAGGCATGGCAAGTCAATAGAATGTATGGCAACAGAATAGAAGGCAAGGCAAGACAATGGAATGCAAGGCAACAGATAAGAAGGTAGCAGAAGACAATAAAAGGCAAGATAACAGATAAATAGGCAAGTCAAGGCAATATGGAATGCAAGACGATACAGATGAGATAAGAAGGCAAGGCAAGCGAATGGTATAATTCAAGGCAACAGATAAGAAGGCAAGGCAAGGCAGGAGAATGGAATTCAAGGCAACAGATAAGAAGGAAATGCAAGAGAATGTAATGCAAGGCAACAGATAAGTAGGCAAGGCAATGCAAAATAACAAAACAGAGCGATACATTCGTCAGCTGACATTGCCTCCTATCACCGGCCGCAGTCGCCCCAAAGCACAGAGTGACCGAGGGCATCGACTCAGGCGGTCAGCGATCGCTGATGACCGCAGGCCAAGGGGCTATCGGTCGCCGTCGCCATCCAAACTGACCAGTAACGGAATGGCCAGATCGATTCGATCGTCACGCTCAAGTGCACCGTCTGGCGGTCACGCTTGATGGATATCGACACCCTCGGCTGGGCGACCTTCTCTTGTCGGGCAAAGGAACGAAGCGACGGGGGTAATCAGGGATGCCGAGGCGAGGAGTTTTTCATTACTGACCCTCATTGCTACCACTATTCCCCTCCTCTTCCTCTTCCTCTTCGGCCTCTTAATCCTCTTATCGTCATTCCTGTTACTTATTCTCCTATTCCTCTTTTATTCTTTCTTATGTTCCTCGTATTCTTCCTCCTATTTTCCTTCCTATTTCTATTCCTATTCCTAATGTTCTTCCTCCTATTTCTACTTCTATTTCTCCTTATATTATATTCTTGGCTATCTCCTAGTATTGCTTCTCCTGTTTGTCCGATTCCTCCTTTCATTCTTCCTATTCTCCTGCTATCCCTTCTCTTATTCCTCCTCCCATTCCTCCTCCAATTCATCCTTCCATTCCTCCTACTTCTTCTTATTCCTCTCAAATTCTGCTTCCTATTTATCTTCATCTTCGTCTGTCTGCCTGTCGGATTTTTTGTGTCTCCCTGTGTGTGTCTGTATCTCTGTGTGTCTTCATCAGTGTCTGTCTGTCTGTCTCTGTCTGTCTGTCTGTCTGTCTCTGTCTCTGCATCAGTGTCTGTCTGTCTCTGTCTGCTTCTCTCTGTCTCTGTCTCTGTTTATATCTCTCTATATATCTGTCTGTCTCTGTATCTCTCTGATTGTCTCTACGGAGAGAACCTATTCAGCCTGGCACCGGAAGATAAGCGACGACAGTGGACAGACGTCACGCAACGTTGATGCTAAACACTTTCTGCTCAGTGAGCATCGTCGTCAGCTGCTCATCCTATATGCTCACACTCAGGTTCAGCGTACATAACGTACGTATGTACGCATGCATGTACGTATGTATCTACCAATGTATGTACAGACGTATGTATGTGTGTTTGTATGTGTGTATGTATACATGTATGTGTTTGCATGTATGTACGTACGTATTTACTTATGTATGTTTGTTTGTATGTTTGTATTTAAGTGTGTGTATATATGTTTGTATCCATGTGTGATGTGTCTGTGTGTATGTATGCATGCGTGTGTATGTATGTATGTATGTGCGTGTGTGTGTTCTTTTGTTAAAGGAAACTGGATGGCTCACCGCACCCAGGTACGTTAACATGGGAATCACATCACAATAAAAAGAGATAGCTAAATCTAAAAAATTATAAGTAATGGTTTTTTGTCACAACCCACAGGCGTGGCAGACTGATTTAGCATAATTGGTGGAGATTATGGATGGCTGTGGGAATAAGGTTCCTGTCACCGCTACCGGGGAGTTCAGATTGGCGAGAACGTGTGCAAAGATTATAATTCCTCTTAGCAACTGGTGGAAATAGGCCGCGAAGAACACGATGATCGTTTCGCACCACGGCAAGCAGTATCCTGTCGTCAGCATGTGCCACCAACTCCGCAATGCTCAGAATCTCTTCAGCAAGGAAACCTAGTCCTTGCATGCGGCGCAGCATTCGATCTAGTTATGTGAGTATGTGAATATGTATGTGATTGTGTGTGTGTGTGTGTGTGTGTGTGTGTGTGTGTGTGTGTGTGTGTAGGTGTGGGTGTAGGTGTGGGTGTAGATGTAGGTGATTGTGTGTGTGTGATTGTGTGTGTGTAGGTGATTGTGTGTATGTGATTGTGCGTGTGTGTGATTGTGTGTGTGTGTGAATGTGTGATTGTGTGTGTATGTGATTGTGTATGTGATTGTGTATGTGATTGTGTATGTGTTTGTGCGTGTATGTGTGTGTGTTTGTGTGTGTGTAGGTGTAGGTGTGGGTGTAGATGGAGGTGATTGTGTGTGTGTGTGATTGTGTGTGTGTAGGTGATTGTGTGTATGTGATTGTGCGTGTGTGTGATTGTGTGTGTGTGAATGTGTGATTGTGTGTGTATGTGATTGTGTATGTGATTGTGTATGTGATTGTGTATGTGATTGTGCGTGTATGTGTGTGTGTTTGTGTGTGTATGTGTGTGTGTGTGTGTGTGTGTGTGTGTGTGTGTGTGTGTGTGTGTGTGTGTGTGTGTGTGTGTGTAGGTGTAGGTCATTGTGTGTATGTGATTGTGTATATGATTGTGCGTGCGTGCGTGCGTGTGTGCGTGCGTGCGTGCGTGCGTGTGTGTGTGTGTACGTACGTATCGGCCTACTTTTTCGCGCAAATCAAGGATTAGCCTATCTATCAGATATCAAGACTTGCTTATCATTTGCCTGTAGTTAAGATACGACGCATTAGAATGGGATTGGATCTGATTTCCTTGGTTTGCATTGGATTAGAATATATTGGATTGGATTGGACGAGAATGACTGATTCAGATATAGAGATTAGATTAGGTTCAGATTCAGGTTGTGCTCAGAGATCAGATTAAATGACGTTGGTTGAGATCAGATCAGATTAGCTTCAGATTAAATTCATATCAGATCAGATGAGATAACTCATTTTATTTCACCATAGCAACATCATTTGCATCTTCATCCATCCAGCCTCCGTAGCCTCTCGTATCTGCTGCACAAAAACAACTCATTTATTTAGCTCCAGAACAGGACACGACGAATCCACGGACGAACACGCCATTCCATTATCTGCTCTCGCGGCCGCTAGATGTCTTCCCTGTTGGCGTCGATCATTGTTTGGGCCTCTCTGCTTTTAGTCGTTCACCAACGAATTCAAGCCTTCACTTCGGGTGAGTTGAACGCGCCTATTATTATTAATACGTACATTTATTATGCGCAATTACTTACTCGCATTTATCTTGCGCCACTCGTCTACTGACGGTTTATCACATACGGATGGATGGATCGAGAGTTTAACGACATCGTATGGTAACAGAGGGCGTTGACGTCGACAGAAATTTGTTTGAACAGTTCTCACCGTTCGTATGGCATAATTACAGCTTCAGTTGTCTTGTATAACAAGTCTTCTATTGCAAATATTTTAGTTGTCTTGTATAACAAGTCTTCTATTGCAAATATTTTAGTTGTCTTGTATAACAAGTCTTCTATTGCAGATATTTTAGTTGTCTTGTATAACAAGTCTTCTATTGCAGATATTTTAGTTGTCTTGTATAACAAGTCTTCTATTGCAGATATTTTAGTTGTCTTGTATAACAAGTCTTCTATTGCAGATATTTTAGTTGTCTTGTATAACAAGTCTTCTATTGCAGATATTTTAGTTGTCTTGTATAACAAGTCTTCTATTGCAGATATTTTAGTTTAAAATGCGACCCTTGTTTATGCATGCTTACATAATTTATGCTCTCTTATATAAGGATTGCATCTTCTTCTCCATCTTCTTTTCTTCCTTTTTCTCCTCCTCGTCTTCTTCGTTTTTTATCTCTTCTTCTTCTTCTCCTCTGCCTCCTTCTTCTTCCTTCTCTTCCTCGTCCACCTCTTTTCTTCTCCTTCCTCTACTTTCTTTCCTCCTCATCCCCTCACCCCTCCATTTTCTTCTTTTTCTTCCTATTCCATCTCTTCTTTTTCTTTTTCTTCTCCTCCTTCTTATTTTTCCTCCTCCACTTCCTCTTCTTTTTCCTCCTCCTCTTCTTTTTTTCTTTTCCTCCTTATTCCTCCTCCTTTTTTTCTTTTCTTCTGCTCCTCATTTTTATTCCTCCTTTTTATCCCTCCTTCTCTTTCTCTTTCTCCTCCTCTTCTTTTTCTTTTCCTCCTCTTTCTTATTCCTCTTCTTCCTTTTCTTCCTACTTCTTCTTCCTCCTCCTCCTCCTCCTTCTCCTCCTCCTCCTCCTCCTCCTCTTCATCATCATCTTCTTCTTGTGTTTCCTACATCTGGCAATTTATTCAGCACCTAAAGAAATTTTCGGACACTTGACACCCTCTAGGAGAGTGCGCGTGCACCTCCACCCCAACTGTTGTTCCCCTCGAGATGCCCCCAAACCTCTCCTTCGCGGTCTCACGTCACCAGAGGTCATTTATCTTATCCCGCTCTTAATATGCACAGCGCGTCGCGGTGCAAAGGTCATTTCGTTGTTCAAAGTAAGCCATGTAATACCTTTTGATAAACTGCTTGATTAAGCTTCCATTCAGCCTTCCACAAAGGCCTACGCAGCCAAATGCTGGCCTACCTCTAACTCCTACACCTCCTCCTATTCTTGTTCCTATTCTTGCTCCTATTCCTCCTCCTACACCTATTCTTCCTCCTATTTTTCGTATTCCTTCTTCTATTCCTCCTATTCTTCCTTCTATTCCTCATTCATTCTGGGTAACTGTAACCTATTCCTCCTATTCCTATTCCTCTTCTTATACTTTTCCTTCTTCTATTTCTCTAATTCTTTATCTACATCTTCCCTCCAATCTACCTCCTTCTATTCGTCCTCCTATTCGTCCTTCTATTCGTCCTTCTATTCCTCCTCCTATTCCTTCTTCTATTCCTCCTCCTATGCATCCTTATGATCCTCCTCCTATTCCTCCTCCTATTCCTATTCCTATTCCTCCTCCAATTCTTTACCCAGTTCTTCCTTCCGTTCCTCCCCATATTCCTCCTTCAATTCCTCCAACCAGTAGCAATAGCAACAAACGTTGCAGTATATATAAGACAGCAGTAGTTGCGATAGTAGTAATGGCCGTGGTAGTAGTGGAAGAGCACATTTTATTACGGGCCGCAATCAGTTTCCGTAGGATACGGTGGCCAGTATCGGCAAAATCCGTTTCGAGTATGATCACTTAATCTAAGGAAGGCCATTCGGGACACGTACGCGGCGCCACTTATGAAAGACCGTTAAAGACACTCACTCGCTAACCGGACTTCTTTTGATGACACAGGCGGCTAATTGGTTCCTCTGTGGGCGTTTGAACCCTTATATATTTTATATCTGCATACTGAGGAAATATACAGTATATGCATTCAAATATATAGTCTTGAACCTGTGTGTGTTTGTATCTATTCAAGCCTATATTATATAGGTTCTATAAGAATATAATATAAATAGAGTTGAAGGATATTTGATGAGATTATGTACAGGGTGGGCCAGTAGGAATGCACCAACTTTGACGCCTTATAACTTGAATAATTTTTATCTGAGCGTCTTGTCCAATATATCAGATTGAAGATAATTAACCATTTTTTTGATTCTGCAAAATATCTACGAGATAATGTTACGACTTTATGAGATAATGCTATTAATATTCGATGTACCATTTTCTGGCCATAAAACTGCAAGAAAAAACAAAAGTC
>OY744607.1:53062169-53139669 GCA_963556255.1 Allolobophora icterica | reverse complement strand
GTTCCTTTGTCTTTTAGGGATCATTGTCTCCATACTGATTGGCATCGTTCTTGGAATTGCCACCGGTTCCGCTCTGATGCTAATGATACACCTGCTGAAGATCAGGTTAGCTCATCTAATTATTCTAATACATAAAATATATACAGAATCAACCTGGAGTTCAAATTGCGCGCTCACCATAGCGGTGCCACTGAAATGTCTTCAAATGATTTGATTGTTTTGTATTAGATTGCGGATTGGATGAGATTATGTTACATTAAGTTAGATTGGATTAGATTAGATTGGTTTGTAGTAGATTGGATCTTTTGGATCAGATTAGAGTAGGGCTTTCACACACATACATGTTCCGTGTCTATCCGTATCTGTCCGTGTCAATCCGTATCTATCCGTGTCTGTCTTTGTCCATCCGTGTCTGTCCGTGCCTATATTATCTGCGTCTGTCTGTGTCTGCTGACTGCGTAGAAACAAACGGCGTCGGATCTTCAAAGAGCGAACATTGACCTCGTCCTCCAGCCTCCACAAGATGTCGCGAGGCGCATTGCCCGGATGTAATAGCATCAGCAACATCTGCAGCAACGGCGCATCCCACTGCCGACCGACGCACTTCCCGGATCCACCACCAGACGGCGCATACGTCTGCGCATGTGCGCCGGCGCCCGGCCTCCGGTCTGATTACAACGTATCGAGGTCGGGATGTTTACTCCGGGGTCGAGAGGTCGAGGCGCCGAGTGACGTCATTCGGTGTGACCTCTTGACCTCCTCCTCCGTCAGCGGCGACGAATATAACAGGGTGAAAGATGTACATGTTTGTGACGTTCACGGCATCACGCCACCATAGGCTGCGTTTTTTTTAGGTTTTAACATTTTATGGACAGTCTCTTCTTACGGAAGTCCTCTCTGGTGACTCTGGTCATGTCTCAATCTGCAACTGTGCTCGATTAGCGAGCTGTTTCGATGGCTGGACCTAGACCTAACTGCTGAAACTCTCTCGCTGTATCTGTCCGTTCTGCTTAATTTCTCTCCTTGCTTTTGTTTTTGTCCGTTCTGCTTAATATCTCTCTTGCTGTATCTGTCCGTTCTGCTTAATATCTTTCTTCCTATATCTGTCCGTTCTGCGAACCCTCCCTGTATCTCTCCGTTCTTTTCAGTCGCTTATGTCATTTCGTTCTTAACTGAAGTCTTCACTCTTTCAAATTGCTCATTAGTGAGGATAGTAGAAATTCACGGCTAAAATGTTCAAAAGTCACGATTTGTAGAAATGGGCGAAGGTCACGACAAATTCACAGCATGAAATAAGGCTTTTATTTACTAAGATCCGACCAAACAATAACGCAAATAACAAAGAAACGACGCGGTCGCTATGTATAATGGATTAACGTCATCCATGAAAGACAATGAGGGACAATGTCAATGACGTCATCGTCATCGCGTGGCTGTATTGTTAATTTATTATTACTTAGTTTATTTTAATTTATTGTAATTTGTTAACATATCAGTTTGGAACGTCGTATTGCATTAATTTCATAAACATTTTCCAAAAAATTCACGGAAATTCACGGCATTTGTGGAAATTCACAGCATTCACGGCAAATGCCGAAAAGCAAGGAATTCACGGCTTCCGTCACTTTGTGAATTTCTACTATCTCTACTCATTAGTCTACTTATCACTTCGGCAGAGTAGGCCTAAAACTAGGCTGGAAAGACTTTAAAATTGTATGTACCTTGTAGAACTGGAAGAACCGAGCCTGCTTTGATAAGCTCAGCGCTCGCGAATAAGTATTTTGCGAGTAGCTTTAGATTAGCGCTTTCGAAATTTTGAGTTTACGATTACGATCCGCTATAGGCCTAGGTTGCGCTCTTATCTTACGAACGGATCCGCTACAGAAAGATGTTCGTTTATTCATCTTTGACCGTTGTCATAGTGACAATACTCACAATGCGAATTTTTAACTGTTTGCGGCGGATTCTGTATAGTTAGTCTGACTTAGTCATCGCAAGTTCCATTGTAGCAGTAAACAGTCGTGACACTTTAATGCCTGTGGTCACGGTAACAGTGACAACAAAATATAATGTGGTATTAGTCGTATCAGCAATATTCACGGTACTGTGGCGGTAGTAATCGGTTGTCATTGGTAATCGTAATCTCGAGATTTCTACAGCGTCAAAAAGGCGAAGGCGGGGAACAAGCGTTTTCCCAGGCGTTTAGTCAAATCAAAATCGACAGGAAGGGTGTCAAGATCCAAAGGAGTCAGTCAGGCAGACAGACGGCTAAGGTTGATGGTGTTTAGAATTGAATAGGCGAGGGAGTAGGGGTAAAAGGAGGAATCGGGATAGGATTTATGGAAGAGCAGTGTTTTCAGTTTTGAGTAAAAGGCCTGTGGAGAGATAGCAAGAGGTGAGGTTTTGGTGAGTTCGTTGGATGGATCAGATAGGCCTATTTCTCGTAGTACTGGCGGGAGTTTGTTCCAGAGAGGAGGAACAGCCATGGATATGGAGCGATTTGCAAATTTTAGTGATGATGTAACGGAAGGGCGAAGTGTTAGCGTGGAAGAGGAGCGGGTTGAGCGAAGCGGTTGGACCGTGAACAGCCTAACCGCTGTTTGTCTGCGTGTGAATAGAGTTCTTGCATGCGTGTGAATAGAGTTCTTACATTGGACGTGACCAATCGATGCTTCCCCCCTCAACCTGCCGTCAGTGAAAGGGAGGGAGAGGAAGAGGTAGCCTAGGTAGGCCGGGAGTGAATTTCGGGCGTCTAAGCCCGGTCGCCGCCGCCCTTAGAAGCACACTCCGATCCGCTCTTACGGGGAGAGTACGGGTTCGAGGTTCGCCCGGCTACGGCCACTGAAGCAGCATATGCGACCCCAACTGCCGCCGCCCCTTGTGGCTGCAGTCGATGCATCGGGATTTCGCCCGATGCATCGACTGCAGTCGGCCTATGGTCTCTGAAGCAGCATGAGTCACAGACTTGTTTGACGACAGACGGCTGTACACACAGAACTGGAAAACTATAATAGGATATTAACCGCGAACTTCTATGACCCACAAATGTGGCTAATCCGGCCTGCCTATTCTCCTTGTGTGAAGACAATCGTAACCTTACCTACATATTCTTCTGTTTGAAGACGTAACTATGTCTACGTAGTCTTCTGTATGACGACAATCGTAGCCATGCCTACGTATTCTTCTGTATACGAAGACAACCTTAACTAGCCTATCAAACAACATAATAACCGATGTACGTCTGTCTGTCTGTCTGTCTGTCTGTCTGTCTGTCTGTCTGTCTGTCTGTCTGTCTGTCTGTCTGTCTGTCTGTCTGTCTGTCTGTCTGTCTGTCTGTCTGTCTGTCTGTCTGTCTGTCTGTCTGTCTGTCCCGTAACAAACACTATTGTGACGTCACTATACTGCCGCCTTTTTCGACGGTTGTCTTGACGACATCTATAGGCCTATAATATGACGTCATAATATAACGGGGAAGTAAGCTTAATTTTTATCACTGCAAAAATAATTGTTTTATATACCGTGATATTTCACGGGTTACAGCTAGTATCTAAGTATTTTCTTTGTTTGAAGACTATTGCAACCAAATATCTACGCATGTTCTCTTTGTTTTAAAATAATCGTAACCCGGATATACGTATTCTCTTTGTTTGAAAACAATCGTACATTGGAACTTCTTTGTGTTTAGATTGATGTACTTAACTTGATTTCATTTGATGACATTATTACACAGTTTGCAGTCGCTATATATAGAATTCGCAAATGTTTCTTAGCTGCTAAAATGAAGAGAACATATTCAAATTTTGATTATAATTTTACGCTTACTGTGTGTTGTCATTATACTGTAACAAACATTTGAAACAACCAAGTTAGTCCCGTAATGCCAAGCGTTGAAGTTGTGTTGTATGCATTGAATGACTAGGCTACTAATTTGAGCAGCACGGCGCACAGCATTGACCCTTCTTTATTGCAAGTTAATTGTCAGGTCTTTACGGCATCCCCACCATTCCATGCTCAATACGACAAGGGGCCCTGTGTGTAATTAGCATGGGGCTCCGCGTGGTTAATCCGGCCCTGCCCCCCTGTTATAGCCTAGCAGTTGTCGTGTCATTCGTTGTGGCCAGAAAACAACGCGTCAGTCCAGAGCCCGTATCTTACGGCTGGATTTCAAGCAGTATGGTACGGGGAGAAATGGTCAGAGGAGGCATACGGAATTGCGGGATACGGTAGCCGATTGGTTAGAGCGCTCGCCTTATAACGCGGAGAGTACAGGTTCGAACCTCCTCCCTTGAGACGGTTACTGTGTTGTATGGACTTTCAGCAAGTCCTTCACTCACAATTGGTCAGCGCCATCGATTGATGCTTGGTCATTATTAGATAGTGGCGCTTAATAAATGCATAATAATAAATGTTATAAACGTTTATTAGGCTATATAGGCTTGCAGTAATGATGAACGAACTCTGGTCTGTTAATTATATCAGACTGATTATAGTAATTACGTAAATTATCAGTTCTAATTGAGAGCTTACATCGAAAGCCGACATTAATCACGTGATTTTCGGCCGAAGTTCACTAATCACGTGACATGTGGTTAATTAGTTATCCACATATTTCTAAATGAGTGTTTATTATATTTAAAGTACAGTTGGCACATCTATAGCGGATATATAGAACAGGCAGGCTGTTGGTAGGAGGATCAATCCGATCAGATGGCTATGGAAAGGTCCGACTGGTCACACGCCGCCGTCATAAGCAGAGACCAAGAAAATGATGTCGTATCAATGACTGCCTCTTATTTGCGCCGGCGCAACTTTGGTCTGGATAGTGAGTCTGGTTCCAGTCTCTTCCTATTCTCACCTCTTCCTTACCCTTTAATGGTTACTGTTCATTCAGAGTATGAAAGAGTGTCGGAAGGACACTCTAAAGTGGGGGTAATGGACGCAGCACCTTTGGAATACTCCACTAAAATGATAGCGCCAAATCAAGAATACTGCGTTGTGATGTATTCCACAGCCAATATGGGTCAGAAAACATAATATTGAACACCATATTGAACAGAATTTAAATTAGCGCCATCTTTCAATTGACTACATAGCAACCGACACATTATGATTCATTTAGACAGTGTATATTTAATAACACATTAACCAGACAGAGTTATAAACAAAGAAATTATAGAGACTATAGTTGATCTCAGAAAAGAAAAGAAACACCTTGATCTTCGGAATCTAGCTCTGATTTTACACCCTCCTCTTCCAGTGTAATTCTCCAACTGTTCACGGAAGGATCTAGAATAACTGCTCCGATTTAAAAGTAGACATTATCGCTTTACAATTATTTTATTTAGGCTAAGTTATCAGTTTCTTTTTAGTGTACCATCACAGTATAAATAATTACAATTATTTATACTGTGGTACCGTTAATTACTGACGGCGCCATTCTATTTTGTGGCGGGTGCAGACTCCATGCGAAATATGTAATCCTTTATTCTTTAAAGCGTAGTGGTTGGAAATTTGAGTGAACGTTGGGTGTAAAAATGTCGTCCGGAGTTTCAAAAGTCGAGGTTTTATGTCCAAATGGTCACCGAGTCGTCGTGAATGTTACTCACAGTACAAGACTTTTGCAGGTAAGTCTCGTTTCGGGTGCAGTCAGACACGGCATGGTAAAAGCAGAGTTTTCGGCGTCAGAATATGAATTGTAACGTCATGTAACGTCAACTGTCGCAATATGTAGCGCTTTTGAAGAGTGGACTGGTGAAATCGAGGTCCTTAACTGCGAAATTGGATCGGTTTGAGTATCAGGGTCAGTGACCAGAAGCGCCTTGCATGGAGGAATCGAAAGAACCGGGTGGAATGATTTCACAATCGATTTTTGGTCCAGAGGTTTAGGTTTCGATTAGGCTTCGTGCGAAGAATGACAGATTTTAAAAATCTAGACTTGATTTTAAACGAATTTCAATGAAATTGACATAAAACACGTCTGCCAGTGGAATTAGAATCGGACTTTATTAACCGCATTATTTATTTATATAGTCGAGTAAGATGTTTGTTGAATGAGTTATTTGTTGGTTTTTGTTGATTTAAATGGTCCGATGCATTGGACCACAAAAAGTATTCTTGTGGTATTAAAGTCAGGCTATATATGCATCATTTTATTATTTACTTACTTATTTATTTTATATTTTGCTTTCTTTAGGTTAGAGAGGAATGCTGTCTGAAAAAACGTCTGGGTCCTCCCGAAGGCTTCATATTGAAGTGAGCACAAAAATATTAATGACTTATTAAGGATATAAGATATAGTCCAATTTAGTCTATGAGTTGATTGGTGCTGGAATTGGATGCGCAAGGCATCAAGAAATGGCGCTGCAATATATTATCCACACAATTTTTGTGGATTTCCAGAGCAGTCTGCTGAGACAGAGCTGGTCAACAAGGATGACAAACAAACAACACAGATGATTATGAAAATTTATGGTAAAATATGCAAATTAATGGTAAAATATGCAAATGTTTTAATGATAAAATATACCAATTTTTAATCTAATGTTCTGTAGCCATTACAATATCCAGGACAATAGTCGATGGTCGCTTGGAGTAAAATCTCAGTCCAAACTCGTAATCTCGTAATCCACTGTTGAAGCCAGGTTGAAATCCAATACATTTTCTGCAGATGTATAGTAAAATGTACTAGTTTTATCGTTCAAATGTATGGTTACTTATGCAAATGATTGTGCAAATATATGCCAAAATATGCAAATGATCATGCAAACATGGTTTAATATGCAAATGATTATGCAAATCTTTGCCAAAATATTTAATTTATTATACAAATTTATGTTAATCAGGCACAACAGGAGGCAGCTCGACCTGGCACTGCCAGTCCATTTGCTGGGTCTGACAAACATGGCAAAACTGGACCTCATCAAAACGGAGGCTACCAAGGAAGACGCCAAAGTCCGAATTGGCCTTGAGGTGGCAAATGAGAAAGGCAGACTTCAGCGGGAATTTGACCCCGTAGTGTCGCTGTGGGACGTTGTTGAGAGCTTTGAGAAGGACGATGGCAGGTTTGGAAAAGACAAAAATGCTCAGTGGTTGCAATTATCCATTGGGGAGTACATCTGTGATGTACCAGGGGGGAAGGATGACCTAAAATGGTCATTTATAAATGTACTTTATGGATAACCCCAAACTATTGTTATTATTGTTATTATTAATATTATTATTATTATTATTATTATTATGACTACTTTTACTATTATTCATATATTATTTTTATTATTATGTATTTATTATTGTTATTATTACTGTTATTATTATTATTATGAATATATTATTATTATTATTATTATTAAATACTATTATTGTTAGTATGCATTTTATCAAGCACCACTATCTAATGACTAAGCATCAGTTGATGTTGCTGAGCAGTTGTGAGTGAAGGACTTGCTCCAGATCCCTACAGAGCAACCTTCTCAGGGGAGAAGGATCGAATCCATCCTCTCCATGCTGCAAGGCAAGCGCTCTAACCAATCAGCTACCATGTCCCACAAGCTCCTTCGCCTTTCTTTGCTTCTGTTCCATAAGTTACCACTGAAAACTATTTTCTTTGACTGTGGGTTTCCTTTGTCAGTTAGGGAGCACTTCTGACAAGTGTCTTGAAGATTATGATTACAATTTACATATTTCTGTGTTGTTCAGGTTAAGGATATACCCAGCATATGAACATATCGTGGGGCATGGTAGCTGACTGGTTACAGTGCTTGCCTTGTAATGCATATGGTTTGCTAAAATTTGCACAGTGGCGCTTAATAAATACATTAGAATAAGAATAGGCAACACTGTTACAGTTTGTTATTTACAGAATTTTTTTGCAATTCTATATGAATTCCTGAGCAATTTGTGTACCTGCCCAATGCGCCCATCTTTCTCTGGTGATCTGAATCTGAGAACTGGTTTTCAAACAGGTGGATGTTTTAAAAGTGGTTCCAGTGTTTAATGACATCTTATGGCTGCCTGACCATTGACATCACCCTCCTCCTTTCTCCAGGCTTGGGACTGACACTACCTGAGTACGGGCAGTGGCAGAGTTAGTGGATGTCTAACTGTGCTACCACCTGGTATGTCCCTCTGATCTTGTCATGCAGTCTTTTGTGTGTTGTTGTAGGGGTGGTAGACTCAACCTCTCCAAGTATCGTGCAGAAAATCATTCACCTGTGATAGTCTACGTGAACGAGGAGGTCTGCTTATGACGCATTTCCACCTCTGATTGTTTAATTGTCAGATTGATACCGAGGTAGATACCTAGACACAGATAAAGAGCCATAGGTAGATACATAGATAGCTTTATAGATAAAGAACCGGAGAAAGACACACATAGATAGAGAGATACACAGAAACACAGATAGATAAACAGATAGATTCACGGATAGATACACTGATTGATACATAGATAGAGGCAGAGATCGATCTATACAATATAGCCTGACAAAATGATAGATGGATTGGTAGAAAGAACAGCTGGTCGATTGATAGGTTCATTGATAGACGAAATAATTGTTATTGTCAATATATGAAAATTTATAAGGTGCAAGTTAACTTAACTAAGAAGAAGAGGAGCTCTCATATGCCGAGCTAGCCTGATCGGCAGCCATGGGTATGAAATATTAGCGGCTTCATTTTCTTAGTCTCGGAATATGAGAGCGGGTCCTCTCCCTCGCCACATGATAGATTGATATAAAAGATGGATGACCGGATAGATAAATTTAAGTTTTTTGCTTGATAATAGAGGTAGATAGTAGGTAGATATATAGATACATAAATGGTTGACTTCTTGTTGGATATGATTTGTTATGGAAATACGTCACTAAACTCACTATGATTTGATATGCAAGTAGGTCACTGACTTGTTATGCAACTAGGTCACTATAATTTGGTGCTATGCAAATGCAAGATACTAATCGAACGGGTGATCTTGTTTCTTTAGGTTCTGGGAGATTACGCGTTGCAGTCGACAACGCTGAAAATGCTCGGCATCTTCCGAGGTTCACATCTTCTCAAGTGAGAAGTGTTCTACTTTGGTGCTTGGCTCATAGAAGCGGAACAGAAATCCATTCTAATCTAATCTAATCTGACGACTTCTGTAGCGCCGTTCTCGTTTTGCACAAGCTGTTAATCGACAGTTGGCTCAAGTGAAGAGATAGTCGGGAATCGTAAATGATAATTAATTAATTAATTGTACAGTTTATTGTTATTATTTGTTATTATGAGCTAGTTGCAGTCAGGGTTTATGGTCTTGGTCTTGGTATCGAGACAGGGTTTTTGATGTCTCGGTGTTGGGAACCTATTGTCTTGGTCTAGGTCTTGGTCTTGAGGTAATTTATTTACTATAGAAAGTATCAACCCTTTGAGACCTGTCTTTGTTTCAAAACAGGTTGTTTGTTGTCTTGGTCTTTAGAACCTATTGTCTTGGTCCCTAGGTAATTTCTGGACTGTTTAGAAACTGTTGAAGGGAAAGTCTTGTTCTGTTGCGAACGAGCAGTCTCAATAAGTCTTGCGCGAACTGACCTTGATTCTTGGTCTATAAAATTGGCCTGTGCCAATATGAACAGATAATTCATGTAGGTAACGCTAAGCTTAACTCATTCCCGCCCAAATTGTTTTCCGAAAATGTGTAAATTGATAGTACACACGGTAGAACGATAACAGCACTACAAGGATTACAGTTAAGTATAATAAAATATATATTTTCTAAATCAGCAGACTTCTGGCTCTAAAATATATATCTTATTGTGAACAAAAGCTAATTTATATAGCACCCTTGTATTGCTAAATGATGGTTATTGCATTCCTCGTAGAGCTTACAGTTGCAGTGTCTTTATATCTGCCAGTCTCTGAATTTTTATACTTGGGACAGACACCACACCTATGTGTGAGATGTGAGTTTTATGAAAAATTGCTTGCCAGGTAGCCTAGCTAGCTGGGTATGGAAGGTGTAGGCCTATATATTAGAACCTGGTATGCAACGTCAGGTGGGTTTTCATGCTGTGCAATCAACTTGGCACTGAGCCTACATAAGCTACAGTCTGAAAACCTCATCATCTAAAATGTAATATCCTATCTGGTAATGCTTTCGCCAGTTCCATTGGTTATCATAGCTGCTGCTCTTTGGTTCAGTGATGTTCTGCTGAGATGATCACCTAGACGTTGACCTTGACCATGACTTGGACGGCGAAAAATTCCACCGTTGATGCTGACTTCGACTATAGTATGAATCTTCAGCACACGCAGAATTTGCTCTCCATCGAGCACATGCCTTATTCCATACACTGTGTTCACCGCCGACCTCAAATAGGTTGATAATTTTCCCGATAGAAGACGAAAACTAATCGTTTGTATTGTGAAAATGGCACCTCAAAACCGCCGATATCTATATGCATTTTTCCATCACTTTAAACTCTTTTCCCCCACAAAAAAACATAAAAATCCAATAAAAAAATTAACGCCAAAATGTAAACAAATCTTCCGTAGACATCTCTGATGCTATTTGGAGGTATGATTTCATTCTGCTATAATTAATTTGTAGTCTAATTCAACCCCTCCCATTTCGGGTCGCTAGCGACCCGATTGGGCGGGAATGAGTTAAGGACCTAGTAGTCATAAAATGTAATGGTAAGAAAAGCTAGGAAACTGATAGGCGTACATTAGTTGTTTTTATCATTTACCTTTTTACCCTGTGGAACAAATTCCGAAAAGCCTCCGTCTTGTACTGTCTTGGACCTTGTGTATTGGTTTCGGTCTCAGTCTTGGAATTCCACTGTCTTGGTTGTGAAACGCCACTGTCTTGGTCTTGAGACTCCACTGTCTTGGTCTTATCTCAGTCTTGGAACTCCACTGCCTTGGTCTTGGAACTCCACTGCCTTGGTCTTGGAACTCCACTGCCTTTGATCTTGAAACTCCGCTGCCTTGGTCTTGGAACTCCACTGCCTTGGTCTTGGAACTCCACTGCCTTGGTCTTGGAACTCCGCTGCCTTGGTCTTGGAACTCCGCTGCTTTGGTCTTGGAACTCCACTGCCTTGGTCTTGGAACTCCGCTGTCTTGGTCTTGTGTTTGATCTTCAAGTTTTAAGTCTTGAATGCAACCCTGGTACTGGTAATGATATGCCCCTATTGTCATTTTTGCCTTTACTTGTTAAATTGTTAATTACACAACCTCCTGGCCGACTCGATTGTTTTGAGCACTTCAACAGTACACTGTCGATGGAAAGATAAAGACAGCGATGGAGAGGACTGGCTGCTACCATCATATGCCAAGGCTGAGAAAATGAAGTCGCTAACACTGCATACCCATGGCTGCCTCTCGGAGTTAGTTTATGGCAATACACTTGTGTTTATTACTTTGTTAAATTTTATTGTAATACATAAACATATTATTCTTTCATCGTGTTGTATCACTTAAAATGTTTTGTTCAGACTCTCCTACAAAGTCATCAGCGACGAGAAGCTGAACGAAGTGAGGCAGAAGATCGATCAAGAACGTGATCGCATCTCCCGTCTCACCGCCAAGGCTGCCGCCGCCTCTGCAGCTGAACAGAGTCACTCCAGCCCTGGGTCATCGGGCTCTGGAGGTGCATCTTCTTCCAAAGAGCCTCCAGCTGTTTCCACCGATCGGTCGGAAGAACCGATGGATTTGTCGAATGTCGTTTCGTCGGCCGACAAGTTTTCAGGTGTCACGCAAGATGCCACGGAGAGATCTATGGGAAGCAACTCTGAAAGCGCGATGGTGCAAAGCATGACGTCTGATATTGGTTAGTTTGTTTTATCTGATCAGGACTGTATGGCGGGACGCAGCAGCCAACTGGTTATAGGGCTTGCCTTGTAATGTAGAGAGTATGGGTTCGATCCTCCTCCTCTGAGACGGTTTATGTGTAGGGACCTTGAGCAAGTCATTCACTCACAATTACTTAGTACCATCGATTGATGCTTGGTAATTAGATAGTGGTACCTAATAAATGAGTAAATGAATAATAATAATAGCAATAATAATAATGATAGCAATAATATGAATAATAATATTATTATTAATAATAATAACGATAATATTAATAATAATAACAGTAATAATAATAATAAAAATAAATATCTGTCTGTTCTCATCTAGTCTGATTCTCTTTATAGTAGGTTATCTAATGTGTCTAGTCTAATCCAGTTCTATTTGGATGCTGTCCAAGTATTAGATACGATTTGATCTGATTGGAGAAATGATTTGTGATGCTTTAGTTTCGTCAGGGGCGTTGCAGAACGACTCGAGAACTGACTCCTTTACGACGGTCTTTGGAAGACAAGACAACGTATGTGCAATTCAGTTTTAAGGTTCATTCATTCAAATAATTCATTCAGGTCATTCATTCATTCAGGTAATTCATTCAGGGCGTTCATTCATTCAGGGTGTTCATTCATTCAGGGCATTCATTCATTCAGGTAATTCATTCAGGGCATTCATTCATTCAGGTAATTCATTCATTCAGGTAATTCATTCATTCAGGTAATTCATTCAGGGCATTCATTCATTCAGGGCGTTCATTCATTCTGGGCATTCATTCATTCAGAGTATTACTTTAGCACCTCTCCAAGATAACTATTAGAAGCATTTCCAGCCCAACCTCAGCAGAAGCAAACAGTTTCAACGCAGAAGCCCTGGCTAAGACAATGCACAGATCCAAAGGAAGGCCATCATAATCATAAACTCCAATCTTCTAAATTGCCACTCAAAAGCCAAGCGCAGGGCACCAGCTTATTTACGAGCACTGTTTCGAGTCAGAGGGGTGTCCAAAGGGTGGAGAAAAGGAGTTCCGAGTTTCCAGGGGTCTAGTTCAAGATCTCGAGGAAACTGAACAGCTGCTATACCAGGTGGATGGTCCAACCTTTTATTAAACTGTACTGTACTGAGTTTCATTTTATTGTGTTGTGACTATATTTAATGTTTTATATTTAATGTTTTCTATAAGTGTCTTGTTTGTGTTGTGTTTCGACAGTGTAAGAAAAAAATTTTTTAACTGATGTGTTCTGAATTCAGAATGTGGAATTTTGGACGTCTTGGCTTTGGGTTGAATTATTTAAAATGTAATTTCACAGTGATTGATTCATTGATGGATTTGTTTATTACTACCCCAGTTATGATGGCCAGTGACTATTAATGACCTGATTACAGTGCACTATCTGTTGATGCCTTGTGCATTAGACAATGACACTATAGCTGAATGAATAGACTACTCAGCCTGTGACACGGAGAGCATGGGTTCAAGTTTCCACTCAGTTGGGTCACTGTGTAGGACCTTGAGCAAGTCCTTGGCTTAAAATTGCTCAGCGCCATCTATGTTCTGTCGTACGGTAGTGTGTGCACTTCCGAACATGGAGGGAGGTAGTGTCAAATACAGTTGTAATTGTAAGGTTTTTTTGTATTGTATTGAATCAATCTGAAGTTACTGATTGATAGTAATATTGTGTTGTAGGTGTGACATTGATTTATTGATCAGATATGATTTTTGTATTTTTTTCATTTGTTTACTGTCAACAGTCCTGGTCGTTTCCGGTATCCCCACAGTCTTTCCGGCCACAGGCGCCGTTTGCTGCATTTAAGGTTTTTCCTCTTTACTACTCGTAATTGTACTCGTAAACTCCAAATTTTTAAAGCACTACTCTAGAATTAAGTGCAGGGTACCATCTTGTTCACAAGCGCTGTGTCATGTCAGAGGGGTTGTCCAGAGATGTCAAGTGAAGATCCAAGTCCAGATACCAGAGAGAGGAGGCAGAGCAACTGCTCAACGGGTTTCAGTTACTACACTAGTATTAAATTGTTGCTTTTCCCCAATGTAGATCTCTCAGCAGCAAAAAGTTACTTTTGGGGCTAAAAAGCTCTTACTATTATGTAACTTTGCTACTATTATAAATATATTGCCCAGGTGAGAACGAGAAAATCCTATGACAAATTGTTAATGTTTTTTTTGTGGAAAAGCACGCCTCATTCCAAGACTATTATTGCTGTTGTAGCTATCAGTGACACTTTAACTTCAAGCTGTATTGGTTTCCCAGTCACTTGTAGTAGACTCTTGTTGTTAAAGCGTTAATCCTTCTGTTCATAGGGTTGGTCTGACAGCCCAATACATGTCCTCCATTTTCTTTGCAGTCTGGATATCTGCTTTGATGCATCTGAAACATTTTCTAAATCTGACAGAGCCAACAAGGCAATTTCACATAAGGAAACATGATATATAGCACTGACTTAGAACCTGTCAAAGATGCTGGGATGCAGCCATCTAACCAGTTCCATGCATGTTTATTATTGCTAAGTTGATTGTTGTGAATTCTTTTAGTTTCCAGAGGAGACGAAGGGCAAGAACGTCTATCATAACGAGTTCAGGTGAGGGAGGTCCACGGTGACTGAAATTTGATTTTACATTGTCTTATTACAGTTTGATTATGATGTACGCTGACTTACTAAAGTCTGTTTTGCAGCACACTTGGTAATGGCAATTGCAGATTTATATAGCACTACTTCAAGGGAGACTCATCAGACATTTGTGGCTTTGAACTTACTGTGCAGACTCACGACTGTGGGCAAGTTGTTTGTCGTAAATTATTATTACGATTAATTAGCTGCTTCTGTGGTGCCAGCATCTAATGCACAAGGCATGAACCAGTGGTGCTTCTGAATCAAGTCACAGTCAGGTTATCACCCAGAGAGAAAGCCCGCCCAGAGTGGCAGCCTGCAGTGGATGAGCTAACTGGAATAGCTCTAAGTTAAAACCAAACTAACACAAGAGTTGGATCTCTTCTCAGCCTCTCTTTTCCGCAAGCGCTTGAAGACCATTCTGTTCAATCGTGGTTTCATTAACTCATTCCCGCCCAAATTGTTTTTCCGAAAATGTGTAAATTTATAGTACACACGGTAGAACGACAATAGCACTACAAGGATTACAGTTAAGTATCATAAAATTAAAATATATATTTTCTAAATCAGCAGACTACTGGCTCTAAAATGTATATCTCATTGTGAACAAAAGCTAATTTATATAGCA
Source organism: Allolobophora icterica (assembly GCA_963556255.1). Lineage (NCBI taxonomy): Eukaryota > Metazoa > Annelida > Clitellata > Crassiclitellata > Lumbricidae > Allolobophora > Allolobophora icterica. Next base: position 53,124,599 of record OY744607.1, on the reverse strand, counting down.
CCCTTGTCTTGCTAAATGATGGTTATTGCATTCCTGGTAGAGCTTACAGTCGCAGTGTCTTTATATCTGCCAGTCTCTGAATTTTTATACTTGGGACAGACACCACACCTATGTATGAGATGTGACTTTGATGAAAAATTGTTTGCCAAGTAGCCTAGCTAGCTGGGTATGGAAGGTGTAGGCCTATATATTAGAACTTGGTGCAACTGCAACGTCAGGTGGATTTTCATGCTGTGCAATCAACTTGGCACTGAGCCTACGTAAGGTACAGTCTGAAAACCTCATCATCTAAAATGTAATATCCTTTCTGGTAATGCTTTTGCCAGTTCCATTGGTTATCATATATCTGCTGTTCTTTGGTTCAGTAATGTTCTGCTGATGATCATCTAGACGTTGACCTTGACCATGACTTGGACGGCGAATAATTCCACCATTGATGCTGACTTCGACTAGTATGAATCTTCAGCACACGCAGAATTTGCTATCCATCAAGCACATGCCTTATTCCATACACTGTGTTCACCGCCGACCTCAAATAGGTCAATAATTTCCCCGATAGAAGACGAAAACTAATCGTTTGTATTGTCAAAATGGCGCCTCAAAACCGCCGATATCTATATGCATTTTTTCATCACTTTAAAGTCTTCCCCCCCCCACAAAAACATCAAAATCAAACAAAAAAATAACGCCAAAATGTAAACAAATCTTCCTTAGACATCTCTGGTGTTGTTTGGAGGTATGATTTCATTCTGCTATAATTAATTTGTAGTCTAATTCAATCCCTCCCATTTCGGGTCGCTAGCGACCCGATTGGGCGGGAATGAGTTAATATGTTAGGTCAAGAGCACCTCTGATGGGTCTCTCGTGAAGTGGCGCTATATAAATTTGCAATTAACTTTGCCACTACCAAACAGAAGAGTGTTGCAAAACATTGGCCAAAGTACTTGAGTTTAGTAAAAGCATGAGCATGAACTGTGAATTGTTTCTGTAATTGTAATCTGACATTTATAAAGCAACACTTCAGAAATAAACTCTTCAGTGGCGCTCCTGACCCGAACCAGTGAGATCGCTGTCGAATAATACAGACTACAGGGCTTGCTAACTATGGAAGGGACAAACTCAGGAGCGTGAGCCACAGCTCAAGAGAAAGGCAATTCCAGCTGGTGGGCCAAACATTGGTATGCATATGTAATTACCAAGCTTCAATCGACGGCACTGAGCAACTGTGAGTGAAGGACTTGTTCAAGGTCCCTAAACAGTAACCTTCTCAGGGGAGGAGGAGGCTCAAACCCATACCATCCATGTTATAGTGCGAGTGCTCTAGCCAATAGGTGTATATAGGGCTATACTTTTGTAAATAAATATGTAGGTCTGTGAAGGTGTACAGGTCTATAAAGGCAAATGTAGCATTCTGATTTTATATACAGTGAATTTCCACTAAGCATTTATGATCTGAACAATGTCACTGTTTTCTTCTTGCAGTGAGGTGAACAGAGAAGACTTCCTCGTGAGCATTGTTCTCTCCATCTTATGTTTATATGTATGTATGTATGTAAGTATGTGGACTTTTATAAAGCGTACTTTAGGAATCCCTCAAAAGTGCTAAGAACATGAGCCCTGTACAAGGGATCGTAACATGTGCATCTTAACACAGCTAGAAAGAGTAACTTGAGCAGAGTTTAAAGGGACAGATCAAGTGTTGGGTGAGGTTGTTTCAAAGGGATTGACAAACGGATGAGAGTGCACACTGCACTCATGTTGACGTATATCAGTGAGGGACCAGAAGATCTCCACAGGTGGTTGAATGAAGCGACCAGTGACCTGACTGAGCTGAAATCGGCACAAACAACTCTCTTATGTATGATGGAGCAGAGTCAACCAACAAAGCCCGGCCAAGGTGAAGGATCTTCAATTTGATTCTGTCCTCGATAGGGAGCCAGTGGAGCTGCTTCTGTCATATATGCTGAGATATGAGAGAATTTTCTTGGATTGGCCACTAGTGTGTGTCTTAGCATGCTAGAAACTCCTCACTTGTTTACACGCTGTTGTTGCAGCGGTTCTCCGAGTGTGGTTGACGAGTGGTGATTATCCAACATTCCCTTTACATCCTTCCCTGTAGGCATCACAGGAGGCATGGTATTCCTCAGACGGTCACCTATTGAAGTGCTAACCCAGCTCCATTTTGCTTAAGTTTACCACGACCTTCCAGTATCATATAAAGAAAACCAATCTGTATTGCTTGATGAAATCAATCAATGGCATGTATATCATGTTGTCCATCAAGCAATCAGCCAATTGATTGATCAAACAATCAATCCAGCAACCTTCTCCCTGACCATCTCATCTTATATCGCTGATAAATCAGGCAATCGATGAAGCAGCTGGACAAGTAAGCAGTCAATCAAGCAGTCTTAAATCAAACAGTCAATTCAATTAACCCTTTCCCGCCTGAATTGTTTTTTCGGAAAAGTAGGAAATTAATGGTATCTATGTTAGAACAACAACACTGTGTTGACTGCAACAATTAAGCATAATAAAGTATATATTTTCTGAATCGGCAGACTACTGGCTATGAAATCCATATTTCATTGTGAACAAAGGTTGATTTATATAGCGGTCTTCGAATCCCAAATGGCAAAATAGTCGGCAAAAAAAGGTAGATTTGAAGGACAACAGTCCAACAACAGTTACAAGTAAGCATAAAAAAGTAAATATTTTCTGAATCAGCAGACTTCTGGCTATGAAATCCATATTTCATTGTGAACAATGGTTAATTTATATAGCAGCCCAAAAAGAATTTATATGGTGGCTCAAAAATTTAAGTTATATAGTATATATTGGTCCTAGAATGCCGAAGGGCAAAACAGTCGCCAATGCATGGGTGGACTCTGCATTTTTCACAAGAAGTAAACGTCTTGGTCGTCCTGATTAGTCTCTAGATTTTTCTCCTTGGCACACACTTTACACCTTGCCTCACGTGTGACTTACATATAAGTTATGTTGCCGAATACTTCTTCATCTGAAGACGAAAACGTGTCGTCGCTCTCATCCAAGACACATCTCAAAATCTCCCATTTTACCCCACTTTTACCCGTTTCTTCTACTGTCGTAACTTGGGAAATATTTACTTTCTAACAACAAACTCGATATCAAAATGTTGGGAAATTTTCCGCCAACAACATTGATGCTATTTTTAGGAATGACATAATGAAACTATATTTATTTTCTAATCTGTTTCAATGCCTCCCATTTCTGGTCATCCGTGACCCCATCCGGCAGGAATGGGTTAAGCAGTCAATCAAGCAGTCAATTGAGCAATCAGTTTAGTAGATTATGAAGCTCTATTTTTCCTGTTTTAGCCTTGTGACAGAGAAACGGTTCTCTTCAGCCTGAACGAGCCAGACACCGAAAGCGTTTGTGAGTTTCAGAAAGACATTTCCTTATTATTTGAAAAGCGGAAATTGAAATATTGAATTTACTTTTACTTGGAGTTATTCTCAAAATTCTATAAACTTTTCAAGACCTCATAAAGGAGCTTTGTTTATTTATTCCGGATATTTCTATAGCGCCTCTCGAAGTCTACTACTACTCAGAGGCGCTCCCGACTACAGCATTTGATACTGTGTCGGAATTTTCATGCCGAAGCGCCACGAGCAGTCGCGAGTGAAGGACTTGCCCAAGGTCCGTACGCAGCAGCTAGAGTGGGATTCGAACCTGCAACCCTCCGGTCACAAGGCGCCGAACTTACCACTGAGCCACCACGCCCCACAATTTTATATATGGGGCTGTGTGATAGTCAAGTGGTTAGCGTGTTGGACTGTCAACGGAGAAGTTGGGTTCAAATCCCAACAAGGCAGAAATTGGTGTCAAGCTTTCTGCTCTACCTGTGCCCTCTAGCCAACTCAGGTATAATGAGTACACTGACCGTATGCTGTCGGTGGGAAGATGAGACTGCAAGGGAGATGTCTGGCCACCCATTTTCATATGCTCAGGCTAAGAAAATGAAGTTGCTGACACTTCATACCAATTGATGCCTCTTGGGGCTAGTTTAAACGCAACTTCTGTAGTGCCGGTGCCTAATGCACAAGGCTTCAACCGATGGCACACCAAAACCAAGCCGTAATGAGATCGTTGCCCAGAAAGAGACATCATTGAGATGGTGAGGCATCTTGTAGTGGGTAAGAAATTATTATGCATTTATTAAGCGCCAATATCTAACAACCAGTTGTGGGGCATGGTGGCTCAGTGGTAAGTTCGGCGCCTTGTAACCTGAGGGTTGCAGGTTCGAATCCCACTCTAGCCGCTGCGTACGGACCTTGGGCAAGTACTTCACTCGCGACTGCTCATGGCGCTTCAGCGTGAAAACTCCGACACAGTATCAAATGCTGTAGTTGGGAGCACCTCTGAGTAGTAGTAGACTTGAGGAGGCGCTATAGAAATATCCTAAATAAAATATAAAAAAAACAAAAAAACCAAGCATTAATCGATGACGCTGAGCAATTGTGAGTGAAGGACTTGCTCAAGGTCCCTACACAGTAACCATCTCAGTGGCGGAGGATTGAAACTGTACCCTCCGCTTTACAGGTGAGCGCTTTATAACCAATTGACTTCCGTTTCCCATGGCAAATACTGAGGTCTTAGATGTTTGTTATTGCAGACGAAGATGATGTTGGTGACGATTTCTTTGAGCATACTGTCTCGGATCTGAAAGTGCTACAGACGAGTCTCTCCAGAGAAGTGTAAGTTAAAGATAATATGGAATTTCTTCTATAAAACGGTTTGCTATAAACACTGGAGATACCACAGGTCTCATGCTCAGGCAGTTTAAGTTAAATTGGGTCACCATATGTTTAGTTGTGATGTAACTAGGTCGCTATGATTTTATGCAACTATGTCACTGTTTTCTGGTGCAACTATGCCATGATTTTTGATGGTACTTAAGTAACTGCTTTGTGATGCAACTAGGTCGCTATGATTTCATGCAGCTAGGTCACTGTTTTATGGTGCAACTATGCCAGTGATTTGTGATGGAAGTAACTGCTTTGTGATGCAACTAGGACACTGATTTGTTATGGAGTTAGGTCACTGTTTTCTGGTGCACCTAGGCCAGTGATTTGCAATGAAACTTAAGTTGCTACTTTATGATGCAACTAGGTCAATTTGATTTGTCGTGCAACTGGTTCACTATTTGCTGGTGCAACCAGACCAGTGATTTGTGATGAAACTAGGTCACTATGATTGATTATGCAAACAGATCACCATAGTTTGTTTTGCAGTTTGCCAAGGTACGTTATGCAGTTGCATCAGGCCCGGCTCAAGACATTTGGCGGCCCTGGGCAAATCGGCAGCCCTAGGCAAACCGGCGGCCCTAAGCACAAACTGTCCGAAAATTTTAAGATTTTCATCAGGCTCATTTCATCCATCTTTTTGGGAATTTCATCTTACAAAAAAGTTGATGACCTTTTTTTTATTTTTTTAAGGAATTCTACCGAATAATAATTAAATGATTTTGGAGAATGGAAAATTGGCGGCCCCTAAAAATCGGCGGCCCTGGCTGCCCAGTTGCCCAAACGGACGAACCGGGCCTGAGTTGCATCAACAGCCATTGTTATGCAATTAGGTCAAAATTTAATAGATTTACACTGTTCAGCAGATACGTCAAATGCATTATTATGCAACTAGGTCACGATTCATCATGCAATCAGGTAAAAATGATCATTGTTATGCAATCAGGTCGTCGATGGATGACCAGCCTCTGATGACTCAAGCGATGAGAAGTGCTTATCGCAACGCCAAGATGTCCAGCTATCAGCGATTCATTGTCCGTTTCGAGTTTCCAGATCGTCTGGTTCTGCAGGCGGTGTTTCGACCGGCTGAAACTGGTAAGAACGCGCCTGACGATTCTTGACACACGCCGGAAACTGAGACATGTGTTCTTGTGACATGTTCTGACATAGTAATGTAGATCTTGATGTAGCTGCTATTGAGAGCATTATTATAAAATACACTATCATGCTAGGAACCCACATTTTCGTTTATAAAGGATTTCACTGTAACTCCTATCCAAGAGCATCTTTGAAATAATGTCTTTTATATAATTTTTTTGCGATTTTGTCAGTTAAAACCTGTATGAGAAAAATAATTACCGTATATACTGTGCAAAATTTTGAGGGGCAAGTGAGGGTAGTTGTTTAGTGGCACTTTGGAAAGCACCCTTAAACAGGTTCACAACCCCTGAACTAGAGTATTACATCAGTTAGCAAAGCCATGCACAGTAAACTAGAAGATTGTCAGTTGGATAGAAGATGGATAGAAAATAGAAGATAGAAGATTTTTAACCAGTGGAGACCCACTTTGTTTGTAGTTTCTTCCCTCTACAAGTTCGTGAAAGAAAATCTGGTGGACAAGAATCTTCATTTCGAACTCTGTACGTTTGGACATCTTATCAATATCTTAGCAATATCTTATCGATATCTTAGCGCCATTCTAGGGTTTCAGTTGTAAAGTAGTGTAATTTTCTCTGTGCTTTTATCAACAGTTATCCTTCTAATCCTAATCTAATCTTATCCAGTCTTGTCCGGTTTTAAGTTCTTCTTTGACTGATTTTAACTTGAACTGACCATCGATTTATGTTTTTGAATTATGGTAACGGCATTACATGTATTTTTGCATTTGTATGTATGTAAGTATGGATTTTAATGGCGATTGACCTGAACACGAATAGTTTTGGTTCGCAGTTGCACATTACACTGGTACAATAAAAGTTGGTAATTACAATTACAGTTACTAGCAAAATATAAGAGCTTTAGTGTTTGTTATTATTTACAATTAACTTGAAATTGGGCTCGAATAATTTTGTAGACACAACACCTCCGAGGATCGTTCTTGATGATCATGCTCAGACTCTGATCGAAGTCAGTTTTCTTGATCATCTTCATCAGTTTATTGTTTATATATGATTGTGTTTATGTATGTATAGAATATGGTAGGGAGGGTGAGGTAGGGTAGGGTAGGGTAAAGCAGGGTGGTTGTGTAGGATAGCAAAGGTAAGGTAGGGCAGGGTAGGGTATGGCGGTAGTGTAGGATAGGAAGGGTTAGGAAGGGTAGAGTATGGTAGGGAGGTTGATGTACAACAGGCTAGTGTCTGACTGAGTAGTTGCATGTTTCTGTGGTTGTTAATCCTGATATCATTCTGTGGCTGTGTTCACCTTTGGATTGCTTTAATTTAATTTCTTGTTTTAGTTCATTTTTTATTTACTATAATTTTCTTGATTCAGGGTAGAGTGATGATATAGAGCAGTATTAGTTGTTTAGAATGGGGTAGGTTGAACAGTGTAAGCTTGGAAGATAGGATAGGGTAGGATGGTGGAGTAAGGTAAGGGTTGGTGGTATAGTAGGGATTGAGGGATTATTAATTAATTTGTAACTTCTATTGCGCCGGTGTGTAATGCACGTGGTATTAACCAATGGCATGCAGGATATGGTGGGATTGGTAGGGTAGGGTATCATGATGGTAGAGTGCGATAGGATATGGTGGGATATGGTAGAGTAGGGTAACGTGGTGGCAGAGGGTGATATGGTGGGATGTGGTAGGGTGGGGCAGATAGCATTTGATGCTTATACCTTAGCTTTTACATGGTTTGGGCTGCCTTGTTTTAGCAGACCAATCTTCAGGTTTTGGTGTGCCATCTGTCGATGCCTCATGTTTGAGACATCAGTGCTATAGAAGTTACTAATTGCAGTTTCGATTTTCGTATTATAGCTATATGAAATGTTCCTTGAAATGTTCAGTTACCAATTTAACTTTCCAATTTCATTATCTCGTAGGCTGAAGTTGGGCCACTGGCGCTTGTACACTTCAAAGCGAAAAGTCAAGCAGCTGAGGCAAACGAAACAGGTGGAAGATGCTTTCAAATCAGTTTATTATTATTATTTTTATTATTTTTATTACTAAAGCAGTTTTATATAGCATTTTCTTGTGTATGTGATGATGTTGAATATTTTTTTAAAGTGAGAACAATAATATATGTATGCTTGTCCGGCTTATCTGTGGCCATTCAACGCAATTGGTTTCCACAGAACTTTTGCTGTCAAGTTCTTGATTTTTAAATACCTGACTAATATTTATCTCGTATTTGAAAAAATAACACAATAATAATAATGATAGATCAGTTTATATAGTGCATGACCGAGGCCAAAGAAAATGGCAGTGTACATGAGTTCAGTAATCAACAGTCGTTTGATATTGTGGAAAGAAAGGTCCTGAGCATGACTAGGGATGGATAGGTTTAAGTGGTCAGAGCACTTCAAGCCTCTCTTGAAGTGGCATTATATAAATTTGCAATTAACATTCTACTCTTTCTTTCCGCTCCTCTGCTTCTACTCTTTCTTTCCGCTCCTGTGCTTCTAGATCTAACTTTCGAGCTTCTGCTTGTAACTTTCTAGCTTCACTTTCTGCCTCTGCCTGTAGTTTAAGCTTTGCTAGCTCAAATACTCGTTCCTTTTCTCTTTCTTCCATGAGCTCGACAGCTTTCCCTTTAATTTCCACCTCCGGAACTGGCGACACAACTGCTGTCCCTGGCATTAACAGGAGTATTTCAAGATTCTGCATTTTAGCAGTCTTCAATTTATCTTTTTGCGATTAAAGCGTTTTCGATTTTGGAGGCTTTTTGACAATATAAACCAACAACTAGTGGTTGATAATTGTGGTTGATAATTAGTTGATAACTGGTTATAATTTGAAGCAATAGTGGTTTTTCAAATGGAGTTTCCCTCTGACGCTCTATAGCCTGACTTCTGGTTTCTCAGACTTGTCTGATTTCCACTGGACTGCTCTATTGGATTATGATTTTGGCTAGTATTTCACCATCAATTCATGCCTTGTGCAAACGGCGCTATAGAAGCCGTTAGAGTAGACTTTTAAATTACAAAAACTGTTCTGTTTTTGCAAGGATTTCTGGCAATGGAAGTTCTGAACTCAATATCGTGTCGAGACAAAGCCAAAGAAGTACTTGGCAAGCAGTGAGTACTCTTTATGTTGAAGTGCTTGCCGTTTAGTATGGTTTGTATTGCCTTTGGGACTTCCTCTAAGTACTATTGACAATCGGTTCTACTATCCAGAATTTTTACTGATACATTCTGTGTATGTGTGTTAGTTTATGACCTTTCAGAGCACTCAATTTAAGAGATTATACATAGGCTTTAAGGCATTAAAAGTAGGCAGTGTTCAAAAGTTATAAGTTAGGGCTTTCTCGGTTGCTAAACCTAGTTGTCTCTCCATTCTGCTCGGTTGCTTTTGTTGTTTCGTTCTCAACTTAAGACTCGCCACTCTCAAATTGCTTATCCACCAGAGGCTGTCTCTCTGTCTGTGGGGCTGATCGTATGTGCTAGGCACACACTGCGTACTTACGTACTACACACGCACTGCTGGATATTCACCTGATTATGGCTTGGTTTTGGTGCACCATTGGTTGATGTCTTTGACGCCGGTGCTACAGAAGTTCCTAATTACAACAGGTTCATGATGTAATGAGTCGGTTGATGAATCGGTGAAGTGCAGCCTAAGAGTTGGGAAAAAAGACGCTTCTTGACATATTTTCTTGTTTTTTCCTTAGTCTACCTGCACGGAAGACCGGCGCAATACAGGGTGGACCAGACAGACGGAGTGAAAATGTTGCAGGACCTTCCACGCAAAGCACCTCCTCGAGCACCCATGGACAGTCGGGGAGTAGCTCTGCTGCACCCAGATCGTCTAACAAAGTTCCAAAGTGGTTTCAACCAGGTGAATGAACATGTGACCACATTGAAGAGATTTTTTAGTGACTAATCAAATCTAACGACTTCTGCGGCACTGTTATCATGTTGCACAAGACATCATTTGACTAGAGTGTAGTCAAAATAGGGCTGTTCTTTTGGAACAGCCCTATCATTTTGTCAAAATTCAGTAGTTCAAGAGAAGCAGAAGTCTGGCTATGGTGGCTATGGCAAGTCGATAAAGGCAAGACAAGTTTTGACTTGAATGACTTATGTTTAAACTTGAATGACCTAAGTTTTTACTTAAATGACTTAACTTTATACTTAAGTGACTTAAGTTTAGATAAAATGACTTGTGTTTTGACTTAAATGACTTAGGTTTAAACTTGAATGACTTAAGTTTAGACTTAGATTAGAGAACTGGCTGAATGCGTTGGAACTCGAGTTCGGTAGTGAGTGCCAAAGAATTGGATTGCCAACTGAGAAAGTGTCCAAAGTCTGATAATTTGCAAGAAACTCGGAAAAGTTACAGAAGTCAAGGGCACTTCAAGAACGGTATGCAGTTGATTAGAGCATAGTTTCCCAAACTGTGGGTCGCGACCCAAAGGTGGGTCGCAAAGCTCTGGCAAGTGGGTCGCCAAATTTTTAAAGAAAATAATTTTTTTGCAGCAACAACACTTGGCTATGATTAGGCTATAACAAGCTGGATTGCAATAATTTTGTAAACTGTTCTTTTACCTAAGTTTCCTTTTAATGCTTCACATTTCTAAGCGCTGTACGTAAATCCGCATATTTGAATACCAATTTACGAAGGAAATTTTAGTACACAGTGCTTAATTTTACACAGTGGGTTCCGAGACTGCCAAAATATTCAGAAGTGGGTTGCGACCCAGAATAGTTTGGAAACCACTGGATTAGAGCACTTGCCTTGTAGTGTGGGGAGTACGCATTCGATCCTCCTCCTCCTCTGAGACGAGACGGTCACTGTGCAGGGACCTTGGGCAAGTCCACTTACGATTTATCAACGCCATCGACTGATGCTTGGTCATTAGATATTGGCGTTTAATAAATGCATAGTAATTATGACCCCCTCCACGATAGAAAGAAGTTGATTTTCAGTTGCAGAATTTAAGGCAAACTCGGCTGTGTACCAGACACTTTGGTATGTTCACATAATCTTTTTGTTTCGTTAAATTTTTCTCTGACATTTCTGATTTTTACAGGAATGAAATAGCATCGGGTGACGGAATTCCGAGAACTCTTCATCGTCTGCAACCAGAAAGTTTAGATGTCTTTGTTACTTTAAGTTTTGGCGGGAAAGGGAATGGATGTTGACGTTTCGAAATGTCTGAACCTCTTTTAGAGTGTGCAACCAGACATTCACTTTATTGTTTACTTTTTGAGATGAATGGTTGTTGTTTTGGTTCTGTGTGTTCGTGCCTTCCTAGGTGTAGAGGCCTATTGAAGCCTTCAGGCCTCAGAAAGCCTATCATAGGCCTCTATGCTATGCCTAAAGCTGCCTAATTAGATGGTAGTCCCATTTAGGCATGCCTGTATTGAGACCCATCTAGTCCTGCATGCCTATAACATTGTCTTTCCTAGGCCTGTGTTGACCATTGGGCCTAAGACCTATAGGGTCTTAGGCCTAGAAAGGCTCATTTAGGCCTAGAAAGGTGGAGAGGAGACAGCCAGACAGACATGACAGGATGAAGATACCCAAAATGTAATTTTGAAAAGTTCTAAGAAAATGTCATTTTAAATGTTCATCAGTTGAAACTTGTCATCCTGTCTCAAATTCTATCAAAATCTAATCTTGAGCTCTGATCTGACATAAAGTCTAATCCAAAATCTGATCTAATCCGACCATTCAACTCTAATCCAAGCTGATCTTATCTACTTTAACATAAAATTATATTTAAAATGTAGAATATAAATTCGTCACCTTTGAATAATAATGAATAATTATTACTAGTAATAAATTCTATAGCGCTTGTTGTAATGCACAAGAGATGAGTAGAATGACTGACATAGTCTCGGCAAAAAGTGGGCCATCAAATCGAGAAGGTGGTGTGAAGGTAACTGCGTAGGCCTAATAACGGACAGGATGAACACTTCTTTTCCAGATGGTATAGAAGGACGAGAGAGATAGAGATAGATACGAAGGTAATGGACGAAAAGCTGAGAGAATAATTATTGACGAGTGGCCTGTCCTGGTTCTAAGGATTCATCTAATTGTAATAGCACTGAACCGACTATCGACAAGAAACTACCGACTGCCAACAGTTGGAAATTAACGTGTCAAGCGGAATTAATGAACCGGAAAAACAATGGGCGTGGTTCCTTAGACAAAACGACCAATAATCGTGAAAACGGAAACGCACGCACACGCGCAAATTGTACAGTCAGGTTTCTGGAAGGGCTGGTCGAGATGATGCTTCTGTTTATCTATTAATTGAACTATTAGGCCATTCCTCAACGGCATCCTATACTAAATGGAGTTCTATGAGTGGACCGAGAACCTTAAACGAAGACACCTACAAGATAGCAGGGAGATCCCTGATAGCCCCCAATAATAACAGTTCGTTGAGTGCACGAGATTGGCCGATTTTGTTATTGACTTTCGGCGAGCGCATGGTATTCCTCGCAAATGTATGCATGTTCGTGTGGTGTGTGCGTGTGGTTGTGGTGTGTATGTGCGTAGGGGTGGATGTATGTTCGTGTGGTTGTGGTGTGTATGTGCGTAGGGGTGGATGTATGTTCGTATGGTTGTGGTGTGTATGTGCGTGGGGGTGGATGTATGTTCGTGTGGTTGTGGTGTGTATGTGCGAATGTGTGGATGAATGTTCGTGTGGTTGTGGTCTGTATGTGCCTAGGGGTGGATGTATGTTCGTGTGGTTGTGGTGTGTATGTGCGTAGGGGTGGATGTATGTTCGTGTGGTTGTGGTGTGTATGTGCGTAGGGGTGGATGTATGTTCGTGTGGTTGTGGTGTGTATGTGCGTAGGGGTGGATGTATGTTCGTGTGGTTGTGGTGTGTATGTGCGTAGGGGTGGATGTATGTTCGTGTGGTTGTGGTGTGTATGTGCGTAGGGGTGGATGTATGTTCGTGTGTTTGTGGTGTGTATGTGCGTAGGGGTGGATGTATGTTCGTGTGGTTGTGGTGTGTATGTGCGTAGGGGTGGATGTATGTTCGTGTGGTTGTGGTGTGTATGTGCGTAGGGGTTGATGTATGTTCGTGTGGTTGTGGTGTGTATGTGCGTAGGGGTGGATGTATGTTCGTGTGGTTGTGGTGTGTATGTGCGTAGGGGTGGATGTATGTTCGTGTGGTTGTGGTGTGTATGTGCGTAGGGGTGGATGTATGTTCGTGTGGTTGTGGTGTGTATGTGCGTAGGGGTGGATGTATGTTCGTGTGGTTGTGGTGTGTATGTGCGTAGGGGTGGATGTATGTTCGTGTGGTTGTGGTGTGTATGTGCGTAGGGGTGGATGTATGTTCGTGTGGTTGTGGTGTGTATGTGCGTAGGGGTGGATGTATGTTCGTGTGGTTGTGGTGTGTATGTGCGTAGGGGTGGATGTATGTTCGTGTGGTTGTGGTGTGTATGTGCGTAGGGGTTGATGTATGTTCGTGTCGTTGTGGTATTTTTGAGCAAAGGGATATAGGATAATAGGATATCACTAGATATCACTATAGGATAATGCCAATGCTGTCTTTTTTGGAGGGTAAGGGGTCGGTGGTAAGGGGTCGGTGGTTGAGCCCTCATCGTCATCATCACGCACGCACAGACAAAAACACACGTGTGTGTGTGTGTGTGTATATATACAGGGACGTATCTAGCGTTGGGCTTGGGGGGGCTTAAGCCCCCCCAAACGAAGTTGAAGCCCCCCCAAACAAGTCAAGCCGTTGTATGCTTACGGCTAAAATTCGTATGAACACTGTATAAATGTTGCCATGTTCAAGGCTTAAGCCCCCCAAACGAAAAAGGCTAGTTACGTGCCTGTATATATATATATATATATATATATATATATATATATATATATATATACGTACATGTGCATATATTACATGCAGGTCTGTGGAATGGATAGGCGAGGTGATGCTCGTGTGTACCAGGTGTGCTGGCATGTCTGTCTGTCTGTAGGCGGTACAATAGGCACCTTCCTTTCGTCTATTGTAGTACAATAAAGGGGAAGATTCGCTTCGTATGCCAGAGTTCGTATAGTTTGTCTTCGACACAGGTTCGAGATTTTATCAGACTAGTGATAGGCTCAGTTTTATGAAGAAAAGGCGCTTGCCTGGAGACGTTCCTCCTAAACTCCAAATTTCTAAATCGCTACTCTAAAGCTAGGCGCAGGGCTCCAGTTTATTCACGAGCGATGGACAACCCCTCTGATCGGACGCAGCGCTCATGAATGTCCTAAGCTGGTGCCCTGCGCGTAGATTTAGAGTAGCGCTTTAGAAATTTGTAAATTACGATTAAATTTAAAGAAATTTGTAGGTTGATTTAAGCGAATTCGGACCCCACAGGACAACTGGCCTACTCACCAGCATAAAACAGAGAGGGGACCGCCATTTTATTTACATCGTCAAGTCGATAGTACGTCTTCCGAGTCAGTCGGTTCAATTGCGACCTATCGACCTCCGGTCCAGAGGCCATCGGTCAGCGACCTATATAGGCCTATTCAACCTCTGCTGTATGCTGGTGAATATAGACCAATTGTCATTCATGATCCGAATTCACTCACCTAACATACAGTTCTCAAACTCTACAAGGAACGTCTATCCAAAGGAGCGACTTGTCTTTCGATAAAACCGCTCTTATCACACATAATCTGCAGTCTTTGACAAAGTCTACGCAGAACACACTTGCCACAAAGACGCACTACCACGTACGAACCGAACCCTCGACCCTTTATATACTGTTTTAAACGAAAGGATGGTGTCTATCCTACTGCCTATACGCACGCAGACCCCTGTGCCAGCACTCCTGTTACAGGTGGCATTACCTCGCCCATCCCTTCCAGAAACCTGTTTATGTAACAATATTATTTGTGTCTGTGCATTTGAACATGTTGCGAACTGGTCATTTCGTCTAAGGAGCCAAGCCCATATTATAACATGTTCCTGTTCGTTGATTCCAATTTCCACCTAAGCACAGACGCAGGTACACGCCCACATACACTGTTTAATATACATTTAAATATGTACGTGTGGGCGCGTAAGTGTGTGTACCGCTTCATTAATTCCGACTGACACGAAAGTTCGTGTCCAACTCTTTCTTTAGCGCCAAGACACGACGTCCACCGTTTCCAGTTGTTCGCAGTCGTTGTATATATACCTTGCCGACAGTTGGTCCAAAACTATTACAGGCCTACTGGTTCCCCTACTTCTGAAGGCCTATCTAAACTTTCCTAGGCCCAAATGCAGGACTTCCAAGGTCTAAAGCCCCATCTAGGCCTCCCTGGGCGTAAAGGTCAAATTAGACAGTTCTGCAATGAACGGATAAATATGACCGTTACGGTGATAAAGTAGAACGACACATACATGATACACCACACGAACAAACATCCCCTAAGACAGAGAGGCAGCCTACGATGGATAAGCAACTTGAAAAAAGTCTTGAGAACGAAGTGACCTAAGCGACTGAGCAGAACTGACAGATACAACGGGAGAGATATTAAGCGAAACGGATAAATACACAGAGAGATATTAAGCAGAACGGACAGATACAGGGAGTGAGATTTTATGCAGAATGGACAGACACAGGGAGATAGATATTAAGCGGAACGGATAGATACAGGCAGGGGCGTCTACACCATAGAAACCTTGGAGCAAATGCTCCATCCAAGAAATAGGGGAGATCCGCCACTGTGTATGCCACCATTTTAGGGGGGGAGGAAGGGGGAGAAGGAAGAAGAGGGGGAAATGGGTAGTTGCTCCAGTGACTTAGGGGGATAGACGCCCCTGGATACACGGAGAGAGTTCCAGTTAAATAGCTGTACCCTACAAAACCGTGCTATTCAACATACACATGTAAACAACTCTGCAAACAGTGAGACCAACGAACAATGAAAGAAACTGATTGAACTACATTCAGATCACAACATACCCTGTCCTATACTAATACATCATTTCTGCATTTAGTTAGCGCCGCTATCTAATAGTAAAGCATCAGTCGATGGCACCGAACAGGCGGAACAGCTGTGCTGGAAGCAGTGTTTCAGTTGTCGGTGGGATTGGGGTTCAACCCCAAAGCTGCCAAGTACAATGAAATAAAAAGATGTGGGGTGGGGTCAGGACGCTAAAATATCTCACGAGTCGTCAGTCATTAACTTATTAACATTAGATTTTGACCCGCGTTTGTGTACTTTGGTAATCTGTAAAATTTGCGATCCCCCAGCTCTTTCGACAACCAAAACACTGGCTTGAAGGACTTGCTCAAGGTGCATGCACAGTAGTCCGTCTCTGGCGAGGTTCGAGCCCGCATACCTCGCGTTACAAGGCAGGCTTTCTCAGCCAATCGGCTACCGTGTCACAAGAATATCTAGGTCGGGTCGTTGACCTATTTCCAAAGAGCCTAACGAGTTCCAGTTCTATAAATATCAGTCAGATTAAACATTAGCAGAACAGTGAACACCGTCTTCGGTTGCAAAGCTCCCAACACTCCAGAGATTACATCGAACTACATCTTATATGTATAAATGTACAGAACGTTTGCGAAGTGCTACAAAAGGCGCCACAGAAGTGTTCCCAAACACAATGGGTCATCGAGCATGCGCTGTTAGAAGGTGCCACTGTACACGACTGAAAAATCCTAGCGGTAGCAAAGGTCACTGCTTTAATCCCTGAGCAGTTTTTTTTGCGGTTGCACTGTTGCTCGTGTTGTCTCCTTGTTTTCATAGCCGTTGTTGCCTCTGCGTTGCAATTTCTTCCTGTTCATGCTGTTATCATTTACCACCTACCAGAAAAAAATACAAAAACGTTGTCATTCACATTTTCAGTTCAGCGGTTTGTGATGGTTCACAGAAGAAGTAAAGCAGAATGGCTTATGATTAATTACAGAAAATGAGCAACAGCTAGCAGCTGATCTGTCTCCTCTCTCTGGTCTCTCTGGCAACCGGACTCGGACTTCCACTGGTCATCGATCTCTGGACAACCCCTCTGACACGCCGCAGCGCTCGTGAATAAGCAGTGCCAATTGTGCTTAGCTTCCAAGTGGCGCTTTAGAAATTTGGGAGTTTACGGGTAGCCAGAGTCGTAGCTTTGGTCTAGAAAGTTGGGGTACCAAAATGAGCGTCGTTTCCCCTCAAGACCGTTCAGTGATTATAATGGCACCAAATGAATCCATAGCCTATTTAGCGCCATTTATGCGCCGAATAATAATGATAATGATGATGATGCTGATGATTATAATAATAATATAATAAAATAAATATAACAATGACAATAAGCGTAATATTAAATAACAATAATAATATAATAATGAAAATAAAAATAATAATTTCAAATTACTAACAATAGACGTGTTTCATTATTAAAGAGACGTGTGTCGATCATAACCGATGTGACGTAACAATAGGACTTCACTCTCTAAATTTAAACTTAATAACATTAATAGACCTTTTCATAATTGAAGTGACGTCACAAAGGCCTTTCTAATCTAAAATTACTAATTATAGACGTGCTCCATAATCGAAATGACGTAAGTAACAAATGATAGTATCTTATTCTCTAACTTTAAACTTAATAACAATAAACTTTTTCATAATTTAAGTAACGTAACCAAGGCCTTTATTCTCTAAATCTGAGATTAAAATAATAGACGTTTTAACAGTTGGAATGACGTAACTATAATTTTCTAAATTTAAACTTATTAAACAGTAGACTTTTTCAAGCTGAAGTGACGTAACAAAGGCCTTTATTCTCTGAATGTAAATAATACACTTTTCGTAATTGAAGTGACGTAACAAAGGCCATTATTCTCTAAATCTATATAAAAATCACTAAATAATGTGTTCCATAATTGAAGTGACCTAACAAAGGCCCTTTATTCCCTAAATGTAAACTTATAATGGCAATACACTTTTCGAAAATTGAAATGACGTAACAAAGGCCTCTTTGTATAAATCTAAAAATTACTAAATAATGTGTTTCATAATTGAAGTGACGCAACAATTGAGCCTTTGGTTTTAAAATAAAAACTTATAATATAGACGTGTTTCATAATTAAATTGACGTAAAAAGGGCCTTTATTCTTAAAATTTAAATTTACTAACAAAAACGCGTTTCATAATTGAAATGACGTAACAATAGTCCTTTATTCCAGAGGCGTAACTTTGGTCTATAAAGCGGGGGTACCAAATTTTGCAATGTTTCAGCTTTGCGACAGTTAAATAATTATAACGGCATCATTTGTATTACAAGCATAATAATAATTATAGACTTTATGGTGATGATGTGATGATTATGATGATAATAATAATAATAAAATAATAGTGACAGTAATAATAATAACAATGAGTGATGATGATGTTGATCACACTGATGATATAATGATCGGTAATTGTCTTGAATCTTGAGGGCTTCCTCAGATAAAATAATGATGGGCAAAAACAATGGGTATGAAAAGTCGGGGCTACGGTACCATCCAGTCCAAAAGTGAAGTAAGGGTACCCACTGGCGGCGATCTTGTTTGACAGGTGGGGGGGGCAATTTAGAACTGATCTGGTCAAGAAAGAGTTTTGAACTGATGCTCAAAAAGAGGTCAAAACATTTTTTCGCGCTTGAGCGCGAGAAAAACTGCGGACCTTTTTTGGGTGTTTCTTCAAAATGTGGGGGGGGGGACAAATGTATGGTGGGGCCTTGTCCCCCTCGGCCCCCGGGATCGCCGCCCATGCGGGTACTCCTCGTATCCCCGTAAATTACGCCTATGCGGGTAGCCTTTAAACGGGTTCTTGAAATGCGCTAGATAAATATTCAGCTTCATCCCACAAGATACTTCGGGCCTGATTTAATGTAATAAACTCCTTAAATGGATCAAGTGTCACTACGCTGAATACCTGAGTTCAAGTAGAGATGGCTGACACGTACGTTACAACATCGGACGAACAACTAAAGAAAACAGCAAAAATGCCATGTAAATTTATGCTAAATTACATTACAGTTATGTTAAAACGCGGTAACTCGCCTCTTTTCTGCAGTGCTGGCGGATAAATGGCATGTATTGCATCATTGCATGACTTGCTCCCGTCCATTAAGACCGCAAATTATACCCTGCGCACCTGGGGGCCGAAGACCGAATTATACCATGGATCGACTGACAGCTTGATGCGCAAAACCTTCATCATTAGGATGACATAATATTACTAGTGTATTTGCCCGTCATATTATGACGTCATATTATAGGCCTATATGTATCGTTGGTTATCGCCGTCGTCAAGACCGCCGTCGTCAAGACAACCGGTTTATGTTTCACAAAAGAACAGAACCCGTTTGTGACGTAGCGTCCCCCGACAGACGGACACTACATGGATATTGTATGTATAGATGATGTTTAACTGTTTGTGAGACGATGACGTAGGCTATGTAGGCCTACACCAAAATGCGATTAGCAGTTGGTTCTAATAAAGGATATTCGTCCTTACTTACTTACCTTAATTTATGCTAAATCACCGTAATTTACGATAAATTACCTTAATGTATGCTAAATTACCTTAATTAATACATACATTTATGCTAAGTTAGATACATTTATACAATATAGGCCTACATATAAATTGCACACAAGTTTATGCTAATTACCTAAATTTATGCTAAATTAACTAAATTTATGTGAAATTACCTAAAATTATGCAAAATTACATAATGTTTATGTAAAAACCTGTAAAATTATGTAAATACTAGAGTATTTGCCCGTCATATTATGACGGCAGAGTATATATTTTATAGGCCTATATGTATCGTTTGTTAAAATGCTCTGATAGCCGTCGTCAAGACCGCAGTATTGACGTCACAAACGGTTTCTGTTTCACAATAGAACAGAAACCGTTTGTGACGTACGGTAGCGTTTATCGACAGACACACGCTCTATGGATATTATATGCATAGATGCTCAATCAAAATTCACAGCATTTTTAAAAAATAATTAAGACACAAATTTATGCTTAAGAACCTAAATTCATAATGAATAACTTAAATTATTGAAACATTACCTACATCTGTGACCTACATCTGTGTGAAATCCTGTAAAATTGCGTAAATGTTTCTTAAACTATTTAAGAAACCGAAAGGAACATTAGGGTAGAAATTCTTCAGTGCAATAGGAGTTGTGGACTTGTGGAATGGTCTCGAACTCTGGATGCTACTACTATTTCAGTGGACGCTATCAAAGCTTTTAAGAGGAAGCACGGAACAATGGGTTAGTAAACATTTCAAGTTAATGCGGTGGTTCCAACACAGACTACACATCTTCTGAACCAGTTAAGACCCTTCCTATGTTGTGCTATTTTTCCCAGGGAGAACTGAACCCACGCCTGCTTGACAGTCTAGCAAGCTAACCACTATGACAATCGCCCAACCTGTAATAAGCAGAAGTGGCAAACAGGAAACGGTCACACCTCAAAGCAATCTTCCAGTTGGCAGAGTTTGACAAAAGAAGACGATTTTCATTTCACCTGACAGCTCCTGGGCGGCAAACCATCTAAACCGTATATGCTACATTATTTATTATATTAGACTAATTAGTTACGGCTACAAATTGCATTATGGCGATAGGGACTCACTGTTCTTGACAGAACAGAGGGGTCCAGTCCAGTCGCTTAGGCAGCTGCAGTATCCGGTTTCTGCATGGCAGAGTCCTCCGTTCTGGCACTCACAGTCCAGCTGGCAACCAGGTCCAAACCTTCCTCGTTTACAATCTACAAGAGGAAACACCATCAGAAGCGATCATCTGCCGCCAAGATGCAATAATTGATACCACAGGATTTGCTATTATTATCGCTATTATCACCACCCCCACCCAGACCCCAGTCCCCCTCCCCACCACCACCACCACCACAACAACCACCACAACCACCAAAACAACCACCACTACCACCATCACTACTATAATTATTATTTTAGCCAAGGCAGTGCCTAGAATAACCTGAAATGTCAACTGCATATAGACAATGTCAACTGCACACTACTTCAAACTGTCCAACTGTTCTTGGACTGGCGAGTAGAATTTCAGGTATTCGAACGAAATAGTGTGTTGTTGACTTGAGCTAATCTCCCAGAAATTCCTACTACACACTGCAAACTCCAGACAAGTCAGCTGCACACTCGACACACTATTTTATGTCCTGAGCCAAGGTACATATGATCCGACTGAATTCACAAATTTAGGAGGTCACTACTTGTTTTTCTGGGCTGTCTATAGTTTACCCCGATAGTTTTATTATGTGGAAAAGGTGCTGCGACTGCAGTGAAGCCACGGATGAATTAGATAAGCGCTGGTAGAGAAAGTATAGTGTCCATGTTATCTCCCAATAGCTGAACAAGGTGGATGCTGAATAGGTTGACCAGAGCAAGGCCATCTGGATTTGTTACGTCCAGAGTTTAAAAGGTCAAGGGCACAAAGCAGAATGACGACATACTGGCAGCACATGTGGATAGTTTCTATAAGCTGCTATTTCGGAATCAGCAACCTCGACATCAGCTGATATTAGTAAATTATTACCATTATATCATTATTATAACTATTATTACTATTGTTACTGTTGTTGTTATTATTATTATCAACTTATACTTTCTACAGAGTATTATATGGTACCCCTAGAAGGCCTCTAGCTGATCGCCCGATCTGATATTATTCGCGAGATACATCTGCGCTATATGTTCTCTGTGATAAATGTACTACCACGAACGCGTCGAATCCTTTTAAGATCATTTCAATTGTATCAACTTACAATCCGTGCAGTTTGCCCCTTCTCTTCCAGGCGGACAGTTGCACTGCCCCGTGACGTCATCGCAGCCATTGTCGCATTCACACCGCTTGGCACAGTTCGCATCAAAATAGCCAAAATCGCAGGCTTCAGAGAAAAAGAATTGATAAATAAAATCAGCATATAATTTTTTATAACGACAAGATTGCTGTACGTGGGGTTGGTACAGTTGACAATGTTAATCAGCAGTGCTTTTTTTCTGGAAAAAAAGGTTCCGGAACGGAACAATAGGTTCCGGAACGCAATAATTATGGGCGGGATATTTTTCCGAGAAAAACGGGATCGGGGGTTGGGAAGGGTCTCAATAAACAGTGAAAACAGTTCAAAACACTGAGATTAAATTAAAATAACTGAGTTATCGTCTTCATTGTTAAAATAAATAAATTATTGTTTTGTATCTGAAAAAAGGTGCCGGAACGCCGTTCCGGGCGTTCCGGCTGAAAAAAAGCACTGTTAATCAGTATGATGTCGGTAATAAATTGTAGCTTGATGCACAGCGTCGGCGCTAGTTCGGCAGAATGTCTCATCTGAAATAGATCACATAGGCCTAATATTTCTCTAACGTTCAGCGCTAGTTCGGCAGAATGTCTCATCTAGAATAGATCACACATTTCTCTAACAGCGCTAGTTTGGCAGAATGTCTCATCTGAAATAAAACACATATTTCCAGTGGCGGCGATCTTGTCTGAGAGGTGGGGGGAACAAAGTCGGCCATGATCTCGTCGACGACCGTTTTTTGGAAAATCTTGTCCCGACAAAAAAATTTTTCTGCCACTTTATCTCCGAAAAATTTCCATGTCAACTCCAAAAACAGTTTATGAACTTTTTCTTTTTTTTAGTCCTTCACCTCTTTTTACAACTTTTTCTTACACTCTCCTTTCTTTTTTTTCCCCCACCACTCTTAACTTTTTCCGCTTCCATTTTCAGAAATTTTTCTCCGAAAATTGTCCATTTCATCTCCGAAAAAAGCTGATGACCTTTTTTTCATTCACCACGTTTTACTACTTTTTTCCCCATCTCCCAACAGATAACAATCTAACCCTTTCTTTCTATATTCTTTTAATTTTTTTCCACTATTTTGCGAATTCCTTCTTCTTTCTCGTAATTTTGGGGGACACTTCTCCTCTAAATTTCCATTTTTACCTCGTCTAGTCACAAAGTCTGCCAAAACCCTCACGCGCAATTAAATTTCTCAGCCTGTTTTGGTGTTTCTTCAAAAGGTGGGGGGCAAATGCATGGAGTGTCCCCCCACTCTTAAAGGTGGGGGCATGCCCCCGCCCCCCTAGATCGCCGCCCATGCATATTTCTCTAACGTTCAGGTCTAGTTCGGCAGAATGTCTCATCTAGAATAGATAACATATTTCTCTAACAGCGCTAGTTCGGCAGAATGTCTCATCTGATATAGATCACATATTTCTATAACGTTCAGCGCTAAAAGTTCAAAGGCAGAATGTCTCATCTGGAATAGATCACCTTTTTCCAGGGGCGTCTATGCCCCGAAGTCATTGGAGTAACTTCCCTTTCCCCTCCTCTTCCCCTTCCCCTTCCTCCCCCGTTAATGATGGCACACACTGACAGATCTGCTCCTCCCCCTTTCTTGGATGGAGCATTTGCTCCTAGGTTTCCATGGTGTAGACGCCCCTGCCTATATTTCTCTTAACTTTCAGCGCTAGTTCGGCAGAATTTCCCATCTAGAATATAGATACCGGCGCGGAAGAAGTAACTAATTACTGTAAATTACAATTACAATTTCTAATACTAACCTTTTTCGCACTGGTCACCAGTGGTGCCGGCACCACAGTGGCACTGTCCACTGACTGGATCGCACTTGGCACCATTCGCACAATCGCACTGCTCTTCGCAGTATAAACCATATGTGCCAGCCGGACAGACTGCAAAATATACCATGTCAGATTTACCACTTCACTGATCACGTGTATTTTATTACCATTACTGTATTGTATTGTAGGCCTATATGGGCATTTGTAGGCCTACAGCGCCTCTCGCGGTATAGACCATTCAGAGGCGCTCCCAGTGCGCGAGACCCAGAGAGAAAAAGCAGGATTTAAGGTGAGAAAAGGAAGAAGCAACGCTACCAGAGAGAATGGTGGTGCGGACAGAAGGAGGAAGTCGGTTCCAAAGTGAGGGACCTATGCAGGCAAAGGATCTGGACTGAACCATAGTAGTCTTAGAACGAGGAACCAAGGGGTCAAGACGATCAGAAGATCGGAGAGGACGCAGCGAAGCAGCAGAACGAGGCCGCTGAATTAGATCACGTAAGTACTGTGGAGCAAGACCCAGTTGAGACTTAAGCACAAGAATAAGCACTTTGAATTGTATACGGGCAGAGAGAGGGAGCCAATGGAGTTGTTCAACCATGAAGGTGGAGATATGAGAGAACCGAGGGAGGCGGGCAATGAGTCTAGCAGCAGCATTGAGTACGGACTGGAGAGGAGAAAGACGGATCTTGGGAAGGCCAATAAGGAGAGAATTACAGTAGTCAATTCGAGAGCACACGAATGTATGAACAATTGAGGTGAAGGTCGATGATGAGACAGACCGCCGAATAGCCCGGAGACGCCTTAAGTAGAAGTAAGAGGAGCGGGTGAGGTTGGAAATGTCTTGGAAAAGGAGATTGGATGACATCCACTGTGAAATAAGGTTAACCACGTAAGCGAGCTATCCAGAGTGACACCTAAGTCACGAACACTGGACGAGAAAGTGTAGTGAGGAAACCTATCAGACAGGAGCGCGAAATCAAGCTTTTCGAGTTGCTGAGGGGTGCTAAACCAGATTAATTGGGTTTTGGAATAGTTTAGAGAAAGACGGTTTGAAGACATCCAGCAATAAAGATCTTGAGAGAGAGCCTCAATGGAACCAGTTAGAAGCAGTTGAGCAGATGGAGGCCCATGGACAAAAGCCTGAACATCATCAGCGAAAAGGTGACCAGTGTTTAGAGAGTAGGGAAGGAATGTCAGCCGTATAGAGAATGAAGAGAAGCGGGCCAAGGACCGAACCCTGAGGAACACCAAGTTTTACCGAGACCCACCGAGTTCTAAAATCACCGGAGATGATCATTTGAGAGCGTTCAGACAGGTAAGACCGAAACCAAAGGAGAGGAGTGCCCTTAAGACCAAAAGAAATCTCAAGGCGCTGGAGCAGGATTTCATGGTCGACCATGTCAAAGGCTGAAGAAACGTCATAAAGAGCCAGAAGAGTAAGTTGAGACTTATCAACAGCAGAATAGATCTCAGATAGCAGGGAGAGGAGGGCAGTTTACTGTAGACCATACCTTGCTGTACCAGTACCATAATTACCATGCTTTATCTTACCTTTCTAGGCTTTCTTTACCATTACCATACCTTATCTTACCTTTCTTTACCATTACCATCATTACCATGCCTTATCTTTACTAACTATTCCTTGTCTTAATTTACCTTATCTTACCCTACAACTTATTTAACCCTATTTTACTTGACATAACATTAGCTTAATTCTCGTTGCCTACATATGTGGTCATAAGTAGGACAATTGTATAAAATTAATAAGGAATTGATCAAAATAAGCAGGGAAATATTTTTAAACAATCTCGAGTAATCTCGTGTAGGCCCTAATATCGACACAGCGCCCTTGTAGCGGCATGGTCGCGTTACGGCGCTCTAGAAATTGTCCGTGTTATTATTACAGTGCCAAAGGCAGCCAAGTCGCGGGAACCAGGTCATTCACTGGTGCAAAGTCAAAACAAAACCAAGAGGAAGGTAATCTCAGGCCTGGTTGATTTTGCAGTTAAGTATGTCAAAAATTTTAAAGTTAGAATGCCAATTACTTATGCCAACCATTTCGCAGTGGAACTCGGTAGCCATATGACCAGGCAGCCCTTGTTTGTACAATTGTTTAATTAATTCTTTAGCTAATAAATCAGCAAACTATTGTGGGCCACTGTAGCCTATTGGTTAGAACGATCGCTTTGTGACTCAGAAAGAGGACGGGTTCGAGACTCGAGACAGACGATGGTTACTGAGTAGGGACTTCGGTCAAGTTCTTCACTCGCAGTTGCTAAGCGCCATCAATTGATGCTTGGTCATTATATAGTGGCACTTCATAAATGCGTAATAATAATTTATAATAATAATTACAGTAATAAGTAGGCCAATCACTTAAGAACAAGTATGCCAATCAGTTGAGATAAGTATGGGAATTACTAGTAACTCATTATGCCCAAGACGTACTGAGTTATTAGTAGTTTCCAGTGTTTAACGACATGTTATGGTCACCAGGGCCGTTTACCTCGCCCTCATCCGTTTCCAGCTTGAGCCTGGCACTACCTTGCACTAGTGGCACTACGGGTAGTAGCGGAGTTACGTACCGAGTTCGCAATGTTGTCCGAACCACCCTGAGGGGCAGTCACAGCATCCGGTGACCGGGTCACACGGGGCTCCATTCTGGCAGTCACAGGTGCGCGAACAGCCCGGTCCGTACTTCCCCGATTCACACTCCCTCTCGCAGAGAAGTCCGGTTGTTCCTGGTTTACAGCGGCACGAACCATCGACTGGATCGCAGGAGCTCCCTCGGCCACACTGGCACTCCTCCTGATCACCGCTCTCTCCAAAACGACCTTCTGGGGACACTGAACAGTAAACAGAAAACGAAAAACTAAATGTGAAAATTGAAATTCATATCGAATTCGTGTTTATTCGCAAACGAGGGAGGCCACAGATACTCAACGGTCAGGCCTACTGTAGGACATGGGAGCCGACTGCAGGACATGGTAGGCCCTAGCTGGTAGGTTAAAACGGTCGCCTTGTAATGCGGAGAGTACGACAATGAGACGGTTACTGTGTATGGACCTTGAGCAATCACAATTGCTTTAATTACAGTTGCTCAGCAACATCGATTGATGCTTGAAATCATTAGATAGTTATGCTTAATAAATGAGTAATAATAGTAATAATGTGTAGGGACGTTGAGCAAGTCCTTCACTCACAATTGATCAGCCCAATTGATGCTTGGTCATTAGATAGTGGCACTTAATAAATGCATACAAAACAATAAGAACTATTCCACTTTGGCTACCTATATCCCAGACGTTACTCAAAACATGTCACAATTTGGCTACCTAAAGCAACTCACAGTTACTCCCGCATTATCCCAAACAAAATACATTTGGCTGCCCAAAGCAAGTCACAGTTACTCCCCAACCTTTCCCAAAAGTCTGATTATGACTTACATTGCTCGCAAAAGTCGCCGCTGTATCCAGGACGGCATCGACAGGCGCCCGTCACGTGATCGCAGTCGCCACGGTTACGGCAGCTGCACAACGAAGAGCAGTTGTTGCCATAGTGACCGCTTGGACAGGGTTGACCGCATGTGGCACCGGTCCATCCCGGAGGACAGAGACAACTTCCGGTGACCGGATCGCATGCTCCGTTGTTCTCACACAGGCAAGTTTCTCGGCACTCGATACCAAAACGATTATCAGTGCACCCTGAAAAGGCGTTTCATCGTTGGTTTAGAAAACAAAATTTTACAGATTATCAAAGTACAAGAAGGCAGGTCAAAATCTGCTATCAATATTATTATTATCGTTATTATTATTATTATGCTGCCTATGATCATGAAGACGACGATGATGATGACAGTACTGATGATGACGACAGTACTGATGATGACGACAGTACTGATGACGACAGTACTGACAGTACTGATGATGACGACAGTACTGATGATGACGACAGTACTGATGATGACGACAGTACTGATGATGACGACGATGATACTTACGTTCGGTGCAGTTGGTTCCAGTGAGTCCGTGACGGCAGAAGCAGTGGCCGCTGACATGATGGCAAATACTGTTTGTCTCACATTTGCACATCTCTTCGCAGTTCTCGCCAAATGTTCCAGACGGACAAGCTGCAGAAAAATTACTTTAAAATGATTGAATACTGACATTTCAGTTTCAACAAACAGGAGAAAAGCAATAATTAGACATCTTTAAAATTCTTCTATTCTAAGCTATTATGCCAAAATAATTTCTGTCGACATCAAACGCCTTTGTTCCCATAAGATGTCACTAAACTCTGGATCTATCTATCTTAGAACACCACAGTTGCTCAGCACCATTCACTGATGCTTGGTCACTAGATAGTGGCGCTTCATAAATGCGTAGTGGCAGGGCTGTAGTCGAGCGTATACGCGGGTATACAGCGTATACTTACCTCTAGAGAAATTCGAGAGCGTATACTCATGGCTGTAGACGAGGGTATACGCGGGTATACAGCGTATACTTACCTCTGGGAACGAAAATTTTTCAAAAAAAAGAGAGGTTTTTAAAGGTTTTTAGGGCGAATGACTAAAAAAAAAAAAAAAAAAAAAGGTCATCAACTTTTTCAGAGACAAAATCGTAAAAAGTCTGAAAATTTTCAGAGAATTGGTGAAAAGTCTGAAATTTTTCCTAAAAAAAGGTCTTCAAATTTTTTTTACGCCGCTGGTCACCGGTAGCGTATACTCACCTCAAATTTTACCACTACAGCCCTGCGTAGTGGGGCCTAATAATAATATAAATAATAAGAATAGTACATATATTTATATACATTTATAAATAGTGCCCATGACTAGGTTGTTCTGTGATAGACGCTATAAAAAATGACCAATGCAATGGCATATATAACAGCGGTTCTCAACCTTTTGAGACTCAAGGACCACTTTTAAACTTTGTGTCTAAGTCGCAGACCACCACTAAAAATTGTGCCACAAACAAATTAATGCAAAAGAAATTTTTGCCACAAATCCGCGTACCGTATTATTAGTTTAATGGTGCAATTTAGCCGATTCTAGCGATTGAAATTTTTTTTAAATATTAAAAATTGACAAAAAATTTCTGTTTCCATGTTTTTAATTATAAAAAAATAAATTGTAGGCCTTGCTCGCGGACCACCCGTCAGATGGCCGCGGACCACCAGTGGTCCGCGGACCACAGATTGAGAACCGCTGAAATATAATACATTGACAATTTGACATACACAAACATAATATATAAACAAATATACACACACACATACAGATATATACTCATACATGCAATAATGCATATATACATACATCTTCGTATACATACATATACACATATATACATATACACATATATATATATACATACATATACATATGTATATAATTATATTTATCTTAGAACAACGATGTTGAATGTTTCGTCCACTAACGTTTCTCGCATCCACGTCCGGCATATCCGGCGGAACAGCTGCAGCTTCCGGTCACGTGATCACACGGCTCGTCGTCATGGCAGCTGCACTCCGACTTGCATCCGTCCCCATAGTAACCATGTATGCAGACTGCATGTTGAAATGAGAAAGAAATTTTTTAACATTAGTTCAGGTCATTAATAGCTGGTTAAATACATGTAAAAGAAAATAAAGTCATTATTATTATTTTTATTTTTATTACAATTATTATCATTTGTTATAATTTTTTGGTACCAACACAAGGTATACAGGATCCCTCAGGGACTTAAAAATTATTTATAAGAGTGAAATTATGTCAGGAACATCATTATTGTTGTCATTTTTTCATTAATGTAATTATTATCAATATCAGTTATTATTATCATTATTTTTATTATTATTATCATTATTATGTATATATTATGCCCCACTATTAAATAACCAAGCAACAATCGATGGCACTGAGCAATTGTAAGTGAAGTACTTGCTCAAGGTCCCTACACAGCAGCCGTCTCAGGGGAGGAGGATTGAATCATTGAACCCATACTCCCGTTGGGCATCCTACCTACCATTTGAAACAAAGACTGAAACAAATGAACGTGGCGCCCATATCCATAGCAACAGAGTGCTAACCTCGCTTGCTAGCAGTGTTTACGTAACTAACATAATTCAACATGGAGATGGTATTCATAACAACAGTGCCCTAACCTTTTTCACAGTGACGGCCTCTCCATCCTGGCTCACAGTGACAGTGCCCGTTACCAGGGTTACACGAGTTGCCATGGATACACTGGCAGTGAAGGGTGCAGTTTTCACCCCAGCGATTCTGCGGACAGGCTAAGAACAAATATACAGAGAATAATTATTTTATGTAAGTATAAAACATTCCAAAATAACCTGTATAGTACCTTACATTAATATTATACCCTACCTTTATGCACCTTACCTTACCTTACTTCAACTTAGCTTACCTTATCTTTACCTACCTTACCTACTTCAACTTAGGTTACCTGCTTTTGCCTACCTTACCTTATTTCAACTTAGCTGACTTACCTTTACCTACCTAACCTTACTTTAACTTACCTTACCTTACCTTGCCTTATTTCAACTAGCTTACCTTACCTTTACCTACCTTACCTTACTTCAACTTACCTTTATGATCTAAAATTACCTTCCTTTCCTCAATATTAGATAAGATAACATTGGATTGGGTTAGATTAGGATAAGTTTTCCGATAGGATTAGGTAAGAGCAAGTTTCTTGAGTTGAACAGATTGGATTAGGATAATTTTTGCAGATTAGATTACCTGTAGATTAGATCAAGATAAGCTTCTAGATTAGATCGGATTCAATTATAGAAAGTTTACAAATTAATTAGATTAAGGTATGATCCATAGTGGATTAATGAGGTAATACTAGATTAGATTATGAAAAGAAAGAGAAAAACAAACAGGTCCTAACCGTCATCGCAGCGTGACCCGCTGAACCCTGGCCCGCAGGTGCACGCCCCCGTGACCTTATCACAGGAAACCCCATGGACGCAGTCACACGCCCTGTCGCAGTTGTCTCCATAGTAACCGTCGGGGCATTCTGTATTAACACAATTCCAGCCAGGCATTGTAATGTAATGCAACTGATACGGTCATGCATATAGCGCCTTCGTCAGCCTCTTCCCAATAACAGTTTTCACAAGATTAGATTTAGATAAGATTAGATTTAGGTAAAATTAGATCAAGATAAGATTATATTAGATTTAGATAAGATTATATTCGATTAGATTAAGTAAATTAGATATTAGTTAAGTTCCTTCTCTCAAAACTTAGGTAAGATTAGATCGGATTGGGACTGGATAAGATGAAACTAGATCAGATTAGATTAGGTCCTGCAGCTGACCTGTTTCGCATCTCACTCCCATCCATCCAGGTTCGCATCTGCAGTCTCCGGTTGCAGCATCGCAGGAACCGTTGTTGGCGCAGACACATCGCTGTAGACAACCGTTTCCATAGAAACCGTTTGGACACCCTGAACAAATCACGAAATAATTCAAAACTCTCCGAAACAATCAAGATAAAATCAATCAATTCTATCAAAGTCTGCCAGTTTTTTTACACTAGGTGAAGTAGGAATGATCAAATTACACTTCCGGTAAAGTAAGACATGAAATGCAATGTAAAATAAGATGAGGCTATGAAAGGTCAGTTCAGGTCGTTATTAACTCAGATCAGGTCATTATTAGTTCAGATCAGGTCATTATTAGTTCATGCCAGGTCATTATTACTTCAGGTCAGGTCGTTACTAACTCAGAGCAGGTCATTATTAGTTCAGATCAGGTCATTATTAGTTCATGTCAGGTCATTATTACATCACGTCAGGTCGTTACTAACTCAGAGCAGGTCATTATTAGTTCAGATCAGGTCATTATTAGTTCATGTCAGGTCATTATTACATCAGGTCAGGTCACTACTAGTTCAGGTCAGGTCATTATTAGTCCAGGTCAGGTCATTATTAGTTTATGTCAGGTCATTATTACACCAGGTCAGGTCATTACCAGTTCAGGTCAGGTCATTATTAGTTCAGGTCAGGTAGTTATTAGTCCGGGTCAGGTCATTATTAGTTCAGGTCAGGTTGTTAGTTCAGATCAGGTCATTATTAGTTCAGGTCAGATCATTACTAGTCTAGGTCAGGTCATCATTAGTCCAGTTAAGGTAATCACTAGTCCGGGTCAGGTCATTATTAGCTCAGGTTGTAATTAGTTCAGGTCAGGTCATTAGTAGTTCAGGTCAGGTCAATATTAGTTCAGGTCAGGTCATTCTTAGTTCAGAGTCATTATTAGTTCAGATAAGGTCATTACTAGTTCAGATAAAGTCAACATTAGTTCAGGTCAGGTCATTAATAGTATAGGTCAGTTCATTACTAGTCCAGGTAAGGTAATTTTTAGTCCGGGTCAGGTCATTATTAGTTCAGGTCAGGTCATTATTAGTTCAGGTCAGGTCATTATTATTTGGTTAGACTGACTCTCTTCACAGTTGAGTCCGGTCCAACCAGACGGACAGAGGCAGCGGCCGCTCACTCGATCACACGGACCATTGTTGAAGCAGGAACATTCCTAGAGGAACATAAGAAGACCATTCTGTTCAAGTGTTGTTTCATTTTGTTAGGTCGGGAGCACCTCTTAAAGTGGTGCTAAATAAATTTATAATTGCAACAATAATAATAATCATAATGATAATAATAGGCCCTAATAATAATAATAATAATAATAATAATAATAATAATAATAATAATAATAATAATAATAATAATAATAATAATAATAATAATAATAATGACGATAATAAAAATAATAATAATCAGAAAAGTAGGTCTTAATACAATATAATACAATACAATATACTACAATACAATATACAACTCTATTTGATTATTCCCTCCTTCCAAAGTTCAGAAGTGCACACACAATCATTACACAGAACATCGATAGCGTTGAGCAACTGTGATTGATGGACTTGCTCAAGATCCTTACACAGTAACCGTTTCAGGGGAATACTTCCGAATAGTGCCTAAAAACGGGATATTCCGCTGAGGCGAATGTCCGAGGCGATTTCCGGTTATGCCCTATAGTTTCCACTGTTTGAGATGAGATTTAGCGATTAGATCTGGTTAGATAAGAGATAAGATTTACCTCGTGACACCGTTTACCCCAGAATCCCTCAGGACACGGCTCACCGCACCCCTCTCCAACCCACCCTGGGGCGCAGGAGCAGTCTCCGCTGACGTGATCGCATCGAGCCCCGTTCTCACATTGACATGTCTTCTGACACTCCATCCCGTAGAAACCGTCTGGACAGGGCTTATCACAGAACATCCCCCGCCAACCGGAGCTGCAGAGGCAGGCACCGCTCACGTGATCGCAGGTTGCTCCATTCTGACATCGACACACTTGGCGACATCCCGGTCCGTGAGTCCCATTTGGACACTCTGCAATTCAAGGAATTTATGCATTCAGACATCAAGTAACCAGCAAGTCAGTAAGACATTAAGTTATCAAGCAAGCAAGTAGACTAGTAAGAAACTTAGTAACCAGCTCAGTAAGCAAGTAGGTAAGACAGTAGGTAAGCAGGTAAGCAAGTAAGTTAGTAAGCAACTCAGTAAGAAAGTAAGTAAGCAAGCAGGTAAGCAAAAAAGTTAGCAATTCAGTACGTAAGTATGTAGGCACCTTTAAAGCACCTGTCAAAGTTACCTTGCAAAGTTACCTCTCAAAGTAAATAGGTAAGAAGGTAATTTATTAGCCAGATTCGGTGAAGAAAATTCACACAAATGTTGTTATTCTTGTTGTCTAGACAACAGTTGCCGCACTTTCCTAGCATGCTATCTTACTCTTAGCGTTGCCTAGACAACTGTTGTCCTACTTTCCTAGCATGCTATGCTATTCTTAGTGTTGCCTAGGCACCTGTTGTCATACATTCCTAGCATGCCATGGTAATCTTATTGTTGCCTAAACAACCATTGTCCTACTTTCCTAGCATGCTGTTATCCTTAGAGTTGCCTAGACAACCGTTTTCGTATTTTCTTAGCATGCTATGCTATCCTTAACGTTGCCTAAACAACCGTTGTCGTACTTTCCGAGCATGTAGTTCCTTGCCATCCAGCAGAACAGATGCATTGTCCGGTGATGTGGTCACACTCAGCGCTGTTGAGGCATTGGCAATGCCGTTCACAGTTCCGACCGTACATACCAGGAGGACACGCTATAACAGCAGAAAATACTACAGCATCAGTAACCAAGAAGTGTAATTGTAATTAGTAACTTCTATGGCGCCGGTGTCTAATGCAAAAGGCAACAACCGATGGCGCACTAAAACCAAGCAGTTAGCAGGTCAACATCCAGAAGATCAAGTATGATAAGGCATCGTAATTGAACCATTGCAGGATAAGTTTTTTAAGCAAGTTTAAGCAAGGAAGGTGTAATGGATATGGTAAGGTATAGTAGGGAATGGTATAGTATGGTATGGTAATTGGGTACACTAGTGATCGCAGAAATATGAAGTTCCAAAAAAACTTATGAAATATTCATATTATTGAGGGATTTAAACAAATAAGCAACTTAAATAAATAAATAACCGAAATCAAAGTACTCTGAATGCATTTGAAACCAAAATTGAAACTGAATCTGAAATTGGAGCAGACAGCATCTGAAACTGAAACTGAATTTCATCTAAAGGAACCCCTCAAGCACCTGAAACCGAAACCGAAACTGAATTTATCTAAATTATCCGTCAGGCATCTGAAACCGAAACTGATTCTAAAAAGTGAAAGCGATGATGTGAAAAAGTTGACTAACGCTGGTCACATATCTGTCCGGTCCAACCAACCGTGCAGTTGCACCTTCCATTGACCGGATTGCACTTGGCGCCATTCTGGCATGCGCACTGGAGCGTACACTGTGAACCGTAGCGTCCCTCTGGGCACCCTGATCACAAGCAACATAGGCAGTACTAGTAGTAGTAGTAGCAGAGTGGTCGTAGTAGTAGTAGTGGTAGCAGTAGTAGCTTAGTAGTGGCAGTATTAGTGGTTGTAGTAGGAGTAGTAGTA
Organism: Allolobophora icterica; assembly: GCA_963556255.1. Taxonomy (NCBI): domain Eukaryota; kingdom Metazoa; phylum Annelida; class Clitellata; order Crassiclitellata; family Lumbricidae; genus Allolobophora; species Allolobophora icterica. Next base: position 53,090,037 of record OY744607.1, on the reverse strand, counting down.
GTAGCAGCAGCAGTAGTAGTAGTAGTAGTAGTACTGTAGTAGCAGTACTGCAGTAGTAGTAGTAGCAGAGTAGTACTAGTAGTAGTGGTGGTAGACTGGTAGTATTAGTAGTAATAGTTGTTGTAGTGGTGGTAGTAGTAGTTGTAGTGGTGGTAGTAGTAGGAGTGGAAGCAGTAATAGTAGTGGTAGTAGTAACAGTAGTTACAGTAGTAGTTGTTGTATTAGTGGTAGTATGAGCACTTGCAGTGTGGTAACAGTTAGAGAAAATCCTAAAACAATGTGGATAAGCTGTTTGTAAGCAATCATTTTACGATTCTGATTCGCATAAGTGGAACGAATTAATGAATTAAAGTAAGACAAAATGATGACGGTGATGATGAGGGTAATGATGATGATAATGATGATGATGATGATGATGATGATGATGATGATGATGACGACGACGATGATGACGATGTTGATGACAAAGACTACAGTGATAATACTACGACTGCAATCAAAGGAATTGAAGGAAGCATCTGAAAGTGAAACTGAGACTTAACCAACCAAAATAAAACTGAAACTGGAGTCTTACTAGAGTCGCACGTAGCACCATACCAGCCCGGAAGGCAGATGCATTCGCCGGTGACTGCGTCACATCCGGAGGAGTGGCTACAGTTGCAGCGGTCGCTACATCCGACTCCCCAGAAAAATTCCGGACAATCTACGACATAAGACGACAGAAAAGATATAGAATCAGTAAGGAAAACTGCGACAGAAGAACTATAGAAGGCTATGTAAGGTAAGGCATGGTTAGGTGATATAAGGAAAGGTAAGGTAAACTAAGGTAAGGTAAGTTAAGGTAGTGTAAGGCAAGATAGGGTTGACACTTGAAAGTGTATGCATAGTAAAACGAGACCATTAAAACAGATAGGAAAGAATGGACTAGAAAAGATAAAAAAGAATAAATAGGAAATAATTTTGAGTCAAATTTACCTTTATCGCAGTTTGAACCAGTTTTTCCGGCTGCACAGGTGCACTGCCCAGTCTGTGGATCGCAGTCACTGCCCGAACATTTGCACTTCTGTAGGCAGTTGAGTCCAAACTGTCCAGCAGTGCAGGCTACATTTAAACAACATTAGAATCATTATTAATTAGTAGTGGAGTGCATGATAGTCTAGTCACTCTAGTGCTTAACATGCTGGACAGTCAACCGACAGATCGGGGTTCAAATCCTAGCTAGGGCAGAAATTTGTGCTGAGATTTCTGCTCCAGCTGTGCTCCCTAGCCAACTCAGCTTTAGTGAGTACATGGACCATACACTGTCGGTGGGAAGATGAGATGGCGATGAAGAAGACTGGCCACCCTCCCTCGTGTGCAGAGGCTAAGAAATTAAGTTGCTAACACTTGATACCCATGGCTGCTTCTAAGGCTAGCAGCTAGCTTCTTATTATTACTTACACTTAACATTCAATTGCAACTGTAAGATTTATTTGCGTTCATGTGTCTTAGCAGCAATGATTTTCATTTTACATATTGATGAATTCCTTCTTCGTTGATGTGTATGTGTGTGTGTGTATTTATGTATTTATACTAGGGCTGTACTGAATATTCGCTTCGTATTCGCTTCGGGCCGAATAGTGCCCCAAATAGCTATTCGGTATTCGGCCGAATAGTAGCGGCCGAACCGAATACGAAGGGTGGTCACGTGACATCTGTTTCCGCATATGCGGCTACTATAGAGAGTGGAGTGAACGTTATGTAAGTGAAAATTTCTAAGTTTAGTTATATTAGTTCCATTCTTAGTTTGCACAGACTGGCAGAAGGATGCAACAATTACATGTAGCTGTTTACTTTTAGTTTATGTATTAAAGTTACTGAACTGAAACTTTTCCTTACATTTTAAATTTTGAATTTTATCGGTAGACCTATTTTGTACACTATTCGTATTCGTATTCGTATTCGGCCGAATAGTTGATCCAACTATTCGTATTCGGCCGAATAGTGATAATCAACTATTCGGTACAGCCCTAATTTATACTGTTTATGTATTATGTATATTTGTAGGTGTGTATGTGTATTTGCATGTGGTATGCATGCATGTATGTATGTATGAGTGTAGGTATGTATGAATGCATCTATGTATGGAATGTGTGTATGTATATATGCATGTATGTATCCATCTATCTGGATACTTATTATAGCGCCTTATGAGTACCTCACAGACTGCTGACTTACTGACTGATTGATTTATCATTTGATCAACCGATTAATTAGTAGGGTTCCACAAGTATACCTTTGTCACAGGTTGGTCCAATCCAGCCAGGCTTGCAGTTGTGCAGGCAGGTTCCAGTGACTGGTTCGCACCCTTTGCCCTCTTCACAGTTACACCGATTCCTACAGCCGGCGCCATAGAAGCCGTCTGGACAGTGTGCGTCACACTTCGCGCCTTGAAAGCCCGCCTTGCAGACACAGGTACCTGTCTGAGATGACAAAAATAAAACAGAACGCGATTGGGTTTCCAACTGAAATATCATGGTGGTATTATAACGGTTGATTCTTAAGGTCAAGGCTGAATTACAATGATATAATAAATAAGTCGTGATTGTATTGCAACAGTTACGGTTGAATGCTTAGGGTCAAGGTTGAATTATCCAGGTCACGGTTGAATAAATATATTAGTCACGGTGGTATTGTTACTACGGTTGAATGCCTACCATACGGTCACAGTCAGTTGATTGGTCTTTGTTGCAGAGGCAGCGATTGATGCAGTTAGGTCCCCAGGTCCAACTTGGACACGCAAGATTGCAGGCCGGGCCAAAGAGTCCCGGAGTGCACTCGCAGTAACCGAAGTGACGATTGCAGAAGCCACTGGAACAGTGCTGAGGACACTTCAGGTTGCACTGTGCCCCATAATAACCTATAAATGAAAGTTTTATGCCCTCAAAATAACTTATAAATGACAGTTTAATGCCCTTAAAAATAACCTATAAATGACAATTTTTATGCCGTAAATTTGCATAGAAACGATTATTTTTAAGCCTTCAAAATAACCTATCCATCTAATGACTTCTATGACTCCATTATCATAGTTCACATGGTATAATCCGAAACCATGCAGAACATGGTAGCGGAGTCGTTAAAGCGTTCGCCTTGTAACGCGGAGAGTACGGGTTCGATCCTCCTCCCCGAGACGATTACTGTGTAGGGACCTTGAGCAAGTCCTTCGCTCACAATTGCTCAGCGTCATCAAATTGATGCTTGGCCATTAGATAGTGGGGCTTAATAAGTGCATAACAACAATAATAACAACAATAATAATTATAATAGTAATAAACATAGTAATAATAATAATAACAGCAAGGGCCTTGATTTTATTTCGGACTTAGGCCGTCACCTCACTCAAGCTACAGGCGAACCCCGAGAGACCAGCTTTCTGTTTCAGCGACTCTCTGTAGCAATTCAACGCTTTAATGACGTGGCGTTCACCGGTTCCTTTGTCAAATCTGTCCGACACTGAAGAGGAGTAGCTGTTCCAGAATAATCACACTAATAATTTCTAAATCCCTGAGGAAATGAATAATAATAATAATAATAATAATAATAATAATAATAATAATAATAATAATAATAATAATAATAATAATAATAATAATAATAACAATAACAACAACAATAATTATAATAATAATTATAATTACAATAATAATAATAATAATAATAATAATAATAATAATAATAATAATAATAATAATAATAATAATAATAATAATAATAATAATAATAATAATAATAATGATAATAATAATAATAATGACTGTTAACTTGTTCAATTAGAAAACATCATCACCTGGACGACCAATCAAGACGTGGCTTACCTGCCGGACACCCGTCCTCACAGTTGTCACCTGAGATGCCAGGTGGACAGTAACACCTGCCCGTGACAGCATCACATGTTCCACCGTTCTGGCAGGTACAGATCCGGTTACAGCCAACACCGTACGTACCCTGAAACAGAAACCAGAAAGCATTTCAACACAGGCGCTATATGAATTAAACTAACAAGTACAGAGAATAAAATTATATAACTAATCAGTTACATCTTTGATCTGAATATCTAACAACATACCTCTTTAGTTATCTTAAGTTATTTAGAACCTAAATAATGACTACCTAAACTGTAAACTCTTTGATCCAAATACCTAAACAACTTACCTCTGTAAGTACCTAAAGTTATTTATAGCCCAATCAGGAAGTACCTACAAGTAATCAGTTACCTCTTTGATCCATGTTCCTAACAATTTAACCGAAATATATAGATAACAGTTACCTTTTTAGGTATATAAAGATTTCTGAGTGCCTACAGAGTGAGTACCTAATGACTTACCTCTTTAACACTTTAATGACAAGAGTGTACTAAAAAGCGACTGGGAAAACAATGCAGCTCATCGCTGAAGTGTTAATCTGAATACCTAGCCAGATACCTATTTTGGTATCTCATCAGTTACTTCTTTAGGTGTCTCGTAAGTTACCTCTTTAGGTGTCTCGTAAGTTACCTCTTTAGGTATCTTGTAAGGGCTACATATTTAGATATCTATTAAGTTACCTATTTAGGTATCTCGTAAGTTACATATTTAGGTATCTCATAAGTTACCTCTAAGCATCTCGTAAGTTACCTCTTTAGGTATCTCGTAAGTTACCTCTTTAGGTATCTCGTAAGTTACCTGTGCACACGTTTCATTGCAGACCGGCCCCGTCCAACCTGGGTTGCACTCACATCCATTCTTAGCGGTGGTGCACCTGCCATTGACGGAGCACGAAGCACACGACAGCCGACATCGAGGACCAAATGTTCCCGACGCACAGGGGCCTAAGAAAAGAAAACACTCAAGTCGTAAGACACCCTTTTCAGTTTGACACACACTCTATAAGTTCCAGAGGCATCTTCTGTTTGATTACTTTGGTCAGTTTGAAGAGTAGAACAAGAATCTCATATTACGGTTGTAAGCATCATAAATTATCCACAAAGCTCTAGTGAAATTTAAAATAGATTAAGAATCTTATTTAGGAACACAGCTGCTGTCAATTTGTGCTTTCGCGCTTATACATATATGTGTTAAAACTGATGCTAATGGTTGTTTGGAAGCATCAAATGTCACATTATTATGATATAGTAGTTATGTAATGGAGATGTGTCGCTATGGACTTTGTCGGGTGGTTTTGCTCTTATATAGACAGACTTAATCGTTGCCTGAAACACGTACATGATGCAAATATCTTAGTCTTTTTTAACCGTTTGTATAATATTACGATAATCTTGCTTGACTGTGTTCATTAATAATAATAAAAAGAAGGTACAAGACTCCACCACTACCCTATCCGTGGTAGTGCCAGTCCCAAGTGTGGAGAAAGGAGGGCGACGCTAATCATCTTTGTAATGACAGTGTCGTTAAACATCAACTAAAGATTTGTAGCTTCGCTTGGTCTTATAGACTCTGTAAAGCTAGGTCGAGTTTAAACACCTAGAAATATCGATTAACATCGCTATATATTTATCGGTTTAACCCAATCGATAGGTAACCTAAGCCACTGCCGTACTCTGGTAGTGCCAGACCCAAACCTGCAGGAATGAGGAGGGCGACCTAGCAGCAACTAACCAGCCAATCGATAGCTACAAACAGCGTTTTAAATAACTTTTATCCTGAAAATGAACTTTGAATGAGGACGTTTCTGATGCAAGACGCTGTTTCTTTTGCTGTTTCATTGCATAAAATGATGTTACCTTATCATAATACATATTATATAAGAATCTCTAGCTTGTTTTCGGAACTGGTCCTAGATTGTTGCATATACATTGGTTTGTTTGTAATGTAAAATGTATGTGATTCATAATTTTTGTAATTTTTTTATATATTAGTATAATACACCGTACCTAGGCCTATATTCTGTTTTACCTTACATCATCTTACCATACTTAACCCTTGCAAAGCTTGCCTTACCAAACATTACTATACCTTCTCTGACGTTTACAATACCTTTTACCTGTCATAGCTTCAGATTGCCAAGAATGAGAAGAGTCAAACCTCCAGGTTGCTGTTTTTAAGTAAACTATCTCAAGCATTATCTGAAAGGTACTATTTCATCCAAGTAACTATCATTTTTTAAGTTACTAACTTTTCCAAGTCACTACATTCGCTAAAGTATATTTTGTAATTATATTTTTTTAACAAAGTACAAAGAAAAAAACAACTATATCAACAGTAAGAATAGTGGGAGAAGTAGTAGCAGTAGCAATAGTATTAGTTAGTAGTAGGGGTGAGGTGGCATGGTAGTGGTAGTAATAAGGGAGCAGTGCAATTTTTTATTATAAATTACGATGAACACTATCAAACAGAAATGAATTAATAGAAAACTCCTAATAAGTGGAATCAGAAAACTTAATGAAGTTAGTAAAAAGTCTCCTGTGAATAAAAGTCACATCTGTCTGTCTGTCTGTCTGTCTGTCGTCTGTCTGTCTGTCTGTCTGTCTACATTGTCTGTCTTGTGGCGCTGAGAAATTGTAAGTGAAGGACTTGCTCATGGTCCCTACACAGTAACCGTCTCAGAGGAGGAGGACCGAAGAAGTGAGCGCTCGAGCCAATCGGATACCGTGTCCCACAAGTTGTGCATTGGACATTGGCACTATAGTAGTTACTAATTAACCTAATTAAACATACTCATTCGCGCAACAAAGTGATGCAGAAAGGAAGGTATAGGAACTCACGATGCCCAAGAAGCGAGTGGGAGGAAGCAACCTGAGATTAAATGATAGAAGTTGATTGCAACCAACAAAATCTTTCAGTCCAGAAATAATTGTTTATTAATAAAACAGAAGAACTAGCAGAACTCGAGTAAAAAGTGAGAAAAAACAGTTTAATACAAAAATAGTTCAAGTTAAAAGAAACTGGATTCCAAGAAATGCGTTTGTTTAAAACTCAAGCTGCCAGGACCCTCATGCTGTATTCGCATTCAAAAAGGTTATGTTAACGTTATGGATGCAGGACGAACTCTCTCCCACCATTACCAAACGGCAGTCTGTGTTAAACGCAGCGGCTCAAGAAACATTTCCAAGCCATCTTAAGACGCACATTTTAAAACCTGTTATATTGCCCTGTTAAGTGGCTTTGTGAGGTTCTTAAAGGCGATTTACAATTAGCCAGATATATATATATATATATATATATATATATATATATATATATATAGGGTGAGGCCGAAAAAAATAATCCATTACTAAAATTGCGATTTCTCGAAAACCGCTGAATATTTTGTTACAAAACTTCGCCAGTCTATTTGGCACATATCTAGCTACAGCGTGGCTAAATCTAATGAAATTCGAATCATGAAAACCAAAATGGTGCAACCCTGAAGTGAAACAATGTTATTTTCGTTTCAACAGACAGTTACTGACAGCAATAAGTAACAAAGTAACGACGCAAACAGTAATGTAACAAGGTTCAAGGTTACTTATTGTTATTGACAAGATTAGGCCAAGTGTTAAGTTTTGTGCAAGGAATGTTCGAAGTGACCACCGTTTGCTTTTACGCAAGCTTGCAGACGTTTTCGAAAGCCCAGAACAGACTTCTGAATGGTCTCAAGTGGCAAGTCATTCCAGATGATTTGCAGCGTATTTTTCAGTTCAGGAATGTTCTTAGGCTTTGTGGTAAGTTTGTTGTAGGTCTCAAGCATTGCACCCTAGACAGCATAGGGCCTAGTCGAGTGGGTTCATATCTGGGGAATTTGGCGGCCATGAATCCTTGTCGATGAAGTCCGGACAGTGACTTGTTAACCAATCTTGGGCCAGCTTTGCGCCGTGAGCGGGCGCTCCATCTTGCTGAAAAATGAACTGATTTCCCAAGACAGTCATCGATAAGCTTAGGCAAAAGATTCTCCACTTAGTACTTAGCATTGACTTTGGCCTTCTCGTCAATGAAATGCAAGCGTCCCTTACCCTCATAGCTGACACCTGCAGAAACCATGCTACTTTATGTAAAAATATGATTTCCTATTTCGTGAATGCCGTGTTCAGTTGAAAAAATGCAGTTCTTTCTTCTGCCTGATGTCATGACCACAAATATAAAGATACTGACATAAAATTTTCAAATAATATGCAAAAATATGTTACGAATAAGAATGAAAATATTTGTAACAAAATATTCAGCGGTTTTCGAGAAATCGCAATTTTCGTAATGGATTATTTTTTTCGGCCTCACCCTGTATATATATATAAATATATATATACATATATATATCTGGCTAATTGTATATATTGTATATATATATTGTATATATATATATATTGTATATATATATATATATCTGGCTAATTGTATATATATATACAGGCATACAAACTGACCACTCTATAGCATAATGTTAACTTCGACTTATACCATAGAACGTTTTGGAACACTACCGGTACCGCTTTTTAAATGTGTTTTCTGTTGTTTAACTCTATAATATTATTGTGTGTGATTTTGTACCGGGCTGCGGTTTGTCAGCTTGATTACTAAATAAACGAATATATATTTTAACTGTGGCCTAACCTGTGATTGGTACAACCCATATAAACTATTAACTAAGCAATTGTACATATGCTTCCAGACCCAGAGATCTGACAAAAAACATTGAAAGGGTGAAGAGAAAAACCCAGTGAACTAATAAAGGAAAACCAAAAACCCATGCACTGTGGAAGAAGCTCACCAACCTTTCGGCGACATTATCTTTACTCCTGCCGCAAGGAATAAAGATATAATCATTTTCGTCGATTTTCCATTTTAAAAAACCTTCAGACTTCAGTAAGAACGAGGGTGACACGACCGTAACAAATCGATTTATATTTTTTTAGATGATAAAGGCATTGTATTTCGAAGAAGGATGCATGTATGTGTAACCTTTATGATAATGAGGACGTGGTATGCCAGGTTTAATTGCGTGGGATATAGGCCTATGCCTAGCCGTAAATGTGAATATCCAGTGCAACTTGACGAACGTGAATAAAAATGGGTTAATCACATTCAGCAAATTCTTACAATCTAAGCAGATTAGCACCTATACAATAAGAAAGTAAACACATTAGAAAAATGAAATGATCCCAATGCGGACAGCAAAAAATCCGATTGGCCAAAAACTTGAACTCACAACTCGCTTGAAAACGCCTAAACGAACAACTTTCAGATCTGACTTGACCTATATTCAGACTGACGTACTTTCTCTGAATTCTGACCTCACCTATTTTAACCTGCGGCTCCTGAAGAGCCTGATGTGGTGGTGGAAAGTCTTCTGTCAGGGCAACGATCGGGAAGAGGGTCGTCTGAAACTGGAGCCGAGAAACGATCTTCACCTCCGCCCGTGGCCTGGTGCGCGAGGAGGTTTTCGGAACGTGGTCTGACACGACTGTAAAGCAACAACACAAATTCAACATCTTAAGGAAGTGGTTAACGGCCCCTACCAATTGCAATTGTAATAGTAATAACAGATTTATATAGCGCCTCTTCCAGAGAAACTCATGAGAGGCGCTCTCAACCTAACAATGGAAAACCAGGATCGAACAAAATGGTTTTCAAGTGCTTACTGAATAGAGGTAAGGAGTGACCGAGAAGCTCATGTCGTAAGATGCTAGGCAACTGATTCAAGAAAGTTGGACCAACCACAGCAAAGCTTCTGTGCTGCACCGTGGTTGGGGGCGGGGGGACAACCAGGTCACCCTGTGCAGCAGAGCGAAGAAATCTACGACCAGGAATCGATGAGGCAGAGACACACAACTCCGTAGGTAGACAGGTTAACATAAGGACGGGTAAGCATGTAATCTTACCCCTACTCTTCCTTATCCAACCTTATCTTGCCATGTCAATTATCTAATCTTGTCTTATCCTACTTTATCTTATCCTCATTATCGTAACATGCTTTAACTTGCCTACCCTAAACTAACCTAACCTACCCTACCCTTCCATAACCTAACTAAGCCTACCTTAACCTACCCTACCCTTAACTTAAGACCTAACCTACTACCCTAAACTAACCTAACCTAGCCTAGCCTAACCTATTATAACCATACTCACAGGCGTAGCCACACAGAGGCAAGAGGAGGCAGTTGCCTCCTCTTGGTTTTTTAGATTTCAAAAATTTTCCGTGGGTCATACCTCAGCACCCCAACTACACCTGGATGTCTCCCGGATTTGCCTCCTCTTGAATTTAAGTCTGGCTACGGCACTGACCATACCTACCATAACCTACCACAACTAACTAAGAAGGTAAGGTTCAACTCACTGGATGAGCAGCTTCTTTTGTCAGAACCGAGTCTGAATCCTTCGTGGCAAATGCATTCAAATGATCCTTCGGCGTTGACGCAGATGTCTTCGCAGCCACCGTTAGAAGGATCGTCGCATTCGTTGATGTCTAGAACACAGATAGAACACTGAATTTTGTTCCAGTGTAATTGTATATGAAGATTTATATAGCGCCGCTCAGACAGCAAAAGAAATCAGAGGCGCTGATTGTAATTGTAATTGTAATCGTAATCTCGAAATTGCTAAAGCGCTATCAACATGTTATTTCTTAGTCACTGTCACCATGCTGCGGTTTGTCAGGATGTGTTTACTTTATAAACAATAAACGAATATCACTGTCACCATTAGCTGTACCTGGTCGCGGTGTGACAACCAGTGTTTTTCTTTATCAATAGACGAATATATGTAAGAGCCGAGCGCAGGGTGCCAGCTAACTCACGAACATCAATTACCTGAGCAAGTGACTGTGTCGTATTCAAGGAGGTAACCTGGATGGCAGAGACAAATCCTTCCGTTGGCAGTGTTCCTACAATCATGGTCACAGCCTCCGTTGTTATCTGCACAGCTGTCTATCACCTCCAGGTCGATCCCTGCGTTTCAATTCAAACACACTTGCACAATGCAATACAGCACAATACATTGAAACATGATACAGTATAATACAATACAATACAACAGGATAGAGTTGCCTCAAACTCCCCTGGCCTCGCCACTTTAATGTCTTGTCTTCCATTCTCGTGCTCTGTCTTCTTGCCTTGCCTTTCCTTGCCTTCTCTTCCAATGCCTTTCCTTCTGCTGACTTGCCTTTTCATCCCATCTCTTCTCTTCCGTTTTGCCCTGCCTTGCCTCTCCTCTTACCCTACTTCCCTTCCCTGCCTTGCCTTCCATTGCCTTTGTTCTCTTTTCTTACCACGCCTTCTCTTCCCTACCCGGCCCTGCCCTCTCCTGTCTTCACTCACTTTGCTTCCCTTCTTCTATTCTATATTCCCTTGCATTCCCTGACTTCCCTTCTCTTGTCTTGTTTTCCCCTTCCACTTCCTTCTTTTTCCCTACATTCCCTTGCCTTCCCTGCCCTGCCCTTCTTTCCCGTCTCTTACCTTGCCTTGCCTTCTCTCCCACTCCTTCTCTTACCCTATAATCTTTTACCTTCCCCATCTGACCTTCCCCTCCCTTCCCTTTCCTTCTCTTACCATACACTCCCTTGTTTTCCTCGCCTTAACTTTGCTTTGAGAAGCTGCACTAACTGTAGCAGGTGATTCCGTCCGTGCCGAGCTGATATCCCTGCATACAGACGCACGAATAGGATCCCTCGGTGTTGACGCAGCTCTGAGAACATCCTCTTCCCTCCGCCATACATTCATCCACGTCTTCAAACACAACATACCAATCCAATGCAATGTAGTGTAACGGTAGCTGTAATCTTTTCACAGCAGTTTCGTAGTTAAAATGCATTACATCATCTCGATATGTGTAATTGTCTTCAACCACAATATCACAATGTAACGTAATGTAGTCAGTGGTTAAAGTGGTTTGGGTGAGCAGTGGGAACGCCAAAGAGGAGTTTCATTGGACCGCATGCGTGAGCAGTGGGAACGTAAGCAACGAATTTCGAGAGCAGTGGGAACGCCGTTCCCACGCGTTCCCACCCACTTTAACCCATGAATGTAGTGTAACTGTAGCTGCAACTGTAATGTAAGGGAAGTTATCTTCTACAGGCGCTTTATAAATGCTCTTAATTAGGGAATGTAATCACACATTTTTATAGCGCTGTTTCAAGACCATTCCATTTGTTAGTGATAGCACTGACTTGGGTCAGGAGCACCTCTGAATCATTGAGTGGTGCTATAAATGTTCGATTACAACACAATTACAAGGGAAACAAAGCCACTGTCGACCAGATTGGTTTTCAAGTGCTAACGAAATAGATGCAATAAAAAACGAAGGAGCTCAAGTAATAGGTTGCCAGGCTACCTATTCCAGACCGCTGGCTCTTAATGTTGATGACCCGTCTTATCTGGGGTCGTTATGTTTTTCCATCGAGGAAGAGAGAATAAAGATCAAGAATCGCTTTCTAGTGCGGTCCTCATTTGGTTGGCACCACACGGAAACACAAATCTTTATGTTCCAGTTACAAGACAATCAGGTCGACAGCTGTTGCGCTCCTCTGCCTGTGGAGACAGGCAGGTACCGTGCTTTCGTACGTCAACTTAACCTTCTTGTGACTTGGACCTTGGAACAGTCTTCTGCTGTACATCACTGATGTTGCATTTAAATCTGTAGAGTAAACATTTTCAGACGATCTTAAAATGCACTTATTCGGATCGGTTAGATAGTCGTACGTGCAGCGCCTTTGCGAGGTAGGCCTACATACATATATTAATACACATACATACATACATACATACATACATACATGCATACACATACATACATATATACATACATACACATATACACACATACATACACATAAATACATACATACCGGTACATGCACATACATATGTACATACACATACACACATATATACATACATACATACATAAAAACATACAAACTTACATACATACACACATGCATACATACGTAGCCAATCACCTCTGTAACACCCACATATTTATATACACAATTACACATGCATCCATACATAAATACATGCATGCATATGTACATACTTACTTACACATATTCACATACAAACATGACTACATTCATATAAACACACAAACATACTTAGATAAATAGAAACATACAAACATATATATATATATATATATATATATATTATAATGACGGTGCTAAAGAATTTCATATGTTAGATCCGAATTGAGTGGACTAACCAACGCAGGTCTTCTGATCGGGGGCAAGACGATAACCCTTGCGACAGTCACAGACCGGTCGACCTCCTTGGTTGACGCACCTGTGTTGGCATCCACCTCCGTTGACCTTACAGACGTCAACTTCTGCATGGTTGAAAAAACAAACAAACCCAAATCGGGATTTTTTTTACGATGAATAAAAAAATCAAGATCCAAGGGTCGGGTACAGGTAGGGGCAACCAGACGACTACGATGAAGCTGGAAAAGCGAAAGAGGTAAGGGAAGAGGAGGAATCGGATAGGGTCTTTGGAGGAGCAGTGTCTTCAGCTTTGAATTAATAAGAGGCCTATTCAGAGATTATATCTGGACCCTTGGACACTGGACTCGGACATCCTTTTGACTACCCTCTGGAAAACCCCTCTGACACGACGCAGCGCTCGTGAATAGGCTGGTGCCCTGCGCTTTGCTTTCGAGTGGCGCTGCAGAAATTTGAAGTTTACAATTACGATTACGATGGGTCAGACAATTGTCGTAAATCTACCTGAGTTTATGCCAGATAGACAGAGCGTTTTGGGCCATGGAGCGATTTAAGATATTACGGAGGTGATGGGAGGGCAGAGGAGCATTAGGGAAGGGTTGAGTGGAGTGCTTGGATTGCAAATAGGTGACGTCGATAGAAAAGTTGGGAGGATTTCGGAGTGCACTGTACTCTTTCAGGCATTTTGAATCAGTGAAGTGATTTGAGAAGAGGAGTGACGTGGTGGCGTGGTGTTTGGGGGTTCTAGTGACAGCATGAGCGATGACAGGAGACCATATACCCTGACAAGTTTTTCCGTCGTCCCGTAAGAAGAACCCAGCATGACAGCGACAGTGGTGGAAATGTCCATTGTCCGGAAGGCAGATGTGTTGGCAGCCACCATTGTTAACGCTGCAACCGGTCTTCTCGGCTAGAATACACAAAACAATACAATGCAGTGCAATAACATACAAAACAATACCATACAATGCAATACAATAAAATACAATACCGCCAATATCTTTCCGCTAACCATATTCTATCCAGATTCCAGCTCTGCCTACCTGTATAACGCCACTCCAGTTCTCCACACCATCCACTGTAACCGCCTGGCTGTCTGCCTGTCTGACCCTTGGATCTTAACCTGGAACCGATTTTGACCCTACCTGCCCATCGATTTGGTTTTGACTGAGCAAAGGTTAATAAGCTGGTTCCCGCGACTAGGCTTTCTTGGGCGCTGAAGAAAAATTGCAACTACAATATAAATTACAATTACGATTATGACTGCAATTACCTGAGCACGTGACTTTGTCGTCTTCAAGGACGTAACCTGGCTGGCAAAGACAAATCTTTCCGTTGGGAGTGTTCCTACACTCATGGTCACAGCCTCCATTGTCAGCTGCACAGCTGTCTATCACCTCCAGATCGATCCCTGGGTTTCAATTCAAACACACTTACACAATGCAATACAATACACAACAGTATACTACAATTCGCCTTAAACTCGCATTACCTCACCAACATCCTTGCTTTGCCTTTCCTACCTAAGTGTATCGTCTTCCAAAAATTACCTTCTCCTCACTTCCCTTCACTTATCTTCCCCTGATTTGTATTACTTTGCTTTCCCTGCCTGGTCTTGCTTTGTCTTATCATCCCTTCTCTAACATATCTTCCTTAGCTATTCTTGTCTTGCTTTTTCTTCCCCGTCTTCCCTTACCTACTCTTACCCTACCTTCCTTTGCCTTCCCTTCCTGCCCTACTCATCCATTCTCTTACCTTACCTTCCCTCTCTTGCTTAGCCTTCTTTTCCCCTTATCCAATTTTTCCTTCTGGTACTCTACCTTCCCGTGTCTTCGCTTTCCTTCTCTTATCCTACATTCCCTTGCCTTTCTTGTCCATCCCTTCCCTTCTCTTACCCTACCTTTCCTTCCCTTGCCTTCCCTGCCTAACCTTGCCTAACCTCCTTTCCCTTCACTTATTCGATAATCTCTTGCCTTACCTATCCTATCTTGCCTTCTATTCTCTTACCGTACCTTCCTTTATCTTCTCCTATCCAACCTGAGTTTTCGCCTTACCTCGCCTTGGCTTTGCTTTGAGAAGTCGTACCTACTGTAACACGTTTTTCCATCTGTGCCGAGCTGATATCCCTGCATGCAGACGCACGAATAGGATCCTTCGGTGTTGACGCAGCCCTGCGAACACTCGCTGTACTCTGTCTTACATTCATCCACATCTTCAAACACAACATCACAATCCAACGCAATGTAGTGTAAGTGTAACTATAATCTTTATATAGCACCTTCGTACTTAAAACGCATCACATCATCTCAACATATATATGTGCATACTTACGAATTGTAACACGCGAATCTGTGTCGGGATGGGTTAGCCGTAGGACACGGTGCCGGATTGCTTACAGCGCTTGACCTGTGATGCTGAGAATATGGACTTGAGCCTCCTCTCAGGCCATTGATACTCTGTAGGGACCATGAGCAAGTCCTTCACTCACAATTGCTCAGCGCCATCAATTAATTATCTGTCATAAGTCGTGTGCACTTCTGAACTTTGGAAGGAGGGCAAAATATGAAAATAGCTGAATTGTATTGTAAAGATGTTGCCGTCTGTAACAATTGGTGTTACCGCTTTATTTGCAACGCGTAACTGCAACTAGCAAACTTTTTCCTGTAACTTTTGTGGTAAGTAGTTACTTTTTACCCTTCGTGGTCTTCCAGGGTGTAGCTGTCATTGATATTTATAAGTGCTCTCGCGTCGAGCGTTTGAAATGTTTGTACTGTGTGAAACTATTACAAGAATCTGTGTCAAGAACAGTTTTAATGAAGAAATTATTTAACGTTGTTAAAAAAACATTTAATCTCGTTTCAAGTCCTGTGCGCGTTGTAAAATGAAGGACAACGAGCTGAGACAACAAATTGCAACAATATATTTGTATGACTGCGCTACAGAAGTTCATAGTAGATCAGGAGCGAGTGGACCAACCTATGCAGGTCTTCATGTCCGGGGCAAGTCGATAACCATTACGACAATCACAGACCGGTCGACCTCCTTGGTTGATGCACCTCTGTTGACATCCACCGGCGTTGACCTTGCAGACGTCAACTTCTGCTTGGTTGAAAAAACAAAGACCAAATCTATAGAAACAAATCTAATCTAATCTAATGATTTCTATAGCGCCGTCAGCATGACCGCTTCTTGTGAAGCCGTAGGAAGACGACGTCTCCTTTAAAAGATTATCCAATCTAATCTAATCTAATCTAATCTAATCTAATCTAATCTAATCTAATCTAATCTGATAACTTCTATAGCGCCGTTATCATAATGCAACCGATGGTCGCTTTAACTGAAGTCGTAGTCGAAGTCATAATCCGATAATTATTCAGAGAAATCTGAAGTCAAGTAGCTGCAACAGACGAGTTTGAAGTTTAGATCTGTAGTTTGTCTTGTCAGATCTGGCGTGCATCTGATGATTTTAAACAGTGAATTCCATAGCTCTGGACCAGCCATCGAGAACGCCACGGAACATAGTGGCCGATTGGTTAGAGCGGTCGTCTTGTAATGCAGAGAGTACGGGTTCGATCCTCTTGCTCCTCTGAGACGGTTACTGTGTAGGGACCTTGAGCAAGTTCTTCACTCACAATTGCTCAGTGCCATCGATTGATGATTGGTCATTAGATAGTAGCGCTTAATAAATACGTAAAAGCAACACATGAGGGTCGAAGACTGTCCTGGTGAGAGCCCAAAAGTGCAAGTATCCTTTGAAAGAGAATAAAGTAAGAAAGATAACGAGATCCCAAACCCTGACAGGTCTTTCCGTCCTCTCGTAGGATGAACCCAGTCCGACAGCGACACTCGTAGAAACGTCCACTGTCAGGAAGGCAGACGTGTTGACAGCCACCGTTGTTAACGCTACAACCATTCGTCTGAGCTAGAATACACAAGACAATACCATACAATATAATACAATGAAGTGATATTCCATGCAATGAAATGCACTACAATGACACAGAATACAATGCAGAATACAATGCAATGCAATACAATAAAATACAATGCAATACAGTACAATAAAATATAATACAATACAATGCAATACAGTAGGCTACAGCAGAACACAAGGTGATAAAATACACAATACAATAAAATACAATGCAATTCAATACAACACAATGCCATACAATGAAATACGATGCAATAAAACACAATAAATACACTACAGTAGAATAGAACACATTGCACTACAACACATTCCAATGCAATATAATGTCAGCCATGTCAGTCATCTGCAACTCATGTCAAGTGAACCATGTCAACCACTTCAGTCACTCTTTCGCCACCATCTATCCCGATTCCTCTTCCACTTACCTAGCCCGGTTCTCCAATTCTAAACATCATCCACCGCAGCAGTCCGACTGTCTACCTGCCTGACCCTAGCCTGCCCATCCAATTTGTTTTGACTGAGCGCCTGTTAATAAACTCCTTTCCATGAACTGGCTTTGTTGTCTTTCGCCAGTTCTGAGTTGGGTGCACTATAAACGTCACTAGACCTGTATTTATGCATGCATGTACTTGCATTTGTCTACAGAATCTCTGGAGGTTATTTTAAAGATGGCAAGTATACTGTTGTAAATAGACTATTGAAAGTATGCTTTAAACATATATCATTGCAAGTACACCATTGTAAGTCTGCAATTACAAGTATCACAGGCGCCCGCAGGCTTAAAAAAATTGAACGCACAACAGAAAAATTTTCAATTTAGATAACTTCTAAATGCTTTAACGTGCCGTATTGCCGTTTAACAAAATATTGTTTTCTGTGAGCATTTATTTCCGCTATTGATTCAAAATAATTTAAGAATGTTCTGTGTTGCTTCTTACATAGGTGATTCAATTGCTAAAAAAAATCGATGCGATGCCTAATGCCTGTGTGGGTTTGATTTTGTGGGTGGACGCACGTGCATCCAGTGCGTCACGCTGCGGGCGCCCCTGACAAGTATATATACTGTATCGTTGTAAGCAGACATTTGTAAGTGTGCCTTTAACACACATCATTGCAAGTACACTGTTGTAAGTATGTATCATTGTAAGTATACTACTGTAAGTATGCCATTACAAGTATGTCATTGTAAGTAGACTTTTTGTAAGTATGCGTTTAACGTTTAACACATATATTGCAAGTACACGATTGTAAGTATGGCACTAAAAGAAGTACACGAAATGAGGAAACTTATCAAGAATGGAGTGGAGCGATTATTATTACCAACACACGTCTTTCCATCTTCGTGGACCTGCTTTCCAGGCGGACACTGGCAGACAAATGAGCCAGGAGTGTTGTAGCAGGGACCCTGACACCGGTTCCCGAAAACCCGACATTCGTCCACATCTGGAAGAAAGTAACAAATAAATTCAGCACAATGCACAGCATTGCGATGTCATGGGGTGTGATCTGGTGAGGTTTGATCTGGTGTGGTATGATTTGGCGTGGTGTGATCTGGTGAAGTGTGATCTGGTGAGGTTTGATCTGGCGTGGTATGATTTGGCGTGGTGTGATCTCGTGAAGTATGATCTGATGAGGTTTGATCCGATGTTTTGTGATTTGGTGTGATGTAATTTGGTGGTGTGATCTGGTGTGGTGTGATCTGGTGTGGTGCGCTGAGGTGCGACATTGTGAGGTGAGTTCTCTATGATGCGCAGATGGAGCAGAAATCTCGAAAGAAATTTCTGGCTTGGCGGGGATTTGACCCCCGACCTCTCGATTGACTGTCCAGCACACTGACCACTAGACCATCATGCACTCCTAACACAAACGGAAAGACTGGAAAATTTACCTCTTAAGGTAATTTGTAAATAGTAACTTCTATAGCGCCAGTGTCTATTGCACAAGGCCTCAACCGATGGCGCACCAAAACCAAGCCATGATCATCAATATTGAGACGAGTGCTTAAGACAGAGGGGCAACCTATGGTGGATAAGCAACTTGAAGATGATTAGTCTTTAACTGAATAAGATTATAAGAAACGACTTAAAGCGACTGAGCAGAACAAACAGATACAGGGAGAGAGTTCCAAAAAGTAGGTCCAGCAACTGAAAAGCTCGTTCACCAAGAGCAACTCTAGTTTTATGTGTAACCAGAGAAAGATAATCAGGTGACCTCGTTGAGTAATGATAAGTTGATAAGGTTAATCACTGATGACCGATAGAGGGCAGCAGCCAACTTCCTGAATGAGATGTGCCCCCTGAAGAGTTGAATGAGGTCAGGGTTTCAGGTGATAACGAAGATAAGTGTAGCTGGCAGCCCACATTATAAAGATTATCTCTCGATGGCGGTATGTTCAGCTGGTGAATCTGTTCTGGCATCCCATTCTTCGTATTTACCTAGAGCCCAGGGGACCACTGTGACCCCATCTGGTCATTTGCCATCAGATCTTAGCAGACCTGCTGGATCTACGGAACGGGGTAATTTGGCGTCTTGGAAGGGTTGGAGGGCAAGGATTCCCTTTGTCATTCATTGTTCATGAACTATTCATTGATTATTATCGTTAATTATTATGATTGTTGTTGTTATCATTGTCCTTATTATCGTTATTACTATTATCATTACTATTATTATTACTATTATTATTAGTAGTAGCAGTAGTAGTAGCAGCAGCAGCAGCAGCAGTAGTATTAGTGGTAGTTGTTGTTGTTGTTGTTGTTGTTGTTGTTGTTGTTGTTGTTGTTGTTGTTGTTGTTGTTGTTGTTGTTGTTGTTGTTGTTGTTGTTGTTGTTGTTGTTGTTGTTGTTGTTGGTGTTGGTGTTGTAGCAGCAGCAATTATTACTAACTTTTAGTGTTATTATTTGTTGTTGTTGTTATTTTTATTACTATTATCATTATTATCATAATCATCATGATCATCATGATCATCATCATCATTAATATTATCATTGTTATTATTATTTTAATTGTTGTTATTGTTATTGTTACCGTCGCATCCTTTGCCGTCCTTGGAGGGAGTGTAACCGAGAGGACATTTACAGACAAAGGATCCTATTGTATTCCAACATTCGTATTGACAACCGCCGTTGTTAACTGCGCACTCGTTGATGTCTGAAAGAATTCGTCATCATCATCATCATCATCATCATCATCATCATCATCATCATCATCATCATCATCATCATCATTATCACCGTCATCATCACCATCATCACCACCACTGGGACACCTACATGGACACGAATTATCCTCTTCAGCTGCCTTTCTATCTCATTGGAGTGACCTTATATGGCAATTCGCTTCTAAGTGTCTATAGAAGTTCTAAGGTTAGCACATTAGTTTCTATAAGACAGATTTTTAATTGGGATATTCATTTAGTGACTAACTTTTCAAAGATTACATTATAGATTAAATCACTTATACTAGGTTAGATTAGATAATTATCCTAGATTAGAAGATAAGATGATTCACTGAAATATGTACATTGCGACTATCATCTCAAATATTTATTACATTAGATTAATTATTAAATTAGATTAAATTGAAGCATACGTACCATACTGGCAGCGCGGACCTTGGAATCCAGAAGGGCAGTTGCACATCTGGGTGTAGCCACCGTTGCACTGACCCCCATTGTAGCAGGCCCCCGACGGAGGCCCCGAGGGACGACATTCCCCTGCAGATAAACAATACCCATGATGTAAAGTAATCTAAGCTGGTGCATCTAACATTATTACTAGAAATAATGCTCTATATAAATCGACACTCCCCTGCAGAAGGACATTACGAAAGCTGTAATGTATTTTAAGCATCTGAATGCAAAGTTGTTACGAGAAATAATGCTCTATACGGTTCCCAAACCGTGGCCCGCGGGCCAAAAGTGGCCCGCCAATCCTTTGAATGTGGCCCGCGACAGTCACTCACAAATTTTGAAAAAAAATTAAATTACCTTGTTTTCTTGATTTTCGATTTAAGTTAAGTTAAGTTCTTTTTTTCTATTATTTTGTTTTAATCTTAGTTCACTTTTCGTCAAGCTCTATGCAGCGTATTTACACTTCCGTTGAAAAAGACGTGTGTTTTCATTCTTGATTATTGACAATTTCGCTGTGTATTTAATAAGTTCGTTACTATTTAACTCGGCTATGGTATACAATTATTGATTTGAAATGTAACTCAGTTCTGAAAAGCAAATTTGCTGAGCTTCCTGTTCTGCCATCTGCCGACGATATGATAGCATTCTGGCGTATACTGCCAGCAAATGAATTCGAATATTTGCGGTCGTTTGCTCAACGTTACATATGACGCGTTTTGGGAGCACGTACAGATATTTTCAGCGATGAAACTTATAAAAAACAAAAATCGAGCGCGCCTCACTGACTCAAATTTGAATGTATTGATGATACTTGCCACTACGAACCTACAACCAGACATTGATAAACTAGCTTCTAATCTGCAGTCACATAAATCTCATTAAAACTGATTCATCTTCAATAAATACTTTTGAAAAATTAAAATAATAAATATTCAGAATTAAAATGAATGCATTGCTGGAACTTCTGCATTTAAAACTTAATTAACACAAATTTGAGATTTGATTTCAATTTTACCGATATTAACAATTTTGCATTTTGAAATTTAACAATGTTCAAACGATATCTTCAATTATTGCCTTAACATTGATCTGATATGAAAGTATCTGAGTTACCCTTGCACCAAGCAGTATGCATCTTATTATACTTCCGCTGAAAAACGTGTGTTTTATCTTGCATTGTTGTAAATTGGCACTGACAATATGCCAAAAACATGTTCCATTCGATGTCAGATGTTACCAAATGCTGCGCATGGGGAAACTTACGACGCTTCCCCAGAGACCACTATTTGCTGGCGCTCCAGCGCACGCATTCGTCCACAATGAAAGCAACTGAGGACGGCTCCTCAGATCTCTGTGGCCCGCCATGATATTTTAAAAGTAAGACTTTGCCCTCCATCAAAAGAGCTTGGGAACCACTGCAGTCTATAGTCTATATAAATCGCCCTGTAAGATAACGCGGCATACGCGCAATTGTCTTGCAGGCTGTGCTCCGTCTTTTCTGTGGGAGTTGATGCCGGACAATGTACGTCTGTCCGTGACACTGGAGTCGCTGTGGCCACAGCTAGATACTGCTGTGGCCACTTGACGTATTCAGACAAAACTATTTCTGCCACACTAGAGCCTGCCGCACATTATTAGTATTACTAGTATAGTGGTGTAGTAGTAGTGGACTAGTGGTAGAGGTAGTAGAAGTCGCCTCTGATTGGCAGGCACTGTGACAGGCGATTCATAAATATATAGATACAATACAATAGATACAATAGGTGAATAGGATTACTACTATTATTATGCATTTATGAAGCGCCACTGTCTAATGACCAAGCATCAGTCGATGGCACTGAGCAACAGTGAGTGAAAGACTTCGCTCAAAGTCTCTACACAGTAACCGTCTCAGAGGAAGAGGAGGATCCAACCCGTATTCTCCGTGTTACGAACCAAACGCTCCAAGCAATCGATGGTGCTGAGCAATTGTGAGTAAAGGATTTGCTCAAGGTCCCTTCACAGCAACCGTCTCAGAGGAAGAAGAGGATCCAACTCGTATTCTCCCTGTTACAAACTTACAAAGCAAACGCTCTAAGCAATCACATGACCTACATATATACGTCAGTCTCTCGATCAGGTGTTTCCGGTTTTTCGGCTCGCGTCTTTTAACATCGAGCCGGATGTTTTCCTTCTAATTTGTCCAATGCGTCGAATCGGATCGACCTTTTCGCACGCCTTCAAAGCAGTCTGCTTCCGCTTAGCGTCTCTTCGCACAACCATTCCTCATTTTTCTGCTAATTCCTTGCACGGGTGCTTTGAATATCCGACCCGAGTACGAACCGAGTTATTCTAGCCGAACCTTTTTTACTCCAGACGTGTCGAGTTTGCTCCGAGCATAGTCCGAGATGATTAAAGAAAGTCCCTCGACGAAGACATACTTTCCCCATACATTTCTCTCCGGCCTATTTGTCTCCCAGTGGGTTGCGCGGTAGTCTAGCGGTTAGCCTGCTGGATTGTTATGCAAGAGGTCGGGGGTTCAAATTTCCAGCGGGGTAAAAGTTTGATTCAAGATTATGTCCCGCGTGCGCATTCGGCAATATTGAGTACACAGACCGTATATTATCGGTGGGATTAGTGGTGCCGGCCCTAGGGGCGTGCGAACCGTGCGGTCGCACGGGGCCCGCAACTTAGGAGGGCCCGAAAATGTCACCGAAAATTAACACGAACAAGACACCCTAATAAAATAAAATCCAACTTCCTCTATATCCCAGAATTCTCGTGTATAGTTAAATTTGACTTCTTGTACTTGTTAACAATCTACTAAAATAAAATGATTAGCAATGGGAAACAATTTGACTTGTGTCATGGGGGCCCGTACAGTATACTCTGCACGGGGCCCGAAATATCCTAAGGCCGGCGCTGCGGCGAGGAATGCTCGCCTGTCTTGATATGCCGAGGCTAAGAAAATGAAGTACGTAACACTTTAAGCCGTACACAGCCTTTCTGGGTATCTTAATGGATTTCCCTTTCGATGGATGAAACAGTTTAACGACGTCTTAAGGCATCAGAGGTCGTTGACGTCAACGTTTCATTTTCTTAACCTCGGCGCACACGAGTAAGCGCGGTCAATCCTCTCTCTTGCTGCTGTCCGATATCCCGCCGACAAAGTATAATACAGTCGATGTTACACAACTCAGCGCGCTAGGCGGCGCTTTTGACGGCCGTGAGAGATTAACGGTCTATTTTCACGACCAGAGCGCAAGCCAACAAAAAACGTCCTGAAAAAACATTTACGCTCTCACACTTAAACTAGTTTTCATCACCGACAAACGGAGGTCGTAACGGAGGCAGTTAAAAAGATGACGAGAAGTTGTCAGGAACGTTTTCTTTCGACGAGAAACTGGGCCCAGAATACGCAGTCGTTTACATCGGTATGTCTACCTGGAAACAGCCAGCAGACGCTGGTGGAAACTGACAGAGACAGAGACAGGCACAGAGATAGACACACAAAGAGAGAGGCAGAGAGAGACGGAGAGAAAACGAGAGAGAGAGACACAGAAACAGACAGACAGAGATAGAAGAGCGAGATAGCCGAGTAGACAGAGCAACAGACACAGAAAGAGACTGAGGGAGACAGACAGACAGACAGACAAACAGACAGACAGACAGACAGACAGACAGACAGACATAGAGATAGAGAGAGAGAGAGAGAGAGAGAGAGAGAGAGAGAGAGAGAGAGAGAGAGAGAGAGAGAGAGAGAGAGAGAGACAGACAGACAGACAGACAGACAGACAGACAGACAGATACAGTGACAGAGGGAGCGAGAGCGACAGAGACAGAAAGATAGCCGTGCAGGCAGAGTAACAGACACAGAAAGATACAGAGTGAGAGACAGCGACACAGAGAGATATGAAAGACAGAGACAGAGAAGACAGATACGGAGACAGACAGGCAGAGCGTGAGAGAGAATAATACACAGAAAGCCAGCGGGAGAGAGCGATCGCGGCAGACAGACAGAGAAATACACCGAGACAGACATACACAGAGACCGAGAGGGAGAAAGGTATACGTACTGTAGAGGCAACCTTTTTCTCCATCCAGTTGTTTCCATCCGTTGCAACATTTCAACTTGGTCGACGTCGTCTGGTTGTAGGAATTCTCGATCGTTGTATAATAGTAAGTTCTTGATAACAACCACAACACACATACTCAACACCTATTGACCTATGCAACATCTATTCACTTATACAACGCCTATATTCAACACCTATTCAACACCTGTTTATCCAGTAGTTTCAGTTAAACGACTAGGTGTAAGTAAAAAATATCATTAACGTCGCCCTCCTCCTTCATCCAGACTTGGGACTGGCACTGCCTAGCACTAGCGCACGGACGTGCAGTGGCTTCTAGTGTCTAGCGACATCTCGCGAATGAATGGATTCCAACAGTTTAACGACGTCTTATGGCATCAAAAACCGTTGATTAATTTAACTAATAACTTAATTTTAGTTTTCTGACATACATCGCGTGGTTGTTTAGTTGCTGTTTTAACTGTGTTATAAGAAAGGTGATTAGCATCGCCCTCCTCTTTTATTCAGGCTTGGGACTAACAATACATGATTACGAGCGTATATTCACTCCTTCAGTCACTCCTCCCTTCATTCATTCATTCTTTTCTTTCTCCTATCGTTCCTTCATTCCCTCCTTTAATTCATTTACTCAAGCACTCATTCATTCCGTTCATCATTCTTTCTTTCTTTCCGTCCATTTATTCATTCTTTCTCTCGTGTATTCCTTCCACCCTTTCCCCCTCCCTTCCTCCTATCCTTTCTCCCAACCTTCCTTTTCCTCATTCCGTCGCTCACTCCTTCCTTCCTTCATTCTTTCCTTCCTCCTGTCCTTCCATCCTTTTCTCTGCCCTCCTTCCTTCTCCCTATCCGTCGGTCGCCCATAAAACAAAATCATTCACACGTGACCGAAGAATCCGGGAGAGAATTTAACCTGGAACTAATTCCTGCTTCGGTTCATTAGTAAGAGGGTCAGATGAGGTTAAGCAAACACCACGACTCAAATACCCTGCTAATCCAATCATTATATGCATACATATATACAAACATACACACAGATACATACATACATATATATTTATGTATGTATATATATATGCATATATATATATGCATTAGGTCTAAAATAAGGTCTTATATATGGAGTGTAATAATATATATTATATATATATATATATACCACAAATATGCATATATGTGTACATACATAATAGTACACGCATATATACATCGAGCGGCGCTGTATAAGTCGCATTATGTAAACAAGACATGCGGACAATAATATTAAGTGGACCTGGAACCCATGACTTGTAACCCTAGCCGACTGTATCTCTAAGCTTAGGCTTATATGTACGTATGCTTGTATGGTATGTGCTTGTGAATGTGCGAATGTATGTCATATATTTATGCCTGTGTCTTACACGTATACATGTATGTAATATGTATGCATGCATGCATGTAGGTATGTATGTTTTTATATACGTATGTTTGTGATTACGGCTCCATAGAAGTCATTCAAATAGAATACAATGTAACACAACAGAGTAAAATGTTAATCAAGAGATTAGATATTAATTACAGATCAGATTAGAATACAGATCAGATTAGATAACAGATTATAGGGTATGTAAGCACTGGCTGCGATCTTGTTTGACAGGTGGGGGGGATACGGGACACTTTTGAACTGATCTGGTCAAAAACAGGTGAAACATTTTTTTGAAAAAAATTTGACAGTTTCGGTTTCTTCAAAATTTGGGGGGAACTGTATAGCATGTCTCCCACTGCTAAAGCTGGGGATCTTGTCCCTCTGGACCCCCCCCCCCGGATCGCCGCCCATGTATGTAAGTGAACGTTAAGGTTTCGCTTCGCATGACTGCTTCCGTCGTTGTTCTACCTACCTGCGTTCGTATCCGACGCATCCCTGGGGTTGACCGTATCCCTCCGCTCCGACCTCAGCCGGCGGCCTTGCAACTCCATCCGTGTTGCAGTTCTGTCTCCAGACCTTGACGAGTCGAGTGTAGGACTTGATGCAGGGCTTCTGAACTGGATTCAGGTCGACCTCCCGATACACACAGACGTTTGGCCTACAAGACGCAGTCATCGCAATCTCAATGTTTCTGAAGCGCTACTCTAATGCTAGGCGCAGGGCACCAGCTTGTTCACAAGCGCTGCGTCGTGTCAGAGGGGTTGTCCAGAACTGTCAAGGGAAGATCCGAGTCCGGTTGATAGTTAAGGGGAAAAGAGGATTTTCAATGCACCAGCATCTGGCAGCATGGAATAAGTGTTTATGGTGGACTGATCCTCTGGATGTTGACCTGATTACGGTTTGGTTTTGGTGCGCCATCGATTGATGCCTTGTGTATTATACACCGGCGCTATAGAAGTTACTTATTAGAATTACAATGATAAGTACTTGGTGTTGGTGCGCCATCGGTTGATACCTTGTGTATTATACACCGGCGCTATAGAAGTTACTTATTAGAATTACAATGATAAGTACTTGGTGTTGGTGCGCCATCGGTTGATACCTTGTGTATTATACACCGGCGCTATAGAAGTTACTTATTAGAATTACAATGATAAGTACTTGGTGTTGGTGCGCCATCGGTTGATACCTTGTGTATTATACACCGGCGCTATAGAAGTTACTTATTAGAATTACAATGATAAGTACTTGGTGTTGGTGCGCCATCGGTTGATACCTTGTGTATTATACACCGGCGCTATAGAAGTTACTTATTAGAATTACAATGATAAGTACTTGGTGTTGGTGCGCCATCGGTTGATACCTTGTGTATTATACACCGGCGCTATAGAAGTTACTTATTAGAATTACAATGATAAGTACTTGGTGTTGGTGCGCCATCGGTTGATACCTTGTGTATTATACACCGGCGCTATAGAAGTTACTTATTAGAATTACAATGATAAGTACTTGGTGTTGGTGCGCCATCGGTTGATACCTTGTGTATTATACACCGGCGCTATAGAAGTTACTTATTAGAATTACAATGATAAGTACTTGGTGTTGGTGCGCCATCGGTTGATACCTTGTGTATTATACACCGGCGCTATAGAAGTTACTTATTAGAA
>OY744607.1:52982169-53057169 GCA_963556255.1 Allolobophora icterica | reverse complement strand
TTTCATTTGGAAGACTGTTCCACGAAG
Source organism: Allolobophora icterica (assembly GCA_963556255.1). Classification (NCBI taxonomy): domain Eukaryota; kingdom Metazoa; phylum Annelida; class Clitellata; order Crassiclitellata; family Lumbricidae; genus Allolobophora; species Allolobophora icterica. The sequence continues at coordinate 53,057,142 of OY744607.1, read as the reverse complement.
GCTATCCAATACCTGAGAAGGTACCATGTGAGCGAGTCGCCGTATGGGAGCGCTGGACTAACAGATCCCCACGAGCAGCCGAGCGCAGTGTTCGTCGACCTGCCTGGCTCGATAAGGGACAACAGAGCTCTCTGATGTGTTCCGGGGCCGAACCTCCGACTATCGATGTTCGGCCGAGGAGGAGGATCTTGAGTGTAATTCGATCCTCAATCGGAAGTCAGTGCAGTTCTCTCGCATGCAGTTTGAAAGTATGTGTGTCTCTGTCGGTCGGGCTGTTTGTCCCTTTGTCTGTCCACCCGTCCGTCTGCCTGTCTTTTTTATACACCTTCCGTTGTGTCATCTCTCTGTTTCTGTCCGTCCTTCTGTATCTGTCTGTCTGTATTGCTGCGTTTCTCTCACCTCCCGCCGTGCCATATTACCTGGTAATGGGCCTACCACAGATTTTTTTCTTTCACACCATATGTTGCTTTTTAAGTTTTCCGGATATTAGGGCCTATAGGAATGATTTACAACACGTATAACGAAGGCGGTGCAATTGACAGCAACACTCATCAGACTCCTCCTCCTCCTCCTCCTCCTCCTCCTCGTCTTCCTCCTCCTCCTCCTTCGCGCCTTGCAACCGACTCTTCGTTACTCCTCCTTCCGCTTACGCATTCTCCCCGTCCTCTGCTTTGTCCTTCTTCCTTCTCTTCCTCTCACCTATTCTTTCTCCTCCGCTTCCGTTCTTCCAGTGCATTTCCTCCTCCTATTCCTTCATTCCTCCTTCTCGTTCCTTCTTCTATAGCTTCAGTTTTCCTTCTTCTGTTCGATAACCTTACTTAGCCACTGTCGCCATATACCTCTTTCGTCATATACCTCTTTCGTCTTTCGCCATATACCTCTTTCGCCATATACCTCTTTCGCCATATACCTCTTTCACCTTTCGCCATATACCTCTTTCGTCACATACCTCTATCGTCCTTCGCCATATACCTCTGTCGCCATATACCACTTTCACCTTTCGCCATATTCCTCTTTCGCCACATACCTCTATCAACTTTCGCCATATACCTCTTTCGCCATATACCCCTATTGCCATATGCCTCTTTCGCCACATGCCGCTTCTGCCTATATATCTACTTAGCCTTATATCTCTTTCGCCATATACCTCTTCCGTTATACATCTCTTTCGCCGTAGATCTCTTCACTTACATGTATGTCTCTTTCGCCATATACCTCTTTCACCATATACTCTTTTGCCATATGCTTCTTAGTTATATGTTTTTCGCCATAAATCTATCTCTTCAGTTATAAGTCTCTTTCGCCATATACCTATCTGTCTCTTCCACTATCTCTTTCGCAACATTTCGCCTTATAACATCCTTCTATAGCACCGTTATCATAATTCCCCGGACAAGGACGAGGAGTGATCACGAGATAATACGGAATTCTCCCCAGAAAGGACAATCCTCCGAACTAGCGCAAAAGGCCATGCAATTACATATAAATGTACATACGTTGACAATAAATGCTAAATAAATACATAAATAGATAAGTACAAAGATAAGCAAATACACAGGTCTATCTATGCATATATGTATTTTTGTACCGCGTCTGCAAGCGGTTCAATAAAGAACATACTTACTTACTTTATATACATAGGTCTATACATGCATAATTCAGGTCTATATATATACCTGGGAGTGGCTCTTGACCGAGAGCCTATAGTCTCACACAGCATGATAACTTGGTCACGCGGAGCTGTTATTACCAACACTCCAGCAGTTACGTGTTGTTCAGTGCATGGTTCCTCTCCTACGATCAGCCATGTCCACTTTACGAGTAAAGTTGACCACTGTTGTTCGGTCCCTGCCGGTCACTTATTGGGCCTAATAGGACGTCTTGACCGGGTCACTCGTTCTGCTGCTGGGCTCATTGGTTGTATTCCAAAATATGCCTCGGTATCCGCCTACATGCGCGATGTCCTGTGGTGGCTCCCTGCTTCGAAGCGCATCTCCTGTAGGATAGCAGCGCTTGTCTGGCGGTTTCTCGCTGGTAGCGCTTCGTCTTACTTATCTGAACTCTGTTGCCCGACCTCCCGCCGGGCCTCGCGCTCTGCGACTTAGGGGAGCTTCTGGTCTTTCAGGCCCGCTCTGCGGTCAGACAGCGTCGGGCTTTGCCGATTGTTGGCCTGTCTATATACCTGGAATGGGATCCCGCTTGCCTCGGAATAGGTCTCTTCAAGAGGCCACATAATTTTTCAGAATGATTGAATGTTTGTATGTGTGTACACAGGCCTAGGTGTCTTAGGCTATGTATGTATAATTTAGGCCTGTGTATGTATGCTTGTATATATAAGTGTATGTATGCATAGGCCTATATCTATGTAGGCCTATGTATGTGTTGTGTGTATGCACATATGTATGCATTTATGTAGGCCTATGTATGCATTGTGTATATAATTATGTATGTATGCATATATTTATGTACGTATGTATGCATGTATGCATATATTTATGCATGTATGTTTCTATGTATTTATGCATGCATATATATATATGTATTATTATGTATGCATATGTGTATATAAATATATGCATTATGCACGCATGTGTGAGTCTGAAACAGAGGCGATTGGCCGGCTCGACAAGGTTATGCAAACGTTTTGCCATACTGTTGTAGTATGACGCCATTGCTGACGTCATTCCTGTGCTTGACAGCCCGCAGGAGAATTGGTTCTCTGGGGTTTGGTTACATTTGTGTGTCCGCTGTCAGAAACTATTCGCCAATCAGTCTTCAAGTACCACAACACAAGCCTCGGTCAATACACACCCAAACACAAACATGTAGGCCCCTACAAGTCCATACATACTCATAGTACCAAAAACGCACACATTAATAACAAACACACAAACATGCAAACAAACAAACACACAAACTACAAATTCCATAGGACTCCGATCGGCTGCACGAGGCGATTATACCATACTTTGCACCAACCGGAAGTTTGGTAGTCGTGCCTTCTCGGTCTCAGGACCCGTACAATGGAACAGTCTTCCAACTACAGTCCGTCAATGCACATATGTTACCCAGTTTAAATCCAAATTAAAAACTCATCTATTCTCATTATACTGATTAGGAATGTAGCGTCACGCGCTCTCGTGCAAGACTTGTTTTGTTAAAGCGCGCTATAAATTTTTAGTTTTATTGTATTGTATTGTATAAACATGCGCACAGTCTCCAACAGTGAATTTGTCAATCATCTGGGTAAATGCTTCCTCGCTTGTATCATCAAAATAATCAGCTGACGGATAAGCCGGTCACACAGCTGTCTGTGATGTAAATTTGCAAACCAGACTAAAACACAGACACACATACAGACACAAACACACAGATAGAGAGACATAAACAGACAGACTAACACAGAGACAAACAGACAGACAGACAAACAGCTACACAGACGGACGGAAAGGCACACACAGACAGACAGACATAGAAACATACATGCATAAATACATGCATACATGTAAGCATTCCGACAGACACACAGACAAACCTACATCTGCCATAGATTCAATACACAGACTAAAACAGAGACAGACAGACAGGAAAAAACACAGGTAAAGATAGACAATAATAAACAATAATACAATACACATGACGACCCATAGATTTATACAGTTTTTAGTCTGCCTGCCTGCGTCTATCTGTCTGTCCGTCCATCTATCCATAATGACATTCACACCCTGAGGTATGCCAAATGCCAGTCGTTTAAATCAACACAATGATAGCGACTGCTATTTTTAAGGACGCTTGAACTTTTAATGCACGCGTTTTACGTAGTAAATAATAACTTGCGTGTAACCGTGTAACGTGCGTAAAATTTGTAATGTTCTGTAAATAACTACACATTTACGCTATAGGCCTAAACCAGTGCATAGTAACTCGTACATAAACAGTCACAAGCTCTTGGACGATAATAGGGCGAAACTTTGAGCTTCATTGAAAATAATCGATCTCTATGTATAGCTATAGCACCCATGACTATTTGCTATTTCTAATTTAAAATGTAGTCTATAATGTTCATTAAAAATTTATAAAAGTGCCAGACTTGTTGTCCTCGAGACCAAGGTCTTGGTCTCGAGAGCACTCGAGTTCGTTTTCAAGTCTTGGTCTTGGTCTTGGTCTTGAAAAGCTACTGTGTGTGCCAGCGACTTCAGCACCTATGGAAAGTATTTTTCACATGGCGAAATTTGTATGAGGCCCCAGATGCAGGTCTTGGTCAGAAAAATCTGAGCGAATTGCTTTTTATAAAATACAAAAGGCATTTCGAAGAACATTTTGCATGAAGGACTTTTGTACATACGAATTCGGAATTCTCTGCAGTCTGCATTTAAAGTTAATTTGCTTCAATAAAATAAGACTCACGTTTTCGTTAAAATAGCAAGTAGTCTGACTTGACAATTTTTTTGTAAGGAAAAGAAGTCTCGGCCTGAATGTGATTTATTTGGGTCTTGGTCTCGGTCTTGGTCTTGAGGTTCAAGATCTTGGTCTTGGTCTCGAGGTTCAAAGTCTTGGTCTTGGTCTTGGTCTCGAGGTTCAAAGTCTTGGTCTTGAGGTTCAAAGTCTTGGTCTTGGTCTTGAGGTTTAAGGTCTTGACAAGAAGACTGAAAAGTGCAGGTACTAAAAGGCCTAAATAAAGATCTGTCAAAAAAGTTCTTTTCCATATAAAATTGCTCGTAGATTTATCGACAAAAAACTGACAGCGTAAAAGGAGATAAGACTGGAAACTGGAATGCCATGAGGCGGTTAACTGATCCTGTTTGACATTGTGAAAACCGAGACGAATTCTTCGATCGCTTTTTAAGTCCGGAAAAATTATTCCTCGTGGAACTTAAAACCAGTTTCTTGCCTGTTTCTTCTCGCAAAGCACTTTCAACTCCAAACAGACATACGACAACAAATCTACGATTTGGCGTTACGCATGTTTTTAAAAGTCGGGACAAATTGTTCCGCGGGCAACTTGAAACTGGTTTATAGCCGGTTTCTTCTCGCCGTTAACTTTTAAAGCCGAAAGACATTCTACAGAAACCTTTTAACTGTCGTCAAACGTAGCAATAAACCTTTCGCTGGCCAGATTTCGACCGGGTATTCGGCTTACAGGCTGGCTTGTTAGCCCTGCCCGTCAATGCCGTAATTCGACCGAGCCACGTTTTCTCAGATTCGAAACGCCCCGCGGGAAGCGACAGAGTAGGCAGCCGTGATCGCTATAAAGCGATCTGGCAGCCCTGGCAACCGTCCGAAGCCGTTGGGCCTGGCAACCCCACAAACTGGCGGGATTTTTATACCGAAAGACTGGTCTGTCTGTCTTTCTGTTTGCCTGGCTGTGTGTGTGTCTGTGTGTCTGTTCACAGTTTGTCTTGTAAGAAGAAGACATGTTCATCACCGGCTGTAATCGATTGCGCGAGTGATGGCAAGTTAGAGCAGATGTCATACTCTAAAATGTCATGTCTTGCAGAAGACCTGATGACATTTTAGAGCATGCTGCAAAAAGCATGAGTATTTGGGGAAGAAATCTCGAAACAGCTTTATCATCGGGCGCAGGGGCGTAACTTTAGTCTAAAAAGTGGGGGGGGGGGGTACCAATAGTTTGGTCTAAAAAGTGGGGATACCAATTTCTTCTCCACTTTCGCTTTTCGCATGGTGGCCATTTTGAACATATTCCCTGTCAGTATTCTAATTAATTTTGGCTCTCGGTTTACCTGTATATCTAAGTACTTTCGCACTTTGGCGGAGACTGCATTCTCTGGGAAGGCACAATAACAAAAATATTGATTCACGTTGTTTAGAAAGTGGGGGGTACAGTACCCCCCCAGTCCAAAAAGTGGGGGTACGGGTACCCCTCGTACCCCCCACAAATTACGCCTATGCTCGGGCGGGGATTTTAACCCCGAACCTTATAGGTAACGCAGAGGTACCTGAGCCACCGTCTCTAAGGTTGACAGGCCAGAAACCACTAGATTTATTATGAATTACTCAGTGCTTTTTAATAGATAAAAGGTTCCGGAACTGAAGAATTATGGAAGGGCTAAATCGAGGGCGAAGCCCGAGAAAAAAGGGGGGGTGGACTTTGGGGAGGGGTCTCGGTGAGACCCTCTCCAAGAACATTTTTTACGTCACATTAAATTAAAATAACTAAACAAATCTTTTATTAAAATAACTAAATTATTTTTAATAGCTAAAAAAAGGTGCCGGAACGCCGTTCCGGAGCGTTCCGGCACAAAAAGCACTGGAATTATTAGTAGAAATTGAATACATATATAAACTCTGCATGTATATAGCATGCATATTTAGGTCACATAAGTATAATTATGCCTATACACAAATAGTACACAAATCTAGTATATATATATTTATATATATACTAGATTAATAATAAATTGCAAATATATACAGATAAACATTAAAAATATAATATATACATGTATGTATACACTCTTGCACTTTTGGGGTTGCAAGTATACAGCATATATATTAAGGTTACATAAATATAAATATGAATAGTAATTATTACTACTAGGCCCCTACTACCATTATTATTATTAATGTTATTGTTACTATTATTAATTTATTATTATTACGCATTAAGTAACGACCAAGCATCAGTCGATGGCGCTGAGCAACAGTGAGTGAAGAGGAATCTCGAATCCGCATTCTCTACGTTAATACACGGCAAGCGTGTCTCAGTAGACAATGCACCCGACCCTAATAAAATATGCCAAGGCACGAAAATGGTTTCAGAACGACGTATATGGTCCACAGATGTCGTGCTTTGTTTGGTCTTCTGCGCAGTACACTATAGCGTCGGTCAGACTTACAGTATAGCATGGAACCAGAGTGCAACAAGGCTAATACCTCGACGGGAGCTAAAGATAGATGTAGATCAAACGAAGGACCGGCTTTAACTAATTACACGAACACCAATGACTCACAGAGGTCGCACAGCACGCGTAGACCTGTGCGATGGACATGTATAGATACGTAACACGTCCACACACACCTACACACACACCTACGCACACCTACACACACACCTACACACCTACACACACACACACACACACACACACACATATATATATATATATATATATATATATATATATATATATATATAGGCCTACTCTTATCATAGAAATATATATATACACATATACATTATACATAAACTTTAATGTATGTATGTATAAATATGCTCTATATAACATATGAACTCTTAGCATCTATAAAAATATATTTAGTACATATATTAAGTTTACATGACACACACACACACACACACACACACACACACACACACACACACACACACACACACACACACACACACACACACACACACACACACACACACACACACACACACACACACACACACACACACACACACACACACACACCTACACACACACACACACACACACACACACAAATAATTATATATAGGGCCTATGCCCTATAGTACGTGCAAACATACAAGCACATATAGTTATACATTTGTATATGTAGATTTGTATATACATTATACATGTATGTAAATATTGGGAACTGAGGACGTGACGCATGCACTGAGCAGGCCATTTAAACGCATTGCACTAAGATACCCATAAGTAGTTATTAGTTACAGCAGCAAACACCCCCAAGAGATGAAATACTACCCATGCATACTACAAACACAGTACTAAAATTTAGACAGCTTGACCTGTGTTGTGCATACCACCACATGCGGTACGTGGAGAGCTAGAGAACATCCCGATACAGATATATTAATTATATTTTCGTCTGCGGTGCGTGCATCTCGTATATAATTAAGGTCGACCGGCCAGGATCGAGTGATATTAGGTGTAGGCCCTATACTGTTCGATAACTCTCCGAGTCCAGTTAAGCCGTGTCCGAAAGAATTATCCGACGTGACCAGCACAAATCTGACATTTGCCTTAATTTTTCGAGCACAAGTTCCTCACAAAACGGTCGAACTGGAAAACCTTTTTGACGTTTTCACTGCAGGGCTGTCGCCAACGCGTCCCGTACCGATCCAAGTACAGATCAACAGTGAAAAGCGGACTATACTTGAAACAGAAATGTATGGCAGCATGACGACAATAGCCTACTGTAGGAATTTATGTAACGTGTAACACAATGATGTATATTCCTCCACATCCAACAAACAGTTATAAATTATGCTAAGCAAGCTGTACGCTAATACCAATAACATGTCGGGGAACATAAATAAATGAGTTACCAGGGTCGTATGCCAACTGCCACGGGAATATTATTTTGATCATACTGAGTGAAAAGAATGATGTATAGAAACAAACAAAGACATCAAACACATCAGCCGACCTATCTCCACTCCTTGCTCGCCCCTCCTGCCATCAAATATTTCGTTTGATCAACTGATGGCTGGATCTTGCGCATAGGCGTAATTTGTGGGGGTACGAGGGGTACCCGTACCCCCACTTTTTGGACTGGGGGTACCGTACCCCCACTTTTTGAACGATGCCAATCAATATTTTATTGTTGTGCCTTCCCAGAGATCGCAATCTCCGGCTTGCTTCGTGTTTGTAAGAAATTGGTATCCCCCCACATTTTAGACCAAAGTTACGCCTCTAACCTTGCTGTGCCTTGCACCGAAACAGTGTTGGGGTCTAAGAGCTTTGGAATTCAATGCTTAGTTTTGACGTTTTGTCAGCTAGCTTGCCAATGTCATGGGTATGAAGTGTTAGCGACTTCATTTTCTCAGCATCGGCTTATGAGGGCAGGTGGCCAGTCCTCTCCCTCGTCGTCTCGTCTTCCCACCGACAGTGTGCGATCAGTGTACTCATTTTAGCTGAGTTGGCCGTACACAATCAGACACGCACAGAGAAACACCACAGCAGACGATACTTACATGTCCTTGGTGAGTTCAACCGACTGCACGTGACTTCCGGTCCTGAAGAGAATCCAGACAGCCAGAATCACCATGGTACCACTAATCCTTAAGTTGGATGCCATCGTAGTCAATCGAGCGTGACGATGTATTCACGCGTCGCAAGTCAAAAGGAGTCGGGTTTGATTCCGATTTCAACCGCGGAAGACTGGCTCAGTTACAACATCCGTAATTGAAATATGTAATCGTAAATTTATATAGCGCCACGCCCACAGACACCCATCAGAGGCGTTCCCGATCTGCAACATAAAATCACAATCGAATTTAGAATGGTTTGTAAACGCTAAAGGAGAGGAGACAAAGAAGGTTGCAAGAAAGCTTATTGAAGAAAGATCGGCCGATCACAACATTACAATCACGTGATGTGTTACTTGTGTTTCTTGATCATGGGGTTCATGACAGTGTAGTGGTTACCGTGTTGGACAGTCAATCGAGAGGTCGGGGTTCAAATGCCAGGGAAGAAATTTGTTCGAGATTTCTACTCCGTCTGCCCCCACCCAGCCAACTTGGCTATAATTAGTACTTAAGAGATTGCTCAAGGGACTTCTCTTCTTCTTCTATGTGTTATTTAATCTACACCAGAAGAAGTCTTTTAAGACATCCCAGTCCCATTATATCAACCGACCCACCCTTCAGTCCACCTGTCCGTCCGTCCACACATTCATCAACCCTTCATCCATCCAGTCAGCCCCAGCCATCTTAAAATGGTGTCAACAAGAAATTTCTAGAACTCAGGCAATATTGTAGAATTCTTCCGCTACCTAAAGAAACAAGTCTCGATAGATGAACAATTTTCTCCTAAAAGCATTCCAGAACAAATTTAGCTTCGGCCCAAAGGGATCGAGAACAATACAATTATCCCCCAAAGTAGGCCTATTCAAGCGCACACTTGCTTCTCCCAAAAGACATCGAGTTCAAGGTTCATTTAACCCAGTACTCGTCCACAAAGTCTATTTCTTTAAAAGTATTCGAGAAAAAAGTCCATTTCTCCCTCAAATACTCAGGAATGAAATGAGTCTAAAATCTCTAAATATTTACAAAAGTCATCATTACTGTGCATTTATTAGGCGCCACTATCTAATGACTAAGCATCAGTCGATGGCGCTGAGCAAGTGTTCAAGGTCCCAACACAATAACCGTCTAAGGGGAGGAGGATCGAACCCGTATTCACCGCATTACAAAGCCAACGCTCTAACCAATCGTGTCCAAAAGCCAATTGGCTCTGAGCAGAAAGCGTATTTCTCTCACAAATCATCACCATCTTCATCAGTTCCTGACGACAGCCACTAGAGGGCGATGGGTACGAACAATCGATCTTCGTACAAAAACTCAAGAACAAAGTAGGTCTCAAGTACTCCCGATAGCATCCGAGCTCAACGTTTATTTCTGCCACAAACACTCGAAGACAAAGTGAACTTCCTTCAACAGCACTCAGGAAGCAAATCTATTTACCAGTCTGTTGTCAAGCTCCGTTGGAGAACCCGATCCTCAAAACAAACACCGTCTGTCTGAACTCGGTGCCAGACTCCAGGTATGCAGAAAAAAGTCGTACGGTCGTGCGGCTGTGGTGTATCGCTAATAATACGGAGCACCGGCTCGTTCTAACTTACAGGCAGCGGCGACCTCTGGCTTTCGGAGAGAGAGAGAGATCTGCCTACAGGAACGACGTCGGCCAATTGGGCCCCAGGGGACTTACCAGCGACCCACGACGAATCAGAAGAGATTTGAACGCACTTGCCCGCATCCACTGGGTCCGCAAAGCCACGCCAGGCTATAACGTAGCGTCTGTCTGTCTATCTATCCGCCTGTCTGCCTGTGTGTGACAGTCTATTTATCTGTCTGTCCGTATGTATGTATGTATGTATGTATGTATGTATGTATGTATGTATGTATGTATGTATGTATGTATGTATGTATGTATGTATGTATGTATGTATGTATGCATGTATGTATGTACGTATGTATGTATGCATGCATGTATGTATGTATGTATGTATGTATGTATGTATGCATGTATGTATGTATGTATGTATGTATGCATGTATGCATGCATGTATGTATGTATGTATGTATGTATGTATGTATGCATGTATGTATGTATGTATGTATGCATGTATGTATGTATGTATGTGTGTATGTATGTATGTATTTCATGCATGAATGTGCTGTCGCTCTATCTGCCTTTCTACCTTTCTCTCTGTATGTCTGTCTGTATGTATGCCTGTCGATTTCTCTGTCTGTCTCAGACTGTCTGTATACCTGCCTGCTTGCCTGTCTGTCTGTCTGTCTGTCTGTCTGTCTGTCTGTCGGTCTTTAAGAAGTAAGCATCAAAAGATGAAACGAGAAGTACGCAAAAGCTACAACCTGCTAATAGCAATGTCTGTAAACAACGTATACCTGTGAGTAGCAAGGTCGACTTTGCTACATAACATCTCTTACCTAAACTGCTCACTATACAGATCATCCATCAACTGTCTGTCTGTCTGTCTGTCTGTCTGTCTGTCTGTCTGTCTGTCTGTCTGTCTGTCTGTCTGTCTGTCTGTCTGTCTGTCTGTCTGTCTGTCTGTCTGTCTGTCTGTCTGTCTGTCTGTCTGTCTGTCTGTCTGTCTGTCTGTCGGTCTGTCTCTACTTTCAACCAGCCATTTGTCTGTCAATCCTTCTATATACCTACCTACCCAACTATACTCGTTCAGCCATTCATCCATCTACCCATTCGTCCATCCCTCCTTTCTTCCTCCCTCCTTACCTCCTCCCTCCCTACCTCCCTACATCTATCCACCACTCCAACCCGCCTTCCATCCATTCATTTTCCCATTCATTCGTTCATTTATCCACCCATCCATCCATCCCTACCTGCCTCCCTCCCATCTTCCATCCATGCCGCCATGCGTGGACTCATTCACTCATTCATTCATTCATTCTTTCATTCGTCAATCCATCCATCCATTCAGTCAGTCATCCATCCACCCATTCCATCCACCATCCACCCATCCACCCATCCATCCATCCATCCATCCATCCATCCATCCATCCATCCATCCATCCATCCACCCATCCATCCATCCATCTTCATTTACATGAAACTTTCAGACCCCGTCTTCATTTGGTCTTTTATTTTGCGCCTTCACTCAACCTTAATCTCGCAGTTGTTCACGCCTCAGGCAGATCTCCTTGTCAAGTAACACACTCAAGGCCTGTTCTGTAACGGTTCATCTAACGGCTGCGAATAGTATCGGGTCAAAGTTCACTAGAGTCGCGCGACCTCCGGGTCGAGCAGATCAGCGATCATAGGCCAGGGTTGGCGGTCAAAGGACAGCGTTCCAGAGCGCGGAGGAACACGGAACACAACTGCGGCAGAGTCCAAAGTAGTACTTGATGTCAGTCGAAGACGAAGAGAAGAAGAGCAGTTCCTTAAGCTAGCCCTGAGGCAACCTTGGGTATGAAGTGTTAACGACTTCTTTTTTAGCCTCGGCATCTGAGGCGGTTGACCGGTCCTCTCCTTCGCCGTCTCATCCTCTCACCGACAGTGTACTGTCAGTGTACTCATTATAGCTTAGTTGGCTAGAGCCGCTACGGCCCGCTAGATGTCACTTAACTCAAAATTTCGAAAGCGCTGCTTTAAGGTTTGCCGGAGGGCACCACCTTAGCAACGAGTGCTGCGTCGTGTCAGACAGGTTGTCTGAATATGGAAAGTGAAGAACCATGTCCGGCTGCCAGAATATCATGATCAGTTGTAATTGTAATAGTAATTGTCATTTATGTAGCCCCTTGGCCAGAAACTCCTAAGAGGTTGTACATCGTTGTACACAGTCGTGGAACGGTAATGTAACTGTAATTGTAATCGCAGACTTAAATAATAACAGATTTATATAGCGCCTCTTCGTCTGTGTCGTTTACGTCATAGAACCCGTCAGCCATAACATGTCGTTAATAAATAACTGGCAACTATTTCCTCTATATTATCTTCCGCTGCTTTCATGCATCATAAAGTGTTGACAGACAGACAGACAGACAGACAGACAGACAGACAGACAGACAGACAGACAGACAGACAGACAGACAGACAGACAGACAGACAGACAGACAGACAGGCAGGCAGACAGACAGACAGACAGACAGACAGACAAAGAGATATGTGCTCTAAATTCAATATACAAAATACTTCCCCAACTTAAACACAGCAGACAGCAGATAGATAGGGAATCGACTTTCGAGGGCCATTAAGAGGCACTTGTAAGCAGTCACAACAGCCCCATCTATAGTTCTTTCACACGATGCCATCTACCCACACCCCTACTTCTTTCCCCACTCCTCTTCTTCCGGTGGATAGTGTATCAGCGGTGGCCAATTGCATGATGTATCTATAACCACGCTTCATATCCACCCAACCTTATCTAATCGTAATCGTAAACTCCAAACTTCTAAAGCGCCACTTTAGATCAAAGCCAAACGCAGGGCACCAGCTTATTCACGAGGGCTGCGTCAAGACAGAGGGGTTTCAGAGGGTAGTCAATAGGAGGTACGAGTCCAGTTTCTGTTGAATTCTATAACGCTGTCACATTCTCTTTTCCTCAGTGTGGCAATGGTAGAAAATAGACTGGGGGTTGAACCATTCATCAGTATTTTGCAAACTGATGTCAACGAAATTTGAAAGCAGCTGATTTCAACGCTAGCAGTTTTGCAAGTCAGGCTCGAATCAAAACCAATTCCCTTGTTGATAAAATTCAAAAATGCATACATGATACAACATGGAAATTTCTTCTCTTTGTCAGAGACTCAGAGTCAAATAATGCGAAATCAAACTAACACAACTGATCGAGTTGGAAACGACCCCTGACCCCTGGGGTGCGCAATGAAGACTTAACTGGGGTGTCCTACGAAAGACGGGGTCGAACCCCGCGATAATTCCCACCCTGCTTTTCCTTCGATAGCCGCGAGGGGGTTCGTAAACGAAGCCCATGCAGTCTCTCCTACTGTTTCAGACGGGCTCCACTATCCAGCTCTTGCCATCTCTGCGCATGTCCTCAACTCAGAAAATATCCTATTTTCGACATTAAATTATTTTCTCTTCTTTCTCTAACCTCTGTCGCCGCTCCAATTCTAAACACCATCTATCTTAGCAGTCTGTCTGCCTGCATGACCGTTGGAACTCGACCTGGAACCGTTTCGGACCATACCTGCCTATCCGTTTTCTTTGACTGAGCGCCTGTGAATAAGCAGGTACCCGCAATTTAGCTCCTGTGGGTGCTAGTATCAATCTCTGTATGACGATTACAATTACGATTTATTTTCCATATGCATTACGATTACAATACATTTTCCCAGACGTAATGTATCTGATTAGGATACATTTTTGAGATGCGGTATACGATTACAATACACTTGGTCGTGTCCATTGAATAACACTTTATCCACTGACTATGCATTTCACCATAGTTTTCGCCCTACCGTAGTGTCTTCCTCTCACTTCAGGAAGGTAACCAGAAAACGCACTCTGCAACTGAAGAGAGTCATCAAAAAACGCTCACCTTTTCAGACTTGTCACACGTGGAAAATCCGACCTCAGGCGAACGCTTCTTCTTCAGGCGCAGTATTCCTACGCCATGGACTATTTTCGCCTTATTACCCCCTCGGATTCTGACGCCTGTCTTTTCAAAGAGATATGTTCTCCATCCGTTCTCTAGGATTCGCTTCCATCACTGGCAAAGGTACGAGCGTGCCTGATGCGGTGTGCATTCGAATGTGAACACAGCGAAAACAGTTCCTGAAGATATTTCCAGTGGGTCACGTGAAAAGGACCGTTTGAACGTTGTTTCAACGTAAATGAAATGTGGACATTTTTCTATGGCGACCGTGTGACCTCGATTCTTTTCATTTCCCAAGTAATTTATCGGATGAGATGAATGAAGTCCTTCGCAGACTGCGTGGGACGTACGCTCTAACCAATGTAGCAATCGGTTCAATCACTCAACTGTTCTGCTGAAGTCGTATGCTGCCGTCTGTCCCAGTTACGATTGCATAAGTATGAGACTGCTTTGGCTTTTCTATGTCAACAATAATTATGTCACCACCGCTCTCTCTCTCTCTCCTCTCTCTCTCTCTCTCTCTCTCTCTCTCTCTCTCTCTCTCTCTCTCTCTCTCTCCTCTCTCTCTCCTCTCTCCTCTCCTCTCTCTCTCTCTCTCTCTGTCTCCTCTCTCTCTCCCTCTCTCTCTCTCTCTCTCTCTCTCTCTCTCTCTCCTACCTGGTCTGTCTGTCTGTCTGTCTATCTATCTATTTTTATTTGATTTATTCCGGATATTTGTATAGCGCCTCTAGAAGTCCAACTACTACTCAGAGGCGCTCCCGACTACAGCATTTGATACTGTGCTGGAATTTTCACGCGAAGCGCCACGAGCAATTGCGAGTGAAGGACTTGCCCAAGGTCCCGTACGCAGCGGCTAGAGTGGGATTCGAACACTGCAACCCTCCGGTCACAAGGCGCCGAACTTACCACTGAGCCACCACGCCCCACCATTCATCTATCTGTCTATCTCTTATGCAGCTCGCAATCCTACCTGCACCGTCCATACCAAGACCACTATCACCAAAGGTTCGCATCGTGACACCACGCTGTATCTCGGTTCACCCGCCCGAACCCTCTTCCCGGTTCTCCAAATCCGACCCCCTCCACACGTCACGTCCGCACCCCTCCCGCATTCTGAGCTAGCACCGACACCTATCAAATTCGATTTGATAATTTTGCTTCTCTGCCTGCAGGGCCGGATTAACAAATGTGGTGGCCCTGTTCAGTAAAACTGTGGGGCCGCAGCCCCACAGAATCAGAACAAAAGGACACATAAAACGTGCTTAATCAACGAATCAACATTCGTCTATAATTATTAATTCGTGCCTTCTTTCTTTTTGTACAATATTATTGCCTCCGGTAGGTCTTATAATTATCCAGTCTATAGGGTTAGACTGGTAGAGCATGCATCTTTTACGGTTAAACAATATTAGAGTGACTCGTGGTAAAAGAATATTACAACTGAATTTTTTTCTTTTCCATGTGTGGGGCCCCTCAAGTGTGGGGGCCCCTGTTCGGCCGAACATGTTGAACATGCCTTAATCGGCCTCTGGTCTCTGTAGAAACTGCCATGGTTTCTTTGACATGGCTTTCCACTTGAACTAACAGTAAGAGGATTGACCGAGGACAATGGAGACCATTTATTCGTACCCAATGGCTGGCGTTTGGAACTGATGATGATGATGATAATGATGATGATAATGATGATGATGATGATGATGATGATGATGATGATGATGATGATGATGATGATGATGATGATGATGATGATGATGATGATGATGATGATGATGATGATGATGATGATGATGATGATGATGATGATGATGATGATGATGATGACATTACACCTACATTACTTCATCAAGGCAACAGAATACTGTAAACTTCATCTTGCTATGTTTAGCCAACAGAGACGTTTAAGCTGAATCAGATCGCCGGTCGCTTCGTTCAACCGCATGTGGAGATCTTCTTTTCCCTCGCTGCTATACATCAACACGAGTGCGCCTTGCACACTCGTGCGTTGGTCCATCCGTTTGGAACAATCTTCCCGTTGACATTCGATCGGTCCCTTTAAACTCTGCTCAATTTATGTTACTTTTTCTAGCCATGTTAAGACGCATCTGTTCCTGAAGGTTCCTTAGAGAGCCATGTCATAGGGCTTTTGAGATTTTCCTAAAATGCAGTTTACAAAAGTCCAGATACATGTATACAGTGGCCGGAGACGGAACCACTTTCATTCTGGAACCGATCTGGAACCACACCGCCAGGGGCCTGGCATCGGCTGAAGCGTTGATTGATATATCACTGTCCCGCCCGCTAGAAACTGTGGAGGAGGAGGCGTTTGGAGAGAAGGAGAAGGAGGAGGAATAGACAGAAGAGGACGAGGACGAGGAGGAAGAGAAGTAGGAAAAAGAGAAGAGGAAGACGAGGAGGTTTGCAAGGAGGAAGAAAAGGATGACGGGAAGGAAAAGAAAAAGGAGGAAGAGGAGGAGAACGAAGAGGAGGAGGAGGAGGAGGAGGAGGAGGAGGAGGCAGTTATGCTAGGCGACAAGAGGAATCAATTATTCGAAACGTTTTCCGCATACATTCCGATCATCTCAACAAGTCTCCTCTTCTTCCTCCTCTTCCTCCTCCTCCTTTCATCTCATAAGCACATTGCTAATCCTTCTCCAATTCCTCTTCTTCCTCCGCTTCTGCTTTTTTTCCGCCCAGGGGCTTCTATCCCTAGTCAGGGCGGGTGCAAGTTGAGCCCAGTGAAAAACAGGGGAACTGTTTCTTTTCAGTTTTTATCACACTCTACAAATTACAGAGTCTTCGCTCACAGTTCTGTGAAAGAGTGGGGAAGGAGAGGGATTGAACCTGGTTGTTTAGTGGGGATAGAAGTCAATGTTTCCGCCTATCCTCATATTCTTACTTTTCCTAATCTTATTTTCCTCTTATTCCTACTTTCCTGTTCCTCCTCCTCCTCTTTTTCTTCTTTCTTTCCATTCCTCCCTCCAGTTCCTTGTATTTAAAATCTCTTCCTACCCCTCTTCCTCTTCATCTTTTCCTCTTCCCCCTATTCATCGTTTCATGCATCCTCTTCCAGGTGTTCCTTCTTTCCTCCCCTCGTACTCTTCCTCCTCCTACGCCTATTCCTTCGTTCGTACATCCTCCTCCGGCTATTCCTCCTTTCCTTCATCTCCTCCTCCTCATTCTCCTCCTCTGCCTATTCCTCCTCCCGCGCATCCTCCTCCAGATGTTCCTCCTCTCCTCCTCCTCCTGTCCATCACGACGACCATTAGGAAACCCTCGACTTAACCAATTCCGGGTGGCGCAAGAGCGAGCCCCAAGAACGGCGCCACGACTAATCGAAACCTAGTTTCCGGCGATCGAGATACCAGGCAGGAAGAGAGGATGCAGGGAGGGCGAGGAAGGGAGGGAGGGAGGAAGAAAGGGGATTCTTCATGGATACCCTCGAAGATGCATCGATAGTGATCGATTAGGGGTCCGTATGTATACAAGAATTGCTGCGCGTTGAGGTTATAGATTTGTATATGTAGGCTATTCAAATAGGTAGGTGAGTGTGTGTGTGTGTGTGTGTGTGTGTGTGTGTGTGTGTGTGTGTGTGTGTGTGTGTGTGTGTGTGTGTGTGTGTGTGTGTGTGTGTGTGTTTGTGTGTGTGTGTGTGTGTGTGTGTGTGTGCGCGCGCGCGTGTGTAGGGGCTTTAGTAAGAGTTGCGAAGGAGGCTGTAATGTAGCTTGGTCGTAAACGCATGTATTTATTTTTTATTAGGGGTGTACGATAGTGTAGTGGCTACCGTGTTGGACTGTCAAACGAGAGGTCGGGGGTTCAAATCCCCAATAGGGCAGAGAGTTGGTTCATTTCTGCTCCACCTGCGCTCTTTAGCCAACTCAGCTATAAATCTTAAGGGTGAGGCGCCGCCGCGCCGGGAGGTTTCAGAAGTCTTAGGAAAGGGTTGAGCGGAGTGGTCGGATTGTAAATTGGCAATGAGGATAGAAGGTTGGCTTAGAAGTATACCGGTACTGGTGTTGTAGTTATACTGGGCACTCGATTCGGTGAGATCTTTTAAGCCAGTGAGGCAGTGGCGGCGATCTTGTTTGACAGATGAGGGGGACATTTTTGAACTGATCTGGTCAAAAAAGAGTTTGGAACTGATCTGGTGAAAAAAAGGTAACAAAATTGTCGCGTCTGGGGCTCCAAAACGAACCCTGGTGCGGTGTCACTTGGAACACCCTCCACCCGAGAGTCACGGGCACCACTCGAGGCCACCTGGTGAGTTCAAATGCTGATAAAGTATAACTATCACTATTATTATTAGTAGTAGTAGTTATTGCTGTTGTTGTTGTTGTAGTAGTAGCAGCAGCAGCAGCAGCAACAGCAGCAGTAGTAGGTCAAGTAATAATAATAGGCTAATAATCATTTCGAGGCACATTCGCTGATGTTGCGGAGGACGGGGTTGATTTTCCAAATGTAGGCCTACGTAACAATAGCTCCTAGCGTTTTTTTATTCCTGAGGGCAATAATCTCGGGTAAAAATATATAAAAATTATTATTATAATAATAAATAATATTATACGATTTATATAGCGCCCTAATCCGTCTTAACCACAGAGCGCCCAAATCCACGGGAGATAATCACCAGAACCGTTACACGAAAGTGAAGAGTTACTGGCAGCCTACGTTACATTATTAATTAGTAACTTCTATTGCGGGTCTAATCATTCTCTAATGAGTGAAGAGTTACTGGCAGCCTACGTTACATTATTAATTAGTAACTTCTATTGGGGGTCTAATCATTCTCTAATGAGTGAAGAGTTACTGGCAGCCTACGTTACATTATTAATTAGTAACTTCTATTGCGGGTCTAATGAGTGAAGAGTTACTGGCAGCCTGCGTTACATTATTAATTAGTAACTTCTATTGCGGGTCTAATCATTCTCTAATGAGTGAAGAGTTACTGGCAGCCTACGTTACATTATTAATTAGTAACTTCTATTGCGGGTCTAATCATTCTCTAATGAGTGAAGAGTTACTGGCAGCCTACGTTACATTATTAATTAGTAACTTCCATTGCGGGTCTAATGAGTGAAGAGTTACTGGCAGCCTACGTTACATTATTAATTAGTAACTTCTATTGCGGGTCTAATGAGTGAAGAGTTACTGGCAGCCTACGTTACATTATTAATTAGTAACTTCTATTGCGGGTCTAATGAGTGAAGAGTTACTGGCAGCCTACGTTACATTATTAATTAGTAACTTCTATTGCGGGTCTAATGAGTGAAGAGTTACTGGCAGCCTACGTTACATTATTAATTAGTAACTTCTATTGCGGGTCTAATCATTCTCTAATGAGTGAAGAGTTACTGGCAGCCTACGTTACATTATTAATTAGTAACTTCTATTGCGGGTCTAATCATTCTCTAATGAGTGAAGAGTTACTGGCAGCCTACGTTACATTATTAATTAGTAACTTCTATTGCGGGTCTAATGAGTGAAGAGTTACTGGCAGCCTACGTTACATTATTAATTAGTAACTTCTATTGCGGGTCTAATCATTCTCTAATGAGTGAAGAGTTACTGGCAGCCTACGTTACATTATTAATTAGTAACTTCTATTGCGGGTCTAATGAGTGAAGAGTTACTGGCAGCCTGCGTTACATTATTAATTAGTAACTTCTATTGCGGGTCTAATGAGTGGAGTTACTGGCAGCCTGCGTTACATTATTAATTAGTAACTTCTATTGCGGGTCTAATGAGTGGAGTTACTGGCAGCCTACGTTACATTATTAATTAGTAACTTCTATTGCGGGTCTAATGAGTGAAGAGTTACTGGCAGCCTGCGTTACATTATTAATTAGTAACTTCTATTGCGGGTCTAATGAGTGAAGAGTTACTGGCAGCCTGCGTTACATTATTAATTAGTAACTTCTATTGCGGGTCTAATGAGTGGAGTTACTGGCAGCCTACGTTACATTATTAATTAGTAACTTCTATTGCGGGTCTAATGAGTGAAGAGTTACTGGCAGCCTGCGTTACATTATTAATTAGTAACTTCTATTGCGGGTCTAATGAGTGAAGAGTTACTGGCAGCCTGCGTTACATTATTAATTAGTAACTTCTATTGCGGGTCTAATGAGTGAAGAGTTACTGGCAGCCTGCGTTACATTATTAATTAGTAACTTCTATTGCGGGTCTAATCATTCTCTAATGAGTGAAGAGTTACTGGCAGCCTACGTTACATTATTAATTAGTAACTTCTATTGCGGGTCTAATGAGTGAAGAGTTACTGGCAGCCTACGTTACATTATTAATTAGTAACTTCTATTGCGGGTCTAATGAGTGAAGAGTTACTGGCAGCCTGCGTTACATTATTAATTAGTAACTTCTATTGCGGGTCTAATCATTCTCTAATGAGTGAAGAGTTACTGGCAGCCTACGTTACATTATTAATTAGTAACTTCTATTGCGGGTCTAATGAGTGAAGAGTTACTGGCAGCCTACGTTACATTATTAATTAGTAACTTCTATTGGGGGTCTAATGCACAAGGCATCAGTCGATGGCGCGCCAACATTTGTTCTGCACATGGTGAGCAGAGGCACGACCAGGCGGTAAACGTCAGAGGAACAATCGTCGGACTAATTGTATACAGAGTAATTGTGATTTGATTTATTGATCTATGCCGCTTCCTCTTTTGCCCTACCGGTCAAAGGTCTTAGCTTCTGCGCACTACAAAATTAAGGACGCTGACCTATCTGTCTGTCTGTCTGTCTGTCTGTCTGTGTGGCTGTCTGCCTATCACTCTGTTGTACCGTCAACATGCAGTAAAGTTGAAATGCCTCATAAAAAGACAGAACAAGGCAAGATGAAAAGCATGGTATACATAGGCGTATAGGCCCTACCTTCACGTTCACAAGGTGCGTTATAAATGTCCATAGACAACCAGACTTATACCGTATATCACCCCACCCACTGTACACAACTCTCTCCTACCTACCATTTATTTATTTTATTTATCAGACATTTATATAGCGCCCCTTCAAGATATCTACTCAGAGGCGCTCTCTGCGTTAGATGTTAAAACAATGTCGTTAAGACCGAATGTGTTATGTAAGAAAACAATGCACAGTAAACGTGTAATTAGCTAGGCTACATTGGTCCGATGCGCCTCTGCGAGCGCGGTTCCCGGTCTGCATGCCGATGTTGGCTTGTTCAGATATTCGAATCCCAGGCTAGCATGCTCCGTACACGGGGACCGTAAATGACGTGTCGCCCACTGAAACGGGCAGCGGTGAAGGATATCACCCGATAAATTCCCTGAAAATTAGCAGGGTTGAGGCCATATACCAGGGATGGCGAACCTATGGCACGCGTGCCCAAAGTGGCACGCGTTAAAATTTTTTGGGCACACGGAATTCAGAGAGTCCCCCAAAATTTCAAACTTAGAAATACAAAATCTCTGTAGGAATCCACATTTTCTGTTTGAATGACTTTATTTTAACACCATTCAAAAACGACCTTTGAAATAACGCCTTTAATTTATTTTTTGTTACACTTTGTAAACTAAAACCTATATGAGACAAAAATAATTATATGCTGTGCAAAATTCTGAGGGGCAAACGACGGTATTTTTTAAAATGGTTTAGCAGCATTTGGCACGCACCTTAAAAAGGTTCGACACCCCTGCCATATACGGTCGCTGCAGAAATACGTGTACAGTTAACCTTGGATCCGGACTTGGCCCCGAACCCGACCACACCGATATGTTTCTTACGTACGTCTTAAGGTGATTGTAAAAGGTAGGGTGGAAGTCCATGGACCGGATAACCAGCGGCAATGAGTCCCAGGCGTTAGGTCCGGCCAAAGAAAACGAAGAGTCCGCCATTCGCGTCATAACTCTACTCACAACAAAGTCGTAACGGAAGGTTGAACGCAAGCGGCTGTCGCTGCAACGTGCATAGTTCAGTCAGGTAACCAGCAGTGTTTAATCTAGTCCCCCTCTTCTGGGAGGGGAAACAAATTTACACAAGATTTATTAATCCATCTTGAAAAAGTTTCAGACTTTTCCTAATTTCATCTTCAAAAAAAGTTGATGACCTTTTTTTAGTCCTTCGCCCGATTGTTAACTTTTTCTACAGCAATTACTCTCTGAAAAAGGTTGATGACCTTTTTTAAGAATTCATCTCTCTGGGGGGGAACCATGTATCCACATGTATCGTGGGGGGAATTTTCCTCCCCTAAAGGTCTCTACATTGTAATATTGCTGGCCTCTGGGGGAAACACAAATCCGGGGGGGGACATTTCCCCCAAAGACGTATAGATTAAACACTGGGTAACCAGGTACGGTATTATACACCACGTCGATTCGTCAAACATCAGGACACAGTTTATGGCACCTCGACAAAATAGCTCGGACAAAATAGCTCAAATGTTTAATGGTTCTACGAATGCACAGTTCAGTCAGGTAACCAGGTACAGTATTATGTACCACGTCAAACATCAGGACACAGTTTATGGCACCCCGACAAAATAGCTCAAACGTTTAATGGTTATCATGTCAACGTTACTGCTAGCAGCATACAACTAAGGCACAACAAGCTTTAAACGTAGTCCAGCCATTGTAAAAAAATTACAACTAGCTCAAACGAACGTTTGTGTCGGTTTAGTTTACAGTTATTTAAATACTAAGATTCTGCGAAAGTATTCAAGAATGTCAGAATCGCCGTAAGTTGGACTGAGAGTTTGCAGTCGTCGGTTTAGTTGAACGTACTTCGCCTTTGAAGCAGTCTTGTTGTCAAGACCTTTAACCTCAAGACCAAGACCAAGACCTTGAACCTCAAGACCAAGACCAAGACTTTGAACCTCAATACCAAGACCAAGCCCAAGACTTTGAACCTCGAGACCAAGACCAAGACCTTGAACCTCAAGACCAAGACCAAGACCCAAAAAATTGCAATCAGGTCGACAACTTCTAAAAATTGTGAAGTCGGAATATTCGCTATTTTAATGAAAATATAAGTCTTTTATTTTATTCAAGCAAATTAACTTTAAATGCAAACTGCAGAGAAATCCGAATTTGTATTCAAAAGTCTTTCATGCAAACTATTATTCCAAATGCCTTTTGTATTTTAGAAAAACCAATTCGCTCAGGATTTTCTGACCAAGACGTGCCTGGTGGGCGTCATAAAAATTCTGCCATGTGAAAAATACGTTCTACAGGTGCTGAAGTCGCTGACAGACACAGTAGCTTTTCAAGCACTGTATGTAAATGTACAGATAGTGAGTCCTTTTGAAATCTTCCCATGGTTTATCATACCGTCTGATACAGAATTTATGTCGCTGCTGCTATTGGGTTTTCCTGACCAACAACACTTGTATCCATCCATAGATATTGGTCGTATGATGCAAGCAGGCTTGATACAGAATTCTTGAGTTCTGTTAAATGACTGTTCATATTGACAGCAGTCTTGTTGTCCTCGAGACCAAGGTCTTGGTCTCGAGTGCACTCGAGCTCGTTTTCAAAAGTCTTGGTCTTGAGACCAAAGGTCTTGGTCTTCAAAGTCTTGGTCTTGGTTTTGCAAGACCAAGACCAAGACTTTTGTCAATATGAAGTCATTAATTTTAACAAACGGCAAGAATTTTAAAAATTTATCAAATAATTACTCACACAGTTATTGCTTTAGTATTTACACGGTGTGAATGAGGCTTCGCTGTTGTTTTGGACAATTATTTTGACTTCCGGTTATTTACCATGGAATGATTTCAAAACAGATTCATGATTAATTTGTACATTTTACATCCGGTTCTTGAAAAGCTGCTTTGTGAGCAACGATTTCAGCACTTGTAGGCCTAGACCGTGTTTTTTCACATGGCAGAATTTTATGAGGTCCCACAGGTCACGTCTTGGTCAGAGAATTCTGAGGAAATTGGTTTTTATCAAATTCAAGAGGCATTTGGAATAACATTTCGCATGAAGGACTTTTGTAAATACGAACTCGGAATTCTCTGCAGTCTCCATTTAGAGTTGTGTTGCTTAAATAAAAGAAAAAACTCATGTTTTCATTAAAATAATGAGTAGTCCGACTGGACAATTTTTAGTTAGGAATATAAGTCTGGATACGACTGTGATTTTTTGGGGTCTTGGTCTCGGTCTCGAGGTTCAAGGTCTTGGTCTTGGTGTTCAAGGTCTTAGTCTTGGTCTTGAGGTTCAAGGTCTTAGTCTTGAGGTCCAAGGTCTTGGTCTTGAGGTTTAAGGTCTTGACAACAAGACTGATTGACAGCCGGTCTTGGTCTTGGTAAGACTTTGAACCTCAAGACCAAGCCCAAGACCTTGAACCTCAAGACCAAGACAAAGACTTTTGGTCTCAAGACCAAGACTTTTAAAAACGAACTCGAGTGCACTCGAGACCAAGACCTTGGTCTCGAGGAAGCTTCCGGTAGTCGGACCCCTGCACGATCAAGCGCGATATTTACCTCCACACTATCCTCTTCTTTTCGCAACTGGTACACGATTTGTACACCGTTGTTGCGATACTTTCTATTTTGCCTTGTACGAGAACGTAGATCAAGGGAACGGCAGACTTCTACAGTAAACACTTGAAGAAACAAGTCCGGAGCCACTTTGAAAGTACCGTCGGGGCTATTTGTCTGGGGCTATTTCGTCGGGTCACCCACGGTTCATGCGTTTGTCTACTAGTAGCCAATGCAGTTTCCTCAACAGCGGCGCTGCGTGTGCCGAAAATTAGTTTAGATAAAATCAGACGAGCAGCGCTATTCTGGACACGCTGCAGCCGCCGACGAACCCGCCTTCACTGCAATTCGCGAACAGCGCATTACAATAGTCCAGACGCGAAGTTGAAAGTTAAATTCGGGATAAAACTTTTAAAAATGTGATAGTAAATACAACACAACCAAAGAAGTTGACTCTTGATTATCATCGACAATAATAATGTGTTAAATTATTAACCAAACAAACAAACATCATATCTTGACGAACACAAAATTTAAGCATGACCATAAATATGACTGCATAATGTTTTTATATCAACAGGTAAAGCACATCATCAGGCAAGAACGGGAAATTGTTACATGCATGTTAAAGCACGTTATAACTAGAGTAAACATTCGCCACAAGCTGCCTACGTACTGCAATTTTACCAACACAACTGCGCAACAGTTCACCGTCAAGTCCGAACTCGGAGAACATCTTGGATTTCACGCTGATCTGATTTTCATCAACGTTTTATCTGCAGTGTGCTTGTTCACATGATCACCAATGAGCAGACTCACCATGCAGTGATGGGCAATCAATCAATTATAAAGTAATAATTACATATTAATTAGCTTGGTAGCCAATTCTAATTAGTAACCAAGTTTGTTAATTCTAGTTAAAACTTGTCAATATATAATTGTAATTAAACTTTCGTTAGCCTCATAATATAGGCCCTACCATGCATTGGCCTAAGTATTTCCTTACATTTCGCTGCCTGTTTTTGTTGTTACCAATAAATATCAACCAATCAATGAAAACAATGCTACATTGCTTACACGCGTGTCACAGAAAATACCAAGACTCAAAATATTGGTTGATATTTATTGGTTTTTAGTTTTAGTTTTTTAAGATCTTTCTACAGAAGACTTGCCAAACTAGAACACTACTTTTTTGTGTCCTTTTATATTCTTTCATCAGCAACTAATTCTAACCAATTAGTCGATGCTAATTCTAATTAATTAGCGTTCATAAAAATCCTAATTGTAACTCTCATTATGTAACTTGAAATATTGTTAATTCTCGTGAATTAGCCGAGTGCGAATTCTATTAATTATTTCGTCTATAAATCCTTATTCTAAGTATGTAATTTGGATTAAAGCTAATTTTAAGTAATTATAGTAACAAAGCTTTAATTACCCATCACTGGTACCTTGTCATCAGTTACCGGCACAGTGCAGAACAGTTTTGGGCTCAATTAGTGAACATCCGGGCATCCATAGTGGCATCCTACATATAGGATCTCAGTCCATACTAACCCTGTAGACGTGTGTCTCAATTGGCCAGTTCCCTACTGATGAATATTCATGAGTAATGACGTCCTATTACTGCCATTGTTGCCTATAATGGTTAGGGGGTGCAGGTGGAGCAGAAATCTCAAACCAAATTTCTGCCCTGGCCAAGATTTGAACCCACGACCTCTCGGTTGACAGTCCAGCACGCTAACAACGAGCACTCCTTACATTAATCATCATGCAACAATGGCAGTATACGATAGTATGGACTCTGAAATCGTATATAGAATGCCAATGCGCACTGGGGGAGAAGCGCAGATCACAATGAAATCCTGAGCATATCCATTTTCAACGACCAACTTAAGGCAGCGTGTTGACGGTGAGCTGTCTTCCTCTGTGAAGTTCTTCCCACTGCTGGCTGATCAGCTTAATCAGTTTGTCCCTGCTCCGGTTGCTTTGGATCAGCAGCATCCAGCTCACCTCCTGCACAGCTTCCGGTGTCATATCCACTCCCTTGTCGGCGCTGAAGTGATCGACGCTCGTGTCGACAATCACCTCTCCCGTTTCGTCGGTGAAGGTCAGAATGATAACGTGAGCGTCCTCCGAATGAAGCGTGATCCGCTGCAGGAACTCCAGGTACCGAACCTCGATTACTTCCATCTGTGGCCGTGCGGGCGGCATCCGGGCAAAGTCCGGTAAGGGGTAGCAGACGTGGTCTTCGACGGCGAGCGCCACATGGTCCTCGGTCAATATCAGCGTCCGGGGTTTTGTGTAAAGAAGGTCGAGCGGAACGTCGGCGGTCATGCTCGACTCCACCTGGAAGCAGAGAAGGTAGGAAAGGAGCTTGAGAGCACGGAAATCGGCCTTCCTGCCTTTCAGCTGCCGGCAGATCAGGTAGGTGATGTCGGAGATGCAGTCATCTGCCGGGTAAATGAACCGTGTGTCGCTCGACTGTTTCGCCTCGAGGGATCGTGGCTTCGAGAACATCTTGTAGAAGTCCTGCTCGAATTCTTGACTTGTGGCGATATCTGGTGACGGGAGTGGATAGAACTGCTGCAGGATTGTCCTAAGCTGGTTCAGGAATGATTCACTCGTTTGGCAGTTGTGGGTCACACACGCGAGGACTGTTTTCTCGTCCGACCCCGTGAGTCTTATAGCCTGACAGAAGATTCCGATGTTGATCTGTTTGAGGTCTTTCAGGAAGATGGTCGCATAGGAACGAAACACTCGCTTGCGCTCAGAGAAGCTCGAGTTGCTCAGAATGCCGCAGGACAGATGGCAGCTCGACTGCTGGAGAACTCTGTGGTCGTTGCCTTTGCATAAGGATGTGCTGTCGGAGGAGTAACGTTTGTGCGAGCGCAGTCCCGACCCGGGGCTCATGTTCTGACTACAGTAGTCGGACACAAAATAGATTGCCTTGGTGCTGAGCAGGACGCAGGAAGGAATTTCAACGGTCGGGTCGGTGTAGGGGACCACAAGAGCCCACAGGACGTGACGAAGTTCCTCGTTTTCCGTGCTAATGATTGCGATGTTCTGGTGGAAGTAGTTGACGAGTTCTAGACCGCTCATCGACATGAATGCTTCGAGCGGCGCGGAAACAGTTGGAAACAGTGGAACAATATCAAAATTTTCAGAAAGATGATCGAGAAGCTCGTTCGATGGGTAGCCCAGCTGAAACGGAAGCGAGACCGGAGCTATTCGCCCGGAACGTCCCCGGTCAAGTTTAAGTCCGGTAACACGTGGCACGCGTTCAGATTCCGGTGGGTGGGTCTTTGGGGAACTGGTAACTACAGCCGAGTTGTTGCTGGAGAAGTCGGTGGGATCTGCCAATGCAATTTCTCCGACGGAGAGTCGGACTGTAGCGATGTCACTTTCGCTGACGATCTGACTTTGCAGAACAGAGTTTTCCTCATAGTCCAGGCTTCCGGTTTCTTCATGCTTCGGGATGTCTTCCCGAAATGAATCGAGAGTGGATGGACTGAGTGATCTGATGGACGACCTTGCACTTTGAGAGCTACTGTGTTGTGATGTCTTGCGACGATTCTGACTGCCGGAAATCTGCACGGCGCCTAGTTCACAGGAGTTAGTTTCGAAAGGATTCGTTGGTGGCGTTCCAACAATGCTACACTGCTTGACGCTTATTTCGTGCCAGTTTTCAACGTTTTCTTGAGAGGAATTGGACTGTGGTTTTCTGGGAATAGTGTCAGGCAAGGTGGATTCTGGCAAAGCACCCATCAAGTCCGAATCCGGAGTTCCTGAGCGAAGCAACCGCCGAGAGAACTCGGTCACAGAGTTCTGCGAATCGGTTGGGGAACTTGTTTTGAATTCCAGCGTCTGACTGACTGGTACTACCTGGTCCGAGGTAGGTCCAGCATTTGAAACATTAGGTTCGGTAAGAGCAAAGGCACTCGCTTCGAAGGGTATCTGCTCTGGATTCGGAACAGATGAGAAACTGATGTCATGACATTCTGGAGTAATTAACTGAGCAGCAGCTCTCTCAGGAAAAGCCAAACTGGATGGGTTAAGAAGAGACGAAGTCTTTGTTTCTGTGTGTTGCAGAGTCTCGATCCAGTCGGATGCACCAGTATTCCGAACGCTCGTCTTTCCTTCAAAGAAAGCCGCAGTAGACGGTAGAGGATCTGGAACGGTATGCAACTCTCCCTCAGCAAACTGCTTTGAGGGGTTCGACAACTTCGAACCGTCGTTCAGCTTCCTTCTCCCACCTTTCCCCTTCACCCGACTCGAACTTCGCTGGCTTCCAGAACTATCGCAGCTCGCATTGTCCGTGTCTCTCAAAGAAGCACCTCCCACCGCTCCCCTCAGCTTCTGTGACAACGAACTTGACAGGGCGTCGGAAACATCAGAGTGGACACGTACTAGGGTACTGAGAAACCGTTCACGCAGGTTCGATGTCGGCATTCGGACATCGAGCACCTGAATACCATACTCGCCAAGGTGGAAGCTCACCCGTACCCCGTACCCGATGAACCCAACCGAAGAGGTAGACAACAGACTAGGCCTGACAAAGGTGGACAGCAGAGAATGGTTATTGCTCGATTCAATCGTATCGATGTCATACATCTGAATGCTGACGATGCGACTCGTTACCGGAAATATGCTCAGCACATGAAAGACTGGCTCGACGGGCAAGCTGGAGACATACGACGGCAGCGGGGTGTTGCAGTAGTCCTGCTTCACCAAATAGATATAGTCCGAAGTGATCACCAGAGAAGATGTCTTCACCGACTCGGACGAGGGATCTTCGACCATCACGAGCAGGTAGAGGATGACACGGATCCTCTCGGGGTCTGAGTATTGCTCGTAGACGTTCAATGCCTGCTTCAGAGTCATCTCGACACCGATCGAAGAAACTACATGCGGGTCTTCGTAATCATCAAGTTCCGGAATCGACCGACGATGTGCGAGTTTGATCGAGTTAATGAAAGCATCAGTTTTTCCCGAACTAAACGTAAGAAACGCGATGACACCGTGTGCTCTGGGTTCCGTCGAAGCCCACTCGACGAGAACGTAGAGACCTTCATGGCCAACGGTGATTCGCGTCATCTTTCCAAGCGGAAGCTTAAGTGTCCTGGACAGACGCGGAATTCCCGTGTCCCCTGAGAGCATGCGGACGTTGAACACATGGACGTTTTCGGTTGTGACGTAGATGCATCCGGGAAACTCCGTCTCAATTTTGATGCGACTGAGGACAGCAGTGCACCACATGATGTGTATGGGAAGCTCCGTTCCCTCGTCCGAGTCGGAGCTCTTGTGGCGCTGTGGTATCAGAGTCTGGAGATGAGCACAGAATGTGGCATCACCGGAATTCGGGAGAGTCTCTGGCAGCATGAAGTTGTGCAATCGTCTCGACTTTCGACTGGATTCCGACTCTGTTGTTCCCTTGGCTGTGTTGTCTTCGCTGAGTTTCCTGTGTAGGATGATAAGTTTAAGGTGTAGGGGTAAGGTGAGGTAAGGTGAACTGTCCGATTGACTGAAGGATTAACTGAGTGAAATTAAGTTTATGGAATGAGTTATTAATTAATTGATTAATCTAGTTCATGGATTTATTCAGTGGTTGACTGACCAATTCATTATCGAGTTTAGAGATTTATCTATTTTATCTAGGAATTGATATAAGATTCTCTATATTCTGGATTGATTGACAGATCGGTAGATTCAGAAATGCGTTACCTAATTTTTGGTTCGACTGATGGACAAATTCATTTTCTACTTTTTGGATTGTTTGACGGATTGATTGAAACACTCCTCATCAAATTTCGGAATAGATAATATATTCGCTAACTAGTGCGGATTGATTAACCAATTAACTATTTGAACCTGAGGATTTATTATTTATTATTCTGCTGAATGATTGAACAAACCACTGAACGAACCAATGAACGAATGAATGAACGAACGAAGGAATGAATGTGGCACATGAGAGTCATGTACCACAGCTTGCTCTCCTTGTCTTTACATTTCAAAATACATGTATTCTAGAACTGCAACGTGAAACCAACCTTTTCAACATCCGTTCCAGGTGACCCAAGGGAAACCGCGTCATTTCTCGACTGCGTGCGTTTTTCTCCGGTGTCTCATGACTAACCTACAGAACAAAACCAGTTGCACCTAGTCTGATGCATTTGACCCCAAAGCACGGCCTTCAAAACCTGGTGGATCACAGCAGCAACACTGTAGCGTTAAACAGTAAAATAAAGATCCTATGAAATGGATTACAAGCATTACCGCAATAAATGTTTGCAGGATGAGTTCGTAAAAACCTGGAAAAAAGAAGAAAATGCAAATGAATCCAACACCTAATCTGATGACTTCTATAGCGCCGTTATCATAATACCAAAGACATCAATCGATGGTCAGCTTAAGCGAAATCACAATCACAAATCAAATTCTACTAAATCCAGGTAGGGGCCTACATTGGAAAATAAATTCCAACCATTATGAGGTGATACAGACAGGCAGGCAGACACACACACACACAAACTGAAACACAGACATATATACAAAAACAGACAGACGCAGAGACAAACAGACACACACACAGAAACTGAACGATAGGCAGTAACACAGACAAACATAAAGACACAGACATACAGAAAAACAGACACAAATACATAGATGCACTGACCCAGACAGACACACACCCAGACACACAGACACCAAGACAGACACACATATAGATACACAGACAGACAGACCTAAACATAGAAACATAAAACAATTACACAGAGAATGGACTAATTGGAAAAAATACAAAACTACTCAATCATACATTTTTTCTCTTTGAAAACAATGCAAAGGAATTGGAAAAAAAGCAGCACAATTTATACGTCTATTTTGAAAAAAGCTAATTTAAAAAGTCAATAAATTTAGAAGAAAACAGTAAATAACAGGAAAAAGCAGAAATGTTGGAAATAACTTCAGAGTACAAATCCAAACCGATAACATGCAAATGGAGAAACCCAGACAAAGCAATAAATTAAATTAAAATTTAGAATCCAGAAATGGTTTAAAAGCATAATACCATGAAAAAATAATGACAAATCTAACTAAGAACTTTGAAACTACGATATGCTTTAATATTAAATTGAAATTAAATTAAAAATTTAAATATAATTTTAAGTTTAAGGAAAAACACCAACCAAATTTTGGACATAAAACATAGGAACCTCGTCGTAACAGACATCATTACAGGTATTCTCGTAAAGTTGCATAGCAAATTCACATTTTATTCATCATTCCTTAGAAAAATCTTAAAATTCAATTCAGAAAAATACCATTGGGAAATCAGGACAGACTCAGAAAGGATCACCAAAGTCCAGTTTAGTAATTAGTTTAATTAAATTCGGTTCAAAAACCACAATCTTATATTCAATACAAGCATATTTTATTATTATATTCGATATTCATTATGCTAAGTCAAAATAATAATAATAATTTTTAAAACAATGGTTTTTTTCTGGACCTCGGATTTATTTTCTCTCTGTAATCCAACATATTATAACCTCACTATTCCAGCTCATAATTTTTAAAAATAATTGTCAATAGTTTAATCATTTTTAAAAGTAATAAATTTTAATTTGTAATTCAAATCTTGAATTAAATTCACTTCTTTAACGTGACCTTCATAGTAATAAGGTTCCGAATGTAATAATGAGGTTCCACTGTAGAAGGATGTAACGTGTAAAAAAAGAGGCTCCACTGTACAAGTATCCAATGTGTAAAAATGCATTCAAGGAACACGAGCAGGGTTAAACCATCAACGCATACCTGGGGATCAGGGAGCGCTCTATCTGAGGCTGCTACCTGGTTCTCGGCAAGGAGTTGGTTCAGCTGCCGCAGCCAACAGGCACCACCTGTTGCCTGCAGATGACTTATCTTCTGGCGCAGCTGCGCTGTATCTGCTTGGCGACAAGACAATACAGCCATCAGAGGAGACAAAGAGAGGGAGACGGAACAGGAGACAAACATACAGACAGAGAGATGAGGACATAGACAGAGACACATATAGCAAGAGCGAGACATAGAAAGAGACAAAGATAAAGGATGCCAGAAAGACATAGGAAGAGATGAAGGCAGAGAGAGAGACAGACAGACAGACAGAGACAGACAGACAGAGAGACACAGACAGAGAGATACAAAGAGAGATGGAACACAATGCAAACAGCAACATAGAGACAAACAAACAGGAAGACCTCAAGAAGGAGAGAGGCACACAAGGCAACAGAAACAAACAAAGCAGAATACTGAGAGAGACAAAACTCAAGGTGCTACATAAATTCAAATCCTGGTGGATTACATTATGCCAGAAAAGAATTGTTATGCAAAATCCATTCACCCAACAGAACCAAAAGCAGAAAAGCGAAAAGAAGTCAAGCAGTATCCCAGAGAAATTTTCATCATTATCGATATTCATTATTAATTTCTATAGTGCCAGTGTCTAATGCACAAGGCACTACATTAAAATATTTTTACTAAGCATTTATTAAGCGCCACTATCTAATGACCAATCATCAATCGACGGCGCTGAGCAATTGTGAGTGAAGGACTTGCTCAAGGTCCTCCACAGTAACCGTCTCAGAGGAGGAGGATAGAACCCATACTCGCTGCATTACAAGGCGAGCGCTCTAACCAAAAGACTACCTCAACCCAAATCAATTGATGGTGCACCAAAAGTAAGCCATAATCACTAAGCATCAAGAAGAACCACTCAGAGATGAACCTTAACACAAAAATGTACTTAATCAAATCAAGCCAAGCTTTCAACAGAGCAAGTGAAAACTTCTATCAACCAAGCAGAGTGTTCAAGAAATCCTGCAGAAGCTGTCAAGCAGATCCACCACAAATCAAGCAGAACTGTCACGAATTATGTGGAACCCCTAACAGATCAAGTGGAACAGGGGCAACTCATGTGGAACCTCTTGCAGATTAAGAGGGACTGACAGCAAATCATGCAGAACCACTGCCAGATCAAGAGGAAGCACAGCAAAAATTATGAAGAACATCTTCCAGATCAAGCAGCAGTGAGACAAAATCAAGCGAAACGTCTACCAAACCGAGCAAACCTCTACCAAACCAAGCAGAACCTCTACCAAACCAAACAGAACCTCCATCAAAACCAAGCAGAACTTTCCCCAAACCAAGTGGAAGCCAAGCCAAATGGAAGCTCTACCAAACCAAGTGGAACCTCTACCAAACCAAGCAGAACCGGAAACAAACAAAGCGGAACCTCTATCAAGCGGAACCAAACTCAAACCAAGTTGATCCTGCAACGTATTCTGTCATACATACTTGTTTACCTGAGGTAGCTAATCCGCCCCCAACAGCGCCCCCTGGCGAAACACTCGCTCTGTCTCGCGCAAAGGATTCGTTTGAAATCGGCGTGACACTAGGTGGTGTTGCCGAAGGGTAGGGAAAAACGGAGCGTGACGTGGAGGATGGGGAGCCAGACGAATCTGCTTGTTCTGCATCAGCGATAGTTGGTTCGTTCACTGCCACCTGAGTTAAATCAACCAGAAAACCAAATCATCAGCAATACTTGGGGTTTTGCTAAACTAGGGTTTTATTGCTGAAGCCATTAACAAGTAAGCTAAAGTAAGAGAAGAAGAGCAGTGCCTTAAGCTAGAGGCTCCCTTGGGTATGAAATGTTAGTGACTTCATTTTCTCAGCCTCGGCATATCAGGGTAGATACACTGAAGTAAAAAAGAAGAGCAGTCTTAAGCTAGCGTTGAGGCATCCATTGCTATGAAGTGTTAGTGACTTCATTTTCTCAGCCTTGGCATACTAGGGTGGAGCACAATGCTCTCCTTTGCCGTCTCATCTTCCCACCGAGTGTACGGTCAGTGTACTCATTATAGCCGAGTTGGCTAGGGGTGCTTGTGGAGCAGAAATCTCGAACGAAATTTCTGCCCTGGTAGGGATTTCAACATCTGACTTCCGTTGACAGCCCCGTTCTTCACACTAATGCAAAGTAAGGTAGGGTATGTAATTCAGCATACAGTGCCTTTTTATTTACCTCTTGCATGGTGTGGTAAGATAATGTAAGGTACTTAAAGGTATGGTATGGTAATATATAAGGTAAGATACTAAAGGCAAGGTAAAGCATGGCAATGTCCTTCAGGCAATAACTATGGTATCTACAATAAGGTACATACGGCAAGGTATGTATGGTACATATGGCACTTATACATAACGTAAGGTACAAAAGATAAGGTAATGTATGGCAAGGTATAACGAGGCAAAGAACTTATGGCAAGGTAAGGTAAGATAAGGTAAGTTTCAAAAGACAAGGTAAGTTAAGATGAGGCATTACTTGAGATAACTGAGGTAATGTATGTAGGAAATACGTCTTTGCATCGACCTACCACAGGTGACCTACTGACCTTTCGACCCGGTTTTCGATTGGCTCGTTTCGTCTCACGTGACTTGTTGAGCGCAATGCGAACGGCCACCATGTCGATTTCTGTCGCAGTTGCTCTAGCGCCATCTAGGCAGATCTGTGACGAAACAAAAGCAGACAATAATAGGTTATATCGGTTATTTTCTGCATCAGTATTAATTTAATAATAATACAATGATAAATATATTTTGCAACCATTCATTCATCTAATCTATTGACTTTTATAGCATCACTCGCTTATATAATCCAATGACTTCTATAACACCACTTGCATATCTAATCATAATGCTCAAGACGTTAGTCGATGTTGAACAGTTGTAAGGTAAGTTGAGGAAATGTATTTGGTTCAACACGTTTGCAGTAGACATACATACATACATACATACATATACAATCATACATGGATAGATGCAATACATGCACTCATTTTATACACATACATTCACGCATACATACGTACATTGATACATATATTCATGCATAGACACATACATTCACACATGCATACATTCATTTACACACACATACATAAACACATACATTCAGAAATACCTACATTCATACACACATGCATACAATTATACATAAATACATTCACAGATCCATACATTCACATACAGACATACAGACATACAACAGAGAAGAATCCATTAATCTGGTTCTACGTGCTTGCGCGAGACCTCTACAAAGACACCCACCTCTTTGGCACGTTCGCCAAACATTTCGAACATATTCGTCCTGTAATCGAGGGTTGCCGTGACTGGATTGCCACGCAGGTCGACAGACTCAAGGCAAGGCAGATTGCCCAAGTACCTCACTTCCATAATCTGAAAAAAATCATAACCATCATCGCGTTTTTGACCGGAGAATTGATAATAACAACACAGTAAACTGCAATACAACACAAAGAAAATACAATACAATACTATTCAATACAAACCAATAAAATACAAAGAAAACAGGTGCAGTATAAAATATTTAAAAAATAAAATAAATATTTAAAAAAATACACAAGTAAATTAATTAATAAGAATTTTCATACTAACTCACTTTGAGAATCTGAAAATCGTAATCATCGCATCTTCAAGATTACATTAGATTGGATTAGATGGATTAGACAGATAGGATTACATTAGCCTGGATTAGATGAGATTGGTTAGATTAGATTAGATTAGCTTGACTAAAATTATATTACATTAGATTGGATAAGATTAGATTGGACTTGATTGCAATCAGAACTCAAACCTGTGCAACATCATTGTGACTGACATCAAGGACTTCCAATGAATACAACTTGGCCAGACCTGTAACACGCCAACACAGAGTACCGTAAAGTAATGAAGTGTAAGATGGTTAGCACCCTTCTGCCTTTCTTTACAATCTGCTAGACCAACAGTAAAAAACAAGAAACTGCCCTCCTGTTTCCAATGATCAGAAACCAAAAACCTGGCCTTCTTGTTTAAGATGATCCCAAGGAAGACATTCCTGCATACTATGCTACATTTGATATCTGGTCTTCCGGTTTTATACATTCCCCAGGAGCAGGCATAACATTATATTACATTAAGCTGGCCCTTCAGATTGCCATGATCTCAGTTGTAGACTTCCAATAACACTACGTAAAATCCCAAATCTGGCCCTCCCATTTTTCATGATCCCTGATGAAAATGTCATACTGAACCACATTAAAGCAAAAAGTTGGCCCTTTCATTTTTCATGGTCCCAGAAGTAGACATTACACTGAACTATATCAGATCCAAAAAGCTGGCCCTCCCGTGTTTCACGGCCACCTCTGCAAACCTTCTAAGCTCTCGAGTTTGTTGTTGCTGAGGTCAAGGGTCGTGACGTTGCCGAGTTTCGTGTGGAGCGATGGAACGAATCGGATGAGGTTGTGAGCCAGGATCAATCGTTGAAGGCAACTCAGGTGCCCGAGGTTCTCGATCGCTTCCAAGCGATTGTGGCTCAGGTCGAGGAACTCAATGTGCGGCAGCAGTTTCTGAAACAAAAATCCGCAACATCAAATTCTGAAGCCCTGACCTAATTCTGAAGCCCTGACCTAATTCTGAAGCCCTGACCTAATTCTTCAGATCTGACCTAGTTCTAAAGCTCTAACCTAATTCTGAAGACCTGACCTAATTCTGAAGCCCTGACCTAATTCTGGAGCTCTGACCTAATTCTGAAGACCTGACCTAATTCTGAAGCCCTGATCTGGGTCATGAACATTTTTCATTGCGATTTCGCTTAAGGGACCGTCGACTGATGTCTTGGGCATTATGATAATGGAGGAACTATATAAGTCATTGGACTAGATTAGATTTATACCACAGATTCGTCGATCTGATGGATTCGGTTGTTGCTGAAGTTTGCACGACGAACGGACGACCACGGCTGAACGAGCAGCGTCGCGGTGTTTTCGTCACACATTGTCAGCTGACCGCGACCGACACCAATCAGAAGGATCTCCTACAAGAACAACATAGTGCCAACAGTTCCAGGTGGTGCAAGACCCAAGTCTGGGGAAAGGAGGAGGGCGACATAAACGGCCCTGGTAGAAGTCTTTCAACACTGAAAACTACTACAACAATATAGACAAGGAACGCCGCAGTCAAGTGGTTAGAGCGCTCGCTTTGTAATGCGGACAGTACGGGTTCAATCCTCCTCCCCTAAGATGATTACCGTGTAGGAACCTTGAGCAGCTCCTTCACTTGCAATTTCTCAGTGCCATCAACTGATGCCTGGCCATTAGAATTAAAATTTTCAACCGTTATGATATAGAAGTTGACAGGTCAGGTCTTCGGAATTAGGTCAGGTCTTTGGAATTTTGGAGCTTAATAAGAGCATAATAATAATTAATAATTATGGAGACCCACCATACAAATAGAGGGAAGTGGAGTAAAAATGCAGGATAATTATCTGTATTAATTGGACTGTTTGCTGACTAACTTACTAACTGGTAAACGGCCTTACTGACTGGCTTTCTGACTTAATAACTGGCCCGTAGAGTAATGGATAACACAGTGGCGTGAAGTGCAGAAGGTACCAAGATCGAATCCCAAAGCCCTCCATAAGGTTTACTCAGCCTTCTACTCGCTAGATGGCGGCGGTAGTTAAGTGAGTGTTAGGCCGTGATTGGCGCCCTGTGTGGCTGCCATTAAAAACAGTTGCATTTGACTCCTGTAAAACTGTAAATCATGTGCTTCTACTGTATACATGTATGTAAGGCGCCCTGCGTGGCTGCCATTTCTACTATATGTATGTTCACTGTACTGCGCAGTGCGGTTAGCAAGCGCTTAATTAAAGAAAAGATATTATATTATCATTATTATTAATGACTTAATAGCAGTTACTCACTATTCAGCTGAATGACTGGCTGATTGACTGACTGATTTAACTCTAGAGTTAGCTAAACAGCTGGATGATTTGGCTGGCTGATCAACTGATTGACTGGCTGGATGATTGACTGACTGGTCTAACTGGCTAGCTAGTTGGCTGAATGCCTTCACAGGCTGATCAATGACTGACTAAATCAGTCATTATTATTAATTACTAATTAGAAGTGGCTAATTAATGTTTACTAATAATGACTGACTGAATCAGGCATTATTATTAATTACTGATTACAAGTTGCTAATAAATGTTTAATTATAATGACCAACTAAATGACTGACTGACTGACTGACAATTGGTCTACAGATACCTTGAGGCAACTCAGAGAGTGACTGGCTCCAACGTGTGTCAGCGACTTCTTCA
The DNA here is from genome assembly GCA_963556255.1 of Allolobophora icterica. Lineage (NCBI taxonomy): Eukaryota > Metazoa > Annelida > Clitellata > Crassiclitellata > Lumbricidae > Allolobophora > Allolobophora icterica. The sequence continues at coordinate 53,017,936 of OY744607.1, read as the reverse complement.
GGTGCTCAACCTCGGTAATCTTGTCCATGTTGCAAGTGGATATCTGGACAACAGACAACGCACAGAACAATCAGGATAAGCAACAGATGAAACCATTCTAAAGCCAAATTCCAGATAAGCTTAGTTAACTGAAACCAGTCTCACCTAATTTAACCTTGCTAATCCAGAAAAGCATTCACTGCAGTTTACCTTATGCTAACCAAAGTTAATCCAATCCAGTTTAACCTATCACAATCTTATTTATATTGATCTAATTCAATTTAATCCAATTTTTAACCTAACTTAATGTAATGTAACCTAACTAAATTCAATTTAATTAATTTAACTCAACTTCATTTAACCTAATTTAATTTAACCCAATTTAATAGCCTAGTCTAACTTAATCTAACTTAATTTAAACTACCGGGTAACCTATATTAACATACCAGTAATAGGTAATCTAATTCAGCATAATTTAACCTCAACTGATTTAGCCAGATCTACCCTAATCTCTGTGTGTGTGTTTGTGTGTGTGTGCGTGTGTGTAGGTGTATGTGTGTGGGTGTGTGTGTGCGTAGGAATGTGTGCGTGTATGTGTGTGTGCCATGTATTAAAGTCACACAGAAGTGGGTCGGATTTAAGAAGTCATCAACCTGTAGGGTAGTCAGGGATTTGAAGCAATGGAGGTCAAACGTTAGGTCGTTCATGTTGATGTTACTTCGTCCGACCGGAAGCGTGCTGCCATCTATCTGCAATTTCAAAACCACAGACGCCGTAATAATTGACAGCCACTTGAATTCGCTACCAGAACAGATATCAACACAGTCAGCATCCAACATAACAACACAATTTCTGCAAATAAAAACTTAGAAGTGCTCACGTCTTGGAGTGCAATGTAGGGTGAGCGCTCGTTTCTTTTCAAGCCAGTAACACACCAATCCTGAGTCTCTGAATGGGGCCAGCGCATCGCAGGACTTCCTTTCATTCGGAGCACTCTCCACTGGCTTCCTGTGCGCCAGCGCATCCAGTTAAAAATTTTAACTCTTTTTTTGCAACTGTTTGCTCGGGGTAGCTCCTTCGTACCTCAAGACCTTCAGTACCTCAGTCTCTTCACGCCTGGTCGCTCCACTCTCCACTCGGCCGCCAGAGGCCATCTGGTTGTTTCCTGCATGCGTGGGATTTCTGTTCAGTGTAGAAGTTTTGCCTATATTGGCCCCTCTACCTGGAACCGTCTTCCGCAGGAACTGCGGCTTGAGCTCCTCAGTCTTTCTCTTCCCCTATTCTGGAAATGCCCGAGGTCCATTATATTTGTTAGTGATAGCACTGACGTGGGTCAGGAGCGCCTCTGAATAATTGAGTGGCGCATTTATAAATGTTCAATTACAATTACCGTTTCCTTGTCAGCCTATGCCGGTGCCCAACTTCCCTGCATAGTGTCTTTCAACTACAAATCGCACAAGCAAATTACTAACAATTCACTGCAAAGTAACTGAAAGCAGTTATTAACGTAAACTGCCATAAAGTACCAACCTGAAGATGTTTAAGTCTTGTAAGAAAGTCTAGCAGATGTCCAATATCTTTCCTGAAGTCCCCAGAATCTAAAATATATCATATGAACAAGTAAATAAACAAATGGGCAATAAATAAACACACAAATAAACAAACAACTACATAAATACAAAATTAAAGAACAATTAATATTTAATTAACAAACAATTTAATAATAATTAACAGTAATACAAATTATTAAAAATAAATAAATAGATAAATTAAAAAAATTGCAAACAAGCCACTCAGCGATATAACAAATCATTTATATAGCAACTTTCATATATCTCCTTGCATCTCGTCTAACCTTAGAACTTCTGCATCACAACTAATCTTATCATGATCTGCCTAATCTAATCCAGCATATTGCTAATCCTTATCGAATCTCACCTTTCAAAGTGGCAATCAAAATCCAACACAATTTAACCTATTGTAATCAAAATTCAACAATTCTAATTTGGGTCATCCAATCTAACCTAACTTACCTAAATTCAACTATTTGAATCCAATTTAACTTAATTCTTATACAATTTTAATTAAATATTTCCAATCTGATGTAACTTGTTCCTATCAAATTTCACTACTTCCATTCAATTTAAACTATTCCGATCAGATGTCACCAATTCTAGTCCAATTTAACCTATTCTAACCCAAGTTCACCTACTCCAATCTGATTTAACATAATAGTATTGAGTATTCTAATCACAACAAATTCCAACTCAACATTTTTCACTCTAACCACATTTCAACAATTTTATAACCCTATTAGGCTATTATCCTTTCCTGATCAACCACCATTCTAATCACATTTCAACAATTCTAGATGAAGATGAAGTCGTTACCACAGGTTGGTTCAGGTAAGGCAAGTCGTGTGCAGACGGCATTGACCTGCAGAGGACTCAGGTGATAAGTCTTGTCTGCTAGAATGATCGAGTCGCCTAGAATCACAAACACAACTCAAATCTAATCCAATGACTTCTACCATCTTACATAAGGCATCTACTGATGGTAAATTCACTTCTGTTATAGTCATGACTCAAGGCATCAATTGATGGATAAGTCATGGTAAAACCACTGTTCAAACTTCTCTAGTGCCGTTATCATGATGCATAAAGCAAGAGTCAAAGCGAAACTAGAAAGTGCTTACTGCACCCCAGTTTCCAGTTTGCCTGGTCGGGTCTCTCTCCGGTCATCTGCCCGTGGCCTCTTGTTAGTCCCTTGGATGCGCACTGCTACTGCCCAGTACCGTAGTTTTGCGGTTGTGGGCCCTTCCAGTTGGAACAGCCTCCCTCAGGGCTTTAGGCTTGTCCTCCTCTCTCTGTCTCCTGCCCAGTCTCGCAAGCGCCTGAAAACATTTCTCTTTGTCAGTGAAGACACTGACACGGGTCGGGAGCGCCTCTGTTTATGAGTGGTGCTATATAAATCCTCGATTACAATTACAATTACAATTAGAAGTCACAAGGACTGCGTTCAAAGTGTGTACTGCGAAGTGAGATTCATCCATCCCTTCCCTCCCTCCTCCATCCGACCCTCCCTCCTTCCATCCATCCCTCTCACCATCCATCCTTCCCAATTCTCCCTTCCTCCATACATCCTTCCACCATATAGTCTGGACGAGAACAATTTTAGACGAAATTAGATTCCATTCAACAATTAACAAAACTTTTGAAAACTTGCTTCATGCAACAGGCTAGGATCTTCTCGTGCTTTAGAAAATAAGTCTGCGCTCAGCATCTAGGGTAATGTAATCAACACAATGTAACGGAAAGTGATGTAAACGCAACGTAGCATGACACAGCGTGATGTCGTGTAACATTCATGAGTTCAATGTACTAACCGTTCTCGTACAGAGTCTCGGCCAACGTTTCAGTAATTCCATGGACCTCCTACAGACACACATTAACCATAATGTTAAGTGTAAGTAACAGGTAATTTAAATGGACAAAGACACAACAGAAGTTCACAGATTTGATTAGATTGCTCGACTTGCAACGAGGAGACTTGTTCTTTCTCCCCCGATATGGTTACTGTGTATTGTATATTCGTTTATTCAATAAGACAGATGTCTATGGATCTTGAGCAAGTTTTTTACTCACAACTGCTCAGCACCATCGATTGATGCTCAGTCATTAGATAATGGAACTTAATAAATGCGTAACAATAAAATAATAATAATAATAATAATAATAATAAAAATAATAATAATAACAATGTCGTTCAAAAAAAACAATAACTGCAGACTTATCAGCAATTTATGAAAAATAATTCAATACATATGCAATGGCACTACAGCAGGCCCTAAGCCAGCCATCCATCAACCCGTCTTTTGGACGGGTGAAAATTATTTTGGACAAGCATAAATTGTGCATGATTCTCCTCCACCACCATCCAGCTTCTTCTCTAAAGCCATTGCCAGCGTTCAGATGACAGTTCTGTAAGGAGTAGGGGTTGATATTAGGCTCTGTAAACAGCACAGGGGCACTGCAGTCGGACTCCTACGGTAGCGGGACTTCGGGCAGTCACGACTACGCAGGCTCACGACGTTGGGCGGTCATGACTTCAAATGCTATTGGACGGGCAACTCTGTATTTCTGGCTAAGGGCCTGCACTACAGACAGGTGTTCACAGATTAGATTAGATGCTCAATAAATCGTCTGACAAGTCCATCAATCAATACCTCCAAACTCACAATAACTGACACGATAGAAGCCACTAATTAACATCTGGCTCACATTCAGATTCTGCTGACCTTGCATTTATAATAACTGCAATAAATTAAGAAATAAAAAAAATAACTCACATATTTGTGGAAGTCCAGGAACCGAGTGAGTGCCGGCGGTATGTGAGGAAGGGTTCGGACGAGCGACTGGAGGTAAAGCTCGAGTTCCGCTTGACGTTTCCTGATGAACTGTTCCGTCTGTGTGCCAAACAGCTTCTTCTTTGGCAGGAGACTCCAGCTGAGAGTCGGAAATTGCTGAATCAGCTAAATTGTAATCATAATTGTAATTGTAAACAAGCATTTACAAAAGCGCCACTCAGGCAGCCGAGCGGAGAGTGGAGCAACCAGGGAGTGCAGAGACTGAGGTAAGAAGGTCTTGAGGTGTGAAGGAGCTACCCCAAATAGTTGCACATACGGTATCTAAAAACAATAATTGGAATACATCACACTTTACAGTAATCAAAAACTCCAAATTCCTACAGTGCTGCTCAAAAGCAAAGCACAGGGCACCAGCTTATTCATGATCACTGCGTCATGTCAGAGGGGTTGTCCAGAGAGGAAATATAAACGAGGGAAAATCAATGTACAATTCGATGTAATATTAACTTATTACTATGATATCACTCAATTTAAAATTGATGTAATACGAAAATTGCACTTTTGGGAGATTTGGTACTTTCTGAGAGTGGTGCTATATAAATGTGCTATGCAACCTTACTAATTTGGTTTAATATTCAATAGTCTAATGATTGGTGTCAAGCATGGCAACCCACACATCACGACGGATCAAACGAGTGATAGTGACAATCATTATTACTATCAATATATTATACTGAGGCTAAGAGAAAATGAGGTCACTATTTCTTTTCAGTATCAGTGCAATCACAGCAAACACCAACTGATGTAGAGAGTATGCCTTGGGTTTTATGATATTGGCAATACAGAAATCATTAGGTTAGTTTAAAAACAAATGATGCAACAGTCAACATGTGACAGAACATATCTAGACATACTGGTAAGGATGCTATAGAAACATTATATTAAATTAGATTAAAAACAGCTGATGCAACAGTCGACAAACGACAACATATCATGTGTCTAACTATTACATCGCATTACATTAAAGTTTCATCTCATCAAATTAAATTAGCACCACATGTATCTGTACGTCAGTCTGTATTTATGTACATAAGTATGAGCATGCATTTACCTTTTCCTGCAATGTGTGAAAATCGCTGTAGCGATGCCGAACGAACCATTTGTACAACCCAACGCTTACTTCGACAATGTACACCTACAACATTGAAACACTCCAATACAGCTAGCCATAAAGTGGGTCACCGGTTACATAAGATCTATGCAAATCGGGTAAGATGCTGCATCATAACGAAAAAACATTTTACAGACTCGTCTCCACGATATACTGATCATGTTTAATTTGTTTTGAAAGCAGGGTGTATAAAACTACGCCACGACTTGGCACATGATCATCGAAGCTGGCGTACCGTGTGGTCTTCAACGTATTCCGAACCGATTATCTTTAAAGTACGCGTCGCACTAAAGGACTCCACGGATCGTCTGAAGTGAGCCATTAGAAAAAAGTTTATTCTTATTAGTAATGATCTACGATCATCGAAGTAAATCTGTAAAAATGGGAACTATGACACAAAATCTGGCGACATATCCGCCTACTTTGCCCAAAGCGAAACACCGAATACGCATCAACACACATGCAAGAATCCACAGTGCTATACGCAAGTCACTTATTAAACCATGTTTAAATAGTATATTAATAGATCTATCGATTTTAAATAGATTTTAAACAGAATCAGTCAATCAATCAATTTCGTTTAATCCTAGACTTAAGTTCAGGTTAATGCAACTTGTTACATTGAAACAATTTATAGGAGAGGTAGTAATTATTAAGTTTGGATTCAACTATGAATGGAAGTATTTCACAATTAGGTTTGCTTTAGATAATGATGAGTCTGTGGTTTAATGATAGGTTTTCCAGTCAATATAAATTTGTAAATAGTACTCGAGGAATGAAATTTAAGTCATGTTTTTAAAGTCATGACACATCTTGAAGTCGGTTTTATTACAGGTTTTCCAGTCAATATAGATGTTTAAATACTCGAGGAATGAAATTTAAGTCATGTTTTTAAAGTCATGACACATCTTGAAGTCCAATTTAAGACAATATCTCGCTAACCTAAGCCCTGTGAAAATCATGTAGTTTAAATGTCTAGGTTACAAGCATTCCGCCAAGTCAAGGAGATATCCAATTAAGTTTCTTTTTTGTGCAAATTATGAATAAATTCAAAACTGCCTAGACTAATGGGGGGGGGGAATGTTCACCAGATTTATATTTTTCACCAAGAGAAGCATCTCAAGACACTAAATAAATTGAATAATTTTCAGCCCAATTAGAAGTATTAGCGAGTGGCCTTCGTCATGTAATACTGTTGCATCATAATCATGCTCATATAATCAGTCGCATTGGTAAACAAAACGTACAGACTACACAAATACCTCGAGAAACATGGAAAAACTTGCATTTTTAGCGCTTACAATTCCAAAGCAAATGACACAACTGCTATTGAAATAATTGCAACACAATATGAATAAAACTGTATAACTACTGTCAATTATAACCAAAAATTGTTTTCCCTAAAATAAATGCGCTATAAATGTATTGACTTTCACGAGGCTCGAAATAAAGATGTCGAATCTTCCTGTTGTGTGATTTCGAGACACCTAGAATCGGCTCGTTGCCAGGAACGTATCATACAACTATTGATTTTCTTGCAAGTTTTTCTTTTTCTCCAGCCATGAATCTTGTGCCAAGAAGTCGACTCACAAAAGTAAACATTTCGTGGTAAGTCATTTTGCTCCATTCTATAGTTTGCCCAATTTGACACGATCTTGTATTATCGTTCACAAAGCATAGTTTTAAGCTTCTCGGAAGTCTAACCTCTAATTGACCCCAACGCAAATTTTAGCCAAAGTATGCGTTGTAATTTCGTAAGTCGTCCAGGTCTTTGGTAGGAGGGTCTGCATCCACGACTGTCTGGCCAGTGCTGCCTGGGACACATAGTAACATTTTAAAACGGAACAGAACATCTTATCGTAATCGTAATCTCCAAACTTCTAAAGCGCCAAGTGCTGGAAGGCCAAGCGCAGGGCACCGGCCTATTCACGGGCGCTACGTCAGATCAGAGGGGTTTCCAGAGAGTACTCCAAAGAGGTCTGAGTTCGGTTTCCAGAGGGCCAGATCAAGAGAGGAGGCAGAGGAAGCGGTTAAGGCGGGTGTCGTTTAGGGCGAGAGGAATTGGAAGGCGGAGAATCAGATGAGTCAGGGTAGAGGAGTACTTGAAAAGGTGAGACTTCAGTTTTGAATGTTAAGCCTGGGGGTAATAGATAAAGGAACGCTAGGAGGAGGACGGGTTGCACTGATGATGAACTGAGAATCTGTGGAATTCTGGGTGGGGGGGATAGTTCCAGAGGCATGGTGCTGTGTTGGATATGGTTCAGTTGGAGAATTTGAGATGAGTAGTGACTGGGGGTCAAGAAAGACTGAGGTAGGATCATCGGGTGGAGAGGGTTGCCTGGATGGTGAAGAGATCACGGAGGTAGTCGGGGGGCTGGGAATATTGAAGGAGTTGTAGGTTAGTGATAGGACTTTGAAGTGAATTCACTCTGGGATTTTTAGCTAATGGAGTGACTTTTAAATGTCAATGAAAACTTTGGTTTTTCAGGGCTTTGATCATTGCTGTAGGCGTCGCATCGTTCACCCTCGCAAGGCAGTCAGTAAACAAGAACCGCCTTGAAATGATGAAAAGCAAACAGAGAATCAAGGAGGCACGAATGCGCGACGATGCCGCGCTCTTCGCTCAAAAGACATCCGGCACATCCGGCAGCTGAGCAGATGCCTTAAGAGTTCTCCGCCAGGGCCTCGAATAATGACAGTTACCAACGCACGATTTAAAGTAGTCGAAGTGGACACGTGTTGTCTTTCAGCTTTTCCTTTCTTATTCCTTACGAATCTGACAGCAAAGCTATCGGAAACTTGACAATCTAACAGCTAACTAGCTATCGAACAGCGAGCTATATGTCAGGAATATGTTGACAATTATGTCCTTGTTATTATATGAAAAACTATCCTAGCAAGCTTCATGAACTTGCCTTTCAAATACCTAATTGTAACTCCAATTTCCTAAAGTGCCACTCTAAATCTTAGCGCAAAGCACCAGTTTATTCCCTTTTACTTATTTTTGTCATCCCCGATGCCATAGTTTATGATTATGATTTTTAGTTTACGGTTGTGATTTTTAGTTTACGATTATGACAGCCACATTCTTTCAGTAATTGAAATCGAGCATTCACAAAGGCACCACTCAATAATTCACAGGCAGTGTGAACAATTGTTAAATTCGGTCTACAGCTGGCCCACTTTGTGCCACCAGTGGCTAGCCATGGGCCCAACAAACTTTGTGGCTCTTCGGACAGGTTGGCATCAGGAGCTTTATGTAGCACCTTTTCAGAACCTCTCGGGCAACAGTCAGAGTTGGACTGTGGTGACTGGGGAAGAAATAAATGCCAGCATGAGGTATGAACTGAACCAGTGAGGTGGACATTTCCTAATCAGAGCCTAATCTAATCGGACTTCTGTAGCACCGTAATGTCTAAGACATCAGTCGATGGTTGCAGTGGCATCTAACCCCCTCACCTGGAATGGGAATATAAACTCCCCCACTCTGGTCGACTTATATATAAGAGGCTCAGAAGTCACTCAGAATTTTAAATTAATTTATTGTATACAACAGCATCATGCATGCTAAACTCCCCACTTCTGGCAGTCGTGGGAGAACCCCCATTGGTAGACACCGCTGGATGGTTGCAAAGAGTGACAATCAATAAGCAACACTCGGTGAAAAAAATAATGCAACATAAGATCAGAATATCTATTATCTAACCTAACGACTTCTGTGCAAGGCAGCGGATGGTGACTAAAAGTTAAACCGCAGTAAAAAATTAATGTTGAAGCAACTGCTGTTACGCATAATGTTAAAAACTAGAACAATGTTACAAAAAGTGCAAGTTCGTGAGTTTTATTACCGTAAGGTTGTAATTTATTAAATCACAGTAAATAATCACAATTAGTGTTACTTATTGCACGTTACAAGTAATCTTGAAGCAATTGCTGTTATACAGTAACGTTACAAAATTAGAATGTTAGAAAAAGTGTAAGTTTGTGAGATTCATTATCGAAACATTGGTAATTAGTATTAAAAACAATAGCTAATAGTAAACAGTATGTAAAAACAGATTAAAATGAGTATTACAGCACAAGAAAATAAACGTTAACAATTTACCTATATGTATTACATCATAATAGCATTACTCTCAGTGCCAAGTCAGTGTGTTACCACGACAACTGGTGTGGCAACTACTGTGTGGTAACGAGCGTCATGGCAACAGCATTTGATTGTCACCTGCGTATTGAAGACGATGGTTTACCTTATTTAAGAAAAGAAGGACCATCACTACACGGTGCTATATAAATTTCTAATTATAGTTACAAAAGACAAGAGCCTCAGGCAAAGTTCGACGATTCTAGAACCAACGAAATTGTTAATCGGGAAAACACAAAAGAAAAAGTTAATACCATAACATAATCGCGCAGTTATCCAAAAATTACATTTGATAAAGTATTTGTCACCTATACCATAATTCATAACCTCTTCAAATATAATTATTTTCATTACGCATTTATTAAACGCCACTATCTAATGACCAAGTATCAATCGATGGTGCTGAGCAAATGTGAGCGAGGACTAGCTCAAGGTCCCTGCACAGTAACCATCTCAGGGAAGGAGTTACGAGGTGAGGGCTCTAACCAATCGGCCAACATGTCTTGATACAGACATACACATAATATATTGGAGACAACAGGGGAAACTATGTGCCTCTGCCAGCACTTGTCAATAACCCTTCAAAGCTTCAATGCATCCACTTTCCACAGCACAGTTGCCATCAATGAGACATCAGCCAACATGACACACTCCAGAAAACCCTTTACCCGTTTAGTTTACAATCCTTTCGTACATAATAAACAGCTTGATATCTGGTATTTTAATGCTGGCTACTAGGTTTTAGTCGGTAAACCAGATCAATTGGGAGGTCAGGCAACCCTATTAATCTTGCAGGGCTAACTGTCCTACAGGGTCAGGGACTTTGATACTGAAGTTGAGTGAGACAGACTTTACAAACTCCCCTTGTCCGCAATCGGGCTAGCCTTCCCCCCCTGTTCGCAGACATCCTAAACGGATTATTCGTCAGGTTTACATAGTGCTGTAAACACAGATCTGTATCAAGTCAAATCCACAAAAGCCAGGTTGTTCAGTAAGTTCTGTTTTTTGTGCAGCGTCGAGAAATTTCGACGATTCGCCTCACAGCGGTCGCCTTCTAACTGTTGAACTCTGGTCAAGAAAGTCGATGAGATTCTTTAAAGTTGACACCCTCCAACTTGCAGAACACCGTGCCAAAATGTGGTAACGTCATGTCGTTTGAACACTTTTCTGCACAATAACCGAGTCTTCGTCGTTCAGTTGTATGACTGTCACCCTTCGCCGAGCACAATATCGGTCAGCGTTGCGTATCGGTTCCCTGCTTCGTGGTAGTTCCCTGTTTTGTGGTAAATATCGTGGCAAATGTCCGGTTGGTGTTCCCATGGTCACCCGGCAGCCTTCACTGGTGATATGTCGAACATAGGCGGAGGTTACCACCCTCGCGCTGGTAACTTGCTCGACGCTTCCCGGATCAAGGATGTTGAGTGGAGCCCTGTTTACAACGCGCTCGAGTCTCCAGTTGTCATCAATGCCCCTCGACTGAACTTTCAGTCTGTTGTCTTTTGGATGATCTTTCAGTCTGCCGTACCTTGGCTGATCTTTCAGCCTGCTGTCAGTTGAATGAAGTCTTGGTTGGCTGTCCCCCCTTGGCTGATCTTTCAGTCTGTTGTCCCTAGACTGAAGTTGGAGGTGTCTGTCGTCTCTTGGCTGATCTTTCAGCCTGCTTTCCGTTAGCTGAACTTTCATGCAGCTATTCCTCAGCTGATCTTTCAGTCTAGGTTCCTCATCTCTCCGCTGAGTTCCCCTGAGTCGAGTGTTCGGCCCTGCTCTAGCATATCCATCTCTTGATCCATCATCTTTTCTCTGATCATTCGATCGTACAGCGATTGTATTCTCGTCCACACAAATATCAAAGCTTTCGACATGATGATCTGTGAGGCCGTTCTGCCTATCCTGGTGACCTGTAGGCCCAGATTGCGATTTCTTGTCGTCCCAAAGTTCGTCGTTAGTGACTTTTCCTCTGAGAGAAGAGCGTACACTGATGAAGCCGGTGGATTGAGGATGATGGTCAACACGTCGATTGGCTTCTCCCGAATCGGGCGAATCAATCTGCTTACTTACTTTTGTTGATTCAAATGAAACTGCACGATCTCTTGCTTGTCCCGATTCAGGTGAATCGATCTGCTTGTTAACTTTTCTCGGATCAGTCTCTTGACTCACTTTTCTGGCTTCTGTATAATCGATCTGCTTGATGTTTGCTCTTGATTCGTAGGCATTGTTGTGACAGCGATCTTCCTCAGAAAGATTCAACGTAGCCTCGTGTTGTTCACGTTTTTCCAGCACTGGGACAACTTCTCCAGGGCCTTTTCGAGTGCTTCCTGACCGCTTCCTAGTCCTCAAAGCTTGTGGCAAACATTCTTGCGCATTCTTCTGAGGTTTGCGAGCAACTGTTTCCGATGCAGGACTTGTGAGAACATCTCCGCTGGAGTTGGCGGCATTGGATTCGACAGCAGCCTTCTGGCTCACGAGGGACGGAAGAGGATGCTGTTTTCTCGGAGAATTATTCTTCGGATGTCTTCCCTCCGTCTTCTCAATCCAGTTCTTCACAACGGACACTGACGTTGGTATTTCCTGTAAACCACAGACAGCCTGCGGGGTTGCATCACTTTTTATTGAAACAATCTTCGACGCAACGACTTCGATTGAAGTGAGCTGTAACTGGTTTGCAACCGGCTTGTTCCTCGACACTTCTGTCAGTGTTGCAGTGGCCTCGTCTTTTGTGGCAAAGGCAACATTTGCGATGTTCTGTTCATCATCGGTTTCAGTTAAGGATGGCACAGCTTTGCTATTTCGATTGTCCTCATCCCCATTCTCAATTTTCTCACCCTCGTTGTGTGCAGCCAAAGAAGAGACCTCAACATTGTCGCATGAAGTTCTCATCTCAGAGTTCTCCACCGGCTTCGCATCCTCGCTCTTCAAAGCCTCCATAGTGACAACGACGGAATCCGATCGATCGTCAGAAAATGAAAACTGATCATCGAAGCTGCTTGCAAGCTCCTCCAGATTCATCTTCAAGCTTCGAAGTCGATCGACGCGCTCGCGAACGCTCCTAGCTCCACGCATTCGCAACGGGACTGGTGCACCCGACGACCTTTCTGACGCCTGCGAACTCAGCGACCCTGTGTCCGAGTCGAATGCCGTCTGACTCTCCGAAACGTCGGATGGTTCTGATTTTTCGCATTGTCGGTGCACTCGTTTGAGGTAGTGGCCTTCGGAATGAGTGATGGAGATCGGTGGGTCTTCCTCGTACAGCTGCGGGTCGCTTGCGGCCAGGCCCGAGTCCGGACTCATGCTTTCAAGGACCTGGCCCGACTTTGTGATGGGAGGATTGTCAGGAAGAGAGTCGAGGCTCTCCATGGATTGAGCTGTCGAGTTCTGAGCAAAGGAATGGTCCAAGGAAAGATTCTGTTCGTCTGCAATTCAACATACATCACAGTAAACTTATTTAATTTACCGTAAAATTATGTAACTGAGAGTAAAGTGACAACGTAAAGTAATGTAACTTGAGAATGACTTGGCGTAATTTAACTGCAAGAGTAATGCAGTGTAAGTAATTCTGAGTAACTGCTGAAACTCTACTATAGATATAGATTGATATAACAGTAATTTCAGTAAACCAATTAACAATTAATGCTAAATTTATGCAACAGATTGATATGCCATTAATTTAAAGCAAACTGATTTCCAATCTACACTACATTGACTCAATTTGACTACATACACTCAATTGAAGCCACACAGGCATAACTTAAATGCAGTTTGGAATAAATTTACATACATTTGGGGGTGCACTATAGTCTAGTGGTCAGTGTGCGTCAATCCAGAGATCAGGGGGGTGGTTCAAATTCCTGCCAAGATTTCTGTTCCACCTATGCTCCTAGTCAACTCAGCTATAACGAGTACACTGATCGTACACTGTCGGTGGGAAGATCAGATGGTAAGGGAGAGGACTGACCATCCGCCCTCATATGCTGAGGCTAAGAAAATGAAGTCGCTAACACAAAACTTGCTTACAACTTCCATCTACGTCGAATTCCTGGATCAGACGCGGATCGGCAATGTCCCAATACAGCTCGACGCAGTCCGATCCAAGCACCGGTTCGATCGATTCGATCAGCATTCGAACAACCGCATTTGCAACCGCGATCGAGGTCATCTGGAGGTCAATGTCTGCAGTCGGAGGTGGAGGGAGGATGTTCGGACCGATGCAGACGGCGAGGTTGAACGACGTCATGCGGTTCTGTTTTGAGTGGAGCTGTATGCGATGCAAGACGCACATCAGATGACGCAGAACGAGAAGGTGACTCGCCGGAAGAGCAGACGACAGCCTACGACATAAACACACAAGTGTCTGATCCAACTGTAATTAGAAACTTCTATGGCGCCGGTGTCTAGAACACACGAGGCATCAGCTGACGGTGGACTGGTCAACATCCAGAAGACTGGCCTGCCAAGACAGAGGCGGCCTTTCGGTAAATATATAATTTATATAACGCCTCTTTGAGAGAGAGTCATCATAGTTGCTCTCGACCTAACGATGTAAAATCAGGATAGAACAGAATGGTTTTAAGCGCTTAAGGAATAGAGGTAAAGGAAGACCAAGAAGCTCATGTCATAAGATGCCAGGCATCTGATTCCAGAAAGTTGAAGCGACCACAGCGAAGCTTCGGCACTGTACTGTGAATGTTCTGGTTGGGAGAACAACCAGGTTACCCTGCACAACACAGTGAAGAAAACTACAGCCAGGGATTGATGAGACCAAGAGACACAGCTCCCTAAGATAAGCATGAATGCGTTTTTCTATGTATCTGCGTATGTATGTGTGATTGTGTGTGTGTTTATGTATGTAAGTATCTAAGTGTACATACATATGTATCTACGTATGTATCTAATATCTATGCACGTGTATGTAAATACACACACACATGCATATATATATAAATATATAGATCAGGGGTGGGCAAACTTTTTGCACATGGGGCCACATTAAACGCCAAAAAAATTCGGAGGGCCGGATAACAAATTTTTAACTTTTAATAACGACTGACAGACATGAAAAGAAGTATACTTATTTTTATAATATATTAAATATACTTTGGGTGTTATTAATGAGATGTATGTGACTGTGAACATGTATGCATTTAATTAACAAGTTTCCCATAATCCGGAGTGATTGCGCTGGTTGCAATTCACAGTTTGATTTATTTCAAGCTTAGATCACGTAACTGAGACCTATACTTTCATGGAATTGTTTATCTTCATAGTTGAAAATCATTGTTGACAGATGTAAGCGGATGCGAATAACACATCAATTTCTAAAGCACAAGTTTGTAGATTTGAGAATTTTTCCTTCCTGACTCCTGAGCTAAGAAATTTTTTTATCAGGTTGATCCTTTGAGCTGTTCTTTGCGAACAATGTCACGTTGTGTGTCGGTTAACTCCAGCTGAAGTTCCTTATATGAGCTAATTGTCAATGTCAATGTTAAATGTGAACGGTATAGTAAGTACAGCAAATTCAGTCTCAATTGATTTAAAATCCACAAATCGTCTGCAGAACTCTTCTGTCAAACATGACAGCTGAAAGGTATATTTTTCCTCAAACTCCATACTGTGACAGTTTGTAACTGCAGGATTGAAAGATTCCCGTAGTTTTGTCTTTCATCTGCTTTGATGGCAACATTAGCTTTAGGCCTACTTGAACGGATTTTACTTCTGTGGATACAGATCATGTGCAAAAACTGCTGCAGGGAAGTGGTGCAGATTGGCAGAGTTCAAGAGAGCAGCGTCACTTGAGTAAAACGAAGAAAACTTCTCGTGGTCAGATTTTAAAAAAATTCTGAAGAATTATGGGGGGCCGGGTAAAATGTGTTGACAGGCCGGATCCGGCCCGCGGGCCGTAGTTTGCCCACCTCTGATATAGATAGTGCCTTGCATAGCCATATAGTTTGTTTTCTTTATCAGCACTTGATTGAAGATATCGTGTAAAGTATGTATTTAAATATAGGATGTTACTTACCTTCTCAGTTCCTCTTGGACAAGGTCTGCATCAGATATCTTTGAGACTTCGATCCACTGAAGATAGAGATCGGACGACAGGAGACTGTCTGGCAGCTTTCTCAGCCACTCCTGTTGCAGTTTAAACCAATTTGTTTCAATACAAGCAAAACAAAGTATTATTATTATTAAAATATTATTATGAGCCAATTTTAATAATTACAACAGTACCGATAATAAACATAACAATAACAGCAACAATAGCACAACACTAATAACAATAGCACAACACTAATAACCGTATTTGCATACTAATATTCAGGGTTACTTTACACTTGGTATATTGTGAGTACTTCCCACAGCATCCAATGGCAATTTTTAAGTACTTTGCATACCATGTGATATTTATGGTACCTTACATTTACAATTACTTGAGCGTGGTCTTGTGTTATTAGGTAAGATTCGCCGCCGAGTAGCTTTCCCCAGAAGAGGGGCTACATAAATGTTCAATTCCGATTACGACGGTATTGTCTGTGCAGACCAGACCTTGACAACAGCAGCGACGACGTGAACAGAAACGTTGTCAAAGTTGACTTCTTCTGCAGAGTCGACGTGCTGCTTGAAGTCGCTGACCTCTTTGTGGCCTCCCTGTTTCCGAAAGACTCCGTCGGTCGATGGTCCGTGCTCGTAGAGATAGCGCAGGAGTGTCTACATCACAATAAAAATACACAACAGAGTCCACAGAAAGGAAAATGCACACAATACAATACCACTGAATTTGATACAATACAACATAACTGTATTTGATATTGTCCTTCCAAAGCTCAGAAGTGCACACACAACCATATGACAGATGGCACTGAGCAATTGTGAGTGAAGGACTTGCTCAAAAGTCCTTTTACTGAAATCGCACCAGAGGAGGAGGCTTGAACCCGTACTCTCCAAGTTACAACGCGAGCACTCGAACCAATCGACCACAAAGGATCAACCACTTAGCCTTACCCTACATAACAAAGAATACAACTCTCCCTCTCTTGCTCTCTTTTGTATCTGTTCGTTCTGCTCAGTCACTTATGTCATTTCATTCTCAACTAAGACTTACCTCTTTCAAACTGCTTATCCACATAGGCTGGATCAATGTCTAATGGACTGATCAGGGTACTGACCTGATTACGGTATGGATTTGGTGCACCATCGGTTGATGCCTTGTGCGTAAGACAATGCAACTGTAATTTTGATAATGCTCTCCTTACAAAGTTCAGAAGCGTGAAAGCCAGCCTCGCTAAGAGAGTTGTGAACATGAGGAGGTAGACAGTTCCAGATGGAGGGACCGGCAACTATGAATGAACACCAGCCAAAGACAAGACGAAACAACATACTTTCAAGCAGATGCCGATCGAAGAGAGGAGTAACCTTTAATAGTTCGCTCACCTGTATGCGTCCGGGAATGGAATTGTCGATGCACATCTCCGAGAGACTGGATCCAAACAGAGAGGGACCGGACTTTGAGTTCCGCGACTGGGACCTCTTGAACAACGTCCTCAGCGGAACCTTCGTTGTGCGTCTCCGGCCGATCGTATCGCGTGGACCTAAAACCAACAGTTTCATTTCTCACCATCGGAAAGCTACTCGAAAGCACTCCGACCTAACACCAGACCGCAATCTAATAACTGTTAACGTGAGTGCATATATAGCATCCTCCCAGTAAACTTATTGAAGGTGTTCCCGACCCGACTGTATAAAACCACAATTGAACACAATGATCTTCAACCACTTGCAAACATGGTGGCCTATTCGGTAGTGTGTTTGACTTGTAATATAACGATTATGGGTCAGTGCCTGCTGAGAAGACTCTATATAACGAACATGGACAAAGCTGTAAATTTAGTAGAGGCATAAGGACCCCAAGCACGCTTGACTGATTAGCCAACTTTATAAAAATTAAATTAAATCAGATTACACTTCACTACAACAAATTCAAAAAAAATACAATTAGATTAGATTGAAATTAAAATACTGATTACCAGTCGATTAGATTCGATATTATTACATCAGATAACGTTCGAATCACAGCTGATGAAATTTTGTTTTTAAATTTCAATTTCAATTACCAAGTTTCGTGCGTTTTCTTTCCCGCAGAACGAAACAGTAGCCGTGAGAACTGTCCTTCCTAGGAACGAGTGTTTGGAACCACGTCTCAAAGAGAAATGGAGATTCATGACCTACAGAAAAGACAATGACAAATAAAAAAACAGACAAAATAATTCAAACCAATACAAGACAAAAAACATTAAAATACATTCAAATTTCAAAGTAGAAAATATTCAAATACATTCAAATTTCAAGGTAGAAAATATCCAAATACATTCAAATTTCAAGGTTGAAAATATCCAAATACATTCAAGTTTCAAGTTTGAAAATATCCAAATACATTCAAATTTCAAGGTTGAAAATATCCAAATACATTCAAATTTCAAGGTCGAAAATATTCAAACACATTCAAATTTCAAGGTTGAAAATATCCAAATACATTTAAGTTTCAAGTTTGAAAATATCCACATACATTCAAATTTCAAGGTCGAAAATATTCAAAAACATTCAAATTTCAAGGTTGAAAATATCCAAATACATTCAAGTTTCAAAATATCCAAATACATTCAAATTTCAAGGCGAAAATATTCAAATACATTCAAATTTCAAGGTCGAATATCTCTAAATACATTAAAATTTCCAGAAAAAAATGTCCAAATACATTCACAATATCCAAATACGTCCAAGATATGAAACAAGAATTTGCCAAACACACAAATTCAAACTTTCCAAAGACATCCAAAACAACCCAACAGACAAGCATCTTAAACCTCAAAAATCAGACAAGAAAAGTATATCTACTAGCCTAGAAGTGGCTGCAACGGCTGGTCCTTTCCGCAGCGGACGAACAGCTGGAAATCTTTCGAACTGCTCGCCTAGTTTGAAACACACTTTCTCATTATCACTAACTTACAATTGACAGAATGCAAACCTGGGTAGCACATGTTACTGCAATTAGTAACTTCTATAGCACCGGTGTCTAATGCACAAAGCATTAAACAATGACGTACCAAAATTTAGCCGCAGTCAGGCAACCATAAAGTCGGTCTGCTTAAATGAATCAGCAGCCTATGGTGAAGAAGGCAAGGTAGTGCTAGTCCAAAACGTCAATAAAAAGGGCGACGTTTCTCGTCTGTTTTACAGCACAGCACCTATTGACATACCGGACGCCCTTCATGAAAATGCCACAGCCAGTTAAATGGATATTCGTTCCATTTCAATCGATTCACCGCTGGCTGGCGGGATCCATAGCCTCAACCTCTGGGCTTACCGTCTGGCACGCTACCCACTCGACTACCAGCCTCTCTTTGCCTCTTTTCCGCAAGTGCTTGAAGACCATTCTGCTCGATCGTGGTTTCATTGTGTTAGGTCGGGAGCGCATCTGATGTAGTGGTACTAAATAAATTTGCAACTACCATTACCAAGCACCCCATTATGTATGCTGCGCATGGATGACATTCAGTAGAAAAAGTGTAGCAACATTTTTGGGGAGCGGGGATAGAGTAATGGTAACACTCATGGCCAGGAGAGCAATAGGTTCACGGATTGATTCCCGTAACCCCCTCTAGGGCGACACCTTGCATGGCTGCCAAACCGTGTATTTAATTAAGATCTTGATTGTACTTTCATGTTTCAATGTAATCTTACTGCGTCTGTCAGTTTGAAATAATAAAGAATATATTATTATTATTATTAAGAAGTTACCAGAACCGTTGATATTAAACACAACCTTAGAGAAAAACATTAAAAAAATCCAGTGCCTTGAGACCTGTTTTCTCTAGACTCACCTCAAGATGAAAGTCCAGTAGAGAGCGCTGAAGAACCTGAGAAGCATTCTCTGACTTGGTGACTGACAACTCTCTTGACTAAAGCAACAAGAGAACAACAACTGCTATCACCTAAGACGAGAATTCTCATACCGGCTCCAATATAATCTAACGACTTCTAAAGCGCCCAGGTGATAGCAGATTCAACTGACAATAGCAGTTGTGACAAACTTCTTCAACTACAGATCGCTGTGATTGTAAATTGCTGGTGTCTGATGCACAAGGCATATAATTATCATAATTATTATTATTACACATTGACTAAGAGCTGTTATCTAATGACTCAACATCAATCGATGGCCCTGAGCAATTGTGAGTCAATGACTTGCTCAAGGTCCCTACATGGCAACGATCTTAGGAAAGGTGTTTCGAATCTATACTATCCGTGTTACACAGCAAGCACTCCAACCAATTTGCTACCAAGACACCAACTGATGGTGCACCAAAACCGTGCCACAATCAGGTCAAAATCCAGAAGATCCGTCCGTTAAGATAAAGTGGTAGACTGTTGGATAAGCAATTTGAAAATGATGTCTTAAGTTGACTATGAAATGACATGAGCGACTGAGCAGAGCAGAAAGACATAAGAAGAGACACAGAGAAAGACTTTTAAAATCTAGGTCCAGCATCTGATGTGCAGCTGCTCAGACGGGGCAGAGGGGCAACATACCCTCGTGTGGCCTCTTTCTTTGTGCACGATTTTGATCATCAGCTGTCGTTCAGGATCCTTGTCTTTGGCATTTTCTGCTTCGATCAAACTAAAACAAACACAAGATACATTTTATAAAAGTACCTTTGACAATTTGATACACTAATACGGTAAATGAATTCATCAATACATAAAAAATAAATACATAAGCGTAATGGGTAATACGCAAATAAATACAAAATAAATACATCCTTATAGCATACACATTTCTAAACTAATCAGTTAGACTGTATCATTTAATTAGAATTAACTAAAACAGAATTGATCAGATTACACAGAATTTATTTGATCAGATTCGATTAGAATAGAATTGATTAGCCTAAGAATCATCAATTAAGGCTAAGTACTGCAACTGATCATGCCAGATTTGATTAGTACTGACTCGATTATTTACAGTGCCTAAATTAAGAGCAATTAGGTTGAGGGTGATTAAATTAACAGTGATTAGATTAACAGTGGTTAGATTAACAGTGGCTAGATTAAGATGCATCAGATTAATCATGATTAAGTTAAGAGTGACTGGAAATGGCATGATTTTATTAAACAAAAAGCATATAGGTTGAGATGTATCAGATGAAGAATGATTAGAATAAGAGTGATCATATTAAGAATGATTAGATTAAGAGCAATCAGATTAAGAATGATTAGATTAAGAATGATTAGATTAAGAGTGATCAGAATAAGCATGATTAAATTAAGAGTGAGCATATTAAGAATGATTAGATTAAGAGTGATTTGATTAGAATACTCTTCGATCCTTGCAACCCAGAGGGCCTTTTCTTCGCTTGTACAGAAAGTGACAACAGTGTTCGCTGTTGTCGGCCACCCAAAGACAAACGATCGAGATCCGTCCAACGTTGTATCCACCTCCAGAACTTCTGCCACGTCTTCCTTCCGCGTCGACAGCCAGATGTCGGCACCAGACACCTTTTGGTCCAGTTTCAACAATGAATGAGACCTGACACAACATCAGAAGACCGTTTTTCAGTGCCACATTATAACCAGACCGTGCTATAATGAAGTTATTTTCTCATTTTGAGAACCACAAATATTATTATTATATCAATTTTATTGTTATTATTATTATTACTACTACTATTTTTTCTAATTTTTGTAAATTATTATAATTACTACTACTACTACTACTTCAACTAATATTATTATTACGCATTTATTAAGCACCACTATGTAATGACCAAGCATCAATCGATGGCGCTGAGCAATAGCAACTGAAGGACCTGCTCCCTACGCAGTAACCATCTGAGAGAAGGTTTGAACCCGTACTCGCCGCGTTACAAGGCAAGTGCTCTAACCAATCGGCTACCAAATTCCAGCTAACCTCATATCGCCCTCCTAGATATTTTCCGAGCATTTTACGAAGACACAATTGCTTAAATTCGTGGTCAAAAGAATTCATATTTATCCGACACGTTTCTTCTTTTTGCTGAGATTTTACTAAAAAAATCTGACCTTGACATTGACTTACTTCTGTTCGGCAAAGAGCAGATGACGTGGAAAGAGGAAGAGAAGCTGCGTGTGTTCATTCAAACCCTGAACAAAGAACAGATTTATTTATTACATCTTATTTTTATTTATGTATAAATGTACGCTACAGTGCATGTAAGGGACACAAATAATCAAGTGTTGGGTTGGAATTTCGTCGGCTTTTGTTGCCCGATTCGGGTCACTGGGGCAGATGCATACGGCTACGAGTCAGCGACAATTACCCCCATCCCACGCCCATGGAGACAGAAGGGAGAGAGACAGACAGACACAGAGACAGACACTAACATAGACAGAGACAGAGAGACTGACAGATACATAGACAGATGCAGACATACATAGACAGAAACAGAGAGGCAGGCGCAGAGAAGACAGAGACAGACAGATACATAGACAGACAGAGACAGACAGACACAGATACAGACAGATACATAGACAGACAGAAAGACACAGAGACAAACAGATACAGACACAAAGAGACAGACAGAAAGACACTGGCGAATAATAAACGTGTAATAATAATAATGATAATTATTAGGTCAAGTATGGTAAGTTCAGGTAACATATAGCTGATTAACGATTTCATTGCTATTCGATTTCTGATAGTAAAGGCTCGACGCACAATCACTAGCCCATCACCAACTCGCACTGGGGTATGTTGTAAACCAATCGAGCCTTGGACTTTGATCTTGAACTGATTCTAACCTTACCCACCCATTTTGTGTTGACTGAGCGCCAACAAATACGCTGTTCCCACGACTTAGCTCTTTTGGGGCACTGTAGGAATCTCGAGATTACGAGTAACCTGTTACCCTACATTATGCATTTGGTATCCCTTATATAGCACATTTCAAGAAACTCTCGTCATGGTTCAATAGCTTGGCATGACACCAAATCCGTTTGCGTGCAAGGTTCAAGTCTTAATACATTGATTCGCACATTGCCTAGCAACCGTGGCCAAACTATGTCACACACTTGCTTCCGTCATGAATAAGTTAAGGAATTATTTAACTAATTATGACATCGTAAACTGGCAAATTCTACCATGAAACAACAGGATACACCTACGTGGGTACTTGAACAATCAGGCTAGGTTAGTCAAGCTGGTCGAGATAGTAAGTAAGCAAGCAAAGAACAAAGCAAGCTTCTTTAGTAAACAGCGGACCATACGCATTTGGCAGAACTGAACTTTGGAAGGAGGACAGTGTCAAATACAGTTGTGAAACATTAATAAATGCATAATAATAACAGATCAGATAAATTCAGATTAGATAAGCCATTACCTGAGAAAGCGTAACTGGAGCCATGAGGAGACATTCCGAGCCGATGAAGCCGGTTGCCTCAAGACTCGTAATCCATGATCGGAAAAACCTTGAACTGCACACAAGCAGATAACAGCCATTGTTGTTATTATTATTATTACTATTATGACCATCATCATATGTCACATTCTTCTCTGCACCAGAATATTTGTGATCAAAGCTACTTCACTGTCGTTGTTTATGAAATGTTT
The DNA here is from genome assembly GCA_963556255.1 of Allolobophora icterica. NCBI lineage: Eukaryota > Metazoa > Annelida > Clitellata > Crassiclitellata > Lumbricidae > Allolobophora > Allolobophora icterica. The sequence goes on along the minus strand of OY744607.1, from coordinate 52,994,643 downwards.
CTCACAAGTTATTGTTCTGCATTTATTGAGCATTTATTAAGCACTACTATGCAATGCTGTGAAGTGAAGGAATTCTCAAGGTCCCTACACAGTAAGCATCTCAGAGGAGGAGGATCGAACCCGTACCCTCTGCGTTACAAGACAAGCACTCTAACCAATAAGCTACAGTGTTCCGCGGATGTTCAAAAAATGGTTCAAATGTAGAACAAGAACGACATACCTTTCGAAACAACTTGGTTTGTCGACAGCGGCCGGCCACAGGACGACAGTATTCTCAAAGGGAACTGCACATGGCTAAAAACAACAAACGTTGCATTATCTACGTTATACGTTAATGTTTATACTTAGTTAACATTAAGTTAAAGTTGTTAAGTTAGTTTTGCTATACTTAGTCATGTTAATGTTATGTTAGTTTAAGTCACATACTTAGTAATGTCGTAACATGTTGATGTTAAAGTTAGTTTTTGCTATACTTTATATACCTTCGTCTGTTGATTCATGTGTAGACAGACTAACAAGGTACTTGTAAACAAGTTAAATGAAAAAGATGAGAAAAATATTGTTAAAGGTTAAGGGCTCCACAGAGGACTCGTGGTATAAAGTTAGTGTCATTCCTAGACACGAGGGCAAAGTCAGGCGGATGGGGGAAAAACTATAATGATGCTTGATAGTAGGGGGAAATAGACCTTTCAGGGCATGAGTCACATTATAGACCTTTCAGGGCATGAGTCACATTCCATATTCCAGAGCTCTGACATTTTTGTAACTCCGGCGCTCTCAAACCGCATCAGTGCCAGTACCATCAAAAAGGAAGGTTTTCAGGCATCTACGGAACTGGAGAGCAGAGAGGGCAAGATGCTCTTGGCGGAGAGACAGTTCCAAGCAGAGGTGAGGCTGCTGGATTGGGCCGTGGAAGAGTGCATACAAGGGACATCCATATTCCATAACACCACAGGCCGAAGATTGCATGGAAGCCCTCGCAGGCATGGAAGAAACCAGGGTGCAAAAATTCATTAGGCAAGATGGAGCAGACCCAGTCAGACAGCTGCGTATAAGGGTGAGGGTTTTAAACTGAATTCGCTGTTGGACAGGGAGCCAGTGGAAGGAATCACGAATGAAGGCAGAAATGTGGGCAAATTTAGGTATATCACCTATAAGCAGGCGATTCTCAGGGGTTAACTTCGAGAACTTGCAAAACTTGAACGTAAACAAATCACATACGTGAGTAAGTGCCGTCCATAGTAATGTCATAACATTTTAATGTTATGTTAGTTTATCCTATACTTAATTATTATGTAACATACTATGCTACATTACACTCTGGTTACTTAGGTTGTATGGTCGATTAATCGGTACAGCTCTACCTCGGTCATTTGTCAAGTCCATTGACCCCTCAGTGTTAGTCCAAGTGATGTTATGTCCTGTTTTTATAAATTAAGTCTATCCAGCACAGTCTTGATCTGCCTTTTCTTTTTCGCTCGAATCTTGCATGTAGTGCACTGTAAGGGATTCATAGACGGGAGGGAAATGCAAATCAGAGGCGTGATTAAGCACTTGCCAAGTGAAGAAGAGTGCAGTTAGATATCCAGAGGTTTGAAAGCTAACAAAAGATAGCGAGGGTTTCACCATTTCATGAGGGAAGAAAAACAAATTTTGTATCTTATTTTATAAATTCCTTGGCAAAATTTTATTTAAGTTGTAAATAAGTTGCTGCCCTTCGCTTTCTTGGTGCATTACAACCAATGTTGTGTTACCTCAAACTCGGTGTCCTCCTCCAGAAGATCAAGGTCTGCGATCACCTGACACTTTTTCATCTCACTGACACAAATTGCAGTTGCGTAGAGGCTGCCTCGCCTAAACCCCAAAGCTCTTCTCGCCCCATCCACTGACACTGCTTTACCGTTTTGAGCCACCCTCGAAACCCCCGAAACCAGGTCATCCGAAGAAGAATAGACCGCCGGCCAAGGACCATTCCGGAAAGATGCAGGGAATCCAAGAACCTCATCTTCCGGGTTGGCCACAACATCCGATCCATCGACTGATCCACCCATGGTATGTCTCCGTCCACTCGACCCCAACGTTGACCTTTTAAGTCTAAGGTCAACATGGTCAAGTTCTGGGTTTGTCGGCGAAGGCGTCAAAGATTTCGAATGGGACCAAGAAATTTTGTCAGATGGTTCGCCCCCGAAGTAGAAAACGTCTAACGTTTTCCGCCGCGGTCTCATCTCTCGCAGTCGTTGTTTCCTCCTAGCCCGCTGGAACTTCGTCGAAGTTTCCAGAATGTTCAACGAAATGGCTGAGACGTCAAGAACGTCATCTGTTATCGAGCAGAGTGAGCTGCCCCTCGAGGTTTCATTCTGCATTTGGGATTCCGATATTTTTTCGTCCGACGACTGCTGCCCTTCGCTTTCTTGGTGCAAACTACATTGAGATTCACTGTTTGATATACTCCTGGTTGTTGCACCAAGGATCAGGTTTTCATTGGAGTGATTTATACCACCGCTGTTACCTTCTCGTGGTGACTCTTGCCTGCTCAGCTGTTCGCTCGAGTCTTCAATATGATTCGACCCTCCCAAAGCATCCACATTTGACGTGCCTAGCCACGTTATTGTCTCGGTAGTATTGACCGCACTGTCGACCCTGTCTCGATATGTGGTAAACCCATCCATCTTCAGAACATTGTCTTCCACAGGGTTCCAATTCGTTCCTCCACCCCAACTGAGAGAGTGGGTTGAAGAGAACAGATGTTCGGGATTGAGGGTAAAAGATGTGCCAGAAATTGGAGCAGGTGGCTCTTGGGCGGACGTGAGTGAGTATTTCCTGACCCTCGCATCGCTGCCGAGTGGTTGGGCAGTTGTGGTACGCCCAGTCATGAGAATTTTCTTTGCAAATGAGATCATGGCTGTGATCGAAAGGTTCTTGGCAACTCAAATTGTGAGCAAATCACATCTCTGAAATGCAGACACAGAAAAATGTAAGATCAAATTAATAATAATTATATGCACTCACAGATTAAAATGAAATATAAAACTTTTACCAGCAACCTCCAACTATTAAAATAATTTCACAATGAGTAAATAACAGAGTGAATTTGGAGGGTTCAAGGTAGGGAGGGAAGTAGGAAGGGAGGCAGGCAGGCAGGCAGGCAGGCAGGCAGGCAGGCAGGCAGGCAGGCAGGCAGGCAGGAAGGAAGGAAGGAACGAAGGAAGGAAGGAAGGAAGGAAGGAAGGAAGGAAGGAAGGAAGGAAGGAAGACCCTTGCAGTAAATTTTAAGTGAAGAGAAAAAACTCTGCAAGAGACGCACACTAGCTGTTTGTACAGATTAAATACACGAAACAGTCATTTCTCCTACTCAAACAATCAACACTAACTACAAAAACACCCGATCAACGAAGCTCAGTTTAAACAAGCAATTCGCGCATTACTGTGTGAATTCACGTACAGGTAAATCAAGTGCAGCATACCTTTAATCTAAACTGATGGGCCTCACTTAACCCTCGCAAACCTAATCACTTCATCTTCAAATGCCCCTATAATTCGCAAACCAAACAACAGTAATATTCCATCGTGAATTTATGTCTTTCGATCATCGTGAACACGGGCAAATATTTCATTTTAAACAGATTTTCCAATAAACATTGCCTTCGTAGTCCGATTAAACCGTGGAATTCGCGTCCCCCTAGCGGCCGTATCCAATGCCAAAGAGAGTATACTTTTGAGTCAACCACAGATTGCGCATTATTTGTCTAACTCTTACGCGATCTGTTATTTCCAAACACTTTTTTGCATTCTACTGTTTCTACAGCACCGAGAAAAACGAAATCGCGGCAACACAGTTTATTCGAAGGCACTCAGTCCAAACAAAATCGATAGGCAGCTAGAGTCAAAATCAGTTTCGAGCAGCTTTCGGAATACCACGAGTTGCAGTTACTGTACAGTAGTCGGGTAGGCTGGAGAGTGGAGACCAGGGCAATAGTTAAACAAATCTGGGCAGAAAAGGAAATGAGAGTTCTAATTGTGCCTAACCTACATAATGGATGTATCTTTATTTGTCTCTGCATGCATCTTTATTTGTATCCCGTGAAACACGTGCTGTGTAAGATTTGCTTTGAACAGATTTTGTCGGTTTGAATTCTCACCGGCGCTATCTAGCGAATACAATTGGAGATTTCAAACTGTCATAGTGGTTTCAAGAAACTGCTCAGCCACCTGGCGAATGTAAGGAGATGCCTTTCGTATACACTCATCTGTTGAATTTCTAAACATATTTTATAAAATGACGTGAATAAATCGAGGACGCTAAGAAATTAAGCACACGCTTGTTAGAAGTTGAAACAAATTTAATTAGCCGTGGTAAGTTTAATTCAGATTTTTTAATTTATATAGCGCGCACATTAAGAGCGCTCATGAATAGGCTGGTGCCCTGCGCTTGGCCTAAATCGTGTATTATGATAGCGGGGCTATATAATTTAATGGATCAAGTTAGAATAAATTACATGTTATTATTATTACCCGTTTATTAAACGCCACTATCACATGACCAATCATCGATCGATGACGCTGATCAATTGCGAGTGAAGGACTTGCTCAAGATCCTTACGCAGTAACCGTCTCAGAGGAGGAGGAGGAGGAGGAGGAGGAGGAGGAGGAGGAGGAGGAGGAGGAGGAGGAGGAGGAGGAGGAGGATTGAACCCGTACTTTCAGCCTTACAGGTAGTACTCGGAGTCAGTCGCTAAGGAGTTACCGACTGATTTGATGAGTTAGCGACTGACTTAGCGACTCAGTCGACTAAGTCGCATGCTTATCGACTGACTAAGTCGCTTAGACTTATCGACTGACTTAGCGACTTGCTATCGACTTATCAGGTATGTCTATTGGACGTAGCCTACCTGATTACCTAACAATCTAATGCATTTTACCGCATACTGTAGGCCTACTGACCGTGTCATCATTTCCGTGGGCATTAGATGGAACTTATATAATTATGCTCTATACGGGTCCAATATGCATAGGCGTAGACTCGGGGGGGGGGGCAGCAGGGAGCGAGAATCATGTACTCCGGCATTTATTCACAGTGTGAGAATTGCGGAAAAAAGACTGGGAGGTTAGACTTTGATGCATGTGGAATTGAATATTTTATTCGCATTTTGCAAACTGATGTCAGCGAATTTTGAAAGTGGCAGATATCAACGCTAGCAGTTTTGCAAGTCAAATTCGAATCAAAATCAATTCCTTTGTTGAGAAAATTCAAAAATGCATACATGATACACCATAGAAATTTCTTCACTTTGTCAGAGATTCAGAATCAAATAATGTTAAATCACTCCAGCGCAACTGAGGAAGTTGGAAACGACCTCCTTGGGTGTGCAATGAAGACTTAACTGGGGGTTTTAAGAAAGACCAGAGGCTGAACCACCAACCTTCTACAATTCTCACCCTCCTTGTTTCCCTCTTCGTAATCATCAACACCATCTTCGTAATAGAATGCATAAAATCACTTTACCAAAGAAAGACAACAACAACTATATTACCGTATTCTCTATAAGAACTCCTACTATAAAGCAAACTCTTTCTCTTATGATATACCAAGTTGCGGCATGTCAGCTTGTTTTCTTCAACAAACGAATATTGTATTGTATTGTATTGTATTGTATTGTATTGTATTGTATTGTATTGTATTGTATTGTATTGTATTGTATTGTATTGTATTGTATTGTATTGTATTGTATTGTATTGTATTGTATTGTATTGTATTGTATTGTAAGTGTTGGTCATGTCCTGCTGCTGATGTCTTCGTCAAACCGTAACTTTAAAACCGCGATTAAGCAACAAGCAAAATATTAAATGAACGAAGTCGCTAGCAGTCGATAGCTTAGCGACTGGTTTCGACTTGAGGGCTTAGCGGCGGCGCCGGGGACTACTTACAGGCCGAGCGCTCTAACCAATCGGCAACCGTGCCACACAACGTGGGTGTCATTTCTGACCACACCCTATCACTTCGATGAGTATACCTTCCTTTGAAACACATCCAGGCCTATATCATGCAGGCTTGTTTAAAACCATGGACACACCTATAGGCCTACATACCCAAAGGCCTAACATGACAGCTATAAACAGGGCAATACTACGATGGTTCATGCATGTAGGCCCATAGGTAGGCCTTAATGCTTGTTTTTTTACGCAGCCCTGTACAGCTCAGCCTATAGGCCTTTAACGCGAGTCATGACAATGTTTTATAAAAAAAATACAAATGCCATTGTTAGAATTTTTGCTCCGAGGTATACACAGGATCCCCAGATTCCCTCTGCTGCCCTGCAGGGACTTAAACAGTAATTAAGAAGAGTGAAAAACGTCGAGATCCATTGCGGCAAAATTATTGTTGTTATTGAATTAATAAAAAACTAAGCATTATCATTATTATCATCATCATCATCATCATCATCATCATCATCATCATCATCATCATCATCATCATCATCATCATCATCATCATCATCATCATCATCATTATTATTATTATTATTATCAGTGGTAGTAGTAGTAGTAGTAGTAGTTGTAGTAGTAGTAGTAGTAGTAGTAGTAGTAGTAGTAGTAGTAGTAGTAGTAGTAGTAGTAGTAGTAGTAGTAGTAGTAGTAGTAGTAGTAGTAGTAGTAGTAGTATACTTATTACATATTATTGATTGACAACTGCTATAGCGCCGGTATTAATGTGAGGCACCAACCGATGGGGTACGAAAACCAAGCTATAGCAGGGTCAAAACACATTATGTATCTTTTGCCTGCCTCTCTGTGTCTCTGTCTGTCAGTCTGTTCGTCTGTCTGTCTGTCTCTCTCTCTCTCGCTCAACATATATAAATACAATATATAGATTATTTGTATGTATATGCGGCTTCTGTCTAGGCCTCTTGCTCATCTAGGAAGAGCTTCAGGGATATAATGAGTCAATGATTTAGTCATAGGCCTGTATTATCGTATATATGTATAATTATATCATAATTATAATTATATATATATGTATAAATAATTCTCTGTCTCTGTCTATTTATTCATCTATGTATGCATTTGTCTGTCTGTCTGTCTGCCTCTGTCTGTCTGCCTCTGTCTGTCTGTCTGTCTGTCTGTCTGTCTGTCTACCTACCTACCTACCTACCTACCTACCTACCTACCTACCTACCTACCTACCTACCTGCCTGCCTACCTACCTACCTACCTACCTATCTACCTACCTACCTACCTACCTATGCCTACCTATAGCTACCTACTTACCTACCTACTTATGCATTTATGTATGTATGTATGTATGTATGTATGTATGTATGTATGTATGTATGTATGTATGTATGTATGTATGTATGTATGTATGTATGTATGTATGTATGTATGTATGTCTGTCTGTCTGTCTGTCTGTCTGTCTGTCTGTCTGTCTGTCTGTCTGTCTGTCTGTCTGTCTGTCTGTCTGTCTGTCTGTCTGTCTGTCTGTCTGTCTGTCTGTCTGTCTGTCTGTCTGTCTGTCTGTCTGTCTGTCTGTCTGTCTGTCTGTCTGTCTGTGTTTAGGAGAAGCCCAAGGAAGCTGATACCCTTACCATTCAGCTATTCACCTGTTTCATTTGAAGGCTTTCTTCCTTGTTGTCAATTAAATCTTCTTGTATGAGAGGGACCTGAAGTGAGGCGAGGTACGGTTAACTGTAGTATGATATGACTAATGTGGTACGCTGAATTAAATGGTACGGGAGAATGAGGCACGCTTCATTGTGGTAGGCAAAGTAATGTACGATCAAGATTGGTACGGATAAACGAGGTATACGGTACGTGTGGTACGGCAAAGTGGTGCATGAGGTAGGCTACACAATACACAGTTTTAAAGTGGTTGGGAAAAATAAGGTATGGTTTAGTTTGGTACGGTTAAGTGTGGTACGGCAAAGTGAGGTAGGCTACACAATACACAGTTTTAAAGTGGTTGGGAAAAATAAGGTATGGTTAAGTTTGGTACGGTTAAGTGTGGTGCGGCAAAGTGAGGTAGGCTACACAGTACACGGTTTTACTGTGGTAGAGAAAAAATAAGGTACGGTTAAGTCACTTAAGAGTGGTACGACAAAGTGAGGTAGGTTACACAATACACAGTTTTAAAGTGGTATGGTTAAGTGTGGTACGGCCAAGTGAGGTAGGCTACACAGTACACGGTTTTAGTGTGGTAGAGGAAAAATTAAGGTACGGTACGGCAAAGAGAGACAGTAGGCTGAAACGTGTGGTAAGTAAGTAGGTGATCGATGAAATATTTACCTGACAAATCGAGAACCCAAAGGCAGTGACGTCATCGGACATTTATCTAGCGCAAGTAGATATTCCAAATCGTACGACTGCAACTAATTTAGACGAGAGAAAAATGCGACAACCCAAAATCACCTACGATCAGCTCTATACAAAATCGACTATAGGCTAATTAACCGGGGTCTAATTAGTTCGATCTGTCTGCAGTCCTAATTAGTCGCACGTGAACAGTAAACGAGCGAAGAGAATCGATTTAGATCCAGGTGAACGTCTTTGAAACTGAGATCACGAGCAAAAGAAGCAACGAAAAAGTTTCAACGTTCAATTTAAAAAAAAAATATACGTGTTCGACAAACCATTGTTACCGACAGAATAGGCACGCATATATATATATATATATATATATATATATACATACATATATATATATATGATATACACACACACCTACACCTACACACACACACACACACACACACACATATATATATATACAGCCAGTAGATCAAATATATATATATATATATATATATATATATATATATATATATCCGCACAATCAGCATGTATGTATGCATGTACATCTGTATATATATGTGTGTATGTATATATATATATACATGTATATATATATATATATATATATGCATGTGTGTATGTGTCTAAGTTCCTTGCGGGCTATATATCAAAGGTAAAAAAAACTCGTGTTTTGATCTCCTGGCTGTTGTTGCGGACAAAGTGTCGCCATTCTTAAACTCATGTCTGCAGAGATCAGAGCCCAAGGAACATCGCCCGGGCATCGTTTGTCTGGTATGCTAAAGTGGCGCGTCCAACGGCCAATCATTACTGTATAGCCCAATCGTTTCTATTGTAAAACTTCCTGGTGACACTCAACCACTACTATGACTCCGTGCCAATAGTTCCAGATATAGTGCCAGTCCCAAGCCTGGAGGAAGGAGGCGGGCTACATCAGCGGTTCTATCAGCCATGATACGTTGTTAAACACTGAAAACCACGACTCAAAAGACGAGCTGAAACTTCACAGAAATTAACCTAAAGAGTTACGAACGCATAACTGGCTCTAAATTTAGATGTTCTGTCCAAACATTTGAAGAGCATGCAGAAGTAGAAGAGAATTCCCTAAATTCTACCCCGAGAAGTAGTCATGGGTAGCCTATGAAGTGTTAGCGACATATGAGGGCGGGTGGTCAGTCATCTCCCTCGCCGTCTCATCATCCCACCGACAGTGTACGGTCTGTGTACTCATTACAGCTGAGTTGGTTAGGGGGCGTAGGTGGAGCAGGACTCTCGAACCAAATTTATGCCCTGGTGGGGATTTGAACCCCCGACCTCTCGGTTGACAGTCTGGCACGCTAACCACTACCCTATCGTGCAACCAACGACCTGTGATGGTTTATAGCGACGCTGAGCGGTCATGGTCTCTGGCAGCAGAGGCGCTCTGTAGGGCGACAGGGCTCGCCTTGGCCTAGTTAAAGGTCTTGCGAACAATGACTATGTATGTATTCATGTTTTTGTATATTATGATGTATGATGTGCGTATCTACGTATGTATGTGTTTATGCATGTAGGTGTGTATATGTATGTGGGCCTGTGTGTGACTACATGTATGTAAGAATATCCGTGTGTATGTATGTATGTATGTATGTATGTATGTATGTATGTATGTATGTATGTATGTATGTATGTATGTATGTATGTATGTATGTATGTATGTATGTATGTATGTATGTATGTATGTATGTATGTATGTATGTATGTATGTATGTATGTATGTATGTATGTATGTATGTATGTATGATGTATGAACATCAGTGTGTAACTGTGCATGTATGTATGTGAAAGCTTTTGTGAAATACTTTAAAATGTGCTATATTAAGTATCCTGATACATGTATGTATGTATGTATGTATGACTTTGTATATATATTTTTATGGATGCATGTATGTGTGTATGTGGGGCGTGGTGGCTCAGTGGTAAGTTCGGCGCCTTGTGACCGTAGGGTTGCAGGTTCGAATCCCACTGTAGCCGCTGCGTACGGACCTTGGGCAAGTCCTTCACTCGCAATTGCTCGTGGCGCTTCGGCGTGAAAATTCCGGCACAGTATCAAATGCTGAAGTCGGGAGCGCCTCTGAGTAGTAGTAGACTTCTAGAGGCGCTATAGAAATATCCGGAATAAATAAATAGTATGCATTTATGTATTGATATAGCGCCTAGTATGTACCATCTCATCGGGGAGCTGGTTTGTTCCTTCCTTCCTCTTTCATCCAATCAGAATTTCCAATAAATGTCACAGGCGCTCCTCTCTTCCCACGTCCAGGTATTTTTAAGAAAAAATAAGCATTTCCAGATTATTTCGAATTGCACGGTTTTACCCCAATCACGTTTAACAACTCCAGACAGCTTCTTTCAATAAAAGGCGCCATATTATTATCGAGAAAGGAACAAACATCCGGCTGCCATATTGAGCGTCTCTGGTTATCAAGCGGTCTGAGAATAGAGCTATATAAATGTTCAATTATAATTACAATTGTACAAATATTCATACACAATGTACCTTTCAATCACAGCTTTTCTAAAGGAGCTACAGAAAAGCGAACGTCTCGTGCGCAATATAATTATTGCTTTTCAGAGGCTTTTGAAAGGGCAGAGATAAATTTCCATGTCAATGCACACATACAAACACACATACCAACATGAACATATGCACACAAACACACAGGCGCACACATGTAGAAGCAAACATACCAGTACACAAAACCACACAAATGCAGACACACAAATACACACACCCCATACAGAAAACAAGATTATAAAGATGCACATACAAACACACATCCAGACAAGCACACAGAACCAAACATACAAGCAAACATACCCACACAGACACACGCATACAAAAGATGCATTTTCAAACTCACATAACCACACAAATGAAAGCATATAAATATTTATTCCCATGCATTCATACACACAAGCACAAACATACATAGGCACACAAGCACACACAAACAAAAACACGCACACAAGCATACACACACAAATACGCACACATACACGCACAAACACGCACACAAATACGCACGCATACACACACAAACAGGCACACATACACTCACAAATACGCACACATATACACGCACAAACACGCACACAAATACACACACAAACACGTACACATACACTCACAAAAACGCACACATACACGCGCACATAAACACACAAACACGCACACACACACGCACAACACACACACACACACACCACATAATAAATAGAGCAGGCAGAGCATCTTAGGATGTGGATGAGACGCGAGGCAGACTGGACGGGTCCAGGGCCTGATCAGTGATGTTGGCGTCAATGAACTATTTCTCATTTCTTCAGATGTTGTTACTCTCCATCCAAACTCCATTAATCATACATATCCTATATTAAGACCGCCGTGAGATTAATGTAGGATTAGCTTAGGATTAATTGCCGTAGGATTAAAGTATGATTAATGCAGAATTAACGTAGGATTAATGTGCCATCGCGTCTTCTGTGTTGCTGACCCTGGAACAGTCTTCCTGCACTGATATTCAGGAAACCTTTCTATAGAATGTTTAAAATGTAGGCCCTACTTATTGTGTGACTCGTAGCATTTGAGCGGACAATAATATTATTATTGACAGTGTGAAGCATCCTAGAAATAGCTGCTGCTACTGGCGGTGCTATATAAATTGTCACAAGTACACACACACTACCACACACACACATACACACAAACACACACACACACACACAAACACACACTCACACACACATATATATAGACGAAATTTTAGAGTGACATAGCACAGGGACAATGAGAGATAGAAGCAAAAAGACAGACAGGCAAAGAGACACAGAGACAGACAGAGACAGAAGGACAGAGACAGAAGGATAGAGTCAGAGGGACAGAGAGAGAGACAGACAGACAGACAGACAGACAGACAGACAGACAGAAGGACAGAAACAGAAAGAGACAGAATGAAAAAGAAAGACAGAAGGACATACAAACAGAGAGACACAGAGAGAGAGACAGGTGGACGGACAGACAGACATGCAGAGAGAGAGGGGGCAGACAGACAGAAAGACACACAGCGAGACAGAAGGGCAGACAGACAGAAAGATAAACAGAGACAGACAGAGACATAAATATAAACAGAA
>OY744607.1:52962169-52974669 GCA_963556255.1 Allolobophora icterica | reverse complement strand
AACGGCTAGAACTCGTAAAGATCCGGCGGGGCAAAGGTGCCTTGGAGGGCAATGGCGTTAAATACATTGGATTATTATGGCAATGCGCTGAAAGAGATAGCTCGTCTTCTCGTGTCACCGGTTATGCGAAAGAGACAGCGCCCCAATTCGGTGATGAAGGGCTGCTGCTGTTAACTGGACCATAAGTCTCAAACGCCAAAGGGTCAAAGCGTTAGGTTTGTGCGAGTGTGCTATTATTATTGTTGTTGTTGTTGTTGTTGTTGTTATTATTATAATTATTATTATAATTATTATTATTATTATTATTATTATTATTATTATTATTATTATTATTATTATTATTATTAGTAGTAGTAGTATTACTATTACTATACTATTATTAGCATTAAACCGGGTATGTCTGGAAAACCAGGCCTCTTCCTTTGAGACAGTGAACATGTCTCAAAATGCGATGGCATTATAGCGCTGAATATGGAAAGCCTCTGGAGAATGAAATTGATCTCGCGTGACGCGCGAGAGAGATGTCTAAGGACGATGGTCAACCATACGAAATGAAATCGATTCGAGCCGAGAATAAATATGTCGCAGCGTTCGGTAGAAAAACGTGCAGATGTCAACCCTGTCTAGATTTCGGTTTCATGTGTGACATCCTGTTCTGAAGACTGACCAACTGAATTTGCTCTGTGAGCGATAACGCAGGATGACGCAAAAGTTTGGGCAACTACAGTTGCGTCCCTAAGCCAGATAGTTACGTGCCACCCAGGAAGAAATGGTAACACCGCCCGGTCCTTACCATCTGAGCAAAACAAACTTTTTGGCTCATTATTATTGTTTTTATAACTACTGTACTGTTATTGGTATTATTACTATTGTTACTACTACTACTACTACTACTACTACTACTACTACTACTACTACTACTACTACTACTACTACTACTACTACTACTACTACTACTACTACTACTACTACTACTACTACTACTACTACTACTACTACTACTACTACTACTACTACTACTACTACTACTACTACTACTACTACTACTACAACTACTACTACTACCACTACTACCACTACTACCACTACTACTACTACTACTACTACTACTACTACTACTACTACTACTACTACTACTACTACTACTACTACTACTTCTTCTTCTTCTACTACTGCTACTACTACTACTACTACTATTATTATTATTATTATTATTATTATTATTATTATTATTATTATTACTACTACTATTTTCATTATTATTTACCAGAGGTAAGTGTAAGAGGCTACCTCAGGAGATAAAAAAATTGTTCGGAGACTGTAAATGACATCTGATCGGCTATATCTCATCCAGCTATTATTATTATTATTATTATTATTATTATTATTATTATTATTATTATTATTATTATTATTATTATTATTATTATTATTATTATTATTATTATTATTAACCCTTTGCAGTCCTCTGTCCCGCTCCGTGGGACATTCTAAAAATTCCGATTCGATACTATGTCCCACCTGGCGGGACATGCACATAGGACTAGCCCATAAAGTCTGGTGTCTCTCCTCAGTCTCCTGGTGGGACAAATGGCATATTATAGCGAATACGGTATCGATAAACAGTGGTAGGTCACCGATGTTAGGGTACATGGTATTTCTCTCTTCATTTGCATGCAAGCAAGACGGGTACACAAGAAGGGTAAAGATGTCTCGGAAATGTTTGAGGGGAGCGGAAGTTTTAGAAACAAGAGTATAGATGAAATCAGTACAGATAGTGAAGACAATGAAAGTAGTTATAACAGTAGTGCCACGGAATTTTACGAAGCATCGTCGGAGTTGGATGATCCGTATGAAAGCGATGACAGTGATGGTGATAATGATGATGATGATGATGTGTCGTCGGCAGCGACTGTCGGGGTGGCAAAAGATGCAAGTAACTAAACCACACGCAGTTTCAATTGCAGTCATTCATTGCAGGAACTGGTGGACCCCAATCTGCAAGGGATTTAGAAACTGAGCCACACTTTGTGGCTCAGTTGCCCAACAAGATCACGAACGACTGTACAGTAGGCCTATGTAGGGATAGGAAGACAGCTGGAAGCAACGAAAAACGGTCTATTATTGTAAAACCTGTACAATACATCGAGGACTACACTCCACAGATGTTTCGAGATTATCAAATGAAGGCACAATATCGCCCAACCCCAATAAATAATGTACAGCAAACAGCCAAAAGCTTATAAGTAGTTGTGCTAAAAAATATTATAAATGCCTCGATAAATTGCGTGAATATCTCTGTGTAGGCCTATGCCTATTGCAAATAATACCGGCAGATGTCTCGCATAGGACTGCTATAATTTGTGCATAACAGCTGGTGCCCGGCAAGCAAATTTGTCAAAATGTTTGCATTCATAACAGGATGTTTAAAGTAAAAATAAAAAATCAATTAAAAATCACTGTAGTGTAAATAACGAAGAATGAAAAATTTGTATAGACCTTATAGGCCAGGAAAAAATTTTTAAGGACCGCAAAAGGTTAATATTGTTATATTTAACAATAATGATTAGATAATCTGAAGCGCCATCTCAGCGTCACTCAGTGAACAATTTATCATGAAAAGGTCGATGAGAAGCAGATGGCGTTCCCGCGTTGGACAGCTATCGACAGTCTCTGGAACAGGTAGCTTGTCTCAAGCGTGTCCTGAGTTGAATCCGTCAACCTACGTCCCAGTTCCAACACAAAACCCAATCCTTCCGAACTCCATGCACCACTCGTCTCCACTGCTACCGCTACAAAAGCATGCGTTCGGGTTATTGTGTCGTATTTGGATCTTTTGGCGGCGGCTGCCCGGTTTGCGGCCTCACCTGCTCCGGCTGATGTTACAGCCAGATGTGACGCTGCATATGTGTCCGAAACGGTCACATCCCAAGTTAGAGCCTCCCTACAGCTCGTTCCGGGTCATCCGCCTTCTTATTTACCACCTTGTCGACGGTTGGCCCAGGCATCAGAGGTGAGCCCAACAGCGTTGTCTCTCCTAATGGTATGTGTGTGAAGCCGTGGAACGAGGGATCGTCGATTTTATTTTCATGATTCTGAAAGACTATTTCTCATTTCGCGCGGTTAAGTTGAAGCCCAATCTTAGCTGACTCTTATTATTATTATTTTTTCACCCGAGGTAGAAATGATCCCTCGGGCTCTTAGAAACTGCCCACAGAGAGGCGCTATGTTCAGGAGTTAGCGGTCCACGTCCCCGACTAGTTGTGCAAAAGTGCCTCGAAACGCCAGGGCATATTTTAATTGTATAACTAGTGGGACAAATGTCCCAGTAGTGTTAGGATTTGTCCCAGTAGTTAGGCTGATTTGTCCCAAGCAATGTATGGTTAAAGTATAAGTAGTGGGACAAAATATTGCAAGAGTTTTAAGATTTGCCCCAGTAGTAAATTTTCGGGAGCTGAACCTAAGAAAAGGTCATCGACTGTTTTCGGGAGGTGACTTTTTGGGGAGATGACTTCCTAAAAAAAAGGTCATCAGTTTTTTCTGGAGGTGAATTCGTAAAGAAGTCATCAACTGTTTTCTGGAGATGACTTCCTAAAAACAGGTCATAAACTTTTTCAGGAGAGGAATTCCTAGAAAAAGGTCATCAACTGTTTTCGGAAGATGACTTTTTCAGGAGATGACTTCCTAAAAAAAGGTCATCAACTTTTTCGGGGAGATGAAAAAGTTTTGAAGAGACGAGTTCAAAAATTTTGTCCCAGTAGTCTAAATTCTCTAAAATATGCACTGCGAAACGCGACGGCGTTAAATCGTTGAGTGTATATGGAAAGGCGCTGGAACAAGTGCATAGTCTCGAGTGGGTCCTCCGACATCGTTGTCAGTCGCCGGCCTAACTCTGTGATGAATTCACGAGCAGATCTGTTGATGGGATCCAGAGTTTCGAGTGCAATAGGGATAAAGCTATACGTAGCAGGGAGAGCTGCATCCTTCATGTTTTTTTCGCGCCGCGGCCAATTCCGCCGCTGCCCCGGGCGTTGTCGACGTCAGATGGATGTATGAGGCAGCGCAAATATGGACACTGCATGGTGGCATCCCAGGCGATGTATTTGCCTCGTGACCATGGAACCAGCATTGCACCGTCAGGTCGCTTGCCATCGCTACGGAAAAGCCCTGGAGGTTCTTTATTGGTGCTAGGGGTGTCCGCTCTCTGGAGGGCGCTCCAAATGATGTCGTTCATAGCGAAGTGTCTGCTGGCTCGTCCCCCAGATTATTTGCAGACCAGACCGTGGTGTCCTCCCTGATCAGTTGTCTCGCCACATTGGCGCTGGTGTGGCGCACTGAGGTTTAGTCCTAGACGTAAGCCTATCGCCACTCTAACGGCCTCGTTGCTCAGTCCTAACCCACATGCTGTTATAGGCACAGTAGACAACCAGTCCCCGGCGTGGGGGTGGGGGAGGTCACCTCTCCTAGTCTTGCCCGGCTGAGTGGGTCATTGAGTGAGGCCCAAATTTCTGTTTTGTCCTGGTCTATCAATGGTCTGTCCCAATCTTTTTGTCTGGTCAATGTGATTTTCTCTCCCGTCGGTTGTGATGTGCTTCGGGCCTGCAATATTTCCTCCATGATCTCATCCGTCCAATCCTTTCCGCCGAGAACAGCAGACACGAGATTTCGGGTCGATGCAGCTGACGCTAAATAAGCAGAAGAAGCCAGCATCGTAACCCTTCTAACCCCGAGCCCACCATCTCTGATCGGAAGCGTGGCCTGTTTCCATTCCATATCGTTGAGTTTGATATTTATCAATGTTTCTAGCCCATCTCTCATCGGATCGTCCATTTTCCCCAGGAGTGGATGGCCCCAGCATGGGGCAGCTCTTACCAAGTATGTTTACCTCGCCGCCTCGAAGCACGATCGCAGAAGCATCAGTGCCCCCTGTGTGGGAAGGTATATCATGTCTTTCACCGCTTGATCTAATTTGTCAATATGATCTTGAAGTGCGTCATCCAACGCCTTTCCTCTGAAGAGTGGCGCCCCTAGGAGTGTCAACGACTCTCGGTTTGTTTGCTTGAAGTCGACGAAGACGTCTTCAGAAATTTCTTTCTCCGCCAGGATTTCGCATTTCTGTCGATTCAATCGAATGCCCAATGTTTCTTCCAGATCGGCTATGATTTCCAAGTCATGTCGGACATCCTCCGGTCTGCCTCCCAGCGAGAGGTCGTCCAGGTACCCTGCGCGGAATCCGGAAAGCATCGAGCGCAGCGCCGGCTGGAGCGGCAAGCAAAAGAGCAGAGGGCCCAAAGGGTCCCCCTGCTGCGGCCCCATTTGTGACCGCACCTCTAACGACCCGAATTGGAGAAGAGACTCTGCTGCATACGCCTGGTGGGTAAATGCGTACAATTCGGGTATTGTTTCATGAACTGCTTGCAGCATAACATCTCTTCGTAAGGTATTGAAGGCGTTGGCGAAATCTAATTTGATGAATATGTGGTCCTGACATATTGTTGTTGTTGTTGTTGTTGTTATTCTTATTATTATTATTATTATTATTATTATTATTATTATTATTATTATTATTATTATTATTATTATTATTATTATTATTATTATTCAACAAGTTCTGGCCGCATGAAAGTTCCTATGAAGGCAACAGCATTGAAGCGTTGTATGGTGGTACCAAGGATCGCTCAGGCTCTAAGAAACTATATCAAGTTAGAGGTTCTCTTCCCCCATGTGCTGATCGAAAGAGCCCCTAAATGCCACAGCATTTATTATTATTATTATTATTATTATTATTATTATTATTATTATTATTATTATTATTATTATTATTACTATTATTATTATTATCATCATCATTATTATTATTATTATTATTATTATTATTATTATCATTATTATTATTATTATTATTGTTATATTTCACAATAATGATTAAATATTCTGAAGCGCCATCTCAGCGTCACTCAGTGAACAATTTATCATGAAAAGGTCGATGAGAAGCAGATGGCGTAATTATTATTATTATTATTATTATTATTATTATTATTATTATTATTATTATTTTATTATAATTATTATTATTATATAATTATTATACGTTATTATTATTATTATTATTATTATTATACGTTATTATTATTATTATTATTATTATTATTATTATTATTATTATTATTATTATTATTATTATTATTATTATTATTATTATTATTATTATTATTATTATTATTATTATCATTATTATTATTATTATTATTATTATTATTATTATTATTATTATTATTATTATTATTATTATTATTATTATTATTATTATTAGGACATGATGCATCATAATTTAAAAACTTTCCGCAGAACAGAAATTTATGCGACAACTTAAAAGATGGTCCAGACTCAATGGAGCGTGAAATTGAGGCGTCGTCCGTCCACCGCCCTTTGCCTTCCGTCTAGTGCTGACCCATCCATCGTCCCCTTCTCTTCTCCATCCTGTCTTCCTTCCCATTCCCCTATATACGAATCTACTTACTGTGCTTTGTCCATCATTTTAAGGTTACTAGCAGATTGCAAAGTATATGTCCACATTATGTTTCACAACTGTTAAATGTTGACGGCACCAAGACCACGATGGGGCTAAGCAACAGTCACGTGGCACTTACCTCAAATAAAAACACCGTCACGCATGGCTGTCCGCCGGAATTTTTTTACGGGTGGGGGCAAAAGTTTTGTAGGGGGAGCAAAATTAATGACGTTCTTGTACAGAATGGCTATTCATGAACACAGAACACGTGACAACTTAAAAAAAGATGCTCAAGGACTTCCCCTAAATAATTGTTTCTTCGCAATGAAAATCGTGTTGGGACTCTTGTAATAATCATAATAATCAAAAGATTTGATTATTGTAAAAATAATTATGCGCAACATCCAGGGTGGGGAATTTCCCCCCTCCGGACGCCCATGGCGTCATGTAGCAAAAAACAATTCATCACAAGGCCAAACGGTAGTGGTCACCGTCACCACCACTTTTAAAAGTGGTGGTGACGGTGTAATTAGCCGGTGATTCGTAGCAGTTGGTCTTCGATTGATCGTTGAGCGCTGGAGCCTCGTTAACGCCGTTGTAAGGATTTGGTCGTTCTAATGATCAGCTTGTCCATGTTTGCCAAGTGGATTTCGGTCAATCACTTCGGCATCAGAGCACCAATTATACAGTCTTAACGGGCCTTGCAGAAGATGAAGTGCCAGGTATTAATTGAAGGGTAGCCGATTGATTATAGCGCTCGCCTTGTAACGCGCAGAGTACGGGTTCGAGCCTCCTTCTCTGAGACGGTTACTGTCTAAGGATCTTGAGCAAGTCCTTCTCTTACAATTGCTCAGCACCATTAATTAATGTTTCGTCATTAGAAAGTGGCGCTTATTAGCTGCGCAATAATAATAATAATAATAATAATAATAATAATAATAATAATAAAAATAATAATAATAATAATATTATATAATAATAATAATAATAATAATAATAATAATAATAATAATAATAATAATAATAATAATAATAATAATAATTGCCGCCTTCCGCAACACTTTTGCACTTCCGGGTCACGATGAAGATGGTCACTCCAGAGATTAATTTTCACACACTTAGTACCTGACTCCTGAGGGATTATATGTACCTCGGGGAAAAAAAAAATAATAATAATAAATCATAATAATAATAATAATAATAATAATAATAATAATAATAATAATAATAATAATAGTAATAATAATAATAATAATAATAAATCATAATAATACTTTTTTCTCTACAGTAAACATTGTATAAACGACATTTATGCAACGTTGTTACTGAAACCTCACTAAACATGGCCGGTTCTGTGAAAATTCGACTTGAAATGGTCTAACGTACGTATATGTATTGCGTTGCTGGCTTGAAAATGTTTCCTAAACTGTATGCGCAAGATTACATGTATCTCTAATGGTCCAATGCGCGAAAAAGCGTGATATGCCCTCATTGTCGTACGGAAGCGCGGAATCGTCAAGTCCCCACTGCAGGCCGATGAACTACGCAAAGTGTCTGTCGACGGATACACAGAAGTCTCTGATGCATTTTGTAGCCACACGAATTGTCGAAGCTCTTAAAAATCCTACTCATGAGTGGAATTTTTAGCTTAATCCTATCCTCGACCATGAGGATCATGAGTAGTAGGATCATGAGTAGGATCATGAATAAGACCTTGAACTAGGATAATGAGTTGGATCTTGAGTAGAACCCTGAACTAGGACAATGAGTAGAACCCCGAACTAGGATAATGAGTAGGATCTTGAGTAGTATACATACCTTGAACTAGGATAATGAGTAGGATCTTGAGTAGTACCTTGAACTAGGATCATGAGTAGGATCTCGAGTCGAACCTTGAACCAGGATCATGAGTAGGATCTAGAGTAGTAGGGCCTACCCTGAACTATGATCTTTTACTAAATCCTGTCGTCGACCAGGAATCCAATGCAGCGTCACTCGCATGTAGCTCGAGAAAATTTAACATTTCGGAAACTTCAGGTTATTAACCTTTCGCAGTTAAGCAATTACCGTATTTACCTGGCACCTCGTTCAACAAGTGCTCTCTACCTGCTTCAATTGACCATCAATTGCACCTGTTTGCCTGTAATTGCTGCACATGTTCCCACAGGTAGCTTCTTCCCGCAGGTACCTGTGCTCTCTGTACGTAAGCACTTTTAACACCTGTAGTCGGCGACTCTCTGTCTCTCTCTGTCTTTGTCTCTCTCTACCTACCTATATACCCACCTACCTATCTACCTACCTACGACTCTTTCTGCGCAATCAGTTCCTCGTTGTATTATCATCGCGTCGTGAATCCTGCCTTCTCACTTTTGGTTTCTCATTATCTACTTCCATTGTCTCTGCCTTTCTATCTCTGCCTTATTATCTCTCCCTTTCTCTGTCGCCATCCCTCCCTCCCTCTCCTCTTCTACTATCTCGGAAAGTTATATAGCTTAATGTGACTTATGTGTCAATCATCGGTCGTGGTGAATATTTTCTCGGTTTTCTTCCTTCCGTCCGCCCGTCCGTCCGTCCGTCTGTCTGTCTCTCTCCTTCTCGCTCTCTTTTCTTCCCTTCCCTTTTGTTCCATCGATCCATCATACTCTTTCTTATTCTGTCTGTCTCTGTCTGTCTGTTTGTCTGTCCATCTGTCTCCCTTCCTCGTTGTCTGCCTGCCAACCTTCCTTGCTAACACTCCATTACCCTCTCTCCCTGCTCCCCTCTCCTCATTTCCTATTCATATCCAATGAATTGAATCACTAGTTCATTATAGACGTCGCCACTTTCTCACAGACGCAATATGGGTACGGTGTCTCTTCGTGCATCTGTGTGTGTGTGTGTGTGTGTCTGTCTGTCTGTCTGTGTGTCTGTCTGTCCATCCGTCTGTCCTTCGTTCTGAACAATGAAAGGAAATCGTTCAGTTGTGCTGATGCTAGTATACCGTCTGTCGCTCTCTCTGTCACCCTGTTTGTCTGTTTATCTCTCTGTAAAACCAATTATCCAACCACCCACCCCACCCATGCACTCACCTGACCATCGAACCATTCGTTCGTTCTTTAATTCATACAAACCATCCAACAACTGTCCATCCATCATCCATCATTTCTAAATCAATCTATTTATCCATCAAATATTCATTCATCCATTCACCCATCTATCTATCCATCCACCCATCTATCTGTGAATTCCATCCATTTATCCATCCGGCCGTCTATCCGTCCATCTATCCATTCATCCATCCATCTATCAATTATTCATTCATCCATTCAGTCATCTATCTGTCACTCCATCCATCCATTCAGCCATCATTAATTCGTTTATCCATTCATTCATTCATTCATTCATTCAACCATCCACCCACTAATCTATCCATTAATTTACCCGAACATTTATCCATCCAATCCATCCATCTATTCATTCATTCACCCAATCATCCATCCATCTATCCATTCATTTACCCGAACATTAATCCATCCATTCGTCCAAACATCCATCCATCCATTCATCCATCCATCGATCATTCATCCATCCATCTATCCATTCATTCATCCATTTATGCATTAATCCGTCCTTCCATCCATCCAGCATATATCCATTCATTCACCCATCTATCCATCCATTCATCCATCGATCCATCTATCCAACCATTCATCCATCAAACCATTCATCTATCCATCCATCCGTTCTTGATTGTTTGTCTCAATTGCAAATACAAGGAACTTCATTATGTCCTCTAATGAAAGCTATAGTTATTAGGTGCAAACACAAGGGAAGCTAAATCTGAGAGGCCGCCATTTTGTGGATTTCCTTGAGTCAAAAACAAGGACCAATTTTTATGGACATGGTGTGACTAGTTGGAGCGACGCACGTGCACGGCAGCACCCCTGGCGGCCAGGAAGTATCAGGTCTTATTTCCTAGGAAAATCATCTTGTGTTCATGAAGAAACTAGACGAATGGGTCCTAATAACCCACAGGAAGATAACGCCTCATTAAACGTCGCGTGATGAGAGTCGGATCGCCGATGGACCTCACCGGATATACAATTATTCTGCACGAATTTCAGTTTATATATATATAAACTGGTGCGACAATATATATATATATATATGTATATATATGTGGTATATATATATATATATATTGTTGGAACCGTTGTCTTTCGGTCCCAACGCAAATTGTCATAAAACGCACGCACGTTCGCTCTTTTCACCTTTATTGTAAGACCACCACGAACGACAACTCTCTTCGAGAGACAAGCAAAGACTGACTGAATCCCCAATAAGCATATCTTTTCAAACCATATGCTTATTGCAGCATACACTTCTCTAGTGTACTCAACAACCATACCCACGCATACAACGCACCACCAACCACACATCCTGCCAGAGACTATTAGCCATATATATATATATATATATATATATATATATACTGCCTCGATAAAAAGAAGGATCCTGGCATTCGAGAACAAATGCTACAGAAAGATCCTACGAATAAAATGGACGCAGAGAATAACCAACGAGGAGATATTTCGGCGAGTGGACAGAGCAGAGACGATCTTACAAAAAGCTATGAGGCGTAAACTGGGGTTTTTCGGGCATATCGCTAGAATGACGGACGACAGAAAACTTAAGACTCTGGTTTTCGGAATAATGGATGGAACCAACAAGAAAGGTAGACCACATCGGGAATGGAGGGAGGACATAGAGGACTGGTGTGAAGACTCACTACAAAAATTGTTTCATCTGGCTCAGGACAGACGAGGCTGGAGGAGGAAGACGAAGCTGACATTGGACGCCTACGAGCATGCTCATGGTGATTGATGATGATGATGATGATGATATATATATATATATATATATATATATATATATATAATATTAGGGTGCCAATGAAAACTAAAGTTTGCAGTTGTTTAGGTTTCACCCCTTAGTTTTGTTCATTTGGCCATAAAACTGAAATACATCAAGTTTTATGGCAATCACATAACATTTACTGGTCGCACAAGACCTGTAAATTTTTCAAAAACTGCAATGTGGTATTACATGAGGCGCTATGTAGGCCTACAATGGTTTGTAATAGCGTAATTAAGTGTCTGTATTAGTGTGGCGCCCCGTTCGGTTGCGTCGTTTACCACCCCATTTTTTGTAAACCTGCACTGGGCTGTGGTGTATGCTTCATTGGTGTTCCAAAAGCTTGGATCTTGCAAGAGGAAATCTTGTTGAATATCCATGAAAAACTTCTTTGTGTTTCGTGACACGAAATGAGACAGCTGTTTGCCAGAGGTTCTCGTCAATAATTGTCACTCGAACTAGAGGATCTTCTTCGCCCGCATTACACATGGCTGCAACCATATCCGCTTTTTCCATAACAGAAAGTTCAGGATAAAAAAAGGCGAGACCAAGAAGTGATTCAGTCAAGAACCACAAATGACGCACGAACATTTTTATGGCTGCCACTACTGTGGTAGACTACAAGATCTTTCAACGGCTGTATTTCGTTTCGTGCAGCAGATTTTGCTGATGTGCACATGTACCATGCTTTCAGATATACCGTAGTCTAACCACATTCTAGTGTCCAAGACAAAATATTTAATTGATGCAATTTACCGGCCTCTTTCTGTCTCCTCACATTTCCACTTCGCTCCTCGAACAGATTGGATCTTTCAGAACACCTATGGCGCAGTCCCGATCTTTTGCCTCAATTGGTCCCTCTCTCTGGAATACACTGTCGTCTCGTACTCGCTCTCAAATTTTAATAGGTAACCCCTCTTCTTTTTTTGCTTTCCTCAAGACATATCTTTTGTTTGGCCTTGCATACAGTGAGCACCTCTTAACGGTTCACCATACTGGAGGCGCTTCATAAATGTTTAAATACAATGCAGTACAAACATGTTAAACTGTTGAAGCCCAGATAGTTCAGAAGCTGTCAAACGAAACTGTGAGCGAA
>OY744607.1:52904669-52957169 GCA_963556255.1 Allolobophora icterica | reverse complement strand
GAACCTCAAGACCAAGACCAAGACCTTTGGTCTCAAGACCAAGACCTTTGGTCTCAAGACCAAGACCAAGACTTTTAAAAACGAACTCGAGTGCACTCGAGACCAAGACCTTGGTCTCGAGGACAACAAGACTGCCAATACTTCCTAGAATCTGGGCCAAAGCAGAGGAAGGCCGACACAGAGAAGAGTAAGGGCGGACAGCACGCTCCTGCCTATCACTATATATATATAGGACCAGCCTCTAAATCCAAAGATCGAAGAGAATTTAATGACATCTTTATTTATAATTGAATGATCCAGCAGTTAATGACAATATAATTAAATGAACCACAATGCGAATTCTACAGAACTACACTAACATCTCTAAACTTTACACTTAATAACTACTTAGGCACAAACAAGCAATCACTTATAGCTTAGACAAGAAAATGATAATTTACCCAAAATTCACAAGCGGAACAACATCGGATTCACAGGATTCCGACCAGTGGTGTAGTGGTAAAATCAGCAGTGGGTATACTGTCAATTGTAGTGTTCGAGTTCTCGGGCGCGGAGCCTCGGCCACAAACGATTTTAAGGAATTTAGTTATCAATTCTTGCATGGAAAACTGATTTGAAAATAAGTATTTCTCACAAATGAAATAGCTTAAGAAATATCAATACCTTGATGACATCATGAAAGAATTTTTAAAAAGTTGAACATGTTGAAAACAATCAATCCAAAGAGAATATTGAATAGTACAGTCGAACGCCCTCTCGCATTCACTGGAGCTGCATGGGATGCTACGGATACACAGTGCCATTGGTCATAGATCTTCAGGCTCAACAAAAGGGTCTTCAACATATTCTGTCATACCTCTGATGGTCTTCTCTGTATCAATGTTCCACCTCCTGCACAGACGTCGTACTTCGGTTTCTCCATGCCGAATTGATGGACTATGAGGCCATTTACTTGGGTCAAGAATGTCTATGTCCTGCAGGAACTGAGATTCAGCAGCAGCATCGTTGCTCATCCGTGCGTTCAAGTTGCTACATAGACTTTGTAGAAACTGGCCGGCGTGAATCGACTTTACTTTCCTGTTTTCCATCAGAGTAACGTCATTCAACATAAGCAGTTCTCCAGCCTTTAGTGCTTCGGCAAATTTCTCACCAGGACTTTCTTTGAATGACTGCAGGACACGTATTGTGCGTAATATCATAACCTGAGCACGAGATAAAGTCATTGAGCGAAGTTGCAGGTCTAGAGAGAGGTGTGATAGTTCAGATAGAGCATCGTACATTAATCCGAGGTCACGAATAAACTGAACACTCACAAGGCGGGCTAACAACCCATTAAACTTCTTCCGTTCAACACTGTCTCTGGAAGTGTCATCGGCAGCATGCATAAAATGACTGGCTAGAGCAGCATGTGACACCCATATTGCTTTCACAGTCCGGAAGCTACTTGCAACCCACCTCGTGTCAAGCACACGTCCAATTCG
Source organism: Allolobophora icterica (assembly GCA_963556255.1). Lineage (NCBI taxonomy): Eukaryota > Metazoa > Annelida > Clitellata > Crassiclitellata > Lumbricidae > Allolobophora > Allolobophora icterica. Next base: position 52,955,688 of record OY744607.1, on the reverse strand, counting down.
CAAAATTTGAGTTTCAGTTCCAATGACACCTCTCTCAGCTCGCGTTGATTTTTACTTGACTGGCTATATAGGCTGTAGATACTGTCAATGAAAGCCTTGAAGTGATTGATTGCAGTTATTTCTCTCACAGCATCATGAACTGCAAGTTCTACTCTATGGTTAAGACAATGCCATGTAAATAATCTTGGAGTCTTGGCATTTGAAGCGTATACTCGCGTTATTCACCAAATTCCAGTGGGTATACGGTGCTAGCTAATAATTTTCAGTGGGTATACGCCGTATACCCGCGTATACCCTCGACTACACCACTGATTCCGACCATAGTGCGAATAAATCCAGAGACATTGCAACGAATGCTTTCGGACGTTATAACCGCTTTACGCCAAATCAGCTTATCGTTAGATCCACAGAAAGATCGAAAGTCTCAAACTTTATACTCTAACAATTGCATAATTCCGCACAATAACGCTCACAATGGACAACTTATGTAGCGCACAATTAATACGACAGCAACGACAATTCCAAGCTCCACGCAGAAGAACATCGCAATAGCCAAAGCTTTTTCTGCAATGCTAGCGAACTCCACAAATCTTAGACTGCAACAGCTTCAACGGCTTAAACTATCGTGACGCAACTCCTCACCCTGGCCAAATCTGATCTGCAAATATTTATCAACTGCCCTTCAACTGTCACGTCTATACCCGGCTTCTCCAGAATTGCAGAATATGTGCATAATAATAATAATAATAATAATAATAATAATAATAATAATAATAATAATAATAATAATAATAATAATAATAATAACAACAGCAGCAGCAGCAGCAGCAGCAGTAGTAGTAGTAGAAGTAGAAATATAATAATAATAATAATAATAATAATAATAATAATAATAATAATAATAATAATAATAATAATAATAATAATAATAATAATGGCACGAAGTCGGAGACGAGAACCAATAAACTGTTTTTAATCTTCTTTTACAGCCCGAGGGATCTTTACTACCTCGGGTATTAAAATTTAAAAAAAAAAAAAAAAAAAAAAATAATAATAATAATAATAATAATAATAATAAAACGGAACAGACTGTCGCCTTTTCAGAAGCCTCAACGAGAGTTGCCCTTCGTCGACAACGTCTCCGCAGTCTACGACACCGTTCCCTGTTCGGACCATATGGACCGCACAAACCAGACGGTGGTGTCCCCAGGGATAGAGGACGACAGCTGTGTCCTCTTTCAACTGTCCCTCTACTCGGCTGTCCTCGGATTCATGTGCCTGATCGGCTTCGCAGGGAACATCGCTTCGATATGCGTGCTGCAGAAGGACCGAACATCCGCCACGGCCACGTTCCTGCTGCGGGCGCTTGCCGTCGCCGACACGGCCTTCCTGGTTCTCTGGACCCTGCACTACTCCGTCCGCCACGTCGTCAACTACTTAGGCATCGGCGATCATGCGGTCTGGCTTTACTTGAGGGTGTGCAGCTTTCCCTGTCTGTACATAGCACAGACGTTGACGATATGGTTGATGGTAGTCGTTGCGTGTAACCGGCTTATCGTCGTCTGCATGCCTTGCCGCGCGCACCGTCTCTGTTGCCTGAGGAATTTCCAGCTGACCGTTGGACTGGTGGTTCTCGGAGCGGTGCTGTCGAACGCACCGCGGTTCTTCGAAATCCAGCTGGTGCGGAACGAGACGGGCGGTGCGACCACTTGGCGGAAAACGGATTTCGCGCTCAGCGACGTCTATCGGATCATCTACACAGACATCGTCTACTATCTTCTCACCTTTGTGCTGCCTTTGATGGTGATCGCCTTCGCCAATATCAGAGTGATCGGCGCCTACCGCGCTGCCAGGAGACTTCAAGAGCAGCAGCAGCAGCAGCATCAGCAGCATCAGGCGAACGATGGACCGATGAACGAGAACGCCATCACTCTTGTGATGATCGTCATCGTGGCTATCTTCATCGTGTGCCAGGCGCCGTCAAGGGTCGTCCAGATGACCTGGGGGTATCGGTACAACCACTGCCGCGAGCCGAGCTTCTACCTGATCCACATCAGCAACAGCCTCGAGGTCTTCAACTCGTCCGTCAACTTCTTCGTCTACGTCGTGTTCTACAAGAGGTTCCGCTTTCTGCTCAAGCGTAGCCTCTGCTGCGGTCCGCTGGCCGAGCGAATCCTGGGGCGAGAGCTGACGGCCACCACGGAGGGACTCTACCTCGAGGAGAAGGGCTGGGAACCGACTCCGGACGATCAACAACAGCCCAGGACGACTACCGAAGCGGCGCCGGTCGACACGCATGAGCGACTGCTGGTCGACGCGAGGAGTGACCAGGAGGATGTTCTGGAAGCCAGTTCAAACGACGAGCACGTACGACTGAACGCGGATTTCAAGACGCCGACTAAAGCTATCGTTCTTTGCGAGTGAGCACTCCCAACTGTAGTGTCTGGTAAATACAAGTATGAGTCTGAGGACATGTGGTCGTGGCTGGCGAAAGATTGACTGCAAAGTCTCATCTACATAATGACTTACTTTGACGCTCGAGTGCCTGGACCAGCGACGGCGCTACCTGTCGAATAATATGATACTCAGAGAAAGGAGGCAGGGAGGGACAGGGAGAGGAAGATGTACAGTAGGGTGGTCCTTAAAAATAAAAGTTGTTATTTCCTTTATGGTACCCTCTCAATTTGTTACCTTGCCTTAGTAATGAGTAAGTGTGAAATTTTAGCTTGATTGATTGATATTTAGAGGTCGCTCAGTGCTCATGACTTTTTAACTATTATCGATAATACTGTTTTTCGATCTTCGTAATGCCGAAAAATAAACAAAGTATTAACAATGACTTTTTTAAATCAAAGACACAAACTGAACAATTTAGACTGTTAGACAAATGCATCTAATGATATAGAATCTAAAGTCAAGCATTTAGTCTTAAAGTAATTTAGAGTTACTGCAAAGACTCATTTACTGAACAATTTCAGCACAATGGTTTTAGAGAGTTTTAGATTGTTGGAGTCCCAGCAGTAGCACAGACTTTTCTGTCGCAGGGAACTGAGCTCTTTGCTCAGATACAACTTTCAATAGGTATTGTTTTTGTTCTTCATTTTTAATGCTGGATGAGTTGAATCTAGGTTGAGTTTCACACCCTGCTCAGCAAATGTCGCTAACAACCCTGAGACTCTGCGCACACTGTTTCACCTTCTGAATGTCCTCATTTTCTTCCAATTGCTCAGTGTCAATCTCAGTTAGGAACTTGCTGGGCAGTTCAAGTAGGCTATCTCAAAGTACTATAGAGAGTATTGACCGTCACAAAATCTTCCAGCTCCTTTGCTGTCAATACTGCTCATCTGCACTTAAATGCGTTTTGGCGGTGTTTGGCCCTGGATTTTGAAGTCATCTCAAGGCTCGTTGCTAGATTGTAAAGCGTTCTTGCAAATTTGATTGCATCTATGACGTCTGAGTTGCTGTGCGCTGCCAGAATTTTTTAACATTTCGAATTTTGAAGTGCTGTCTTGAAATTATCTGTATCCATCAGGGAACCGCTTAAAAAGTGCCTGTTTGGACCACTTGATGTCTGGACCACTTGATGGTCCAAATGATTGCTTGAAAACATCACCAAGGATGGTTTGGTGCACATGGTGCCGACAAGCAAGCTGCAGTAGGTCTTTTTCAAAATAGTCTCAATTAGAGAACATACGCCTGCTCAGTATCATGTTTTTGATACTGTATAGTGTCGAAGCACATCGCTTTGACCTTGTCTGCCCCTCTCCCCCCCCCAATCCTTCAACAAAACTCACAACAGCCTCACTGGCTTCTTCACCGGTGCCATGCTTTAACTTTGGCACTCCGAGTAATTGATCCACTTCATATCCTGAGACCAGTGCTGGCAATCTATCAACTAACTCTCTTCCGGTAATGTCTGGAAGGACCTTCCCATCCCAATGTACAGTTAAAGGCACATAGAGCCTACTGGTACATCTCGCCGACTGAACTCGAGTTTAACTCTGCTAGCAATCTGACTGTGGTTCTCAATCCTGGTTCTGTGAATTGAGGCTCAATTGATTGCTAACTCAAAAGATGTGACTAACTTTAGACAAAAGGTTTTATTTTAACAATTTGCTTAAAATTTAAAAAAAATCATTTTGCAACAAAACGAGCCAAATGGCTGCAACAGGCAGTGATGTAAATCAACAAATTAAATAAGAAAGTAAATTAAAATAGTATTTACTAAGTTATTCAATTACACCTTACAGTTTTACTATCAAAGCATCAATTGCAGCGGTGTGAATATGAAACCACGCAATGCATTTAATACAAAAATAATTTAAAGAACTTTGACTTAGTTGAGCGACCTCTAAATTTTGTGCAATTTCCATAAAACTTGGTAGGAATCATTGTTACATGAAGCATAACAGAATAAAAAGGTACCATAATACATTTTCAAAACTTTATTTTTTTACATAGCTTTGAGAACCACCCTAATGTACAGAGATAGGGACAAAGATAGGATGGGACGGGGAAACGGATATGGCATAGCAGGAGGACTTTTCGGCTGAAATAACGTTATGATGATGCTCTCCTCTTGATTAATTAATTAATTATAGTTTTATATACTTAAGTCGTTTGACCGTTAACAGATGCAGCATATGGAAGATAACGTTTAACAAACTTACGACAACTTATTTCCGTCAAGTCAATTTTATTATAACAAACATAATAATAGCGCATTGGATAACATCTGGCGTAGAGTGCGAGAGGTACAGAGATCGAGTCCCATAGGCGGACATGCTTTGTAGGCTGCAATTTGCGCCGTGTATTGCAGGCTGTCTGTTCTGTTAGTAGTTAAGATTTATCGCATAACATGTACATGTACAGCGCAGTGCGTTTGCAGGCGCTTAATTAAAGAATAAATATTATTATTATTATTATAAAAATATAATTATATGTAAAGAGATACACAAATGACAAATTATTATATGTATTAAAAGTTACGACAATCTACAACCACCATTTTGTCAAGAGTTAAGGTAGAGCTATTTTACACACACACACACACACACATATATATATATATATATATATATATATATATACATATATGAGTATATATAATACACATGATTTTATCGTCATTTTGGCAAAAGCTAAGTTAAAGTAATTATAAAAATAATATACACAATAAAATAAAAATTATATATACAGGGTGGGCCATAAAAAAGTAACCCCCTACAGGTTTTTGTAATATTTCGGCCAAAAGTAAATCAAGTTTTACTGGCTTAAAAGTAATTCATATTTACGTATAACAGCCAAATTTCACCAAAATATTTAAAAGAGAACCAAAGCTAGATCACTTTTACTGAGTCCACCCAGTGTTTTTTGATGGTCCAAAAACATGTAACGCAAGAAAAGTAAAGAGCTAACTTTTATTAAGTTACATCTCAAATAATTGATATCAAACAGACGGCTGAAGGTTCACGACACGAAATGAGTGTTATTCACGGATGAGAAGAACTTCTATCTCAATCCACCAATGAGCAACCAAAACAATCGTATTTGGTCTAGCGGCAAGAAATCAGATGTCATCATGTCAGACCTGATCGCTTGACCTTTGAACGCAAGAAGATCGCTCCACATGTTATGGTGTCGGCTTTTATTTGTTTGGTGGCAAATGTCGACTGCATTAAGTTTTGTTCATGAAAGGCAGAAAAGGTAAATGCTGCATATTACGTTTCTCCTCTGTTTCCGGAATTAATTTCAGATTGCAAGCGTCTGTTGCCAGCTGGATTCATCTTTCAACAAGACGGCGCACCAGCGCATACTGCTTGGCTCACGCAAGATTTGCTCAATGTTAATTGCCCTGGTTTCATTGAGAAGGACCAATGGCCCTCAAACTCTCCGAATTTGAACCCGCTGGATTATCACGTGTGGGGAACAATGCTGGAGAAATACCACAATCCGCGACCAAAGCCAAAAACGATAACTGAAGTTGATTATGGGAAATTTACTTGTGGAACCTATCAACAAGGCCATCAAAAACTATACAAAGAGACTCAGAACATGTATGGGTTCTGGTGGTGGACACATTGAACAAGAGTTGTGAAGCAATATCAGGTCTGTTTGATACCAATTATTTGAGATGTGACTTAATAAAATCGTTTTTTTTAACTTTTTGTTGCATTATGTGTTTTTGGACCATCAAAAACAGCGGGTGGACTCAGTAAAAGTGATATAACTTTGGTTCTATTTGAAATATTTAGGTGAAATTTGGCTGTTGTACGTAAATATAAATTACTTTCAAGCCAGTAAAATTTGATTCAAACATTGTTGCTTTTGGCGAAATATTAGCAAAACCTGTAGGGGGTTACTTTTTGGCCCACCCTGTACATATTAAAAGTTACAAGCTATGTCCGACATTTTGGCAAGACTGGCCGACTTCACATCCGTATGATGGAACCAGTTTCCCCTTCGCCAGGTAGAGGAGACTGAAGAGTCAGAATAAAGGTGCAGTGGTCAATTGTGAACAACATCTTGGCATTCAACAACTCTCGTGTGATCCAATTAACTTTTGTCAAACCTCCGGCGAACTGACACGTTGACGAAGTTCCAACTGCGTTGATTAGAACGTCAAATTAAACCACCTGAGGAATGACTTAGCCTCTGAGAGTATTCGCCATAAAAACTTCTTTTCAATGAATGCAATCTTCGTCGAGTGTCAGGCGTCGCAATTTCTCTTATATATATATATAATATCCGCAGGATTAGAAGAAAACTAGTTAGTTCAACTATTCTTTAGGACGAAAAAATCGACTTTCTCCAAACAGAATAATTTTAATTAGAGCTTGTGTGTGGCCCTATAGGCATCAAAATTCTGCACATATATCTTCATTCGATGAAACAATAGTAGAGATGTGTGAATTTTTTATACCAATTCCATGGTGACACAAGGCTCCCTATTTCCTAATGAAATTAAAATGATCAGATTTCGCGGTATTTTTCGATTGAAATACCCCGAAATTGTGCATAATTCTGGTTCATGTTTCTACTCTTTATCATAAGATAGGCCTACTATTCTAAAGCGATTACGCACACGTTAAATTTCCGCAGTCTTCCATGAAAAATCCTTATGGTTAGAGTTGAGCGATTTTTATGACGAAGAAATCTACTTTCTCTAAACCGAATAATTCTAGTTCGAGCTTGTGGGTATGGGCGTAACTTTGGTCTAAAAAGTGAGAGTACCAATTTCTTACATACACGAAGAAAGGCAGACACTGCGATCTCTGGGAAGGCACAATAATAAAATATTGATTGGCATTGTTCAAAAAGTGGGGGTACGGTACCCCAGTCCAAAAAGTGGGGGTACGGTACGGGTACCCCTCGTACCCCCCACAAATTACGCCTATGTGCGTGGCTCTATAGGCATCAAAATTCTGCAAACGTTCGCATTCAGAAGTCGACTATACAACTTCATCTTGGAATTATTTCCTCTCTGCAGTCGACTCTTTCCGTGTCTTCTCGGATCTCCCTCTTCGTCTACCGACCGAACCCGTTCAGGAATTTGTCACGTAGGCCGATTTTCCTAAGCAGCGGCCGCCGACCGTTGATGACTCTACTTCGGTCGTGTCTGCCTTGTTATACGACGACGCCCGCGAAATATGCCTGCTATATTCGTTTTTATTATTTTGTTTTCGTAATTTCCCTGACGTATACCTCACCATGTACCTGCGGTCCTCACTTGAAAGGCATGTATGGGTGGAATATGGGAGACGCCAGAGAACAAGCAATTTGTGGCAGAGCCGTAGAGTACGTGCTAATGATTGTGTTTGCCGTATGAGGTCCACTTTGCGAATAGATGGGATGTGCTAGATGTTGTGGTTACAATATTGGCAACATGCTAAAAGCAGCTTTTGCTGTACCTTATGTAAATACTGCTGCTGCTACTACTACTAGCCTACAACTTCCACTACCACAACAAATTTTTTCTGCCACTTCATCTCTGAAAAATTTCCCTTTCATCTCCGAAAAAGTTTATGACCTTTTTTTAGTCCTTCACCTCTTTTACGACTTTTTCTTACACTCTCCTCTGTATTTTTCCCGACTTCTTCACTTTTTCCACACTTTCATTTTCAACAATTCATCTCCGCCGCAGAATATCGATTTCATCTCGAAAAAAAGTTGATGACCTTTTTTTAGTCATTCGCCACGTTTTACAACTTTTTCCCGTCTCCCAACAATAACCTCATAACCCTCATAACCCTTTTCTTTTTATGATTTCGTCTAAAAACTTTTAATTCTATTGACTTTTTTTACGAATTCCTTCTTCTTTCTCATAATTTTGGAGGGGGGAAACTTCTGCTCAAAAATTCTATTTTTACCTCGTCTGGTCAGAAACGCTGCGAAAACCCTCACGCGCAATTACACTTCTCCGCCTTTTTTTGGTGTTTCTTCAAAATGTGGGGGACAAATGTATGGAGTGTACCCCCAGGCCCCCACTCTTAAAGGTGGGGGGACATGTCCCCCCCCGTCCTCCTAGATCGCCGCCCATGTGTGGAGCCAACATATTGTCGTGTGTAGTTGACATTGTCGAGTGTGAGTCGACTTGTCTGGAGTGTGTATAGCGTGATTTTTTCAGAGATTAGCTCAAGTCAACTACACGCGATATCGTTCTAATACATGAAATTTTACTTACCAGCTCAAGTGAAGTTTGACAGGTTGAAGAAGAATGTGCCGTTGACATTTCTGAGTATTTTAGGGTGTTGTCGCCACTTTCTTTGACCGCGGTTATAAATACATGACCAAGCCAGGATCTTCTATAGAACCAATATAACCGCGACATGATTCAGAAGCTGACGAAATGGACGGGGGTTTTTATTTGAAAGGCGCTATATAATGGCCTATAGATTGCTTCGTTACATTCATTAATTACATTACCATCGTGACGGTGTAGCTAGTGTGATGAGCAGTTTCTGAAGAATTGCTGTGGTCATTGGTTAGAAAATGTTTTCAATTCTCTCCACGAAAAACTTTCTCCATTGCTCCACAGAATTTACAACTATTCATTCGCGTCATGTTTCCGGATTTTTAGAATTTATTTAGTTTTCAGTGTATGGCCGCCTATGGTCTCATACATCCTGTCTTTTCATACATCTATGACCTCCTATTAATACCTTATATTATACCTTATAAGGCCTCGTCTTAAGAGGAGGTTGTTTCCGGCCACAGGACAGACGAAGGGGAAGTTTCCGTGCTCAGTTGTAGAGGAACGAGCCCGGGGACAAAAACACGTCCCTGATCGGCCGAAAGAAGGGCCTGCGGCCCGGAACCAACAGATACACAATGAGCCAAGATAAAGATGGGGCAATTCCAACCACAGTGTTCGGCATGAAAGTTAAAAGCTTAAAATCTTAAGATACCTGTCGCTTAAAATCTCACATGACCTCTTAATTCATCACACAACCTTCTGTTAATACCTCATATAACCTCCTTCAAATACCTCACACGGCCTCCTGTTACAGCCTGGACTGGCCTCCTGTTCGTACCTCACGCGATCTGCCTCCTCACACCTCGTATGGCTTCCTCTTTTAATCTCATCTGACCTTAACACAATACCTCATATCACCTTCTCGTAATACCTCATATCACCTTCTCGTAATACCTCATATCACCTTCTCGTAATACTTCATATGACCTCCTCTAGACACCTCACACGGCCTCCTATTGCGACCTCGTATGGCCTCCTGTTCATTCCTCTTATGATCCGTTCCCATATATATATATATATATATATATATATATATATATATATATATATATATATATATATATATATATATATATATATTAATAGGAAGCCGTATATATATATATATATATATATATATATCCGTTCCCATATCCGTTCCCATATATATATATATATATATATATATATATCTTTAATCAATCAATCAATATATATATATATATATATATATGGGAACGGATCATATATATATATATATATATATATATATATATGGGAACGGATATGGGAACGGATATATATATATATATATATATACGGCTTCCTATTAATATATATATATATATATACGGCTTCCTATTAATATATATATATATATTAATAGGAAGCCGTGTGGATATATATGTATATATGTGTGTATATATGTGTATGTCCACGGCTTCCTATTCATATCTCGAGCACGCTCCTGGTTTGTTGCCTTGCAGGCGAGGCTTCCTTGCGACCACGGGAGAGGCAATTACAACGAGCTCTTTGACGACAGTTGAAGCTGAAAGAAACGGTGTGAAGGAAACCACGCTCAGCGGGATCCTAATGACTCGCAACAAATGCATCTACGCCTACATGGAGTATACAGTCTGAGCATTGTGAGGAAAACTTCAAGCCCTTATACAATACAATACAATGCAATGAAATACAATTCTACACAATTATCCATGTATCCATGTATATACGGCTGTATGCGTGTATGTATCGTATCGTATCTGGGAATGTGTAAAATGCCACTCACATCATAAACTATTCAGAGGCGCTCTTAGCGTGCCAGCCCCGAGGGAAAAGAAATCTTTTGGTAGCGGAGAGAAGAGGATGAGAACCAAACCATATCCTTACTAAGGATTAAAAGGGATGTCATTCCACAGAGTAGGACCAACGATGTATGTATGCATAGAAGCATATAAGTGTGTATGCAAGTATGCATATGTTGTTTACGGCATTTATATGGCGCCCTCATAACCAATATCATGGCGCTCCAGCCATGATCCGTCTTCATTTGGCAACAGGGTGATATGTTTATGCCTAGATATAATCAAGTACCTACAAATATAACCTTATCCGAGACTATGCTTTCCTGAAATTATGTACGTGTATATAATTATGGCTATATGTGTGCAGTAGATAAACATGCGTGAACATATATATATATATATATATATATATATACATATATATATATACGACTGATCAATATTAGATTAGAATGGAATGGACTAGAAAAGGTTGTTTAAAATTGGATTAGAATGGACTGTTCTAGAAGATTGAGATTGATTAAGATTAGATTGGATTTACTAGAAGAGATTTAGATCAGATTATATTGGATTGGAATTGATTAAGATTAGATTACAATGGATTGATTAAGATAAGATAGGACTAGAATTGTACTAAAAATATTTAGATCAGATTATATTGGATTGGAATTGATTAAGATTAGATTACAATGGATTGATTAAGATAAGATAGGACTAGAATTGTACTAAAAAGATTTAGATCAGATTATATTGGATTAGAATGGATTGATTAACATCAGATTACAATGGATTAAGATAAGATAGGATTAGAACGGATTGTACTAGGACATTTAGATCAGGTTGGAGCTATTAGAATGGATTAAGATTAGATTACAATGGATTAAGATAAGATGGGACTAGAACGGAATGTACTAGAAAAGATTTAGATCAGATTGGATTGGATTAGAATGAATTGATTGATTAAGATCAGGTTAGACTGGATTGATTAAAGATTAGATTGAATTTAGATTACATTAGAATGGACTGGGCTGCTGGTATGTAGCACTTGCACCTATAGATGCTCAGGCAGGTCGTGCACTTCGAAGTGGCAGCTTGAGTGGCGCTATATAAATATTTAATAACAATTACAACAATAATAGATGCTCAGGCAGGTGATTCACAGTGCATGATTGGCAGCTGGAAACTCATATTTATTTTATTTATTTTATTTATTTTATTTATTTTATAAAACAACAAATCAACAAGCAAGCAACAAGAACATAACAGTACATAATTGAAATCAGCATACATAGTGTCAACAAAGTAAACAGATTATATAGGTAGTCTTAGTAATTGTTTATGAGTACATAGTGCATTACTAGAGTCAGAGTCTGATATTGAAGAGAAGTTCCCGTGCAGAAAGTAAATCTGATGAGGATATCGAAAGTACAGGCACATTAGATCCATCCTACCAAACACAGAAACCAGATATATATATATATATAAATGCATATATCTATGTGCATATATATACTTCTGATTATATATATGTGTACAAATGTATATAATATATATATATATATCGATTATACATGAATATGTGTGTAATTAGAATCAACTATATGTGTACCTAGTATATGGTATATATACCATATCTTTATACACATTACTATATGGTCTATGTCAGTATGTATAAGGTTGGAGTAATGCATACATAAAATATATATGATGAGGAATATATATATATATGCATGCCTGTGATGATGCATATATATATACGGTATACATACATTAATTGTATATATATATATATATCAGATATTTATACAGTATGTTGAATCTAATAATTATCTTCAGACAGGTCACGAATTGCTTGGCTTAGCTGTTAATACATTTCTTCAATCACGGCGCCTGCACACACACACACAAACTACACTGTGTCCCGATGAAAAGTAGACCCCAAGAAAAAGTGTCATAACTCGGTCAAAACGTTTAGCATTTGCTTGAAATTTTAAAAACAACAACCGTAGCCATATTAACACCAAATCGTAACGCCGTTTGGAAATGTTAGTGAGTTTGTCAAGTTTATGAACGTTTGAGATGCAGTACTGAAAATAGGAAATTTCCAACAAACAAGAGCCATATAATATATGCCTAAGGAAGTGAAGTTCAGCTACAGCTGGTGTTCAAAATGCCCCCCATGTTCACGGACACACGACCGTAGACGTGGACGCCACTGTTTGATGGCCTGGTCGATGATCACGTGGTCAAACAGCTGCCACTCTTCTGGTGATCAACGTCACGAATGCGGGAACGATAAACGTGCTCCTCCAGTACACTCCAGATTTGATAGTCAACTGGATTGAGGTCTGGACTGTTGGGCGGCCACAGCTGCGGGGATATGAAGTCGGGTGTCTCCCGGGACAGCAGAGCAATGGTCTCATGTGCTCGGTGCGCAGGGGCACAGTCTTGTTGAATGTGAAGTAGCCGCCCGATGAAAAGTAGACCCCTAAACGTTTGTCAACAATAATATTTGTATGTTGGAAATTTCCCCTTTTCAGTACTGCATCTCAAACGTTCATAAACTTGACAAAATAAATCACCAACATTTTCAAACGGCGTTACAATTTGGTGACAATATGGACACTGTTGTTGTTTTTAAAATTTCAGGCAAATGCTAAAAGTTTTGAGCGAGTTATGACACTTTTTCTTGGGGTCTACTTTTCATCGGGACACAGTGTATATATATATAAATGCATATATCTATGTGCATATATATACAGGTCACGAATTGCTTGGCTTAGCTGTTAATACATTTCTTCCATCACGACGCCTGCACACACACACAAACACACACACACACACACACACACACACACACACACACACACACACACACACACACACACACACACACACACACACACACACACACACACACACACACACACACACACACACACACCACATACACACACACACACCTACCACACACACACACCTACACAGACACGCTTGTTCATATATAACAAAAAAAACCTCAGTGATTCTTTCATTAATTCATTCACCCATCCATCCAGCTGTCATCCTTACATTAGCCTGCTATAGTCACAAATTATTGATCTAATCTAATGACTTCTATAGCGCCGTTGTCATAGGGCATCAGCAGCAGTCGATGGTCGTTCAAGTTAAGTTGTAGTCAGGAATCATAATCCGTTGCAGCAGAGAAGCCAGAAATGATAATAATAATAATTATCATTTTTTTATTATTATTGTTATTTTATTCCGGATATTTCTATAGCGCCTCTCGAAGTCAACTACTACTCAGAGGCGCTCCCGACTACAGCATTTGATACTGTGCCGGAATTTTCACGCCGAAGCGCCACGAGCAATTGCGAGTGAAGGACTTGCCCAAGGTCCGTACGCAGCGGCAAGAGTGGGATTCGAACCTGCGACCCTCCGGTAACAAGGCGCCGAACTTACCACTGAGCCACCACGCCCCATTATTATTATTATTAAGTGCTTTTTTACAGCTGGAACGCGCTGGAACGCGCTGGAACAGCGTTCCGGCACTTTTTGAGCTACTAAAAAATAATTTATTTATTTTAATAATAATAAAATAATTTAGCTATTTGAATTTAATTTCAGTGTTGTGAACTGTTTTCAGTGTTTACTAGTATTAGGATTAGTCATATAATATCATTAGTATTGTATATTAGCATTAAGATTAGCAAATAATAGTATTAGTAATGTATATTAGTATTAGAATGGACGCTGAGGAGAAAGGAGGAGGAACTTCTGGAGAGAACTGAGATGAGGATGCTACGATGGATACTTGGGGTGTCACTGAAAGACAAGAAGAAAAATGAGAATATCGGGAAAAACAGTCGGAGTGGCCTGTATATCCGACAAGGTGCGCGAAACCAGACTGAGGTGGAATGGGCATGTAGAGCGGGCGGAGGAGGATAGTAACATCAGAAGAATCATGAAAGCGGAGGTGCATGGACACCGCAGCCGAGGACGCCAGAGGAAGAGATGGATGGACATGGTTCAGCAGGACTTCAGGCTTCTAGGCCTGAAAAAAAGAAGACATCGGAGATCGAGCGGGATGGAGACAGAGGATCCGAGTGGCTGACCCCTCTCCAGCGAGGAACTAATCCCAGCCTGAAGGCAAAGAAGAAGAAGAAGAAGAAGAAGATTAGTATACAATAGTTGTAGTATTGTAAATCAGGATTAGGATTAGCATAGGCCTATAATAGTATTAGTATTAGGATTAGTATATAAAAATATTAGTATAATAACGAATGTCCAATTGCAATTACAAATAGTCCTATCATTAAAGAATTTATTTCAAGGACTCGCAAACCATTAAAAAATCACAGAGATTAGTATAGAACCGAGACTAACCTAGTTTCCATTGAATGGAAAGAAGGTATCACGTTTCTGCTCCATATGACAATAAACATCACACAGACTGGTGAGGTACTTAAAAGGCGCTATAGTATGCATCCATATAGGCCTACGTACATACACTGGCTTCTGAAACAGAGGAAGAAGAATATAAAGAAGACAAAGACACTGACCATTCTGACGTATCTTTGGTTTCGAATGGGCTTTAATCAAGCAGGTAACAAAAGCCAGAAACACAATACATTGTTAGCTATCACATCCAGCAACCATGAAAGTATAAGTTTTCCAGTGTAAGCATAGTTATGAGAATGCGAGTTGTTGGTGAAGCTTTGATATTAGTTAATATATATACAATTATACATATATATACATGTATATATTATGTATATATATATATATATTATGGTTATGTCTTACCACATTTCTGCGTTCTCATTGACGACCGGCGCATTGGGTACTCCTTGACTTCACCGGCAGCCTGCCATTAAATTTGTGAATTTGTGCAGCTATGTTCATGATATGTTCATAACGAATTTGGCAAATAAATTACTTACTTACTTCCTTACTTTCGACATAGAGTCATTGCAGGCAGACATTGAAGGGAGACTATATGTTGCAGTAGATTTAAGTGTTTAACGACATCTTGTGGCTGCCAGGACCGTTAACGTCGACCGTACCTTAGCCATAACCTCACTGACACTGACAAAAACTAGAGGGCCACGCGGACGCAAATGAGCACCGCGCGGACGCAAATGAGCACCGCGCGGACGCAAATGAGCACCGCACGAAAGAACGTTCACATAGCTTCATTGATCACATTCTAGATGTAACGTCTCACCGGACTGTCACTGTAGGTCCCTATCACTCCACCGGTATTGCAAATATTGCGTGCATATAGAAATAATGTCAGATATATTTATATGTGGTTTCTATAAACAATTAATCGAATATATTATATATATACATTATATAGCTATATAACTTTATATATATATATATATATATATTATATCCAAAACCTCTGAGTGTTATACATAGTGCATGCATCATAATCGTTCACGTATATTTACATAAATAATAATAGTTCAAGACTTTGGTTTAGCTTAAACCTGTCCAGAGCTATGAGATTAAACAGGCGATGATGTTTATGTATACATATATCATCACAAACGTTCATATATACGCACGGTCATAAATATTTTTTTACACGCATTTCTTCAGTTATACATATACATACATAGAAAGTACGGAGGCGACAGCATTCTTTCCTGGACTCATCATAATCATGTCTTTATATGGAGAATCGCGTCTTCCTATATGTGTCGCCAATAAACACCTTCTAAATCGACTCACCTGTTCCTGAAGTAGGATTTCGTCATTTTATCTAATCGTAATCTAAAGGCTTCTACAGGGCCATTATCAAATGCTTAGACATCAGTTGATTTGAGTGAAATCACAAACAAAAATCATAATCCATTGGTCACCTCATTGTCCGGATGAATTGACCCACGCAGTGAATTTATCCAAGCAGTGAATTTATCCAAACAGTGAATTTACCCAAGCAGTGAATTTACTCACGCAATGAATTGACCCACACAGTGAATTGACCCACGCAATGAATTGACTCCAGTTAATTGACCCATGCATCGGTTTTACCCATGCAGTGAATTGATCCATGCAGCGAATTGAACCACACAGTGAATTGACCCCGTAAGTGAATTGACTCATGGAGTGGATTGAACCATGCAGCGAATTGACCCACACAGTGAATTGACGCATACAGTGAATTTATCCAAGCAGTGAATTTATCCAAGCAGTGAATTTACTCAAGCAGTGAATTTACTCACGCAATGAATTGACCCATTCAGTGAATTGACTCATGGAGTGGATTGAACCATGCAGCGAATTTACCCACACAGTGAATTGACCCTCGCAGTGAATTTATCCAAGCAGTGAATTTACCCAAGCAGTGAATTTACTCACTCAATGAACTGACCCACGCAGTGAATTGACTCCAGTGAATTGACCCATGCAATGGTTTTACCATGCAGTGAATTGACCCATGTAGCGAATTGACCCACACAGTGAATTGACCCCTTCAGTGAATTGACTCATGGAGTGGATTGAACCATGCAGCGAATTGACCCACACAGCGAATTGACCCATGCAGTGAACTGACTCCAGTGAATTGACCCATGCTATGGTTTAACCCATGGAGTGAATTGACCCATGTAGCGAATTGACCCACAGTGAATTGACCACTTCAGTGAATTGACTCATGGAGTGGATTGAACCACACAGTGAATTGACCCACACAGTGAATAACCCATGCAGTGAATTGACCCATGCAATGAATTTGACCCATGCAGTGAATTGATTCATTCAGCTGAATGACACCTTCAATGAATTGACCCATGCAGTGAATTGACCCATGCAGTGAATTGGCCCATGCATATTTTGTTTTTCAGTATAGGAAGAGAAGAGCAGTCCCTTAAGCCATCCTTGAATAGCAGCTACTGGTCTACAAGTGTCTGTGATTTCATTTCTCTTGGCCTCGGCATATGAGGGTGAAAGGCCAGGCCTCTCCTCGCTGTCTGACCTTCCCACTGACAGTGTACTCATAATCGCCGAGTTCACTAGGAAGCATAAGTGGAGCCGAAATCCTCAAAATTTCTGCACTGGCAGGGATTTCAACCCCCAACCTCTCAGTTCGCAGTCCACCACGCTAAACGCCAGACTATCAGACACATTCTACTAAAAATAAATATTCTATTCTATTAAACAGACATATGAAATTCAAAGTAGGTGTTATATCAAAGATATTCTATTAACCTCCTTCGAGGGAGCGTTAGCTTGAGTTGGTGGTTTTGTATTTTTGTGTTTTTTTGTATTTTCTTATTTTTTTCGTTCTGTGTTTTTCAATCTTCATGTTTCTGCCTTGAGCGAAAGTATATATTAATAATTTTCTATTAAACATAGATATTAAATTAAACATACTTTTATATTCTATCTATAAATATAGATTTTTTCATATATATATATATATATATATATATATATATATATATATATATATATATATATATATATATATATATATATATATATATATATACGCTACTATATTCGTTTGCAATTAGTCGGGGAATACGTAGCATGTGTGTACATCAAGCAATCTGTCTCCAATAACGGAGAGTAGCTTGCAGAGAAAAATATAATGGATGACGAGCAGATATCACAATTCTCATAAGAATATACTGTTTCATATGAAGTTGACATATTGAAGCATCTCGCGATCTATGGAGCACAAGATTAAAATGCACGAAATGACATGTATGAAAAATCTGCAAATGACTTGCCTGAAATGTCAAGGTCAGAACAGAGGGATTGAAACAACACACCGCGATGCGATTTTAATTTGAAAACCATTTTGTTCGATGATGGCTTTCAGTCATTAGGTCAGGAGTGTCTCTGACGAGTCTCCTGATGTGGCGCTATATTAATTTACAATTTCCATTAGGCCTACCAATAACCAGGGCCGCCGAGAGGAATTCCGGGCCCCTAGGCAGAGCAGTCACGGGCCCCTAGGCAGAGCAGTCGCGGGCCCTTTGGCAGAACAGTCACGGGCCCGTAGGCAGAGTAGTTACGGGCCTTTAAAGTACTATCTTTAGGCTTTATATAGCCTAAATATAATATCGTACGGTCGTACGAAAAAATTAGTAAAAATACAAATTGAAATAATAAAAGTGCGTGTACGACCGCACGATATTATATATATATATATGTATATATATATATATATATATATACAATGATTTTATTCATATGCTTTAAGTTTAAACTGATTGTAGTTAAGCGTAAGATAATATATTTAAAAAGGCATAAATCATAAACTTTGCATATCTGATTATAATATTTTGCATAAGTTGATTGCGGGCCCTGCCCGGGCCCCTAAAAAGTCGCCTGGCCCCTGGGCATTTGCCCCTCTGCCCCTCCCTCTCGGCGGGCCTGCCAATAACCATTACTATAGTCAGGCAGACTCCATATCCTCAGTCAAGTCGCAAGAACTAAGAGGACTATAAGAAGCAGAGGGAGGGAGAGTCTTGCCGGTGTCCCGTGACAGAGTCTCCCCCCTAAAAGTCTCCCCCCGGAGACTCTATTTCGAAACAGATTCTCCCCCGGCGGATCTGTTTCAGAATAAATTCGCCCCCCGGAGACTTTATTCTGAAACAAAGTCTCCGAGGGGAGAGTATATTTCATCCCCCGTTGAAATAAAGTCTCCCCCAGGGGAGACTTTATTTCATCGCGTGATACACATGAACCATATCTCGAACTCCTCGTCAATTCTTCATTTTATAATTTTTGCCGACGATACCAATGTATTTCGGTAATCCTTGGTTTTAGCGTCCGAAATTATTTTCATTGAAACGTTCTAATACAATATACAATAAATAATCATCGTTCATCCAACTTCTAGTTTGAGTTATATTTTAATCGATTATCCAGCTGCTAGTTTCGTGAATATTTTCGTCAATCTTCCAACTTCTAGTTCAAGTTTTACTATCAAATGTTTTCATCGGTCATACACGGGAATAATATCGGCACTAAAGCGATATATTTTCATCGCAATTCCAACTTCTAGGTTGACTTTAACTATGTAACATTTTAATCGATCATCTGGCTTCTAGTTTCATTGATATTTTCATCAATCTTCCAACTTCTTGTTTGAGTTTAACTGTGAAACGTTTTCATCGCTCATGCAATGTAAATAATTTCGGACGCTAAAACCCAGGATTACCTGTATTTCTATGTGATAAATCTCTTGAAATTCTATATAATAGGCTAAGGTAAATAATGAATTAGAAAGTCTATCGGATGGCTTCACCCATTAGTGCCTAAGGTCCCCGAAAATGGGATACTACATCAAAAATTCACATTAAATTAATTATACGTTAGAAGTACATTTAAATGTAATAATTAGCACGTCAAGATTTTGCTCAATCTGGTTGGACTGGAAATGCGCACAAAGAAATAGTTTGTCGGCTGAAAACAGTGCTGTAACCATACCATAGCTAACGTAAACATTGCGGACTTTTCTTGTCTAATATTAAATTATTTAATTTGCGTTTATTACAACGTTGCGTTTATTTGTGGTTTCACAAAAGGTTGGTATATGGGTAAAGGTTTACGGTGGTCGCCTATTAACACAGGTTAAATTTGGATGGCGATCGATGGTTAAAATATAACACTATTCTATACAGGACAGGTGAAAAACAAGTAAACTGAAACATTGTTTAGCATATGACATGTCAAGTGTTAACCAGCCTAATGTTTTAAAGAATGGTAAGCATAAAATTCTGTTTCAAAATTTGAGCATCAACCCAAACTTTATGAAGGTTCCATCATCATCAACAACAGTTTGGAGTAAATAGTCAAGTTGACTATTTTAAATAGAATAGTAAATAGTAGGCCTACCCATAGAAAACTATTGAAATTGTAGTCAAAATAATAAATACCTGTGGACTATTGCAAATACCACATGACTAAAAACTTGTTAGTGCCAGTTACACATAATCTTTAAATTTTCTAATGTAGTAACGGTCTGTTAGTATAGTTCTTGTTAACTTTGAGTTAGTCCAACTGTTCAATAGTTTCATTGGATAAGCAATTCCTGTCTTGGTGAGAATTAGTGCTGCATTACTAAACAGTATAGATCTCTACTGAAGCACTGGATGGAACGATTGTTTTGAAGCGCAGAATCACTGACTTGATTCATGGATGATTGTCCACCATTAAATTTTCTAGTTCACATGACGTTTAGTCAGTGTAAGTGGCACTGCATTTAACCAGAACAAATCTAAGACATGACTCCTAGTCACCTTGAAGGACATCTAATGTAGCTGCAACTGGACCCATAAATGCCACATATTCTTACAGATTATATGTGTTACTTATGCTGCAGAAAGGCTGGTAGTGATAGTGCAGTGCACACTAAATTGAGCTTAGATTTAGCACTGAGTAAATTTCTCACAGAGTCATAATACGAATTCCAAAGGGTTGAACAAGACATGTTACATCTATGTCCAACAATATCAAATACAGTATCAGCTGATTTGGTGCTGCGACTAGTCGTGTTCCACAAACCCGAAGCCTTAACCACTGAGTTAAAGTTAATAACAGTAATTAAGAAATTACAGAAGTTAATTTTTAAATTTATTTCTTGAGACTGGTGATCGACTAATTACTTTTTAATAAATAGTAAATAGGCACATAGTATTTCAATACTATTTGAATAGGACCTTTTACTTGACTATTTTAAATAGTGGAGTCAATAGTCATAAACTATTGAAATACTATTGAAATAGTATTTACTATTTATATAGTATCCAACACTGATCAACAACCACATGATGACTAAAAGAACACTGGTCACACAATGTTGATGTGACTATACATGAAAATAACAAGAACATATGTAAGACCATCGATTGAGTATAGGCCCATATATCTTGGGATTAAACCCAGTGTCAAATTCGTGCATGTAAATGCTCAAAGTTTGGAATGAGATTTACTGTGCAGGAGAGACTGCTAGCACTTGACTTGTATTACAAAAGTCCATCAGCCTATCTTTTTATGAGCACCAGTTTTCAATTACCATCAGAACGCACTCTGCAGTCGTACATTTGATGGCATGGCACTAAAAAGCAGTATTGTTGTCAAGACCTTAAACCTCAAGACCAAGACCAAGACTTTGAACCTCAAGACCAAGACCAAGACTTGGAACCTCATATAATTATAAGCCTAATTTTGTTCAAGGATATCGAACAATCCGATTTCTTCTGACATTAGCTGCTTTGACTTTATCAAGACTTAATTGGCATCTGACATTTCTATTCTGACTTGACTTCTGGCTTAATTCTTACTTAATTATGAGTGATGACTTCATTATTCTGACCTTTCTATTCTGACTTGACCTCCGACTTGACTTATTTGTGACCTAATTCTGACTTCATTAATTCTTATTCCTGACTTAATTCTGACTTCATTAATTCTTATTTCTGACTTAATTCTGACTTCATTAATTTTTATTTCTGACTTAATTCTGACTTCATTAATTCTGATTTCTGACTTAATTCTGACTTCAAAATTCTTATTTCTGACTTAATTCTGACTTCATTAATTCTGATTTCTGACTTAATTCTGACTTCAAAATTCTTATTTCTGACTTAATTCTGACTTCATTAATTCTGATTTCTGACTTAATTCTGACTTCAAAAATTCTTATTTCTGACTTAATTCCAACTTCATTAATTCTTATTTCTGACTTAAACCTGACTTCATTAAGATCTTATTTCTGACTTAATTTATTCTAACTTAAATTACTAATACTTGACTTCTGACTTGATTGCTGAATTGACTGAATTCTGACTTAATTCTGAATGACTTATTTGGGGTTCCAAATTTTTGGCCCGTTTGGGCAGGAGTTTTAGTGCCCAAACGGGCACCACATTTGGATCCCTAAAGGGCCCTAAATTGGAATGGTTTGAACCAACAGAATTGAAGACTGTCCACTTCCTGTAGTTGACCAGTTCACACAGGAGAAACGAGGGTCAGTTGACTATAGGTTGGATACAGAATCATCTGTTATTGTTGTGAGATGGAATGACAACAGTGTTGATACACTGGCTTCAAACTGTCATGGCGTTCAGCCACTTGCATCTGCACAACGATGGTCGCGCACCGAGGGCAAACGAGCATCCATACTTGATCAGTATGTACAACTCGTACATGGGAGTAGTTGACCATATGAACCAAAACGTGTCATGTTACAGGATCACAATTTGGTCAAGAAAGTGGTGGTAGCCAGTCTTTGCCTATTTTCTTGTTGTTGCTATGCAGAATTCTTGGCCCTTGTACCGCCTAACACAAGTTGCTAAGCATCACCTGCATGATCTGTTGGATTTTCAACGTGAAGTATTCAATAGTTATTTTCAGTGGTAGAAAGACTGGGTATTTGATGAAGCCTTGGATGACCAAAACAACATGCCATACGAGTACCTTATGAGATCCGAACTGATGATCTGAACCACTACAGCCAGGCCATTGGGACTCAAGATGGTGTGTACACTGTGGAATGAAAGTAGGCAAAGAGTGCAAGACATGCAATGTCGGTTTACATGTGAAGTGTTTCGCTCAATTTCACGAAACTGTTCAGCAATAATTGAAGCAGCTTCATACTACTATTTTAGATAACTGCACCAGTAATATTAAGTATAAATGAATAATTACCACTGTATATCTGTTACATGATATATGACATTACTTTTGCTGATTGGTAAACACTGGTTTCTTTGGATCAATAAACGATTGATTGATAAAAAAGGTCTTAGCTAATATTTTTTTTGATAGTTGATGTTAGTGATATGAGACACGAGCTGTACTATAACCTAGCATTGTCTCTATGCAATAGATTTAAAAATTTGAACATTTTTGTGCATAAATGAATTCAGGCATGCCACTTTTACAGATGTGCTATTAAATTGGATCTACATTGAGTCTGAGTATATATATTGTTTGTGTGTTTTTAAAATGAGCTGTATATAACAGGCATAAGTGAAATAACATGTACATGTATTAACATATCATAGTTGACACGCCCACATGTGCCTAGCATCCCCAAAAATGGGACACTTAAAAAACTTGCTCTTAAAACATTAAAAGCTAAACTTCTGTAGAAATTGTGCATGGTATGTCCAAACTTATCATTTACAATATTTTTCCACTTTCAGAAGATTAAAAAATCAAGAACTAATGGGTTAAAGCCAGGGTATACGCGGGTATACAGCGTATACTTACCTCTAGCGAAATTTGAGAGCGTATACTCAGCGCTCGAGACGAGGGTATACAGCGTATACTTACCTCTGTAGAGACCTGAGTAATGAAATTTGGAGGAAAAAGAGGTTTTGACAGGTTTTGACAGGTTTTTAGGGCGAATGACTAAAAAAAGAAAAAAAAGGTCATCAACTTTTTCAGAGACGAAATCGTAAAAAGTCAGCAAATTTTTAGGGAATTTGTGAAAAGTCTGAAATTTTTCTTAGACGAATTCCTAAAAAAAGACTTCTAATTTTGTTTACGCCGCTGGTCACCGGTAGCGTATACTCACCTCAAATTTTACCACTACAGCCCTGGTTAAAGCTAATAAGTTCTCTGTAAATTTATCCAAGACTAATTACATAATATATCGCTCGCGTTAGAAAACTCTTCCAATCCTTGACTTTGGCATAAAAATTGATAACAAAGAAATTATTCAGGTCACTTCTACAAAATTTTAGGTGTATAGGCCTAATGTTGACGAGCACTTAACCTTTAACGAACATGTATCTATAATACGGTATCTAACAAAGTTGCCAGAAACATAGGCATTAGCTTCCTTGGTTAAATAAATGCTTGAGTAATCTTTATCTCTAGACTGCACTGACTTCATCAAAGAATCGCACAATTCATAACAGCTCACACCAGTTGAAGGGTAGGTCTAATCCGCATCAAGAATCGCATAGAAGCCAGTGCTAGCTCGTATCAGGAAGCCAGTACACTTTTAATTATTCCCATGTATTGTGTCTACCTCCTCGTGTAGCTAATTATCTGGCCCGATACATCTGACACTGATAATATTCAACGACCGATATCCAACACAACATCAGTGGCAGGTCTAACCCTCAAAGAATCAGCATGAAGCTAGTTAGCGCTAGCTGGTAAAAAGAATACAACTTCAGTTAGTAGATGGGAAGGGCTTACTGATCACAGAATCGTTTAAGAAACAAGCGCTAACTAGCACCAGTAAAATATCCACTTCTAGTCAGAGCCATTTTCTTATTTAGCCTATAGATAAGCTATAGGGCCTAACAATGTGTGTTATCGGTCCACTGCGTTCTAGTAGGCCTATTAATATTAGGCCTACATAAGCCGCCCGACATCCTAAAAGTGTTCTTACATTATTTCATATTTTTTCATTTTATATTTATTTCATGCCCAATTCAACTAACAAACATATAAGTCACTTATTTAAGAAAATGCACATAATAAATCCTATTTAAAATTATATAGAAAAGCAACCGAAATAGAGAGGGCGATTTTAGAATGGGGGAGACTTTGTATCGTAGAAGGGGAGATTCTATTTCAATGGGGGAGACTTTGTTCCGATACAGAGTCTCCGGGGGAGACATTATTTCAGCCCGAGGGAGACTCTGTTTCGGGGGGGAGACTTTATTTCGTGACACCGGCAATCATGTTCAAGTTGCGTTCTGACAGCATGTATTAGTAATAAACGAAAATTGATTGATTGATGTATGTATGTAAGTTTTCTTATGTATGTATGTATAAACCAGGATGCTTAATATACCGCATCATAGGGCCTAAAGGAAACCTCACAAAAGCCTTTTGAAGAGGCGTTTTATTAATCTGTGATTAAAACTTTTAGTAGGCTAATCGTAATCTCCAAACTTCTAAAGCGCGACTCGAAGGCCAAGCGCAGGGCACTAGCCTAATCAATTTGAAGGATTATTATTAAAATTGTGTAGAAGGAAATATGGGATCTGAAATAGCGCAATGAGCAGTGGATAACATCTAATCTAAATATTTTTCTAGCGCCGTCATTTAATCGATGGTCGTTGGAGAAGCCCGATCGAAATCCTAAGGGTAGCCTAACCTTAAACTATTGCATAGATGATTTTAGGCAGTGCCGGATTTAGACTTGGTGAGGCGACTGAGGCCCTAAGCTAGTGGTTTTCAACCTTTTTGTAGTGACGGAACCTTTCACAAACTACTCGTTTGCTCACGGAACGCAACGCGTTTCACCATAGGGCCTACAGTATTGCTAGAAATAGCCTAAATATTAGTGTAGCTTGTAATGTTAACTTGTAAAATTCAGTCTTGTTGTCAAGACCTTAAACCTCAAGACCAAGACCAAGACTTTGAACTTCGAGACCAAGACCAAGACTTTGAACCTCGAGACCAAGACGAAGACTTTGAACCTCAAGACCAAGACCAAGACCAAGACTTTGAACCTCAACACCAAGACTGAGACCAAGACCCCAAAAAATCACATTCAGCCCAACACTTCTTTTCCTTAAAAAAAATTTGTCATGTCGGACTACTCGCTATTTTAATGAAAACGCGAGTCTTTCATTTTATTTAAGCAAATTAACTTTAAATGCAGACTGCAGAGAATTCTGAATTCGTATTTACAAAAGTCCTTCATGCAAAAGTTATTCCAAATGCCTTTTGTATTAAATTTTTATAAAAAGGCTGCTTGTTAGGAGAGCGAAAACGAACTTCAGCAACTGAAAATCTCAAACTTCGGAACTCCATTGTGCTGTCACTGGGTCTTAAGCCTACTATGTTGTAATGTAGTGTAATGTAATCAGATTTTTACAATATGCCAAAGTACGTTCTGCAGGCAGGAGCGTCTACACCATAGAAACCCTGAAGCAAATGCTCCATCCAAGAAATGGGGGAGAGATCTGTCAGTGTGTGTGCCACCATTAACTGGGGGGGGGGGGTAGAAAGGCGGAGGGGAAAGAAGAGGGGAAGGGAAGTTGCACCATTGCTTGGGGGGATCAGGCCCGGTTCGTCCATATGGGCAACTGGGCAGCCGCCCAGGGCCGCCGATTTTTAGGGGCCGCCAATTTTTAGGGGCCGCCAATTTTCCATTTTTTTCAAAAAGTATTTAATTATTATTCGTAAAAAGAGGTTAATGACTAAAAAAGGTCATCAACTTTTTCTGTGCTTAGCGCCTTCGGTTTGCCTAGGGCCGCCCATTTCGTCGATTTGCCCAGGGCCGCCAAATGTCTTGAGCCGGGCTTGGGGGGATAGACGCCTCTGTCTGCAGGTGAGTACGTACACGCTCTCCAGAGGTGAGTATAGGCCTATACACTAAAAATATATTTTGCGAGGTGCTTATACAGTATCTAGAGGAGAGTACACGCTGTATACCCGCGTATACCCTCGTCTACAGCCCTGATTTAAAGTGAAAAATTCAAATTATATTCAAATGAATGCATTTATTCAGGCGAGATGGAATTTGCTACACAAGCCGTTGTAAAAGGTTCTATATAAAACTAAATATATGCATGTACAGTACAAATAAAAATTTAAAAAGCCCCAAGAAATTAAGAATCTATAGGCCCCATGTTTATGTTGAGGAATTTGTTGAGGATTTGTATATGGGAAAAAGTAGCCAAGAAGATCTCGGGGAAGAACAAACACCAAGTACCGATAACATAGGTCCGGACGTACTAAGGGAGGAGGTTCTGGCAGCAATCAGTGATATGAAAAACAACAAAGCAGAAGGAATTGATAATATCCCAATTGAAATACTGAGGAACCTGGGAGAGAAGGCAATGACAGAACTAGTGCGGTTATGCCAAGACATATATAACACAGGAGTTTGGCCGGAAGATTTCCTACAGACCATACTGATCCCGCTCAAGAAAAAGCCAAATGCAACAACATGTGAAGACCACCGAACTATAAGCCTCCTCACCCATGCATCCAAGATTCTACTAAGAGTTATCACGAAGAGACTGCAAGCCAAGGCAGAAACAGATGACTGCTTGGGGGAGGATCAATTTGGTTTTAGAAAGGGAAGAGGAACAAGAGATGCAATTGCAGCGGTGAGGATACTAGCGGAAAGAAGCCTCCAGCATGGCCAGGACGTCTATGTGTGTTTCGTCGACTATGAGAAGGCTTTCGATAGGGTGGATTGGAGGAAATTAATGCATGCATTACGAAGAATAGGGGTGGATTGGAAAGAGCGAAGACTTATTGGAAACCTGTACATGGGACAGAAAGTAAAAATAAGAATAGATGGTGAATACTCAGAGCCGGGAAGAATGGGCAGAGGAGCAGTGAGTAATCTAGACGTCTTTGGGGGGGGTAAATTTCCCCCCCCAGGATTGATGTTTCCCCCCCAGAATCCAGCAATATTGTAATGTAGACACGTGTTGGGGTGGAAAATCCCCCCCCAGGAAACTTGTTTCCCCCCACAAGAGGGGGACTAGATTACAGCCTGGCAGAGGAGTGAGGCAAGGATGCCCGCTCTCTCCAATACTCTTCAACATCTACATCGAAGAGCTTGTACGGGAGGCGATGGACGAAATGAACGAGGGAATAAAGGTTGGGGGTAGGTTGGTGAAAGCGCTGAGATTTGCGGATGATCAGGCAATGTTAGCAAGAAGCCAAAAAGGACTGCAGAGAATGATGGATCGCCTGAATATGATCTCAACAGAATACGAAATGAAAATAAATACCAAGAAGACTAAGGTCATGAGGATAAGCAAAAGAGAAGAAAAAGAAGTTAGAATAACCGTAAATGGAGTGGTCATCGAACAAGTTGAGAGATTCTGTTACCTAGGAAGTATGGTCACGAGGGATGTGAAGTGCCATGCGGAGATAAAAAAGAAGAATAGCCATGGGAAAAGATGCATTCTATAAAAGAAAGGAGCTCTTGAGAGGAAAATTAAATAGGAACCTGAAGAAGCGAATGGTTAAGACGCTGGTATGGAGTGTGGTTCTATACGGATCTGAAACGTGGACTATAAGAGGGGAGGACATCAAAAGGATAGAAGCCTTCGAAATGTGGATATGGCGTAGAATGGAGAGAATCAGCTGGACAGAGCACAAGACAAATGACGAAGTACTGCAAATGGTGGGAGAGGAGAGATTCATGATGAGGACAATCAGAGAGCGTCAAAGAAGATGGATTGGCCATATAATGAGAGGAAATTCCCTGCTACGAGATATCATCGAGGGTAGAATGGAAGGGAAAAAGACAAGAGGAAGACCAAGAACAATGTTCCTAGACTGGACAATAAAGAGGGACGGCTACAGACAGATGAAAGCGGAAGCTCAACATCGAGAGGAATGGCGCCGTTGGACATACGAACCTGCCTAAGGGCAGAGAACCAAAGAAGAAGGCCCCATGATGCGGATTGTGAGGTTAGAAACGAAAAAAGTTGAGAACAAAAATCATGTCACTGCGCAGGCGGGTATCGAACCGGGGTCCGTACACATCTGGTGAGTGACACGGTGGCAACCAGCCACGCGGCACAACGCCAACAGTTATGGTTTTAAGCGGTATTTATGCAAGAGAAGTTGATAACGTCTTTGTGACGTTATAATGCTGTCGAGCTGGAGGATTCGGAAGGCGGGACTGTATAGTTTGAAAGATTTCAAAGAAGAAATTCAATCGTCTGCATTTTATAAATATTTAAATGCTTCTTCAATTTTGATTTTGAGGAACGTATCGAGCTATATTGCGCTCTGTGCCAAACGTGAATAAATCAACTCTCCAAAAGTCCTAAATATAGCGCCCCTAAAAATCAACGTAATCAATATTATCAACCAAATTTGTAGTCTCGCGCGAATATAATATTGTTTACAAATATGTTCAAATGGCAATTTCACAAAAGCCCCCAAGCCCCCTATTATATCTATTAATATTATATATACACACTTCTCAAAACTTTCGATGAAACATGTACACCAAAGTAAGGTTAGCAGTTGGTTTGCTTACTTACTTCATTATAGGCCTACACTAATCTAATGACTTCTATAGCGCCGTTAAAATAACGCAAAATACACCAATCGATGGTCACTTATATAAGGAACTCTCTACCATGTTCGCAACTCTCCCACCCCAAAAAGATCAGTGGTTTTCGCCAGCTCTTGTGTGTCTTTTGTACTAATTGTTGAGTCAGTCATGTGTTACGTAAAACAGAACCACTTGACCTGCTCCACGTCCGGCCTTCATAAGCCTAAATCTGCTGCTGTGCAATACCAATTCACGCACCCTTTCTTATGCTTCTTCTTGTAAAGAACTCCACCATTCAGACAACCCGCTCCACCCCATAATCTTCCTCTCAGTCTTTCTCGACCCCCAGTCACTACTCACCTCAAGTTCTCCAACCGAGCCATAGCCTATCCATCACAGCACCACCCCTCTGGAATGATCTCCCTCTGAATTCCGCAGTTTCTCAGTGCCTCCATCATTGTTGCAACCCGTCCTTCATCCTCCTCCTCTTGTTCCTCTATCTATCTATCATCCCCCGGGCTTTCCACTCAAAACTGAAGTCTCACCTTTTCAAATACTCCTACTCTGACTCATCTGATCCTCCTCCTTCCAATTATTCTCGCTGTAAACGACACCCGCCTTGACAGCTGCTCTGCCTCTCCTGATCCCGTAGCCTGGAAATCGGACTTGGACCTCTTTTGGACTACACTCTGGAAACCCCCTTTGATTTGGTTTGGCCTCCTGGAAATCGGACTTGGACCTCTTTTGGACTACGCTCCTGAATAGGCTAGTGTCCTGCGCTTGGTCTTCGAGTGGCGCTTTAGAAGTTTGGAGATTACGATTACGATCAGAGGCGGCGCTACACCAGGGCAAATGCCCTGGTAAAAAAGCCATTGCCCTGGTCGATGCCCTTCCAGAATATTTGCCATGTCCAGAATTTGTTCGGGCATATTTGTTAAATCACTTAACTCACTGAAATGTTAAAATTTGCTTTACAAATGTCAAAAAGCGTTCAGCTTCCGGGGTAGTCCCCTAAGCCGCCGTCGTTAGCCGCCGAGCTGAGAAATTTTCTGCAAGCCGCAAAAACCGCCTAAGTTTTTGCGGCTTAGCCGAAAAGCCGCCACGAGTTATTTCACGGCTAGTCGCCAGGAAAAGGTTCAGCTACAACATGCACAGAGATGTGATTGTGATTTGTGAGGTGTGCACAC
Source organism: Allolobophora icterica (assembly GCA_963556255.1). NCBI lineage: Eukaryota > Metazoa > Annelida > Clitellata > Crassiclitellata > Lumbricidae > Allolobophora > Allolobophora icterica. Next base: position 52,924,983 of record OY744607.1, on the reverse strand, counting down.
TGGCTTGAGGTCAGTGAGAATGCTAATGACTAACTAATGAGTGATGACTTTTGTAGGCCTAGATTAGCTCACAAGGTCGGACTTACTTAAACTGTTCTGTTTTGAATGACTTTCTGTGTGCCACTCATCATTGTTCATTTGTTCATGGCATTGTTTTACAGTTGTTCTAATGTCTAATTAATTGCCTTATTAGAACTCAGAACTTTCTATAGGCCTAATCGATACCCCTAAGCCGCAATTTTTCTGGTTAACGGCTGGCTTGAGCAAATTTATGGCTGGTTTTTCGGCTGGTTTTTTTGAACGAACTATGTTTCAAGCCCAAATTTTTTGGCCGGATACACTTATAGCCGAAAAATTCGTTTACGCGCTTTTACGGCTAGACGAAAAACCAGCCATAAATTTGCTCAAGCCAGCCGTTAACCAGAAAAATTGCGGCTTAGGGGTATATTCCGGGGGCTTCGCACATCTGACCTCCTGACTATAGACAAATAATATAATAGTGCTGGAGGCGATTTATGGCAAGCGCGGTAGCGCGATCTTATAATTATGGTCACCATTTAAGCTCGTGCTACCGCGCTCTCCATAAATCGCCCTCTGCACTGGTTACTTGTATGACTGCCCTGGCTATGCCCTGGTTACAAAAAATGTCTGGCGCCGCCACTGATTAAAAGCACCGGGTATCTCCTTTTCAACTAATGTGTGCGATTTGGGGGTGACCTTGGACCAGGGTGACTGACTTTCTCAGATCACGTGAAGAATAAGTTGAGGAGTCTCTCTTCAAGCAGCGCTATATACATTTGCAATTACAATAACAATTACAGCCCCAATAGCACTGTAAAGATGGCTGCCCATGCGATACAAGCAGCAGTGCCTTATTCGAACATCGTCATCTACTCGGACAAAACGTGTTCCTAGGTTCCACTCAGTCTCTACATCTCCTCCTGTGCCATCAACATCCGCTGGTTCCCTTTCGACAACCAGTTCTGGAAACTGAAGTTTGGTTCCTGGTCGTACAATGGCGCCAGTGTCAACCTGACCGCTCGCAGCACCACTGTCGACCTGTATCACAAGAGAATAAAGAAAACTATGAAGAAAAGGAACACTGAAAGCCAAAGGAAGAGGAAATATCCTAGTATTGTATTTCATTGTATTGTCTTGGAAAGTGAGATTGCTGGCACGGCTCAGAAAAAGCCAGAAATGTCAGACGAGGACAAAGCCAAAGAGGATAAAGTTCTGCGTTTTATGCGGAGGACGTTCTCTGTTCATACATCTGGACCAATTCTTGGTCCTTGGCTTTCTTTGCAAACGACAGCAATTCCTGACAAAAACAAAAAGAAACAAAATTCTCAGAGCAAAGGTAAGGCAAGGATAGATAGGGTCAAGTGAGGTAAAGTAAAGAAAAGCAAGGTGAAAATGATAAGGCAAGGTAATGAAGGCTGAGGCATATTTTTAACGCATAATACATAGTATGAGATAATACTAAAGCAAGCTAAAGGTAATGCAGAATCGGGTAAGGTGAAGTAAGGCAAGAAAAGATAAGGTGTGGTAAGTAAGAGTAAAGGCAACCTTTAGCCCTAACTCTCTTCTAACCTACATAATCTAATCTAATTTGTGGGACACGACAGCCGATTGGTTAGAGCGGTCGATCCTCCTCCCCTGATACGGTTACACTGTGTAGAGACCCTGAGCAAGTCCTTCACTCACAATTGCTCAGCACCATCGATTGTTGCTTGGTCATTAGACAGAGGTGCTTCATAAATGCATTATAATAATAACAGTAATAATAATAATAATAATAATAATAATAATAATAATAATAATAATAATAATAATAATAATAATAATAATAATAATAATAATAATAATAATAATAATAATAATCTCTGACCTCTTGCACTTTCAACTAAAATTAGGTAAGCTGAGATATGGTAAAGAATGAATCTTTAAACTAGATTTTCTTGTCTTCACTTCAAGCGACCACTGATCAATGCCTTGTGCACTATGATGACGTCGACACAGAAGTTTCTGGATGTGACTAGATTCTGACCCGTAGTTCCCCTTCATTGCCTGCTTGAGCGTGCATCTCAAAAAGACACTTGGACACGCAGGATCGAATGTCGGTGCCTAACACCGTCGTTCGACTGGAACTGAAACAGAAAGAGAAAGGCAAATGCAGATTTAAAAAATGAAAATTCAGAGAGAAAATTCTAACATATTTGCAAAGAAAATGCAGAAATAACGAATTTCAAACAGTTGAGAAAAAATTCTAACAGTTTTGCAAAGAAAATTCAGAAACAATAAACTTCAAACCACTGTGGAAAAATTAACAGTTTTGCAAAGAAAATTCAGAAACAATACGCACACAGCATGCTAACCACCACACTATTTTGCATGTATTAAACTGCAGAGAAAATGAACTACCTCGACTCCTGCAACCACAGTTTGTAGCAGTTGTGCGCATCTGCTAATGAACCGTTGTTCAGAAGCCATGCAAGAAGTATCTGACAACAAACAACAGGAACAACAATCAAATGCAACAATATGAAGCCGTCTCTGGAAACACCCGACACAAACACTCAATGTGACATGAAGTGTCTGGCTATAGGGCACAGTCAGTGTGGTCTATATTCTCAAAAGTAATGTCCAAAAATGTCAGACAATCTTGTAGTTCAGAAAGCATTGCATTCAGATCATCCGGTCTTTCTTCATTCTTTACTCGCCTCTCGTATGCCAGGAAATCTTGAACTCAATCACCGGATACACTGACTATCTATGCCTCACATCAAAATAGTGTTGCACTCTTGTTGTCCGACAAAGCTTTGGAATTCACAGCCCAGTTGTCAGTTGTCTAATGTCATCTGTAGCCATCTGTAGTCATCTGAAGTCATCTGTATCTTGACTTTTCTGGTTTCTCTGACTTCAACCTAACGAGAGATAAAATTGTCTGACTATTGTTGGCCAGTTGTGCCTTATGCACAACAGTAATGGCACAACAGAAGCCTATTGAAGAAGGGCAGTGGAACATCCCTTGAGCTAGCCATGAGGCAGCCATGAGTATGAAGTGTTAGTGACTTCATTTTCTTAGCCTCGGCATATGAGGGCGGGTGGCCAGTCCTCTCCCTCGCCGTCTCATCTTCGACAGACAATGTATGATCAGTGTACTCATTATAGCTGAGTTGGCTTGGGGTGCAAGTGGGGCAGAAACCTCTGCCATGGTGGGGATTTGAAGCCCTTACCTATTGGATGACAGTCCAGCACGCTAACCACTAGACCATCGTGCACGCCAGAAGTTTTTGAATAGATTAAATTAAAGCACTGCTTGAATTGATTCGCTTCAGCGCACACACCTGGTAGAGACTTGTGCTTGGTTGTTCTTGGACGATTCTCTTCAGCGACTGATCATGCGAGAAGTATGCCGTGAGGCCACTGAAGATCGGGTCGTCATCATAATACCAGGCTGCCTAAAGACACAAAAAGCACTCATGCAAAGAACTCATAATTTAGTATTGCATGGCTGCAACTCTTCATGGGTAGAAGGCAGAATAGGGACATACCAATCGAATGGTTAGAATGAGAGCGCTCACCTTGTAACGCGGATATCATGGGTTCGATACTCCTCCGCTGAGACGGTTACTGTGTAGGGACCTTGAGCAAGTCCTTCACTCACAATTGCTCAGCGCCATCGATTGATGCTTTGTCATTATATAGTGGCACTTAATAAATACATAATAATAATAATAATAATAACGATTGGGACTGGCACTACCAGATTACCGGCGGTGGCATAGTTAAAGATACTCTGAAAAGAAACTAAAGAATGGCCAGATACAAAGTTACACATTCTTCTTCACATTTTTGAGGCAAGCAGTAAACCAGTCACTTACCTTTGCTTAACTGGCTGTCTCACCTGTAACAAAGTGTCCTTGTGACTATGGACTCTGCTTACAGCTTACATGCATCTGAAAACTGTTCTTTATTGCTGGAGTTGAACTGGGAGCACCTCTGAGTAGGTATCTTGGAGGGATGCTATATAAGTCATTTGAATTGAATAAATGACTGAATGAATGAATGACTGAATAAACGACTGAATGACTGAACGAATAACCTGTTCGATGAACTTGAACGCTGGTTCCAGTCGGTTGGCTGATAGAAGCGCCAGGGCGTACTGCCGCGCGCACCACTTACGAAGCAACTGCAACATACCTTTGTGCATCTGACCAATTCGCAGTTCAGACTCAACTGTAAACATGTACAAATTACAGCTGTAACCATATAAAAGGTAAGTAAAGGTAAGCTTATGTTCAGGGTAAACCAACTGTACTAGGAGTAGTAGTAGTAGCAGTATGCATTTTTAAGCACCACTATCTAACGACCAAGCATCAACAGATGTAATGTAATCGATGTAATGTGCATGTAATAATAATAAGCAGTGTTATAGAAGTGATTTGATTAGATCATATTGGTAAATCACAGACAACCACCACCTACTCTGCGCAAAGAGGCGTTCTGCAACAGAGATGCTGAAACCCGGTAGCTCTGGGTTTGGTTGTCCTGCCAAAGCTTTAATCGCGTTTTCAAGGTGCGATGCGGCCAGCAAAAGACACCAGCTCGATAGGGCATCTGAAATCCACAAATATCATTTTCATAGTTAAGATTTTGCAACATGTTTAATTAGCAAGGAGGCGCTCGATAGTGTAGTGGTTAGCACGCTGGACTGTCAATCGACTGTCAAAATCCCCACCAGGGCAGAAATTTGGTTTGAGATTTCTGTTCCACTTGCACCCTTAGCCAAATCAGCTATCATGAGTACACTAACCATACACTTGTCAGTAGGAAGATGAGACTGTGAGGGCAAGGACTGGCCAGCTGCCCTCATATGCTGAGGCTAAGAAAATGTAGTCGCTAATACTTCATGCCTATGGCTGTTTCAGGGCTAGCTTTTAAAAAGGGACTGCTGTTCTTCTTTTCCTAATTAGCAAGACAAACTGTTCTTCATCGCCATCTGTACTGCCTTTAATTTGGTGGCTTGATTTAAGCGGGACTCTGGTCCCTTTTGGGTCTATCGGTTATTTCCCAATACCCTGTTAATATTTTAGGTCAAATTGTATTTCTTTTGTCGACATTCTTTTGATTCAATAAATAAGGAATAAAACTGTTACCTGGTCGCAGATGAACGGCTTTCTGGGCTGCTCGGAAGGCGTCACGGTTGACTGAAGATGCGCCAGGCAGACAAGCCAAACCGAGACATAGCAGAGCATCCTATAACACAAGCACAAGCAATCAGCATTCTGCGTGCCTGTTTGTCTGACACCCAAGTCTCTCTCTGCTTGTCTATGTGTTTCTCAATCCCTCTGTCTCTATGTCACTTTATGTTGCCGTCTGTATGTTTGTCTGTCTCTGTCTTAATATCTTTCTGTCTGTCTCTCTGTTCGTGTATGTCTTTCTTTGCCTCTCTGTCTGTGTCTTCCTCAATCCCTCTATCTCTCCATCACTTTATGTCTGACTGAGTTTCTCCATCAAGTCTCTTTATCAAAACACTGTAACGCAAAATAGCATAAGACACAATTTATCTGGTGCCACGTACAAGACGATGGCTGGTGTCGCCAGCCACTGCAACCCGACTGCAACTGCGTGCCATCTCATGTCCATCCGGTTGCGCCATGAGGATGAATTTGGCCAGTTCAGTCCAGTTCTCGGCCAGGAAGGGTCGCAAGTGGACACTCTTCACCAGGTCCAGCGCAGCTGCCTTTGCGTTCACCTTTCCAAACAACACAGCACGAAATGGGTAAGTGAAAACTTGAGGTACGATGAGTTATGGTCATTATTGATTAATTATCGGTTGGCAACTTCTATAGCGCCAGTGTCCAATGCTCAAGGCATCAACCAATGGTGCATCAAAACCAAGCCATAATCAGGTCAATATCCAGAAGATCAGTCCCTAAGACAGAGGCGGTAAGCTCAGTGTCAGATAAGGTAAAATAAGAGATCATTAGAGGTATTGTGAAGGCAACAATAGGTATTATTAAAGGTAAGGCAAGGGTACGATTAGGTATAACTATTATTTCATTATTATTATTTTATTATTAGTATTTTAGTTATTATTTTTTATTATAATTATTATTATTATTACTATTACCATTACCACTACCACTACCACTACCACTACTACTATTATTATGTATAATTATTACTTACGAGCCGGAGTCGGATGTAGGCGGTGAGGACGGTGAGGTCCGGAGGCAGGCAGTTGGCCGTCACTGTCTGCTGTATCCTCTGCAGGACAGCCATCATCAGGGCCGGGTCACGCTGCATATAGGCGATGAAGAGCAATGCCTTCAAGCCATCCATCGATGGAGGAGAACTTTGTATACTGTCAATGCAAAGTCAGGTCAGGTCACGTAAGGTAAGGTAGGTTCGGGTCAGGTAGGTCGCGTAAGGTGAGGTACAGTCGAGTCGGGTAAGGTTAGGTCAGATTATGTTAGGTCGGGTCGGGGTTGGTCAGCTAGGGTCAGGTCAGGTCAGGTCAGGTCAGGTCGGTTAATGTCAAGTTGGGTCGTGTCAGGTAAGGTCAGGTCAGGTCAGGCTAAGGTTAGGTAAGGTGAGATTATAGAAGGTAAGGCAGACCAAGGAAGGTTGTAATTACTAAGGTATGATAACGAAGGGTTAAGGTAAAGTCGTGAAAGGTAAGATAAAGTAAGCTAAGGGTCTGCAAGGTAAGGGAAGGAAAGGTGAAGTAAGGTCATGTAGAGTCAGATGAGGTAACATAGGGAAAGGGAAGGTTAACTGAGAGAGTCGGACAGACAGACAGATGGACAGAATGACAGGCAGACAGACAGACATACAGAAATTACAGACAGAGACAGACATACAGAGATATACAGGTATACATACACACAAAGACAGGCAGGCAGGCAGACAGACAGAGGTGACAGCATGCATATGGAATCATTCACCTTTGAAAGAGATGCGTTTTCGTTCCTTCGATATCCTTCGTCATCAGCGTCGCCATGCCGAGCGCGACTCGCACGAGACTCTGCTCGCTCGGCTGCGAAGTCAGAAGGAGCGCTTTCTCGTACACTGTGCAAACAATTGACAGAACTCTTGGTTTGGGTTATACAATGCTGCAGGTTAGATATACCATGCCAACTGGTGGCATCACTCTGATGCTGGTAAATGAGGACCAATGTGGCAGGTACATAGAACTTTAGCAGAATGGATCCGGGTTAGCAATTCGGTGGGTGACTGCATATACACTTCCACCCACTGCCAACTTCCATCTTCTGGAGTTCGTGAGTACTGACCCTTGCAGACACAGTCAACTTAAGCAAAGTAAACCTGGATGGGTGACACTAATTGGGGAAAAACAAATGTAATCTAATTTGACCTAATGTAATTTGACCTAATCTAACTTCACCTAATGTATAGTAATAACAACGATAATGTATTATATTGTATTGTATCCGGACATTTATAAAGCCTTCTAGTTGGAAAGACCATGAGAGAAGAAAGAAGATAATGGCGCTACAGAAGTCATTGCATTAGTGTAGATTATGACACAAGTCATCTGATTAGATTAGATTGGATTAGACTGGATTACGTACTCTCAATGCTCTTATCTGGTTGTCCGGCTTTCAGAAGAGCCAGCCCCAGTCCACAAGCTACGTCGAAAGACTTCTCTGAAGGCAACATCTCATATGTTTTGACAGCCTCTTCGTACTTCCCGTTCTTGCTGTCCAAACAAAATACAATCAAAAGAAGAAATAAAAATACAGGAAAATGGAATTTTAAAAACACAGCCAAATGGAATTTTAAAAACCGCAAAACAGCAAGAACAAAACACAGCCAAATGGAAGAATAAAAACACAGCAAGCGAACACATAAAAACTCAAAATGCAAAAAAAAATGCAGTCAAATGGACAAATGAAAACACTGCCAGTTCCAAAAGGAATGGCTGCGTCGTTCTATATTTTGGTAACCAGTTAGTGATCTCCCCTGATGAGTCTCTCTTGAAATGGCACTATATAAATTAGCAATAACAAATTACAAATCTCACGTGTACAGTTGTATAATATTTTCACGCAAATCTGTGTATGTCATATGCAAAAAGAAGAAGCGCAGTTCTTCACGTTAGCCCCGAGAGGGAGCCATGGGAACAAACAGATGGCGACTTAATTTTCTTAGCCTCAGCACATGGGAACAGTTGGCCAGTCCTCTCCCTCACTGCCTGATCTTCCACTGACAGTGAAGGTCTCATCATGTACTCATTCATTATAGCTCTCCAAGTTCCCAGATTAGATTATAATAGATTAAATTAGATTATTTATTACTTGTTTCCTATGGTTTGGTTTTGTAGCAATGTCAGTTGAAGCCAAGACACTGGCACTATAGAAGTTTCTAAATTAATAATAATAATAACAAATTATGAACATATGTGCACACAAATAATATCAATAGTGCCAAAATTTTGCCAGATTCTGGACCCATTCCTACCACAAGAGCCGCGCGTAGTTCTCTCGAACACCCAGCGCAACGTTGGTGCCTTCAGCAACACCAGATGTTGCTAACAGCTGCACCGCTCTGCAGTAAAAACAAAACCAAAACAAAATTACATTACCAGGTTACATTACTATTATATACAGATCAATTTGAAAGGTGAGTCATTCAGTATGCTGGAACAACGCAATGATTGTAATTGTAATTTTGCTGTAATTGTAATTGAACATTTATAAAAGTGCCACTCAATGATGCAGAGGCACATGTAATGTAATGAACAATTATGATATAATGAATGTAATGTAATGAACAATAGCATAAAGAATTCACGGCAACTGAATTGCTGTAATGACTCTGACATAACGACTTTTACTTTCATTTTAAAAGTATTGCTGGGAAGAATACTTTGTTACTTTTACAAAAGTAAAATTTATTATGAGTACTTTTACTTTTGCTTAAGTATGTACAGTCCTACTTACTTTTACTATTGCTTAAGTAAATTCTATACTTGATACTTTTAACAAAACTACTGATTAATTTTAATAAAAAGTAGCCAAAGATAGCGAAGAAAACACACCTTTCGATCGCGTGGAGTGCCGACCTATTGAGATTCTGTCGTTCAAGAAGAACTGAGAACATGTTCCACGCAATGACATTGTCTGGAACAGAGTCTGAAAACCACAATGACATAATTTTAAGAAAAGGCGCCATATCATTATCAAGGAACGAACAAACACCCGGTTGCCATATTGAGCGTCTCTGGTTACCATGCGAACTGAGAATAGCGCTATATAAATGTTCAATTACAATCACAATTGCACAAATATTCACACACAATGTACCTTTCAAATCGCAGCTTTTTGTAGGTTTCTAAAGGAGCTACAGAAAAAGTTATCGTCTCGTGCGCAATACAATTATGGCTTTTTAGAGGCCTTTGAAAAGGCAGAGATGGTCACTCTATAGGGACCTTGATCAAACAATGCACACATACAAACATGTCAACACAGACATACTCGAATATAGGTACACAATGTTGGAAGTAATGGTGACCTGCCTTGAGTATGGGTTCGATCATCCTCCCCTTAGACGGTCACTCTATAGGGACCTTGAGCGAGTCAAGTCCTGCACTCACAATTACTCGGCACCATCGATGCATGTGCAGTTCTGAACTCTGGAAGGAGGGCAGTGTCAACTACAGTCGTAATGCATTGTATAACAATACAGAACACAGTGTGTTGGATTTCCACGGGAGTAACTGTGACCTGCTACAAGTATCAAACCTACAAAACTGGACTGCCTCGGACTACCATGGTAGTAAATACCACCTGCTTAAGACAACCAAAGGAGCTACCATGTGGCTTACCAGTATATTTGGACATGGCATCGCCACCTGCGGTCACAGCATTGAGGTGTTCGATGGCATACTTATACCACTTAGATGACATCTTGGAAGAATCCTTCAGGGTGAGACAGACCCAGTGGGCATAGCCAATGCATGACTCTGGCTGAAAAAAGAAACACTCCCTAATAATAATAATAAATAATAATAATACTAATACTAAAATCTAATAATGATAATAATAATACAACAACAACAACAACTACTACTACTACTACTAATAATAATAATAATAGTACTTCTACTACTAATAATAAGAATTATTAAGTGGATAACAAAATAACAAGCCAATTTAAAGCATTTAAATGATTTAAGAGCAGAATATGGGAACTAGAGTGTAGCCCTCAATAATTATGTGCAATATAGATCTTACTAGATTACTACACACACCTCAAATCCAATCTAATAGTGCACAAGGCATCAATCTATCAATCAATCAATCAATCACTTCAAGCAAGTGCAATTGTAATAATTTCAATTACGACAGTTTATACAGTATTTACACTGTGAACTTGCCAGTTGGTCTACTGTGGGGATGTATTGGGTAGTGGTGCTATATAAATCTTCTTTGATAGCAGTGACATCTGGGGAAAGCTACTCACATTGTCAGCAAGCTCCGTCGTGTGACGGAAAAGGTCCATCGCGTCGTGATCGCCGAGGGACTCCGCGATAAATGCCTTCAAAGACAACAACACAAATGAATTCTCTTTCAACTTCATCATCATCATCATTGTTATCATAATCATAATCACTTAGTAATTTCATTGTAATCTGATCATTCCATCATCATCACTAGTTGTCATCATCATCCATCATTCCACGTGCATGATAATGAAGATAACAAAGATCATCACAATAATGATGATGACAACAATGATGATGACGATGACAATAACAATGATAACAATCATTATGGCGACAATGACTATGATGATCAAGATGATGACGAACTTGTCCAATCCAGCTGTTCGCATAAGAAGGCTCGAGGGACTGAGCGACCTTGAAGGCTTCATGCGCCAACTGGAACAAAAGGAAAACAACAATCAGAGCAAATCAGACAACCAGATGTTGCCCGCTGTGCAACTTACAGGAAAATGTTGTCCATAATGTTGTTAGATTGTGTTGCCCAACAACTAGGTTCAGAACAAGTTCCAGTTAAAAGTACCCAGTTGCCCATAGGTACCTGAGCAAGTATACAGTACCTGTTCAATGTACCAATTGCATGTTAAGTACTTGAGCAAGTATACAGTACTAGTTCAACATACCAGTTGCATGTATGCACCGGTTCTTCAACAACCAGTATTAGTTAAGCGTTACATTATACCAGTTGTACGCGTGTACTTGAGTAAGTACACAGAGTGCTTTTAAGAACCAGCTCAGCGTTACTAGAACATCTGTACCAGTAGTTCAGTGGTACTATGGTACTAGCAATACAACAGACTGGTTAAAGTGGTCCTGACAAAGTACCAGTACCACTTGATCTGACATAGATCAGTACCAATAGATCAGTATACCAAGTACCAGTTGCAAGCCATAGAACCACAAGGTAAGTTTGCACAAAGTACCTTAACATGGTTGTTGATCAGGTACAACGTTCCCAGGTTGGTCCATGCAACGACATTCTGGAGACAACAAAACGTGAAATTATGCAATGTTTTTTAGTATTATTGTTATTGTTATTAATGTTATTATTATTACTATCACACATTTATTAAGCATCGCTATCTGACGACCAAGCATCAATCGATGGCGCTGAGCAATTGTGAGTGAAGGACTTGCTCAAGGTCCCTCCCAATACACAGTAACCGTCTCAGGAGAATGGATCGAACCCGTATTTCCCGCTTTACAAGGCAACCACTCTCACCAATCAGTTACTGTGTCTCACATGGCATATATTATATCATGGGGTGTGCGATAATCAAGCGGTTAGTGTTCCGGACTGTCGATCGACAGGTCAGGGGTTCAAATTCCTGCCAGGACTAAAAATGTTTCCAGATTTTTGCTCCACTTGCTTACCAGCTTACAGCTATAATATACACTGACCACACGAGAGGCAGGCGACTGGTCACCTACCCTCGTATGCTGAGGCTAAGAAAATGAAGTCGCTAACACTTCATAACAATGATTGACTGCCTAATCTTAGGGTAAGTTCTTCTGCTCCTAATCTAATTATCTTCTACTAAGAAAAGTTTAACATGGAGAGTATGAGCTCGATCCTCCTTCTCCTCTGAGACAGTTACTGCGTAGGGACTTTGTGCTAGTCCTTCACTCACAATTGCTCAGTGCCATTGAAGTTCTGTCGTCTGGTCGTGTGTGCACTTCTGAACTCTGGAAGGAGGACAAAATCAAATACTTTTCCTATTGCATTGTATTATACAACAATTATTTTATCAATTTCTGTTATCCATACGTTTGGTTCGGCTTCAACGGATTTAATGAAGCAGTGCTGAGCGAGGCCAGGATCGGACATCTCTGAAAAACAGCGAAAACAGATTTTAAATGAAAATCTGACAGAAACTAAAAGATCTTGGAAATGGCTCCTCTTCCAGTAAGAGAAGAAGAGCCTACTCCGAGACACACCCAAGGGAAACTTATAATTGTAAACTCAAAAACATCTACGCAGCTGGTGCCCCACTACTTAAAAGATACAGAGTAGGGCACCAGTTTTTTCCCTGGCCATGGTGCATCATCAGTTGGTGCTTTGTGCATTAGACACTGGCACTATAGAAGTTATAGATTAATAATAATAATAATAGTAATAGTAATAGTAATAATAATAATAATAATAATAATAATAATAATAATAATAATAATAATAATAATAATAATAATAACTCCCGATTCTTGACCAGGACGGCCACTCCAGAGTCAACATCACTAATTAGTATCTTGCACCTGAGGGATCATATATACCTCGGGTGAAAAAAATAATAATAATAATAATACTAGTAATAATAATAACTGAACTTCAAAACCACAGAAAACTATTCATAATGCAACTGGAAAGTTAACTGTGAAGGTTACAACCTTTGGAAGCAGCGACGACTCCAAGGGCGGTCCAGTGCTGATGGTTGGATGGGTCCAAGGTCACGGACTTGCGAAGTGCTTGGAGGCTCTTGATTGCCATGACCTTCGACATGACCTTCTCAACGACCTTCATCTGAGCGTAGTAGTTGACTCCAAGGTCATGCCAGAGAGATGACATGTCGGGCTGGAGCTTCAGCGCCATACCGTAGCACCTGACAAGGTTTAAGAAATAAATATTAATTGATTTAATTTCTACTTTACTAGTCATCGCTGCCTCGAGATTTCTACAGTGCCTAAAAAAGCAAACAGGTGGGACCAGCTTATTCAAAACAAAATCAATAGGCAGGTTATGTCAGAAATGGTTCCAGTTCAAGATCAAAAGGGTCAGCCAGGCAGTCAGTTAGACAGCTATAGTAGATGGCATTGAGCAAGTCCTTCACTCACAATTGCTCAGCACCATTGATTGATACTTGGTCCTTAGACAGTGTCACTTAATGAATGCATAATAATAATAATAATAATAATAATAATAAATAATAATAATAATAATAATAATAATAATAATAATAATAATAATAATAATAATAATAATGTACCTCGGGGAAAAAAATAATAATAAGTGGTACCATAACAGTCTTGCTGTTATAAGGGTGCCTCACAACTAACTAAACAGAATAGGCCTTAGAAAACAGATAAGTCTTAAGTTTGGATTGGAAAGACTCTACACTGAGTCTACAGATCGAAAAAATAATAATAATGTATGTACAAGGACACTTTACATAGTGCATTTTTAAGCACCTCACAAAGCACTGTTCCTACGACTAACTAACAGATAAATAAGTGCATTTTAAGACAGTTAGTAAAAATAATAGTATAAAAATAATAATAAATAATAATAATAATCAAGTAACCTGGCGCCCAGTGGAAGCAGCTCTTTCTTTGTCAGAAGCTCTGTTGCTTCAGCTGATGTAGATCCACTTTTCAGCAACTCAGCCGCTACATTGATTCTAAAATTTAAACAAAATTTAATACAATCAAGATAAAATATTGAAAATGAAAGTTCAGTGATTGTGTAAGAAATGTTGAACTATATTATGAAAAAATGTTGAGACATGAAAGGATAAATGGCTGGCTATGAAATTTAATTAGGTGACAATAAAATTTACAGCGAAAAGAAGATAAATGGGTTGGCTGCATAAAAAAAATCTAAGTTTGTAAGACCTCAATTTAAATAATGTCACAATATTGTAATTGTAATCGAACATTTATAAAAGCACCACTCAATGATTCAGAGCGCTCCCAACCCAATTAAAATAACGTGCCAATTTCTCCTTGTACAATTAAAATAATTACACTACTCAATGCCTATAGACAGGATGGCATTTGTTTATCTATTTGATAGATTAGTTTGTCATCTGTGACAATAATTAACTCTAACACTCCTATCTAGTGCTTGAAATACTCCGAAATGTCAACTGCAGACACCTCAAACTGTCAAACTGTACTTATTATTATTATTATTATTCGTTTATTGACACGTTGGCAAACCGCAACATGGTACATGAACAAGACTAAGCGGCGAAATAAAGTAAAGTAGTACTTGAACTCGTAAGTAAATTTCAGGTATTAGAAAGGAATCGTATGTAAATGACTTGAGCTAATCTCTCAAAATTCATACTTCACACTCCAAACAAGTCAACTGCTTGACTCCAGCGTGTGGTTGCCGACCTGTTGGCTTTTGGTTTAACATCGGTTTTTCATATAACTTCGGGTGTTTAAAGTTCTTCTGTTTGGATTACCCTACGTCTTCAACCTGCAGGATTCTTATGATCATAAATATTTAACTGCCTGAAGTCCATTTTATTTGTTAGTGATAGCACTTACTTGGGTCAGGAGTGCCTCTGAATCATTGAGTGGTGCTTTCATAAATGTTCGATTACAAGCACAATTACACTCGACAATGTCAACTGTGCACTTTGTTTCCGAAAACACACTATTTCAGGCCCTGTTCCCACCTGAAACTTGTTCATTCAACTGCAACTTAAGAGGATATACATTTCACAAGATTTAACTGTATTCGATCAGAAAATGCATCCCGAGACGTCGATTCACCTGAGCAGCTGAGATGGCACCATGTGCAGCATTGTACAAGCATCACCCAGCTGCTTCCAGAGGCAGGATATCTCTGGTCTCATCTTTGCTGCACTAAAACAAAGGTAAATACTGGCCAGGTAAGCTCAGGTATGTAGAATTATTATTATTCGGTTGACCGAAGGGTGTCATGACCTGGGACCAAAATGCAGAAGTCCCTAAGGTATGATGGAGCAGAGCCAACAAGACAATTCCACATAAAGATCAGGATCTTAATTAAACTGAACATGCTGCTGGATGGGGAGCCAGTGCAAAGTATCCCGCATAAAGGAAGCTATATGGCAAACCTGGGGACACCTCCAATAAGATTGGCAGCGGCAGTAAGAACAGAAATAAGAAGCAAGGCAAGGTACATGTAAGAGCAGGTATGAAAACTAAGACCAGATATGGTAAGGTGAGTCAGGCAAGAAAGGTAAGTGATGCAAGATAAGAAGGTAAGGAATGACAAGGTAAGGATTCAAGCACTTGAAGACCATTCTGTTCGATCATGGTCTTGTTGTGTTAGGTCAGGAGTGCCTCTGAGGAGTCTCTCCTGACGTGGCGCTATATTAATTTGCATATTACAACTACATGAACAAGGAAATAAATAAGCAAATAGGCAGATAAATAATCAGCCAACTAAACAGATGAACAGTATATTTCCTGAAGCGACCAATGATACCTGGCCAGGTGTTTGATGGCGTCTTCACAACGGTTGATGGCTCGGCCATAAAGAAGCTGCTTCAGGTCCCGCCGGCACTGCTCAAGGTAAGCCGTGCTCAGACCTAAAACAAAACCGTGGCAAATAAAGGTAAATATAGGTAAATAAAGGTAAATATAGGTATAATAAGGGCAAATAAAGGTAAGCTTATGTTCAGGGTAAGCCAATTGTACTTACTATGCAACTCTTAACATTTGTAATTGTAAATGGATATTTATATACTGCCGCTCAAAGGGCAGAACTCAACAAAGGCGCTCTCTGCGCTGGAGTATATGAAGTTAAATGTCATAAAGCACTAAGACTATGAATGACATCAGTAAGCAAAACAATGCACAGACACTGGAAGAGTCACCATTGGTGGTTCCACGCACACACGTGGAGCCAACCATTCGTGCTCACAGTGTAAAGCATCCTAGAAGTAGCTTGCTACAGACAAAGCTATAAAAACTGTTGTAATTACAATTACAATTGAGCTAGACGAGGATAGGTAGGTTCAGGTAAGTTAAGGCAAGGAAAGGTATGGCATATAAGACAACTAGAGGTATATTAAACAGGGAAAGTTGGGGTAAGGTAGCTTGAAGTAAGAGAAGGCAAGGTAAAGTAAGTTATGGTATGGTAAGGCAAAGTTAGATAAGAGGTATGGCAGGATGACATGACATACGGTAGGATGTAAAAGTGGTTATTGCCTTCGTACCAGGACACTTAACTTTACACTACCCCATAAGGACGATTGCAACTTCATCCCTCGATCCCCCACTCCAACAATGATCTAATTAGTTAATTGTCTGCTCCAAGTGGCATTTATGTCAACTTGCATGTTATAAATAAATGAAATATTGACTGACTGATTGAATGACGATGACGTGAAGCATGGTAAGTCACTCGAGGAGAAGGTGGAGCAGTAGGAGGGAGCAGTTGGGAGGGGAGGAGAAGGAAAGGAGGAGGGAAGGAGAGAAGGAAGGATGGCTGGAGGAAGAAGTAGGACGAAGGAGGAGGGCTGAGGAAAGGAAAACAGATGAGGAGGAGGAGGAAAAATGGAGGAGGAAGCGGAAGGGTACCTTGTAGCGCTGGGATGTAATCGGGTGACCTTTCGAGGATCCACTTGTACTGATCCACAGCCTCCGCGTAGAGACCCAGTTTCAGCTTCAAAGAAGCAACCCTAAATGGAAAAATAAGCGAGTATGTAGATCTACGGCTGTTCTACACGTATAGATAAACCGTGGTGTCCGCTCAGTAGCATGATTGATCTATGATTCAACAACAGCAGGACTTGCATAGATCCCTAAGTATGAAAACTATGATTTATTATTATTCTTCGTCTGTGAATCCCAAAAAATGTCAACAAAAGAAAATAGATCGACATAAAATGTTAAAAGGGTGTTGGGAAACAGCTGGTAGACCCAAAAGGAGCCACAGTCCCGCTTAAATCGGGACGGCATTTCCATGTGTCTGTTGAGGTGCCCAGGCTAGAGTTTTATGTTTACGTTTTTATCTTTACAGAGGTGTGTTCGATAGTGTAGTGGTTAGCGTGCTGGACTGTCAGCTGGGAGGTCGGTTCAAATCCCCATCAGGACAGAAATTGTTTGAGATTTCTGCTCTACCACCAGCACCCCTAGGCAACTCGGCTGTAACGAGTACACTGACCGCACACTGTTGGTGGGTAGATAGGATGGCGAGGGAGAGAACTAGCCACCCTCCTCATAAGCCGATGGTAAGGAAATGAAGTTGCCAAACACTTCACACCCATGGCCGCCTCTCAGGCTAGCTTAAAGGACTGCTCTTCTTCTAATCCTTTCAGACAAATGTCTCAAATTTACCTTTATCTTTACAGACCACTCTTAGTTTTACAAACTGTAATTCTGTAACATAACTCTGTATTAATAGTCTTACTGATAGTAGCTGTAAAGGTCATTTGGTGCCAGCTCCGTGACCTTCGTGAAGACCTTGACGGCTGAACTGTAGCTTCCGCGGTTGACGAAGGCATCTCCGAGGCACTCCCAGCAATGCCTGCAGCAAGGTAATGTCATCAAGTTATGCTATGTAATGTTATGTTATGTAATGTTATGCTATGTAATGTTAAGGTTTTTAATGTTATGTGATGTAATGTTAAGCTTTGTAATGTTATGTTATGTAATGTTATGTTATGTAATGTTATGCTGTGTAATGTTATGCTCTGCAATGTTATGTAATGTTAAGTTTTGTAATGTCATGCAATTAATGTTATACGATGTAATGTTATGTGATGTAAAATTATGCTCTGTAATGCTATGTAACAACCACCACTTCCACCACCAACACTAAAACCTCCAATCCTCCACAACCACCACCAACACCCCCCATTTCCACAACCTCCACTTCCACAACCACCACTTCCACAACCACCACCACCTGCACAACCACCACTTCCACAACCACCACTTCCACCAACACCTCCACAACCACCACTTCCACAACCACCACTTCCATAACCACCACTTCCACAACCACCACTTCCACCACCACCTCCACCACTTCCATAACCACCACTTCTACAACCACCACTTCCACAACCACCACTTCCACAGCCATTACTTCCACCAACAACACCACCACTTCCACCACCAACAGAACAAGGTGAGAAGAGATAGTGCAGAAGTGACACTAACGCATCCTTTGGATCTTGCTTGATGGCCGTCTGGAAGGACCGGATTGCATCTGTGGCATCTCCATGCCTCATCTGATACAGACCAAGACGCATCCAAGCCCACTTGGGACTTCAACACACATACACATGCACATAAAATGCTCTTAAAAAGCTCTATAGAACTTATCATATCACTTAATACCAAAGTAATAACACATAACATAACATAACATAACATAACATAAATGAGAACTTGTAAGATGCAACTTCAACGAATAACTCATCAGCAGCGCTCCCGACCCAACATGGAGATCCCTTGTTCAAAAGCAACAGACTTCAAGTGCTTGCGGAACAGAGAAGCAGATAGGCTGACTAGCTCTCACTGTAGCTACGGTTACATGTGTTACAAGGCTGACTAGCTGACTATAGCAACTAGGGGTCCACCGGAAATCGCCTCGGACATTTGCCTCGGCCGGAAATCCCGTTTCCGGAACTATTCGCCTCGGCAAATACTGTAGACACAAATAGTCGCAAAAAATGTTTTCTTTAACAACATGTTTTTTCTGTAAAAACCTTTTCAATAAACTTACGTATATAAAATTATAAATGTTCAGCCTTAAAACAATTACACATTCATTGAATTCAATTCCATTTTCTTGAAATTATGTCAATTTATTGAATTTAATGCAATTTTAGAAAACTTCACAACTGCCCAGAAATGACTAAAATTCAAAATGTATCAGTCACTTATTACAAGTACACAAATTTATTTCGATAATTTTTTATTACATGAAAATGTGAAGCTTCGCATATGGAACAAATGGTACCCGGTTTGTTTCCGGATCCGGCAAATAGTACATCCAAATACGAGTAATTCGGTACTCGGTGGAAAATGTCTTTCCGGTGGACCCCTAATAGCAACTGTTACATGCTACTATTGAACCTGTTGGACGAGTTATACAGAAATTACCACAGAAGTTATGTATTACTGCTATTAATATTATTATTATTACGGTTATTGTTGCTATCTTCGTTGTTAATGCAACAAATGGTAGCATGAACTTGTATTTCGTGATTGATAAAGCTTATGAACTGAATTTAATAATATAATTTTCTTAATATCTTTATTAACATTATTATTTTTTAACCTGAGGTACACATGATCCCCTACGGAAACAACATGTTAAATTCACATGTTACATTTACATCACATAAAAGCGCCATACAAATAAACAGATAAACATCTCGTAACAATTACAGAGCATTACAAAATATGAGGCACCTGTTTGCTTTGCTTGGATCCGTTATCGCTGTAAGAATCCTAAGCGCGCTTTCCTGAAACAGGTGGCAACATTATAATCACTCAAATATTAACAGCTCCTGTTAGAAGAACAAGAGAAGAGTGCTCAGTCCCTTGAGCTAGCCCTGAGGCAGCCATTGTTACGCATTATTAGTGACTTCATTTTCTTAGCCTCTGCGTACAAGGGCAGGTGGCCAGTCCTCTCCCTCACTGTCTCATCTTCCCACCGACAGTGTACGGTCAGTGCCCTCATTGTAGTTGAGTTGGCTAGGGGCGCTGGTGGAGCAGAAATCTTGAACCATATTTCTGCCCTTGTGGAGATTTGAACCCCCGACCTCTTGGTTGACAGTCCAGCACGCTAACCACTAGACGACTGCACACCCACAGTTTCTATTAATTTGACACAAATTATATAAATTCGTAAATACAGTACAATACAATACAAAACAATCGTACGAACAGAAATGACGCCAATCAGAACAGACATACAGCCTTGTACAGAACGGAACTTTAGGTAATCGTAATCGTAATCACAGATTTCTATAGCGCCTCTTCAGAAAAACTCCTCAAAGGCGTTCCCAATCAAGCTACACAAAACCATGACAATGTCAAGAAATCTCT
>OY744607.1:52849669-52899669 GCA_963556255.1 Allolobophora icterica | reverse complement strand
AAAGACACGTTCAGATTTTCCACTCTCAACTCGAACACCACATCTGAATCGAACACCATATCTGAATCCAACTCAGATTCTAATCTATTCTAATGACTTCTTCTGCCTAACAACCTGTGACATGAGCTCCTCAGCCTCTCTTTGCTTCTATTCCGCAAACGCTTGAAGACCATTTTGTTTGATCGTGGTTTCAGCGTGTTAGGTCACAAGCGGCTCTAAGACAAGTCTCTCTTGAAGTGGCGCTAAATAAATTTGCAATTACCATTACCATTCTATAGCGCCATTACCCCACAGCATCAATTGATGACTGCTTAGTCAAATCGGTCAAAAGTCATAATCTTCTGGAGAAGCCCAGTTGAAATCCAATCAGAAAAAGCAGAAGTCGAATTACAGGACTTTTGAAGATGTTGAAGACTCACTTGTTTAAGTCATCAGCAGTTACTGAAGCACATCTGCAGTGCATTTACTTACATTTGCTTGCAAATCAACTTATAATAATAATAATATTAATTACAACTAATTTAGCACAAGCGTCTAATGCACGTGGCTTGAGTTGACGGTGCTCCAAAACCAAGCCGTAATCAGGTCAACATCCAGAAGATTACGCTAATACAGGCTCTCAGCGTAATGCGTACATCATATTGTTATTAGTAGTATTTTTATTATTTAGCAACTTATGTAGCCTCAGTGTCTATTGCACCAGGCAGCAGTTGATGATGAACCAAAATAATAACAATAATAATAATACTAAAAATAATAAACTAAACCATAATGAAGTCAATATCCAGGAGTCCACTGTTCAAAATCAAATGATGTTGAACGATGGAAAGTCTGTACCTAACAGTAACAACTGAAAGACAGAATGGGGTACCTTCGCGTAACACTGACTCTGCGGCGTTTGTTTCTCCCTTGACGAAGGACCTGTGGCCCTCGAGGACTCGCAGCCAGGCGCTTCCCGGCACAACAGTTTGTAGCTTCTCAATCACAACGTTCACCTCAAATGACTCGGGTCGTGCTTTAGCAAAACAATCACAAGCAAAACCATTGGTAAACATCACTTTCATCTAGTCGTTATCTAACATCATCTGTTATCATGTGCATCACCGTAACCATTTGAAAACTGTTCTTTATCACCAGAGTTGGTGGGAGCGCCTCTGAATAGGTATGTTGGGGCACTATAGAAGTGCTCTGAATGAAGGAATGAATGATCGAATGAATGAATTAATGAATGAACATCTGGATATCTAGCTACTCTTCACCTGGCGAATGACTCCATGCCTCAGATTCACATTTCTGCATGACCATGTGTGTTAAACATTTATGCAGTTATAATAATAAGCTTCAGTCAGTCAGTCAGTCAGCCAGTCAGTCAGTCAATCAGTCAGTCAGTCAGCCAGCCAGCCAGCCAGCCAGCCATCATCATGAACATCTGGATATCCAGCCAGCCATCATCATGAACATCATGACTCCATGCCTCAGATTCACATTTCTGCATGACCATGTGTGTTAAACATTTATGCAGTTATAATAATAAGCTTCAGTCAGTCAGCCAGTCAGCCAGTCAGCCAGTCAGCCAGCCAGCCAGCCAGCCAGCCAGCCAGCCAGCCAGCCAGCCAGCCAGCCAGCCAGCCAGCCAAACACAGTCATCATCACTACTATCATTGTCATTGTCATCAACATCATTCTTTAGGACAGCGGTTCTCAACCTGTGGGTCGCGACCCCCACGGGGGTCGCCTTACGATTTGTCAGGGGTCGGCTGGAACTTTCAGAAATTTGGATTGCAAAGCTCCATCATTTTTCTAGTTATCTGAAATAATATTGTAGGCCTTCTGTAGCTTTGTTTTTTCTAAAATCTGAAGCAATGTCTAAACTTTAAATTTAGCAGCAGGCATTGAAATTTGTAATTTTAATTGTACAGTCATAGTACACTACACAGTACTCAACAAATATTAAGCGTCAAGTAAACATTTCATTTACTGAATTTAACTTTTAAAATTTTCAAAACTATTACCAAAAAAATTGCAAATTGTTTTGTTGATTAATAATTTATTATGTATGATGCGTAATTGCGTATGGATTGTCAAATGGCGAGAAGTGAAATGCACCATAATGGTAGCAAAGATCAATTTTATTGTTGGGGGTCGCCACAACTTTGGAAATATTGTCAAGGGGTCGCCGCATTAAAACGGTTGAGAACCGCTGCTTTAGGAGGAACTTGCAACGCAGGCATCAAGGAGAACTCGACGCCCAACTCCAGCCGACTCACTGAGAAACGTATCGAGGTAAATGCGACACACCAGCTCCAGAGGAAAGACTGGTTCATCCATCTGCTCGATCGACTCCAAGCACAGCTTCCAGATCCCATCGACATCCTCCGAATTCTAAAAAAGAACAGATCCACAAGCTGCCACATAAATGCCACATGTAACATATAGTAACGAAACTCTTATACAGCACTCTTAAAGCCACTGCCAAATACTCTGATGTATGTACGTCAGTATGTGCGTGAGACAGAAGCATAGCCAGGAAACAATTTGAGGGGTTCCAATTTGGAGGTTCCACTGGACATGGTCGCAGAGTAAGGGGTCAGTTTTGGAAAGTTAAGTGTTTTTGTATTTTGCAATTTATTTCGGGAGGGTTGAACCCGTAAACCCCCTCAAATACACCCATCATATCAGCAACAGTGCCATATGTACCTTGAATGCACAGAGGAAAGATCTACGACTTAGTGCGGTCCTGTAGAATGTTCGGTGCATCCGGCCCAACAGTCTGGAATGTGCAGCCCGTCAAACACCGTTGTCTGGAACTGTCTATTGAAAGCTTCAGGAAGAAATTAGACTAAAGATCTAAGCCAAACCAGATCAATGTTGAAAACAGATTAGGTACTTGACAGGAATGTAAAAATAATAATAAGAAGAATCAAAACGGAAGTAACAAACAGACCTTGGCGGCACTTCGGATAAGTTGGTCCCAGCATCGTGATTTCTCTTTCCGATCCGAATCTGTGCTCTCGATGACTGCCCGGCACGCTCTCTCCAACTACAAGAGATTAGTTGTAAGCCTCTGATTAGTTGCGTCTTGAAGTGGTGCTATATACATTTCTATTCTTATTACAACTAGTTGATGGTTGCTTCAAGTAAGATCATAGTCTACTAGAGTCAAAACCATATCATGGGACACTGGTTAGAACGCTTGCCTTTGTAATGTGTACAGAACGGATTCGATCCTCTTCCTCTGAGATGGTCACTGTGAAAGAACCTTGAGCAAGTCCTTCACTCACAATTGCTCAGCACCATTGATTGATGCTTGGTCATTGGACAGTGCTGCTTAACAAAAGCATAATAATAATAATAATAATAATAATAATAATAATAATAATAATAATAATAATAATAATAATAATAATAGTGTGATAATTGATAAGATTGATATGGATAATTATAATGATACTGATAATAATAATATTGATAATCATAATAATAATAAGATAATTATAATAATAATAATAATATTATTATTATTATTATTATTATTGTGGCCTTTAGGGGTACCTTCATCAACTTAGACCTAGATGAATAGGGCCCATTCCAGACAACCTACACTGTAAATGATGTTGAAGTCCCTGAGGGATCCTGTTTACCTCGGGGCATTAGAAGAAAAAATAATAATAATTATAATAATAACCATAAAAATAATGATAAGTCAAAATCCTATAGGAGTTCCTATAAAATCTTGAGTGCACAGCGTGTTTGGCATCAGGGCACTTTCACAAATCGTTAGCTCTTTTCCCTGGTATATTTCCATTCTTCCATCCTCCCATCCTCCACTTCAAATGCTTTTGTTAAATACGGCACTCCTCAGAGGTTGAGAATTGTGATTCTGATTTAAAGTGCTATCAATTGGTGCAGAGTACGTCATCATAATGGCACTAGAAAAGTTCTAAGATTAGATCAGATTAGATCAGATTAGTTCTGGTGACATTAAGGTCTGCTGTTTCAGAGATTTCCTTCAAGAGCAGGTGTTGGCCAAACTGCCTGAACTTTTAATTTTAAACAGTACAATCTCATTATAAATTATCATTATTTAGTAACTTCTACAGTGCCAGTGTCTAATGCACAAGGCATCAACCAATGGCTCACCAAACCATGTTGAATCAGATCAGTCCATATCAGTCCATTTAGACAAAGAGAGAGAAAGAGAGAGAGAGAGAGCCTATGGTGGATAAAAGTCCTACCAAATCAGTATCTGCTTTCTGGGAAGCGAGAGGTAAAGCGATGGAAACTGTCTTCCAGATGGAAAGCTTCGTCTTCTCATCCACAGTTTTCCAGGCATCGAGCAACATCAGGTGCTCGCATGTTGACAGGGCCTTGTCATACTCGCTCGCAGTTAAGCACGTCTCACTCAGCTTCACTCCGGTTTCAAAGGTCTTTTCGGCACTGCACAAGAAATCGAATTGATCGAGTATAGGATAATCAAAGCATATCAAACGTATACATTCATTAGTTGAAAGAGAGCAGTCCCTCATGCTAGCCATGGGGCAGCCACGGGTATGAAGTGTTAGCGACTTCAGTTCTTAACATCGGCATATGAGGGTGGGTGGCCAATCCACTCCCTCGCCGTCTAATCTTCCCACTGACAGTGTATGGTCAGTGTACTCATTATGGCTGTTTGCTATTGACATGACTGAAAATTCAATTTAAACTTACTGATTAACTGACTGACTGATTAATTGGATTGATTGAAGGATGGATGGATGAATGAAAGGATGTATGAATAGATGACGGAATATTGTTTGAACGGATAGATCATTGGTAAATGTATGGATTGAAGAAAGGATAAATGAACAAAAGGATGATTGGTGAATGAATGGATGGATGGATGAATGGATGGAAGTGTGTAATGAAGAATGGAGGGAAGAACGGTTGGATGTAAGGATGGATGGAAGAACGGATGGAATGGAAGGAAGAAATGGATGAACGAATGGATGGAACAATTAATGGATGGATGGATGAATGCATAGATTATTGATCAACCGATGGATGGAAGAACATAAGCAGAAATTCAACAGTTTAAATGAATTCCTCGATGGTACCTGACGAGACTAAACAGCTTCTCATAGCAACCGACGAGTTCTGACTTGTCTGGAGAATTAACGCTGGCCGCATGCTTCTCGTAAACGTTACAAATACCCTGTAAAAATAGCAACATGTTGCTAGATACTGATACTGTTTGATACTGATACGGTTAGCAATGACAATAATAATAATACTTTAACTTCCGCTTGTGCGGGGTGCTGTGCCTTGCGCTCGGCCTGCCAGGGTGATTTTGTTGTCCCCTATGCTCGTACTGCTATGGCGCAGCAAAGGGCATTCTTCGTGATGGGTCCTACCGTCTGGAATGACCTCCCTCTCTTGCTTCACTCCCTCCCTAGGGACCTCTCACGTACTTTCTTTGGCCTTCTTAATACCTTTCTTTTTGACCGGGCCTGGGTCGGGAGCGCCATTGAGTAGATTTCTTGAAGAGTCGCTATGTAAGTTCATTATAGATAGATAGAATAATCATCATCATCAAATTCATAACAATAATAATAATAATAATAATAATAATAATAATAATAATAATAATAATAATAATAATAATAATAATAACACTGTTATTCCCGGGAATCACCAGAACCAGGTGTAAATATCATCATATTTATAACAATAATAATAATAATAATAATAATAATAATAATAATAATAATAATAATAATAATAATAATAATAATAATAATAATAATAATAATAATAATAATAATAATAATAATAATAATAATAATAATAATAACAGTGTCACTCCCGGGAATCACCAGAACCAGGTGTGAATCATTCCCTATGTAAGCACTAAGCAGCATTACACTTCTAAACCCTACCTGCCAAGCAAGAATTTGAGCGGGATCAGCCTGAGTTGCCTGACGATAGCTGTCAAGAGCCTCTGCAATTCGCTGAAGACCGACCAGAGAAGCGCCACGAAAAATGAGCGCGTTGTAGTTTTTCTGGTCGTGTCTCAGGATTTCCTAGCAACAGAAAACAAACAAGAAGCAGGTTACGACCTCACTGACCTAAGCATGACCTGAACCCATGACCTCTGGCTGTGGAAGCCATGGTCTTGACATTAGGCTCTTTTTCTCCAATTGAAGTGAGTTATGACGGTGAATGTACAGGTAAATTAAATTGGGGAATAGTCTAAGTGAGGCAAAAGCACACCTAGGACAAGATGACACAGAGGAAATCTGAGAATTATTGAGGACGATTAGGACAACTAAGGACAACCAGGACAGCTGAGGACGATCAGGACAACTAAGGAAGATCAGGACAAACTGGCGATGAGAGAACACGCTGATTACACATGAACAATAACAAACAAAAGGCCAAATTTAGGAATAAAGCACAATATCATTACTATAGGAAAATGATGACGGCAAAGACAAAGTAGGACAAGCTCAAGAGAAGGTGATAAACTCAGGATAAGAGGACAAATGCAAAAAAAACCAGAACAGACAGCAAGAAGACAAATGAAAAGGTTGGCTTTGTAAAAAATTCGTACCTCGCAAACTTCCAAAGCCTCAGCAAACTGCTTGTTCTTCACAAAGTCACGAGCAGACTTGAGGCGTTCTTTTAATTGTTTTGGGTCCATTTTGTCGAAGTTAAACACACCCCACACAAGAATCTTTCTTAACAATCTTTCTGGATTTATTCAGGTCAATGAGAAACTCTACAAGATAGAAAGACATCACTGAATGGCAGATGATACTTAATGGTAATGATAGGGTCTTTGGATCTTGCCCTGGAACCAATTTTTATCCTACCTATCCATCGATTTTGTTTAGCCTAAGCGCCAGTGAATAAGCTGGTTCCCATACTCCCAAAGTACAATTCTGGTTGTTTAGTTTTGAAAGCCACAGTGGTTCAGGATTTAATTACTGAACCCTGGTTTCAGTCACCAATGGTTGGATACTGTAAAACATTGAAGCTGAATAAGATCTGAGATCTAATTTGAGAAATCAAGTTGTTCAGCAGCTCCTCAAACTCCCCTCTCTGGTTTCTCTGGCAACCGGACTTGGACCTTCAATGGATATTGATCTCTGGACAACCCCTCTGATATGACGCTGAAATCATGAGTAAGTTGGAGCCACGCGCTTAACTTTAGAGTAACGCTTTAGAAATGTGGAGTTTACTATTATGTATACGATTACGACTCCGGTCTTTGCATTACTACAGGTCTTCGGTCGGTAAAATCCACGTCCTGCATAAAAGATTTTATTTTTCCAGTTAATGTAGGAATCCTGTAGAAATCGTATGCACGATTTTAAATGCGCTACATAAACTTCATCGTTACAACTCTCGACTGACACGAGGCCGTCAATACCGAAACACTTAAACATCCAGTTGGCAGATATAGTAAATAAACTATTACGCTTTTTAAAGTCGAAACGTCGTTTTTTATTATGTTTGCCCAAAAGTCTCTATTTTAATAATCGCACAATTATATTATTGTAGAAGTTTTCCTCTTACATTTGAGCAACCTACCTTAATAAACACTGAGAGCTTATATAGCGCATATATTTATATTTGCGTAAAAATTGAAATCCAAGGCATCGCATATCTTTATACGTATAAAATCGTGTCTTGGCCTATTACAATTTCATGTAAGGTTATTCAGCATAAATTTAGTTCTTCACGAAAATATACAGATAAATAGAGAAGTAAAGCAAAGTAATAATTTACTTTAAATTTTATATGCCTTTACTTCATCAATAATGCACTGCAACGAAAAGTTACTTTATAAATTTGATGAAAACATCCTGTATTCGTGAACGTATCTTATAAATTTGGACACAGCGTGAAATAATATTACACGAGCGCAAATACTGATGCAATGCGCTAGCTTGAGTAGCGCTGCCGAAAATTGATTTTGATAGCACAGTGGCTGATTGATTAGAGCGCTCAACCTGTAACGCGGAGAGTACGAGTTCGAACCTCGCGCGAGATAGTTACAAAGACCTTGAGCAAATCCTTCAGAGCCATCAATGTTCTGTCGTATTTTCGTGTACACTTGGGCAATATCAAATGCAGTTGTGTTACATACTGTGTTGTATTGAATAAGCGAATAATACAATAACAATAATTGCATAAGAAAGTGAATAAGTTGATGCCTGCGCTTAGCATTCAAGTTGCGCTTTCGAAATTTTTAGTTTTACGATTACGATTGAGGTGATTAGTCTGATGACGTGATGGCACCACTACGGAAGTCATGAACGACTAGTCCCGGTTGTCGCTGATCTAGCGTATTTGTCTTCGCTATCATTGAGGCGTGTCTGTTGTTATGAGCGGGTCGTGTCATGGCGTGATGTTAGTAAGTGCAACGACTGAAGAGGGAGAGAGAGAGAGAGACGCCGTCGCATCCTTCCCACGCTGGACTGTCCAAGTCGCTGACCGCCAATGGTTTGTTGAATTCATTGTAACAATTTCCGTTTTCTTTGTGATCCGCCTACCATCCGGCATTCCTACGGAGATTCCAGGTAATTTTCCAGCGTTCACACTGAGGTTTACCATGCACGAGAAGAGACCATCCGATCCTGTCGCTGCCGTGGCGGTTCAGCCTTTCCTCACCTCGGCATCCGCTGGTCAGCTCGTATCGTCCGCTGGCGTACCGTCTGCGTCTGTTCCGGCCCAGGGCAAACCTTTCACGTTTTTTCCGGCGTTTAAAAACATGAAGGGTATCATAGCAGGCGAGTACAGCTGACTTTTTAATTGTTGTTGCAGTTGTGTACAATGGTCTGCTTGTTTGTTAATTTCTTTTTATGTTCATTGCCATTTGTAGATAGGCGTAACTCCGTTGTAGGATGGTTCTGCACTAATTAACGATTATTTAACGAAAGTTATTGTTATCATTATTTACCTTTTCATGATAATGATGGTAATCCGAGAACGTATTATTGCGCCAATACCGTAAAAGGCATGCAATCGTTCATTTATTAGGCGCCTGTAAAAGCAAATATCCTCAAAGGGAGGTGTAAGTAAATTAGAGCTGTACCGATAAGGCTTTTTGCCGATTATTCCGATACCGCGTATAGCCGATTATTGCAATAGCCGATACCGCGTACGAAGCCGATTATTTTTAAAAAATTTTTTAGTGATAATGTTCGGTTCCCAAACGTAAACCTACTAGTACTATAACTACTATTACAATGCATTATGCAAGCACGTGTTTTGCTGCTTACGCTTGCCGTGATAAAAATGGCGGGTGGGTTGTTGTCAAATACTACAAAAAGACTTAGCAAAACTTAGCAATTTCACATTAAACTTGTTATATGCAATACTTAATAAAATTATTAAATTATAATACATTTGTTTATTTTGCTATGTTGCATAATTTCTGAACCAACTGAAACCGGAAAGGGAAGTACAGATGTCAGAAGATTAGACTATTCCAGAAAAACAACTCAGTCCAGATTCCAGACTGTCAGTTTTTTTTTCTTTAAACTTCTCGTGATTTGAATTTTTTTATTTTTTAGAATTTTACGAAGAATTGTGTAAGCCGGATAAATTGTTGGGGGCGGAATAAAAAGCGTTGGCGTTCCGAATCTAACCCGCGGGTCGTAATTTGTCCACCCCTGTGTAAACTGTATAATAAGTCCTTGGTATACGGTGGCTGCTAAGTAGTGCAATGCTAGATATAAATCAATACTATGAGACAAAACATAAGATATTTGTGCTT
Organism: Allolobophora icterica; assembly: GCA_963556255.1. NCBI lineage: Eukaryota > Metazoa > Annelida > Clitellata > Crassiclitellata > Lumbricidae > Allolobophora > Allolobophora icterica. The sequence goes on along the minus strand of OY744607.1, from coordinate 52,889,906 downwards.
ATTTTATTTTTAACGATTATTGTGCACAAACATTGTAAAATAATTTGCATCGGCACCGATACGTTTTTGCCGATGCCGATTATGCCGATTCCTCTAATAATCGGCCCGATTACGAATGCTCCCGATGCATCGGTACAGCTCTAAAGTAAATATTTCTTATATCTTGAACGCCATTATGTAAATATCAAGTGAATGTTTCCATTACATATAAATTACATATTTATTTATTCACAATGATCATCCAAGATCTTTTATAGTATCACAGTGATGATTCAGTAATGTAAATCAGTTGTAATCATAATCGTAAACTCAAAATTTCTAAAGCGCCACTTGAAACTAAGCGCAGGCATCAGCTTATTCATGAGCACTGATTTTATTCACGAGCACTGAACTTGTTCATGAGCACGGAGTTTATTAACGAGCACTAAGCTTATTCACAAGTGCTAATCACTGGTGTAACGCTATTTGCTAAAATCAGTTGTTCTGATGCGTCTGCTTGTCATGCTTTTCCCAGGAGGTATCACAGGTGGAATCGAAATCTGCATAACATTTCCGACCGAATACGTTAAGACCCAGCTCCAGCTGGATGAGAGGAATGGAGCTAATAAGCGGTACAAGGGCATCGTGGACTGCGTCCGACAGACGGTGAACGAGCATGGCGTCCGAGGTCTCTACCGTGGATTGAGTGTTCTCGTCTATGGTTCGATTCCCAAGTCAGCGATCAGGTGAGTGATTTTAGTTCCAATAAGACACAGGAATGGAAAGTCATTAAGTGTTTTGTGACAAGTTGGAGTGTCTGTGCAGTGCTCCTGGTGGTCAGAAAGTATTAAGTCTTATTCACATGACAAATGCACTGCAGTGTAAAGAACTGATGTCATGTTTTTGAAAAATCGATGAATAATTATGATTTAGTCCAAGGACCAATCGTACATAGGACTGGTAACTAATTGTTAATTGTCATGTACCAGATATATTATTTAACGAGAGTTCCTGTAAATATAAAATTCTTTGGTTCCTGGTTTACTAATTATACATGCTAAACCATTCTGAGGCATGCATGTTATGGTGAGTACACTGACCATACACTGTCAGGGGAAGATGAGACGGCAAGGGAGAGGACTGGCCACCCGCCCTCATATGCCGAGGCTAAGAAAATTAAGTCGCAAACACTTCATAACGTGGCTGTCACTGAGATGAGCTTAAGGACTGCTCTTTGTTATGTAGAGGTTGTTAGGTTGGTTTCTGCCATATTTAAACTGTTCTCGGCTGTGACAAATTCATGTGTTGAACAAGTTCTTGACATTCTTAACGTGTTCCAGAATGGTTTAACGTTCCAGACCACTCTTTCTTGATCCAGGGTAGTCGAGCATTTCCACAATGGGTGATCATGTCCTAAAGTAGATTGTCCTGTAGCTGGGTAGTTTAGCCTGTTTCAGCAGGTGTGACTTGTTCCAAGTTTTAGCATTGACCAAAGTGGTTTATCATGTTCTAGAAGGTTTCGACTAGTTCCTTACATATATACTTTTTCTTGTTTTTCAGGTTTGGTGCTTTTGAGGAATTCAAGAAAAGAAATCTCAATCCTGATGGAACGTTGTCACCTCACAAGAGATTGCTTTGCGGCTTAGGTTGGTCGGCTCTTGCTTATCATGTCATTGTCTGTCAATCATGGGTGAAGTGGCAATCATTAACAAACTGTCAGACTTGTTTTACTGGGCAGTAATCACCTATATGTCACTCGTTGGTTATCTGCCAATCTTAGACGAGCTGTTAATCAGCCATCAGCTGTAAATCATTAATGAACTCAATACTTGATCATCTGTCACTTAGCAAGTCTGGCTATTAACGTTAACTGACTGTCAATCATTAATGACCTGGCAGTCATTGGTCATCAGTCAATCATTAATCAGCTGTCAATTAGGTCAGGCTGATGCTTATCAGTGATTGATGAGCTGTCAGTTATTTATCATCAGCTGTCAATCTTAGACCAGCTGTCAGTATCAGCCTTTTATCAGTGGTTGATCAGCAGTCAGTCATTAATCATCTGTCAATCACTGATCATCTGTCAATCTCAGACTAGCTGTCAGTTAATCAGAACTGTTCTGAATTGATGTGGATAACTATTGTCGTACGTTTTTGCTGTTATCAGGAGCTGGAATAAGTGAGGCAGTCCTGATTGTGACTCCGATGGAAACAATCAAAGTGAAGTTCATCCACGATCAGTCTCTGGCACAGCCAAAGTTCCGAGGCTTCTTCCACGGGGTGCGCGAAATCGTCCGAGAGCAAGGTCCGACTTAGCAGGAATTCTCTCAGGAAAAGGAATTATAATGATGTAATTATAATTGCAAATTTATATAGTGCCATTTAAAGAGAGACTCATTAGAGGTGCTTCTGACCTAACACAATGAAATCACGATCGAACAGAATTGTCTTCAAGTGTTTGTGGAAAAGACTCAAAGAGAGGCTTAGGAGTTCATCTCGCAGGTTTATGTTAAGGATTTCGGTTGTGAAGAGGAAGCGGATGATGAAGATAGTGTTATGGGTTTAACGATGGTGACTACAGGAATGATGATGATGAAGATGATGACGTTGCTGCTGCTGATGATGTAGGAGTGTATCAAGACACTTTATGTAGAGAATTTTAAGTAACTCCCAAAAGCGCTATGACGATGGTAATGTGATGATGGGAGTGATAACAATGATAAAGATGAAGATGAAATGATGGTGATGATGTGATGATGACAAAGATGGGAATGGTGATGATAATGATAAAGATGAAAATGGTGGTGATATGATGATGATAATTGGAACGATGATGATAATTGGAATGATGATACAAATGGAAATAATGGTGATGAAGATGGGAATGATGGTGACGGTGATGATGATGTTGACAATTGTTACAGGTCTTCGTGGAACGTACCAGGGTCTGACAGCAACCATGATGAAGCAGGGCAGCAACCAGGCGATTCGATTCTTCGTCGTCGAAACCCTAAAAGATCTCTACAGAGGTGATGACAAGAAAGCCAGCGTACCAAAGCTGCTGACCGGGCTGTTTGGAGCGATTGCGGGGGCTGCTTCCGTCTTTGGCAATACGCCCCTTGACGTCATCAAGACTAGGATGCAGGTCAGATGTCTCATCTGTTGTAATAATTAGGTATTTTAATAATTATATATTATTATAATTATGTATTCTAATAATTATCTTTTCTAAGAATTATCCATTCTAAGAATTATATTTTTTAGGAATTATCCATTCTAAGAATTATCTATTCTAAGAATTATCTATTCTGAGAATTATCCATTCTGAGAATTATTTATTTTGATAATTATCTGTTCTAATAAATAATTATCTTAAGACATATACTTGTTGCAGGGTTTGGAGGCCCACAAGTACAAAAACACCTTCGACTGTGGGATGAAGATACTTCGAAACGAAGGACCAAGAGCGTTAGTGCACAGACAATACGTTTTCCCTGTGACTGATTTGTAGAGTGCTCGCCTTGTAATGCAGAGAACCCAAACATGTTATAACACATATTTTTATCATATGTACAACATGATGATCTTGTGTGTTATTTATTCACTGTATCTCCCCGCATGTAACCATCTTTTGTGCTACAGTTCAGGAAGTGATATTTCTCAAAACAGTTAATGCTACCAGTTCCAAAGAAAACAAGAGACTGTGCATGCTGTACACCAGTATAGAGTTTTAGGGTAAGTCCTTTTCCTTGGCTTCTGGCTGTACTGGGGTCGTACAGCGTGTCCAAGCACCACTGTCTAATGACCGAACATCAGTCAATGGCGCTGAGCATTTGTGAGTGAAGGACTTGCTCAAGGTCCCTACACAGTAACCGTTCTGTGGAAGGAGGTTCAAACCCACACTCTCCAAGTCACAAAGCAAGCGCTGTAACCAAACATCTACCTTGTCCCACATTTCATCCCCACAGCTGCCTCATGGCTTTGACTTAAGGGTCCCCTGTACTTCTTCTTTTCCTGGCAGTTGTTTCTCTTGATTTGTTGTAGGTTCTACAAAGGTACCATTCCCCGACTGAGTCGTGTCTGCTTGGACGTCGGAATCACTTTCATGATCTACGACAGTTTCATGGAGTTCTTCAACAAATTCTGGCCTTCCTAGAGATTCGACCGCTAGTCAGAATCCACGCACATGACAACAAATAGCAACGAACAACAACAGAACCTGGACATCGTCAAAACAACGCCTGTGCATAGTGTTTAGTTGCTGTAGTCAATGCCCCAGCTCTTCTTTTAGCCCCATTAATAACTGAAAAGATGTTGGGGGTGGGTCAGGAAACTAAAATCTCATGAGCCGTCAGTTGTTTGTGCGCAGCATGTTAACAACATTAGATTTTGACCTGTGTTGATTTATTTTGGTAATCTGTACAATTTTCAACTCTCAGTTCTTTTTTGATGACTTAAACACTGCAGAAGGCTGCATGATATTTTTCTCTGGTTGATGGTAATTCCAAGATTATTCAAAGGCTGTGCGACTTTATCACAAGTGAGTTTTTCCTAGTTTTTGTAAGTTTTGCTTTGATGTGCAAAATGTAACAGAGCTTGTAAAAAACGTGATGCTTCATGTTTTTCCCTACCTTAGGACGTGCTTAAATTCTGTGAATCGAGTTGATGGTAATTCCAAAATTAAGTACTTTGTGTGTTTATTATTGCTTTGACGCTCAAATGTAGTGTAGCCGTGACATTGTTAAAATTAACACTTGCTTGATGTTTCCAACAGAAGGTTATATTTTAAATTCTGATAATCAAGTTGATGGTAATTCCTAAGTTAAGCGAATGCTCTGTGAGTTAGCACTTTTCTTACGAACAAAATGTAACTTTTTCTTGATGTAAGTGCTGAAATTTGTGGTTTTAAGTCATTTCTGTCAGGTTTTCAACATTCTGTTTGGCTCAGTTGTTTCGATAAAGTGAGTACTTGTGTACTTGTTAAGTACTTGTGATCTAGTACCTTTTCTCTTTATCATTCCACGCTCTGTCCGATCACGGAAGTCTTCGAGATGGTTTTGCTTGACGTCATTATGCATGCAGTTTTCACACCATTATGCAATAATAGTTGCTGCTGTTTTTAACATTATTTTATTTCAAGTTATTTAATTTTTGATTGGATATTTATGTTTTATCTTCAAGAACCTCTCCCTAATTGTTAATTCTGAGGTACAGTGTGTGATTGGTTAGAGCGCTTGCCCTGTAACATGGAGAGTACGGGTTCGAGCCTCCTCCCCTGTGACGGTTACTATGTAGGTCTTCATCAAGTTCTTCACTCATATTGCACATCGCCATCGATTGATGCTTCGTCATTAGATAATGGCATTTAATAAATGCATAATAATAAATGTTTCAACATTTATTAGAAGTGCATGTATCCCATGTGCTGGTTATTGTTAATTGACCTCAAAGTACAGGGTTATATCGAATGGAGTTCTATTAATACTGATTATCATTATCTTTGGTTATGGTATTTGTAGCTGCTAGTAGCACTTATCTCGAAAACTACTACCGTAGTATTTAAAGTAGTTAGTTGGTGTTGTGGCATTGAATTGCCGAATATATATGGCAAAGGGTTTTCTGCATACTTCTGGAAATAGTATGGTATGTTGTTAGGGTGTTTGGTGTGTAATCCAACAGTTATGGATTTGAGCCTGTTCAGTGGACTCTGTGACAACCCTGGGCAAGTTGTTTGCGCACATATGTCTCTGTCACCAAGCAGGATAATTTGGGAGAGACATAAACTGGGAAGTAGATGGCAAGTCCTGTGATGCACTGGTCCAGGACCTTGGGATTCATGCACTGCTACTTCGAAGGCCATGGGGCAGGAAATGAGCGCCTCCTTTACATTCCAGCATGGGACATGGCAGCTTTACATTTCATGGGTGTTTTGTAAGTGTGGTGTAACTGTAACAAACGCTATTGTTTCTTGATTTGATGAAATCTTTGGTTCTCTGAATCACTTGCCTGCATGCCTGACCCCTTTTTTTTACCTGGAACCGATTTCGACTAAATGCCTATCAATAATGTTATGACTAAGTGCCTGTGAATAAGCTGGTTCCCATGATTCCACATTTTTTGGCACTGTAGAAATCTCGAGAGTACAATTTATGTGCTAAAGCACTTCCATGGTGCCATTATCAAAATGCACAAGATATTGATTGAAGGCTCCATCAAGAACAGTACTCAAGAAATGACGTTGTATAAATATGTGGTGTTTTTGCAGTTATTCTTGGAGATGTGCTATATCTAGTCCAGTGGTTAGCATGTTGGACTCTCAGTCATGAGGTCCGAGGTTCAAATTCTCAGCAGGGCAGAAATTTGTTTTGAGATTTGTCGCACTTGCACCCCCAAGGCCAAGGCCGTAGCTAGGGGGGTGTTTTTAGTATTTAAACACCCCCGAAATTAAATAATGTAAAAATGAAATAATGCATTTACTAACTACAAACCCCTTGGTCAGTTGACTCGGTTGCATGTCAGCTTGCTTAAGGACGAGAAAATACCCCCCGAAACAGAAAACACCCCCGAAACAAAATCCTGGCCCAAGCCAACTCAGCTTTAACGAGTACACTGACCATACAACATCGGTGGGAAGATGAGACGGCAAGGTAGAGGACTGACCACCCGTCCTCATATGTCGAGGCTGAGAAAATGAAGTGACTAACACTTCATACCAGGGCTACCTCTGAGTTAACTCAAAGAACTTCATTTTCTCCCTGTTATATTTATCAAACCGTTGGTAATTCATATATGGTAACTGTTACTCAACTGTAATATTCTTTGTGGTTTCAATCTCGTTTCTGTTCTGAAAGTGGTTTGCTGAAATAACTTTAACAATATTCTTTGAGGTTTCAATCTCGTTTATGGAAAGCTGTTTGCTGAATTAAGTCTAATAATATTCTTTGTGGTTTCAATCTCGTTTCTGTTCTGAAAGTGGTTTGCTGAAATAACTTTAACAATATTCTTTGAGGTTTCAATCTCGTTTATGGAAAGCTGTTTGCTGAATTAAGTCTAATAATATTCTTTGTGGTTTCAATCTCGTTTCTGTTCTGAAAGTGGTTTGCTGAAATAACTTTAACAATATTCTTTGAGGTTTCAATCTCGTTTATGGAAAGCTGTTTGCTGAATTAAGTCTAATAATATTCTTTGTGGTTTCAATCTCGTTTCTGTTCTGAAAGTGGTTTGCTGAAATAACTTTAACAATATTCTTTGAGGTTTCAATCTCGTTTATGGAAAGCTGTTTGCTGAATTAAGTCTAATAATATTCTTTGTGGTTTCAATCTCGTTTCTGTTCATGGAAAAATGTCAGCTGAAACTGTAATTTTTACTTGTTGAAGACATATATTGTGCAGCTAGTAAGGTCTCCTCCCTATGAACAGTGTCCTGGATTCGAGTCTCGGCATGTTATGTGAAATTGGCTGTTCTACTGGCTGGTATGTTTGTGGTTGACTTAAAATTTATGTTACTTATTAAATACTTGTGTACTTGTTTAGTACTTGTGTACTTTTTAAGTACTTGTATAGTTCTCAAATACTTGTGTATTGATCTAGTACATGTGTAGTTGTTAAGTACCTATGTAGTTGTCAAGTACATGTGTAGTTGTCAAGTACCTGTGTAGCTGTCAAGTACTTTTGTACTTGTTTAGTACTAATTTCAGATTTTGTGTCCTATTTGACATTAACGATCATTTTTTGCATATTAAATTAAACGTTACCAGTGTATCGTTTGATATTGCACTTGTAAACTACCTGGGATATGTTTTGCATGCACATTTTTCTTTCAACTGCATCGAGTCATTGATTGGTTTTGTCAACAAATCGGTTTATTTTGTAAAACGTGTGTCAAATTTTTCACAAGAAGGCACCATATAAACGTGTCACAACAGTACATTTTTAAAAATTATTATTCATTTATTGACACGTTGGCAAACCGCAACATGGTACATGAACAAGACTAAGTGGCAATGTGAAGTTTGTGTAAACTTTTTGGGGTTTGTGATGGTCTAGTGGTTAGCATGCTGGATTGACAACTGAGAGGTCGGGGTTCAAATCCCCTCCAAGGCAGAAATCTTGTTAGAGATTGGTGTAGAGATTTCTGCTCCACCTGTGCCACCTAGCCAGCTCCGCTACGAGTGCAATGACTGATCAAAGGGTGAGGGAGGACTGGCCTTGTATGCCAAAGCTAAGAAAAATGAATTTGCTTACAATTCATACCCATAGCAAAACCGAGGGTTAGCCACGCCACTTTGGACCTCCTAGACGCCTTCACTCGGTGACTGAAGTCTTGCGGACTGATCTTTTGGATATGGACCTGATTTCGACTTTGTTTTGGCGTGTGCCATCAGGTGATGCCTTGTGTGCACATTAGACACCAGCACAATAGAAGTTACTAATTACAATTATTGACAGTGGTACTGCGTCTTGATGAGGTGCGACATATAAATGGGGAAAATTGTATATGTGCTTGTGTTTCGATAGCGACCATCACGGGACCGTGTATGGCTTCGACCCGGCTCATTCTTCAATGAATTGATCACCGCTGCGGCGCCTCCCGTTTGAATGGGCGCCACCATAGACGCCGACTCCACAGGGCAACAGGGACGTTCGCCCCAGTACTCACCAAGGTTCAGGGGCAAGAGTATTTTGTCGCCCCAGTAAATTTTTGGCCATTCAAAATATCAAAAATTAAAAATGCTTAATAAAACTTACTTATTTACTTTTAATTAAGGAACAAGGAAGCCTCTGCGGCCTTCATATTTACTGTATCCAAGGGTCCCAAACTATTAACTAAAGAAATTTCATGTACTTTTTCCGTGTATGTTTCAGCTTCTCTGCAGTCCGAACTAGCCTGTATATATGACGGATGATTCATGGTGCATGATACACAGATGATATGTAAGTGTAAGAGAGCAAACGAGGAAGGGAGAAAGAGAGCGAAAGGAGGGTGGGAGGAAGAGAGCGAACGGAGGGTTGGAGGAAGAGAGCGAACGGAGGGTTGGAGGAAGAGAGCGAACGGAGGGTTGGAGGAAGAGAGCGAACGGAGGGTTGGAGGAAGAGAGCGAACGGAGGGTTGGAGGAAGAGAGCGAACGGAGGGTTGGAGGAAGAGAGCGAACGGAGGGTTGGAGGAAGAGAGCGAACGGAGGGTTGGAGGAAGAGAGCGAACGGAGGGTTGGAGGTAGAGAGCGAATGGAGGAAGGGAGGAAGAGAGCGAACGGAGGGTTAGAGGAAGAGAGCGAACGGAGGGTTGGAGGAAGAGAGCGAACGGAGGGTTGGAGGAAGAGAGCGAACGGAGGGTTGGAGGAAGAGAGCGAATGGAGGAAGGGAGGAAGAGAGCGAACGGAGGGTTAGAGGAAGAGAGCGAAAGGAGGGTTGGAGGAAGAGAGCGAACGGAGGGTTGGAGGAAGAGAGCGAACGGAGGGTTGGAGGAAGAGAGCGAACGGAGGGTTGGAGGAAGAGAGCGAACGGAGGGTTGGAGGAAGAGAGCGAACGGAGGGTTGGAGGAAGAGAGCGAACGGAGGGTTGGAGGAAGAGAGCGAACGGAGGTTTGGAGGAAGAGAGCGAACGGAGGGTTGGAGGAAGAGAGCGAACGGAGGGTTGGAGGAAGAGAGCGAACGGAGGGTTGGAGGAAGAGAGCGAAAGGAGTTTTGGAAGAAGAGAGCGAACGGAGGGTTGGAGGAAGAGAGCGAACGGAGGGTTGGAGGAAGAGAGCGAAAGGAGGTTTGGAGGAAGAGAGCGAAAGGAGGGTTGGAGGAAGAGAGCGAAAGGAGGGTTGGAGGAAGAGAGCGAACGGAGGGTTGGAGGAAGAGAGCGAACGGAGGGTTCGAGGAAGAGAGCGAACGGAGGGTTGGCGGAAAAGAGCGAACGGAGGGTTGGAGGAAGAGAGCGAACGGAGGTTTGGAGGAAGAGAGCGAACGGAGGGTTGGAGGAAGAGAGCGAACGGAGGGTTGGAGGAAGAGAGCGAACGGAGAGTTGGAGGAAGAGAGCGAACGGAGAGTTGGAGGAAGAGAGCGAACGGAGGGTTAGAGGAAGAGAGCGAAAGGAGGGTTGGAGGAAGAGAGCGAACGGAGGGTTGGAGGAAGAGAGCGAACGGAGGGTTGGAGGAAGAGAGCGAACGGAGGGTTGGAGGAAGAGAGCGAACGGAGGTTTGGAGGAAGAGAGCGAACGGAGGAAGGGAGGAAGAGAGCGAACGGAGGGTTAGATGAAGAGAGCGAAAGGAGGGTTGGAGGAAGAGAGCGAACGGAGGGTTGGAGGAAGAGAGCGAACGGAGGGTTGGAGGAAGAGAGCGAACGGAGGGTTGGAGGAAGAGAGCGAACGGAGGGTTGGAGGAAGAGAGCGAACGGAGGTTTGGAGGAAGAGAGCGAACGGAGGGTTGGAGGAAGAGAGCGAACGGAGGGTTGGAGGAAGAGAGCGAACGGAGGGTTGGAGGAAGAGAGCGAATGGAGGGTTGGAGGAAGAGAGCGAACGGAGGGTTAGAGGAAGAGAGCGAAAGGAGGGTTGGAGGAAGAGAGCGAACGGAGGGTTGGAGGAAGAGAGCGAACGGAGGGTTGGAGGAAGAGAGCGAACGGAGGGTTGGAGGAAGAGAGCGAACGGAGGGTTGGAGGAAGAGAGCGAATGGAGGAAGGAAGGAAGAGAGCGAACGGAGGGTTGGAGGAAGAGAGCGAACGGAGGGTTGGAGGAAGAGAGCGAAAGGAGGGTTGGAGGAAGAGAGCGAACGGAGGGTTGGAGGAAGAGAGCGAACGGAGGGTTGGAGGAAGAGAGCGAACGGAGGGTTGGAGGAAGAGAGCGAACGGAGGGTTGGAGGAAGAGAGCGAACGGAGGGTTGGAGGAAGAGAGCGAACGGAGGTTTGGAGGAAGAGAGCGAACGGAGGGTTGGAGGAAGAGAGCGAACGGAGGGTTGGAGGAAGAGAGCGAACGGAGGGTTGGAGGAAGAGAGCGAATGGAGGGTTGGAGGAAGAGAGCGAACGGAGGGTTAGAGGAAGAGAGCGAAAGGAGGGTTGGAGGAAGAGAGCGAACGGAGGGTTGGAGGAAGAGAGCGAACGGAGGGTTGGAGGAAGAGAGCGAACGGAGGGTTGGAGGAAGAGAGCGAACGGAGGGTTGGAGGAAGAGAGCGAATGGAGGAAGGAAGGAAGAGAGCGAACGGAGGGTTGGAGGAAGAGAGCGAACGGAGGGTTGGAGGAAGAGAGCGAAAGGAGGATTGGAGGAAGAGAGCGAACGGAGGGTTGGAGGAAGAGAGCGAACGGAGGGTTAGAGGAAGAGAGCGAAAGGAGGTTTGGAGGAAGAGAGCGAACGGAGGTTTGGAGGAAGAGAGCGAACGGAGGGTTGGAGGAAGAGAGCGAAAGGAGGTTTGGAGGAAGAGAGCGAAAGGAGGGTTGGAGGAAGAGAGCGAACGGAGAGTTGGAGGAAGAGAGCGAACGGAGGGTTGGAGGAAGAGAGCGAACGGAGGGTTGGAGGAAGAGAGCGAACGGAGGGTTGGAGGAAGAGAGCGAATGGAGGAAGGGAGGAAGAGAGCGAACGGAGGGTTAGAGGAAGAGAGCGAAAGGAGGGTTGGAGGAAGAGAGCGAACGGAGGGTTGGAGGAAGAGAGCGAACGGAGGGTTGGAGGAAGAGAGCGAACGGAGGTTTGGAGGAAGAGAGCGAACGGAGGGTTGGAGGAAGAGAGCGAACGGAGGGTTGGAGGAAGAGAGCGAACGGAGGGTTGGAGGAAGAGAGCGAACGGAGGGTTGGAGGAAGAGAGCGAAAGGAGGTTTGGAGGAAGAGAGCGAACGGAGGGTTGGAGGAAGAGAGCGAACGGAGGGTTGGAGGAAGAGAGCGAAAGGAGGTTTGGAGGAAGAGAGCGAAAGGAGGTTTGGAGGAAGAGAGCGAAAGGAGGGTTGGAGGAAGAGAGCGAACGGAGGGTTGGAGGAAGAGAGCGAACGGAGGGTTGGAGGAAGAGAGCGAACGGAGTGTTGGAGGAAGAGGACGAAAGGAGGAAGGGACCCCTTGTTCAGAATACAGTTATTCGTTTAGGCTTAGAATGTCCAAGGGCCCGGCTAGGTTGTTACGCCACTGGTTGTTAACAAATCTTTCAAAACAGAATTATTTATTGTTACAGCCATATAGGTTACTAATTATATAGTAACTTACTCTTGTTGTTGTGAAACGTTCACGCTTTGAAGTACCGCAACAAGAGGTTGTGTCAGCGCCGCCAGTTGCTTTGTGCTTGTCTTTATGATTGGACAGAGGAAGCACTGTTGCATAGCATTACAATTAGTCTCTTCCCAATTGAAAGGGATTGAGGAAAGGGGAACTCGGAGAGGGGAAGACAGGGCAGGATAGGCGATGGGATCACATCCGATTACGGGATCTTGGGAATGGAATTCTTGCCCCAGTACCTTTTACTAAAAGTCGGCGCCTATGGGCGCCACGCCATTTAGGCCAAAGGTTCCCGTGTACGAACCGTGCTTGCCCGAGATTAAAATCTCTTAAAACCACCAATGGTATGCGAACCGGCAACTCACACACATGGATGCATGGGACTTGCGCTCTGACCAATGTAACCGACTGGGTCAGTTTACATGAATAAATGAAAGAATGAACAGTCATATGAAAAGTTCACTGTAAATTCAAAGTATTTAAATTCAGTTGGACAGAAAAATTCAAATTTTTACGTAAATATTGACAATCGCTAAGACGTAGGCATATATAATTTATATTCGGCCGACATCAAAATTTATGGATCTGCGTCGACGCTCGTGGTGCGACAAACCGGCGTCTACTTCGCTTTGTGTCTGTGTTATGTCGATTGGTCATTTTCATCATAGACATCTTCTATTTATAATATATGTCTATGATTTTCATGCGGTGGAGGATTTCGAAAGCACGATTATATATTCTGCAAAAGAGGCAACGCTGCGGAAATGGCGTCTGTCTATTTGGTAGGGTATGATGACAGTGCAGAGGAAAGAATTTACAGTAAACCACTAGCTTCGCAGTTGAATCAAATATACTATAATAGAATATATTATGTGGTTGAATTATGTGATTGAACATGTAAGCATGCATATCGTTAGAAATTTAGTCGTAAAGTTCGGGAATAGCTGCTAAACCGCAAACAGATCACCAGTTTTGAAGAGCTAATTATTTAGCCTATGTGACTGACTATAGGCCTAGGCCTATGCGAAATTTGCCGAGAATAAAAAGTTTGAAAACGAAGTTGTTTAGCTGACTATCTCGAAATGCAATAATGAAAATAAAATAGTTTGTTAAGACTATTATTTCAGTGCAAAAATATGCTTTCCAGACTGGAAAGCATATTTTGTTCCAGTCCGTGGCGGCGATCTTGTTTGACAGGTGGGGGGGACACTTCTGAACTGATCGAGTCAAAAATGAGTTTTGATCTGGTCAAAAAAAGGTCAAAAATTTAGCGCGAGAAAAAACCTGTTTTCTTTTGGTGTTTCTTCAAAATGTGGGGGGGGGCGCGATGCATGGTGTGTCCCCTCCCACTCTCAAAGGTGGGGGTCTTGTCCCCCTCGACCCCCGGGATCGCCGCCCATGTTTCCAGTCGACCACCCCCTCTATCTGGTCCCTCTGGCAAGGTCACTCGGACCTTCAGTGGACACATCGCTTAGCTTTAGAGTAGCGCTTTATAAACTTAGACATAGCCTCACATAGGTGTTATTTGTGCCAATGAATATTTATTATTGTGCCTTCCCAGATAGGCCTATCGCAGTCTCAGCCTTGTTTCGTGTATATAAGAAATTGGTACCCCCACTTTTTAGACCAAAGTTACGCCCCTGAACTTAGAGTTTACGATTACCAAACACTGATTCATGAAGCTAGTGAGCATGTTTCCAAATTCTCATATGGCACCCATTACCTCGTTGATGGCACCTTACCTGGCACCGAAACCTTACGCGAAACTTATATATAGCTATGGGGTTTTCTTACGCGTCTGGTGTTGCATATGACGTCTTAGGATGCGCATTAACTCTATGACTATATAGTCTGTGGTGGTAGCGAAGGGAAGAGACGGTTGCTTCCAGCTAACCACCCATCCATCCACCCCATCCAGTGGCTGGCGACGCGACGGAAGCCTCCGTGGGTTACAGTCTATCGATTTGGCGTCTATTGATTCCGGCGATTAGAGAGGATCACTCGTTTGATGTGCATTAAGATGGACTTCAAGAAAATCGCCTCCGGAGCGGGTACGCTCTTCAGCCGAGCAAAACAGGTAGGGTTCGTGGCCCAGTGTCCGTCCCAGTCCACGGGTTGTAATTCGGGTGACATTTTGGCCATTTTCTTCCCAGACAATCAGGGTGATTGGTGAACGGGTGCCATATTTGGTGTGGGTGTGCGGTGTGAAGGCCGCCACTTCCTCGATTTTATCCGTTTTAACCAGAATTTCTGATCAGCATGCAACTGGCGATATCGTAGTCGACAGAATTTCTTATATTGACGTTGCATTAAGCTATAGTTTCTCTTCTAGATCCGGTTTTCTTTTATTGGCCCTAAATCCTATCTTTGACCCCATTTTTCTTGGTTACTGCTTTCAATTGTTCAGATTGAAGCTCAGATCTTACGTTAAATTTTTCTTTGCTTCCAGGATTTGATTCCAAGATCAGATCCACACTGTACTCTGCTTGCTTTCAGCCAAAGCTGCTTCTGCGCATGAATTCATGTGCACTAGGGTGGATTATGGTAATCCCTCATTTCGGATTAATCAACTTAATCTGCATTAAACGCTGCAGCTCAACCGACTGGTGGGATTCCAAAGTTTTTTGTAATAATTATATCCAACTACATATGGGAGCTGTGTTAGTATGCATGCTTTCATTGATACATTACAATGAACTGCATTTAAATTCTTTTACTGTTGCATTTCATTTTTCATTGAAACATGTTCTGCAACTGTTAGTATACGGAGGAGATGCTCGGCCAGGCGGAAAAGACGGAACTCGACGCTCATCTGGAGAATCTACTGCAGCGAGCAGACAAGACGAAACAGTGGACGGAGAGGATCCTGAGGCAGACGGAATCCGTTCTGCAGCCGAATCCAAGTGAGCAAAGGGCCAAACAATGATGCTAAGCTACTCTTGGCGGACCCAGTTTAGCGTCCAACTGCCGAGCAGGGATTTGCCTACCGCTGCGCTGTTGTGTACTCAACTATGATGTACAATCCTGATCATAAATTCCAAATTTCTAAAGCACTACTCTAGAGCTAAGTGCAGGGCACCAGCTTATTCACAAGCGCCGCATTGTGTCAGAGGGGTTGTCCAGAAATTGATGTTCAGTGGAGGTCCGAGTCTGGTGTCGCTGGAATTTGCTTAGCTAAGAACCCGATAACTTGTATCGTGCCATTATCCTAATGATAGTGGTAGTTACATTTTTATATAGTGCCACTCCAAGAAGCGCTACTAACCTAACGCAATGAAACCACGATGAAACAAAATGGTCTTCAAGTGTTGGGGGAAAAGCAGCAAAGGGAGGCTGAGAAGCTAATGCACGAGGCTTCAACTGAAGGTCACCTCTAAGCAAAATCAGAGTCCAAAGTAGGAATCCATTGGACATGGACACATGCAGGTAAGATGCTTAGGTGTCTCCAACGACAAGGTAGAAAGGGTAAGTTATTCAAAACAGATTGGAATTAATGTCCCAGCTTAACACCAGACTGAGCAGAGTGAACAACGAAAATTCCACCACTACCCATAATAGTGCCAGGCAGTGCCAGTCCCAAGCCTGGAGAAAGGAGGAGGGCGACATCGATGACCTTGGCAGCCATAGTAGTGGACAGAAACCTGTGACGAATTCTAGAAACTGGTGACTGAGAAGGACGGTGCAGTATTGGTTCGGGTCACAAAAGATTAGATTTTACTGTTATATATATTGCGTTGCTATTCTTATGTTATTTAGTTTTGAAATTATGATTTCATTTACAGTGATTTTAATTGTCGGCTGTTCTGTTTTCGTCCGGCAGATGTGAGGCTCGAGGAATTCCTCTACGAAAAAGTCCAAGGCAAGAAACCGCCGCGTCTCGTAGAGAACGACATTCTTGGACAGTCAATGATCGACGCGGGCAACGACTTCGGTCCCGGCACCGGTTACGGTGCGTTGCAATGATCTAGTCTAATCCAACATCTTCTATAGCGCCATAAATGTTCAATTATGTGCACTATGGTCTAGTGGCTAGCATGCTGGACTGTCAATCAAGAGTTGGGGGTTCAAATCTGCCACAGCAGAAATTTTGTTAGCAATTTCTGCTTTGCGTGCGCCCCTAGCCAACTCAACTACCATATTTTCGCGGATATAACACGCACTCGTATATAACACGCACACGAATATAACCCGCAACTTTTAAGGGTTTGTGTAAAAATAGAATTATATATCACGCACCCGATTATAAGACGCATGTATTTTCAGGCGTCCACCAACGAGGTGATAGACAAATGCGTCGGGTAACGTTAGTGTTACGTAACCTAATAAGATTTCGAACCGAATATAGTAATAACTGTTTCTATTAGACGCAAATAAAAATCATTTATTTGATAAAAATTCCTTTTGCAAAGAAAGTGAAGATTTGTGAGAAAATCGAACATTTCAACCAAGTCTTCTATTTAAATTGTCTAAACATGCGAAAATTACCTTGTTACTACTTCTTTACTGGAATCTTCAGAAGGCAAGGTCTCTCCCGTCAGAAAAGAAAGTGAGTATGATGAAAGCTTTGATGGATTTGCAGAAAGTGATTACAGTTAAGCGGACAATTAACTAGATTACTAGAACGAGGACGATTCACTATCGTAGACTATAGCTCTCTTAAACGACGAGCGGAAGTTTTATCACCTAGGACCACACTAGCGATTTTACCGTATAACGACCTATAAAGTAAACAATTTTGAACTTGTAATATCTCAGTCAATTCTTGACCTACTGATATAATGTAAACATCATTCTCTAGCATTTTATCTCCTCTTCCCATCCATACGTCTAAAGTTTGACAAAGAAAAGTTTGGGGTCACGCGATATTTTTCATCCCACTTCACGCGTTCCGAAAACGTACGCATGTAAAATCGTGTCACAGTCGGGATTTTTTTTGCCAAAGACACTTTATTGTCTTCATTTGTTACATGAGATAGTTTTTCATTGTCAGATTCATCAAAACTATCATCATTTGAATCTAATTTCTCAAGCAAACAGCAAGTTTATTTCATCCCAGAATCCGCGAGTCCTATCCGCCATATTGGGTAATTCAAATACGCAAATATATTCAAAAGTCCGTTTTTGTTGGTTGAATTACGTATTTACATTCCCATTCTAAAAATATCTTCCACTATTTCTGTGATTAATTATATTATCTTGACCTACAGGACGTAAAGTTTCGAAAATACAACGCTTTTGTTAGGTTGAAAGACGTCATTCAAATAGTATACGGGAGCATACGCGTTAGTACATATATTTAGACTTTGTGTAATATTAAATTTATATAACACGCCCACGAATATGCCACGCATCTAGGGTGCGTCGTTTGTAAAACTTTGTATAACCCGCGGGTTATATACGCTAAAATACGGTATAATGAGTACAGTGATCACACGCTGTTTGTGGGAAGATGAGACGGCGAGGAAGAGGACTGGCCACCCAAATTGCAGTCAGTTATTTTTCAGAGGGAAAGAAAGCTTATATGCTGAAGCTGAGAAAATGAAGTTGCTAGCACTTTGTACCCATGTCGCTTTAAGGGCTAGCGGTCTGCTCTTCTTCTGTGTACAGTGCATCCGTGCATTTAATGTGGTATCAGTGAATGTAATTGTTATTAGTAACTTCTATGGTGCTGGTGTTCTGCCTGTACATCAGTTTGGATTTGGTTGCTCAGTGAGTTGGTCCAGCTAATCCAAGGACTTCCACAGCACCATGGTCGTTGAGGTGCTGTGGCTGGTGGCCATGTGAGCAGTCAATGGTGGGACATTCTGGGGAGTTCTGTTGAAGGGTGTAAAACAGATGTGTTAGCTTACTTTGATTTGTTGCTGTAAATACCAAAATTTTTACCTTTACTTATGCTTTTACCTGTGTATGTTACCGTCATTACCTTTGCAGGAAGCACCCTGATACGCTGTGGTCAGACGCAACAGAAGCTCGGTCAGGCCCAGAGAGACTTCATCCAGTCGGCTCACGCCAACTTCCTCCAACCATTCTCGTCGTTTCTCGAGGGAGACATGAAAACCATACAGGTTGCTGTATTGTATTTACATATGCAGGCATTAAAGGCTTTATTTATGTGTGTATGCGTATGTCTGTGTATGTATGTGTATATGCCTAAGTGTCACCTGATGCTATGTGCATTCATTACAGATGCGATAGAAGTTACTAATTACAATTGTCTGCGCAATGTTTTGTGTACTGATGATCTTTTTGTTCTTAAAGGACTTCCACTTTGTGTTGTAAAGAGAAAAAGAGAAATCTCTTAAACCATCTTGGCTATGAATTGTAATTATAATCTTCATTTTCTTAGCCTCAGCATATGAGGGCAAGCGGCCAGACCTCTCCCTCGCGTCTCATCTTCCCACGGTCAGTGTAGTCATTTTCATTGAGTTGGCTTTATTTCCAAATTGCAATTAGTTGTGTTGTCTGTCTTTTTCCAGAAGGAAAGAAAGCTTCTCGACCTCAAACGCCTCGACTTGGATTCGGCCAAAACGAAACTGAAGCGAGCCAAATCGCAGACTGCCAAAGAATCGGTAAGACGAGTTTGGATTTCCTGCCTCATTGAACATTAGCGTTGATCCTTGGCACTTAATATTTGGGTAGTAAAAATATCAAATGCAGATAATGTCTTTTGTAAAGTCGCTGCAGATTGGGGTTAGGGTTAGAGCAAAGGTGAAGAAGAGGGAAATTTTAGCCTACATGTCAATTCATCAAATTTAAAGGGCGTATGGCCATACTGATGGCTGGGTTCTACGTGTATGTGAGAGCTTGCTAGCGACGACTTCTCCAGCAGATGTTTAGCCTGCTGAGGAGAGCATATGAGAGTTAGTTAGAAGACTCCTTACATTTATGTTATGATATAGGTTCAAAGGTGTGATGTTGAAGTAGTAAAGGATCAGGTCTGATAAGACCGGATAGGTATGAGATTGAATCTGTGGAAGAATAGGTATGAATTTGATCATATTAATATCGATACTCAATATTAGTAATAATGGTTATAATAATTAATATAACATTTTTGGTGTGCTGTTAGTTGATGCCTTGCTCATCAGACACCAGCAGGATAGAAGTTCAAAATTACATTTACAAGCAACATAATTAATTAGCATTAATTATGATGATAGTATTTAATATTAACATTATGACGACTGGTAGCGTTCTGATGTTTTTTCTGTCGCACGCTTTCAATACAGGAAGGAGATCTGTTGGCGAAAGTGAGTTGACGTTTTTAGCCATTGATGCTCGAGTTTTCTGCAGTTTATTTTTCTTCTTTTTTGTTTATATGTTGTGTTAATTACGAATGATGAGATGGTGAGTGCCGAGTCAGAGGAATTCTTAAAGAGACATGTTTTTTGGGTTGTTGTGTTCATAACTTAACATTTTCAGATTTATTGAGTTTGTTGCTTAGATCTCTAATCTAACCTGATGACTTCCATAGTGTAGTTATCATAACAGACAAACACAAGTCGACCTTTGCTTCCAAGTCAAACTTTAACTGAAAATCAGTAATTAGCAACTTCTGTTGAGTAATTTATACATCCTGAATGGTACGTGCATACATACATTCATGCATACATACATACTCACATGCATACATTCATGCATACATTACATACATACATACAAATGTGGTACGTACATGCATACACTTCTGCATACATGACCTGTTGTTACATGTCGCGTTTTGTGTGTTCCTGTAGGCAGAGGCTGAGCTGCGTCAGGCACAGACAGAGTTTGACCGACAGGCGGAAGTGACCAAACTGCTCCTTGAGGGAGTCAGCAGCGCTCACGTGAGTCTCAAAAGCAGATGACTCTAACGTTGTCTGGAGTCGTAGGAGTTTGGACGGTGAAAATGGAGGGAGGGTGCGGAAAGAGTAGTTTTGGAAAGCTTGGGGTTTTGGAAAGTACTGGGTTTGGCAATGTATAAGGTTTGGGAAAGTACTAAGTTTGGAAAAGTACTGAGTTTGGGAAAGTACCTGGCTTGGGAAGTCCTGGGTTTGGGAATGTACTAGGTTTGGGGAAGTACTGGATTTGGGAAGAGTACTGGGTGTTGTGAAAGTGAAGTTTGGAAAAAGTGCAGGGTGTCTTGAGAAGAGCTTGAAAAAGGTTTCGAGTGTGAAGTTGTTGAGTAAATGTTGTGTGAGATGTAATGTGTATAACATTTTGTGCTACATCATGTGACCAGTTGTCTAACGTGATCGCCTTATGTTGTCTTTAGGCTCACCATTTGCGTTGTCTCCACGATTTCATCGAGGCCCAGATGACATTCTACGCTCAATGCAATCTCTACATGAACGATCTGCAACGACAGCTGGGAAGGTATACTGCCAATCGCACCAAGTCTAATAAGATTTGTTCAGCTTCGAATCAGTTTAACCTCTGTTCCAGATTGTACATTCTTAAATTTCTAATGACCAATGGAAAATTAATAGTTAATGGCAAAGGTAAAGGTGATGGAATAGTTAATGGCAAATTTAAAGGTAATGGAATAGTTAATGGTGTAGGTAAGGGTAATAAAATAGTTAATGGTGAAGGTAAAGGTAATGGAATAGCTAATTGCTAAGGTAAAGGTAATAAAATAGTTAATGGTGAAGGGAAGGGTAATGGAATAGTTAATGGTGATGGTGAAGGTAATGGAATAGTTAAAGGTGAAGGTAATGGAATAGTTAATGGTGAAGGTAAAGGTAATTGATGGTGAAGGTTAGGCAGTGATGGGCAATAGTTAACTAAAAAGTTGCTAACTTTTAGTTTAACTAAAAATTTTTAGTTAAGGATGAAGTTTAACTAAAATAAAATAGTTTAGTTAAAACCATAGTTTAACTAAAAAAATTTAGTTGCTAACTAAAAAGTTTAACTAAAAAAATCAGCAATATGCAACTATTTTTCCACAATGAACATTGAACACTCAACAACAAAAACATTTTAACACTGCATGGTTTTAGCATTAACAGCCTGTGTTCTCAAATTCATACACTACTTACAGTAGTGTATGAATTTGTATGATATATGTACTGTATGATATATGTACTGTATGATAGAACAGTACATATATTGCATAGTTTGAAGGTGAAATTGTCATTAACGCTTTGCATTATAACAGTTCACTTAACCTCTGTTCTTGTGAAAATGTTTGTTGGAAAACAGTTGGAAAAAGTTTAACTACTTTTTTTTAGTTTAGTTAACTAATTTCCAAAATCAGTTGCCAACTTTAGTTAAACTAATTTTTTTTAGTTGGAAAATAGTTTTAGTTTAACTAAGAAAAAATAGTTTAGTGCCCATCACTGAGGTTAGGTAATCGAATAGTTAAAGGTAAAGGTTACGCACTTGTTTACGTGCTTCTAAATAAATTTCTCGGAAGTGTAAACTATGACCAAGAAATAGAATAAATATACAAAATATATACTATGGAAATAAATATCAGAAACAAGCAGTAGAAAGAAACAGAATAACTTTCAGAAGTAAATATCCTGAATAGGAATAAATATCAAATTAATAGTGGAAACGTATAAAAAATATCAGAAATAATTGACAGAAATATCATATAGAAATAATTCTTCTTCTTTATGTTCTCTGCCCACCGGCAGGTTCGTATGACCAATGACGCCATCGTTCTCTGTCTTGTGCTCTTCTCTTCAGTCCACTGTATCCTTCTTCTTTTGTCATCATCCAGTCTAGCAGCATTGCCCTCGGTCTTCCTCGCGTCTTTCTCCCCTCCATCCTTCCCTCCATGATGTCTCTTAGCAGTGTCTCACTCCTTAGGATGTGCCCGATCCATTTCCTTTGTCGTCCGCGTATAGTACTTATGAGTGATCTTTGTTCTTCTACCATTTGCAGGATTTCCTCGTTCGTCCTCCGTTCCACCCAGCTAACTCTCTCCATTCTGCGCCACACCCACATCTCGAAGGCCTCCAATCTTTTTATGTCGTCCTTCCTCATTGTCCATGTCTCGGAGCCGTACAGCACAACACTCCACACCAGTGTCTTCACCATTCTCTTCTTTAGATTCTTGCTTAAGGTTCCTCTCATCAGCTTTTGTAAAATGCATCTTTTCCCATGGATATTCTTCTTTTTATTTCCTCGTGGCATCTTGCATCGTCTGTGATCACACTTCCTAGATAGCAAAACTTCTCCACCTGTTCTATTTCTTGTCCGTTTAGTGTGATCTTTATTGTTTGTGGTATTATACCGCTTCTCTTGCTTATCTTCATTACCTTTGTCTTCTTTACGTTTATTTTCATTTCATATTCCAGTGATACCATATTTAGACGATCCATCATCCTTTGTAAGCCCTCCTGGCTAGTTGCTAGAAATAATAATGGAAGTAAATTAATTAAATGTCAGAAATGAATAATTAAGTAAACCCATGCATGCTGGGTTTTTCCGTACAGCTATGGTCTTTCAATGGGGAATTCCGTGCCACTGCAGAACATGGACAGCACAACCAGAAACTACGGCGATTCGTCCGCAAGTACAGTGGCGCCATCTGCTCCGCCGGCATCCGACGCAGGCGGAGTGCGAGCAAAGGTCCTGTACGACTATGATGCAGCCGACATGACCGAGTTGTCGCTGGCCGCTGACGAGGCAGGTTTTTTATTTTCATTTTTATACCTCGGGTATGTGTGAATTTTCTCATTTTACTTTTTGCCTTGGAAGATATTTGTATATGTTTTCTCCCAACACACCTTACACACGCTGCCAGGTACGGGTGGAACTCACCCATTGGTTGGGCTGTACGCGAGTAAGTTGACCTCCACTGGTGACTCTTCTAGACGGTGTGTAGGGTTACTCGGGAACCAGTACGGGCAGTCAAGTGCCTCCAAATGCATTTGCAAAACTGTTTTGGATGCGTTTTTAAGCCAATGAAATGCTGTGAACATTCTTTAAACGATATAATCTGATTTATTTATTTCTATTAGTTATTTGTTTATCTTTACTTAATTTATACAGTGCCAATCCAGTAATCAGTCTCTCTGTGCTAACTAGGCAATGTTAGATGTCGTTAGGAATACAAATTTATTGATAAGCAAAGCAGTGCAGAGGAAACTAGAAGAATCACCAGTGGTTGACACACACACACACACACACACACACACACACACACACACACACACACACACACACACACACACACACACACACACACACACACACACACACACACACACACACACACACACACACACACACACAACAGAAGAGTCACCAGTGGTGGGCTCACACACACACCCACGCGGAGCTCAGCCAACAAAATAGGGTGACCTCAACAGCCATGGCAGCCACGAGATGTTGTTTAACACTGGAGACTATCACCAGTTCCTTACACCTCTTTTAAGTGTTGCATTTAAGTGAACGAAGTTTCGTTCAGTCAGTCGCTAGCAAACTCACTGTATTATGCCATAACATTGCCATATGAACAGTGAGAAGATAATATCTGTCGGCGTCAATGGCCTTTGTTGCCGTAAGATGTCGTTAAAGTCCGGATCCATTAAAAGAGGTGTGTAAGGTAATGCTCTGCTGAATTGAAGTACCCTTTCTTCTAAGTTGCGAATACCCGATGTAAAAATATGGGGAAGTAGAAGTACCGCTTGTAACTAACCATTCGGTGTTACATCTTGATAGGACGCTATTGTATTTGACAAGTAAACTTCTGCAGAGAAAAGGACGTTTTTGCTAAAAACGGGTAAATTCTTTTCTCTTGACATCCTGCATGCTATGATTTCTTATGTTAACCAGTTTTACATTTTCTTTTACAACACACACCAGCTACACGGAGCAGGTTTAAGAATTTCGTCTTGTTGCAGTGTGTGTGTTATGTTTACGATTTAGCTTGCTGCCAATGTGTTATGGCTGTAAATTTGTGACTGTAAGGAAACGTGATAGTATGACTGTCTTACTAATGTAGACCAAGGACAGTTGGTAGCCGATTGCTGTCGCTACGTAAGGACCTTGAGCATGGCCTTCACACACAATTGCTCAGCACCATCATTGTTCTGTTGTATGTTCCCCTGTGCATTCTGAACTTTGGTTGAAGGGCAATATCAAATGCAGTTGTATTGTATTGTATCAAATGCAGTTGTATTGTATCAAGTACAGTTGTACTATATTGTTTCAAATACAGTTGTATCAAATACAGTTGTATTGTATCAAATACAGCTGTATTGTATTGTATCAATTACAGTTGTTTTGTATCAAATACAGTTGTAATGTATTAAGTACAGTTGTATTGTATGGTATCAAATACAGTTGTATTGTATTGTATCAAATGAAGTTGTATTGTATGAAATGCAGATCTATTGTATCAGATGCAGTTGTATTGTATCAAATGCAGTTGTATTGTATTGTAATTTACTGTATTGTATTGCATTATGGACCTTGAGCAAGTCCTTTGCTCACAACTACTCAGCACCATCGATGTTTGGTGTGCATTTCTGAACTTTGGAAGATCAAATGCAGCTTTCCTGTATTGCATCAAAAACAGTTGTATTTGAAATTAATTTTGCTGACCTAAGAATTGGTTTTAGTTTGTTCAGTTGGTTCTGTTTGGTTTTTCAGTTGCTCTTGTTTGAGTTTTAATGGTCTGGCAAATCTGTTACGTCAAGTTTTTTTTTTTATCCAGTCCTCACAGTCTGTTCTTTTATTAGTTGGGGTATGGTAAGGGAGACAGAGAAAGAGAGAGTTACTTTGATGATACTGAATCTAACTAGATTCAATCCTGTATATGACAACTCAACTATGGCGGTAAGAACATGGTGGACGACACAGGCACTTGTCAAATTTGAAGAGCAATTTCTTTGGCTAACCTCGTGAAGCAACCGTGGTTGTGAAGTGTTATCGAAGATCTAGTGACCAAGCTTGCATCAATCGATGGTGCTGAGCACTTGGGAGTGAAGGACTTGCTCAAGGTCCCATATACACAGTAACCATCTCAGAAGAGGAGGCATGAACCCGTACTATCCACACTACAAGGCAAGCGCTCTAACCAATCGGCTACTGTGTCCCACATTTGTAGCAAAGTCCACCAGAAGGCGTAGGGAAGCAGAAAGTGTTTGAATATCATTTTCTTTCACAGACTGTTTCCATATTTCCACTTAAAACACGGTCGCTTTAGAAGAAAAAACCGATATTTCCTAGATTTACCCTATACTACGTGTTCTTTTGCTCGCAGATCATCACAGTTCACCATCTTCCGAAGCCGAGTGAAGACTGGATGATCGGCGTTCGGGGTGCGCAGCGCGGAAAGATTCCGATGACCTACATCAACATTTTAGACTGATTTCTGGCGAGGTTCTCTCGCTCCAGTTCTTACGTCATTTTCTTTTTTCCTTGTCGAAAAATTCTAGTTGTGTATTTGACGTCTCGATGCACTTCCCGGAAGACGGAAGCGTGCCAAGACGGACCTGTACAGAGCTTTCTTGTTTAGGTTTTAGGCTGTGGAACATTGCAGACCGTTCGATAGTGCACCGGATCTGTAATCCGACGATTGTTGGTCGACGCCTGCTGAGCAGACTCCGTGTAGCAACCCTGAATTGCACACTTGTCTCACGCTTTGCATCTCTTTTGGCTGACTTTGTGCAGTGATTTGATGAATTGGGTTCTTGTACGATTCTGGAGTTCTGTAGCTAAATAAGGACGGCGAGTTTCAAACATTATTACTGTTATTGTTATTTTGGGTTCGTTTGTACCTGAAGTATGTATGATCCCTCGAGATTTCAAAGTTAGGAATAGCATTTTTCTGGAGTGGCTAGTCTTCATTAATGTTCTGCTGGGTGCCAAAATTACTGCAAAATTATTTTTATTGTTATTACTATTTTACCGGAGTCAAGTGTAATCCTCGGGAACAAAAAACTACACTAGGAACTGGTATGGGTATCTGGAAAATCAGGCTCTGTCCTCTGCAACATCAGCAAATGCACCTTGCGATGTTCTGGCAATTTGAAGCACCATAGCCAATGTTATGAATTGTTAATTTCTTCATTTCTTTTTGTTAATATTTATTATCTTTATTTTATGTATTATTAAAACATTTTACTGATCATAAGGTGAAATACAAATGCAGATCTGATGCGTGGTTAGTCAGTCTCCATGTAAGGAAATGATTGCTGATTGGTTAGAGCGCTTGCCCTGTAATGCGGAGGGCACGGGTTCGATCCTACTCCTCTGAGACAGTTACTGTGTAGGGACCTTGAGCAAGTCCTTCACTCAAAATTGCTCAGCATCATCGATTGCTGCTTCGTCATTAGATAGAACGTTTAATAAATGTTTAATGATAACAAAGAACAGTGGGATATAGAGACGTTTGAAAGTCAGTGAGAAATGGCCAATCATAGGCTTTGGGCAATTGTCATTAGGGGTTGGTATTGAGGTGTGTGTGTGGGGGGGGAGCAGCTGTTTAGTTCGATTCTCAGTATTGGAGGACACTGTTGATCTATTTCAGATATTAGTCATCCTGAGGTCACGTTCTTTTACCTCCCGGAACACGGTATGGTATATTTATATTGGTAGCCGATTGGTTAGAACGCTTGCCTTGAAACACGGAGACTACGGGTTCGAGCCTCCTCCTTCACTGACATGGTTACCGTGTAAGGGCCTTGAGCAAGTCCTTTACTCACTATTGCTCAGCGCCATCGACTGATGCCTGGTCATTAAGTAATGGTGCTTAATAAATGCGTAATAATAGTAATCTGAGATTTTCTTCAGATAAGTCTAGGTCCTTCCGTGTATGTATGTATGTATGTATGTATGTATGTATGTGTACTTGTGGTGCATTTTAGGTGTCATGTAAAAGCGGTGAAGAAATACATCTTATAGGAATGGACACCCGCAGAGTTTGATCAGTGTTAATAGTTTTTTATTTAGTAGTTTTCGTTGTTTGCTATTTCTCTGTAATTGTTCAAGATTCTGCACAGTATTGCTTCATAAACAAAACAAACCTGTAGACAAATGGATTCTCTAGTAAATGTTTGGTCTTCCAATGGACAGAACGTATAGTTGGGTCACTTATAGTGGTGGCATCCTATTGGTTGCCATTTGTCTCATTCATTTGCATAAATTATTATGATTAGCTGTCACTTAGACTGGTGGCATCCCATTGGTTGCCTTTTTTCTAATTGATATGCATAAATTATTATAATTATGCTGTGACTTAGACTGGTGGCATCCTATTGGTTGCCTTTTGTCTAATTGATTTGCATAAATTATTATAATTATGCTGTCACTTGGGTCTTTTAGGCTAACTGGTATTCCCTTTTCCATGTTTAAAACGTTTTGTTGATATTAACTGTTGTAGATCATTACCTGTAGTCAATACAGGCTTTCGTTATCCATTTCATGTAACATTACCAACTATTTGTGTTTCCTCTGAGATGTTACAAGTTTTCAACATTGCCTATTGTGCAATATTAATGGCACAGGTATTGGAAATATAGCATACCTCTTTTTTTACAATCAATGTCTGTATTTAGCATCCATGCTGTGTTGTTATATTGACTGTAGGACATGGTATTCAATCGGTCAGAGCATTCGCCTTGTAACGCAGAGAGTATGGGTTCGAACCTCCCCTTCTGATTCGGTGACCGCGTAGGAACTTTGAGCAAGTCCTTCACTCGCTATTGCTCAGCGCCATCGACTGATGCTTGGTCAATAGATGTGGCGCTTAATAAATGCAGATTAATAAATTAATATTATTTAATTGGACCCAAGGTTTTGTCTATAAAATGCATCTGTAAACTATGACATACTTTGGAGCCCCCTTTGTCCATATTTGGCACTTCTGTCCTCCTCCTCTTTGCGGACATCCAGACTCGGAGCACTTTGGCCTACCTGTTGATCGGGGTTAACTGTGTTATGGGTTAGGGCACCCGGGCAGTACAGACGGCCTCATGTGTGACTTAATCCAGTGTGAGAATTGTAGAAAAAAGATGGAGGGGGTTAGACTTTGATAAGTTTCATCCATGTGGAGTTGAATATTTTATCTGAATTTTGCAAACTGAGAAAATTGAAAAACGCAAAAGAAAGTTTAAACTCCTTCAAGTTATGACATCACCAAATTTATTAGTATACAGTTCACTTGGTCGCAAATCTCACAATTAACCATAGCATTACTTTATTAGTAACCCACAAAGTGAATTGTGAAAGAAAATGCTAAAACGTATGCACAGTATAATCACACTGGCACAATTGAGGGGGTTGAAAACGACCCCCCCCTTGTTGTGCAATGAAGACTTAACTGTGGGGTCCTAAGAAAGACTAGGGGGTTACCCTCTGACAATTCTCACCCTGACTGAAGCTCCTGTTTAAGGCACAGTAGGCCTCTGCACTGTCATCATCATCATTTCCTGACGCCAGCCATTTGGCGGCGATGGGTACGAATAAATGATCTCCTTTGTCCTTGGTCATTTGTCAAATCCATTTGCCCCGTAATGGTGTTCGTCCAAGTGATGTTATGTCCTCGTTTATATTATCTATCGAGTGTGGTCGTGGTCTGCCTTTGTTTCTCTTTCCCTCGAATATTGCATGCAGTGCATTGTGTGGGGTTTGGTCATTAAGCACTCTGTGCTGAAATAAGTCTACAAACCAGAATTAGCATAACCCCTTTGAGCAAAAGTGAAACAGGGCCTATCCGGGTCATCAGTTTAATTAAGCCACTGGGTTCGACGCACTGTGAATAAGGAAACTGCTAGTGCATCCTAGTGTAGTAGTTCTTCGGTTTGAGAAATAGTAACTTTGTTGTTAATTGGGTTCTGTTCACTCAACTGTGGTAGAAAGTCTTATTAAAGGGGTTTTCCATACAGGACGTTAGGAAGAATAACCCAACCTTCCCGACCCTTGACCCCTTTTGGTATTGCATGCCCTGGCCTGCCCTTCACTGACGTCCTTAATGGATGACCCCCACTATGTTAGTCTGTCGAGTTTATCTTGATTTTAACGGCGACGTTTAGAGTTCTGGCGCCACATAAATGTACAGTTTACGTTTGCAAAGTGTCTGCTACTGTCTTGCTGGTTTATCTCTGATGCTTATGTAGCGCCAGGTTACGTGCTGTCGAGACGCAGCGCTCAAAGCTAGACACTGAGGTGTTTGGCATATAAGGCGTCTTCCACGAATATGCAGGAATTCGATCTGATGGACTTTTTGTGGACAATGAGGAAGGACGACATAAAAAGATTGGAGGCCTTCGAGTTGTGGGTGTGGCGCAGAATGGTGAGAGTTAGCTGGGCGGAACGGAGGACGAACGAGGAAATCCTGCAAATGGTAGAAGAACAAAGATCACTCATAAGTACTATACGCGGACGACAAAGGAAATGGATCGGGCACATCCTAAGGAGTGAGACACTGCTAAGAGACATCATGGAGGGAAGGATGGAGGGGAGAAAGACGCGAGGAAGACCGAGGGCAATGCTGCTAGACTGGATGATGACAAAAGAAGAAGGATGCAGTGGACTGAAGAGAAGAGCACAAGACAGAGAACGATGGCGTCATTGGTCATACGAACCTGCCGGTGGGCAGAGAACATAAAGAAGAAGAGGACTTTTTGTGCTATTATTATTATTATTATTATTATTATTATTATTATTATTATTATTATTATTATTATCTGTATTGTATTGAATAGCGTTAGAGAAGAGACGGTCATGGATATGGAGACCTGGATCTAGGCCAGAGGTTCCCAACCTTTTCTATGCCCTTCACCCCTAGGGAATGTTTGATTAATGTTCGCACCTCCTACAAAAGTAATATCACACTTGAAGATGAATTAAGTTAAATATCTTTTTTTGGAACAACAGCTTGAACCACATACACTCATACAGTACTGCGGGTGAACAAATTGAACTTAAAATAAACTTTTAAGTCAGACTACAGTGGTTTTGTTGGCAATGCCTTTTGCCTGCATTCCATAGACCTAGCGTTAACTGATAGTTATTACTTATATACCCGGTAGCCAGGGCTGTAGTCGAGGGTATACGCGGGTATACAGCGTGTACTCACCTCTAGAGACCGTATACTCACCTCACAAAATAGTTATATTGATTTATATTAAAATACTGTAGCGTATACTCACAAAATACTGTAGCGTATACTCACCTCTAATTTGATTCGGAAAACTAACCGGTAGCGTGTACTCACCTCTAATTTTACCACTACAGCCCTGCCGGTAGCCTACGTACAGTACAGTTTTTTTTATATTTTTTTACAGTACAGTATTAACATACTTTCCCTCTTTGTCACATTCCCTGAAAATGCCATCTCGCACCCCCTGGAGGTGCGGGCACCCCGGGTTGGGAACCTGATCTATGCAGACTAGGGACACTGGAACTGCCTCCGACCGAAGGCATTGCCACTCCCGATCTTTCTCAGATAGTTCCCTTGAACGTCAAAGCTCTTGATGCAGTAGTTCATGTTGTCTGAGACCAGTATGACGTCACTGCGATCCACAGTGACGTAGAACGGCAGATGGAGGTGCTGCAGCAGGTCGCCCTTTGTCCCGAAGTGGCGTGAGATCTGGCCATCGCCGGAGAAGACGTAGACGCGATTCGTAGCCGAGTCAGTGACGATCGTCTCTCCTCGGCTCGTGACGGCGACGCCATGAGGCTGAATGAGGACGTAATCACCCGGGTCCCAAGTCGAAAGTAGGTCGCCTTTGACGTCATAGGTCCTGTGTGTGTGTGTCGTAGGTGTGTGTGTGTGTGCATACACTTAATCCATGCATCTCTGAATGTATGTATTAATGTATGTGTGTATGAATGAACGCATGCTTGCTTTGTACATAGATTTACACATTTATATGGCGCCTTTCAAGGACTGGACACCATTTCCTAATCTAATGTATCTAGACCTAGATATATATGTGTGTCTTAGATACATAAGATTAGGAAATGGTGTTCAGTCCTTGGAAGGCGCTATATAAATGTGTAAATCTATGTACAAAGCAAGCATGCGTTCATACACACACACATACATTGATACATACATTCAGAGATGCATGGATTAAGTGTATGCACACACCTACGCACACACACACACACACACACACACACACACACACACACACACACACACACACACACACACACACACACACACACACACACACACACACACACACACACACACACATATATACATATATATAAATTATATATATATATATATATATATATATCGCTGGCGGAACATCCGGTCATAGTATAACATCAATTGTTTTGTGGTACATGCTCCTCACTCTGTCTAAAATAACGAACCAAGGCGGAGACTGCGATCTCTGGGAAGGCACAATAATGAAATATTGATTGACATTGTTAAAAAAATGGAGGATACGGTGCCCCAGTCCAAGAAGTGGGGGTACGGGTACCCTTCATACCCCCACAAATTACGCCTATGCACTCAGGTAACGAATGTATTATACAAGAATTTCATCAGCTGGACGTTTCAAACTGTGCTACCGCCCAGCGAATGTAAAGAAAACATTTTCAATAGGCCTAGGTTTGGCCAGTTTCGTAGAATGGATCAGATATTAGGCCTAGTCGTAATTCTGCTGAAGTTCATCCCACAGAGGCGGAACAGCTATGGCTAGGAACGATTTGCAAGCTTAAGTGATGATGTGACTCCTCTGTTTAAATTCACACTTACCTGACAGATACAGCCAAGCGTAATCTTTACTACCAGATCTACAGTGGCGGCGCCAGACATTTTCTGTAACCAGGGCATAGCCAAGGCAGTCGTACAAGTAACCAGTGCAGAGGTCGATTTATGGCAGAACAAATTCTGGGCACGGAAAAAATTCTGGCAGGGCAACGACCAGGGCAAAGGCTTTTTTACCAGGGCATTTGCCCTGGCTCGCCCTGGTGTAGCGCCGCCTCTGCAGATCTATGCAGTTTTACGTAATCAAAGTGCAAGAAATTCGACCTTAAAGAACGCCTTTGCGCAATTTACTATTGACAAATATTCATACGGTCTATAAATTTAGTAATTTTATATTGTTTCATCGTGCTTTAGTGTTAGCTCCGCTGCTATTTAGATTAGGATTTACACCGTAATCGTCGTTATAATCGTGGAACATTTATATAGCGCTTATCGTACGTTTACAGGCCATACACAAACAGTTTTTCGAACTTTTATATGTGATGCCAACTTATAAAGGACAGCATTGAACTGTGATGCTGAGGATTGTTATTTTCGCCGACAGCAAATGCTGATAATTTTAGACACCTTTTTGAACTGGATTCAGTTTACTATAAGAGAGCAGGCCGCGTGATACACACGAATCGTAGCCTTTTCTTATAGCCTATGTGTGCCCGAAGTTGTCCCTTTTTTTCGAAAGTAACATCTGCTCAGCAGAGACAAGATGGAGTTGCGTTAGCTAAGCAATGGGTTGTTCGAGCATTCGTCGAGTAGCTTAACGAGTACTCGAGTATTATTCGAGTAGCTTAACGATTATTCGGTACCATAAGTGCAAACTAATACTTATGTGACTAGAAGAGTTGTAGAGACGAAGTGTCTGGTGTCGGAGGACATTCGAATGTCGCCTGTTACGATGTTTGTCTGGTTTATTGACGAGACCACAGATAATATTATACCCGACTGCTCATAACGTGCTTCGTTTCTCGCCATGCGTTTGACAAATAGCTAATGGCGCTATATTAAGTTCCTTGATACAAAGAAGCAAATTTGCAGATAAGCAAACCTACAAATATGCATGCATAGATACTTGCGTACATACATAAATACATACATACATACATAAATACATACATACGTGCATACATACATACATACATACATAGGCCTACATACATACATACATACATACATACATACATAATATAAATACATAATATATATACATAATATACATACATACATTTAACGCATATGCGATGTATTTAGTTATATTAACTTGATTTTATAAATCTAAAAATATAACATACACTTACACGCATATGTACACAAATACATATAATACATAAATAGACAGATACATAGGCCTACATACATATATACATACATACATACATACATACATACATACATACATACATACATACATACATACATACATACATACATAGTTACATACATGCAAAAATACATGCAAACGTGCACACATACTTACAAACATACAAGCACACATGCGTTCTGGGCGGTTGACGTCACTATAGATCTGATCGTGCAGGCTTTATCTGACCGTCGGCTCTTTACGAGACATCTCATTTAGGAAAGATATCGAAGCGATTTTCATAACTCTCTTTCTGTGGCGTTCAATTGCTTCACGCGTTCGGACCAGGTCGTCATTTTCCGGCAGAGGTCGGATCGGAGGCCAAGTGCGGGTCAGCGGATGTCCATCACTGGGGTCGGCAATTTCCGGAGCGGGAAGAAATTGACGAAACGATGCAACAGCTGCTGAGAATGTTTCTGTCCGAATTGGCGCTTTATATTTGAAACGGTCGGTACAGAGTGTAGGGAGAGATTTTATCATTGCTAATTTATTATTGTGCATTTATTAAGTGCCACTATCTAACGAACACGCATTAATCGATGGCGCTGGGCAATTGTTGGTGAAGGGCTTGTTCAAGATCGATACACACTACACAGTACAGGAAAACTTCGTTATAGGCCTATTGAACTTCAAGGAACCATCGTCAATAGGGCTCGATATATCCTAGGTTCTAAATAAGCGAGATATGACGTCAGGCTCTATCCGAGTTGACGGGTATATGTATAATATAATGTAAATCTCCGAAATTTCCGAACACCACACAAAAGCCGCGTTAGAGAGGCAAGCTATAGAATTCAATGCAAATGTAAATGTACACGTTTTTATATAGGGACCGTATGATCTCGAACCTGCAATTACTTGATCGGGTGAGAAATTATTCACCACCGCTGCCCGTTTAAATAGGCGCCACGCCATTTAAGGTCCCCGTGTATACGGACCATGATAGCCTAAGATTTAAATCTCTAAAATAAGCCATCTTCGGGAGCCGAGAAGTAGGCCTATGCAGGGGACCCAGCCTGCGCTCTTACCGATGTAGCTAACTGGACCATTCTAGGCCTACTCGTTGGAAACCCCTCTGATTTGACGCAGCGCTTGTGAATAGGCTGATGCCTTGCGCTTGGCCTTCGAGTGGCGCTTTAGAAGTTTGGAGATTACGATTACGAATCCCCTTGTCCGCATTTGGCATTACCGTCAGCATCTCACTCGTGGCGTTCACACTCCAAAAAGTCTAAGGCAGGCCTAAATTAGGCTACTTTGCTGACTGTGCAGGGCTTCATGCATTGCGTGGGGTGGCACACTCTTTAGGCTACGTCGGCATTGAGGATAACTCCGTTCCCCTTATCCACATTTGTCCTTATTTGACCCTCCCGCCCCTCGTCCTTGGTGGATGACCTATGACATCGGCAGTACATCAGTGCATGAACTCGTCCGCTGCAGCTCTTCGTATATTCAGCGTCCCTATAAGTAACATCTACTCTTTTACGTACATACTTACTGAATTAGAAAGCGTCATGAGCGAATGAGCGGCAAAGCAAGCAACCGGTAGATCGAATGCAGACCATGATTGGGTGTACGTTGCACGTGATATGAATCAAATAACACGATTGGCTAATGACTGGTGGCGTCAAACAAACACAATCATATGTGATGACGTCAAATCAATTGCCACAGTAACGGCAAAGATTTTAGTTTTCAGAGCTCCCGGTAATAACAGCTCTGAATTCTACTAAAAGCGCTCTTGTTTGACTATTAAAATTGACGATTGAATCAGAAGTTCGACAAGGCATTGAAGGTAAACGATAAGGTAAAATATTATAACTGTTTCTTATTATTATGCGTTATTTTTTATATGATTATTAAAGATATGGGACGTATATTTCGCACTTGTGTCTGTTAACTAAATGTGCGAATATAAAGCTGGAACACCAGCTTGAATCGAATTTTAGATGCTTAGGCTATAGAACTTTCGAAGTCCATGAGCCGTCGTTTCATAATATAGGGGCCTAAGCTTATTCGAGGTTCGTGTTATAGACCTATAAGCAACTGATTGAAAGTTGCCAATGTTTACTTGTTATAATTATATGACTTCATGTGTAATTTCGGAATCTTAGCGGTTAATTATAATTATGTTCTCGATGGTGTAGTGATTATAGCGTGATGCACTGTCAACTGAGAGGTCAAAGCAAATCCCAAAGGTTGAGAACACAACACCATTTGGTATTTTTGGCTACTCTATTTCATATATTTATGTCACTTTAACAGTTAAAGCTTATTTTCAGCAGACTACAGTTAGAATGAAAACAAGATATCCAGAAAGCCGTCATCACTACAAAGGTATTTACAATATTCAGATTCCTCTATTTCATACCTTTGTCATTTTAGTTGGTAAAAATTGTTTTCAGAAGGTTATAAGACTAAAATGTAAAAAAATCCGATAGTACAGCCAAGCAGAGTCAACCACAGAAATGCCAAGAAATCCAGAAGACCAGGTTGTATTTAAAAATAAATTTTCCAATTTCTAATCTTTGTGACCACTGTATACGAGCTAACGGTTGCTTAAAGCAGTTAAACTTACGCTTACAGCTTCAAAGATGTCATAATGAAAGCAAAGTCCAGAGGTCTTGAACAGAAGATCAGCAGGTATTTTCAAAGTCTGATTCCTCTGTGTCATATATCATTGTCATTTTAGGGGGAGACTTCTTTCAGCAGAGAAATACAATGGCGTGAAAAGCCAAAAATCAAAAGTCACAACTAAGGCAGTCTCCACCAATACAAAGCTATTGACGGGGAATGCACAGAGGTACTGCAGAGTAGTCCTACGGGTTATTTATAAATTAGATTAAAAAGATTCACGTGTTTCATACCTGGTTACAGTTTTCAGCAGACGTAAGATATCAGTAAAGTCGACATCACAGCAAAGCCAAAACCAAAACAGCCATCATCAAAAGAGAAGACCTGCAGGTACTTTTTAAAATGAAGACTTCTCTGTTTCATATCTTTATGTCACAGTATATGCACAGTTTTGTAGCAAACCAAATCATATGAAATATCAAGAGCCAGCATCAAGAGAAGCCTACCTCAAAAGAAAGCCAGTAAAGTCAGCACAAAAGTAAAGACCAGAAGTACAGTGCAGATTGCAGATGATCAACAGGTATTTTTAAAACTTCTCTGTTCAACAGGTATATTTAAAACTTTTCTGTTTCATGTCTTTTTAACACTATTGTCAATGACGTTTCTTTCAACATACAAATTAACAAAGTATCAATAAAGCTAACATCAGAAGCATCAACTTTCCAAGCAAAGTGAATTATGAAACCAAAGCCCAATGGTCTAGTACAGAACTTCAGCACAGGTAGCCTATTTCGAGATTAGATTTCTGTGTTCTATATCTTTCTGACATTTTCGGGATTAGATTTCTCTGTTTCATTTCATAAACATAGTGGAAACCAGCAAAACTACTCAATATCTGAAAAAGCCAACATTGAGAGAAAAGCATCTTCAAAGCAAGAACGTGAAATAGTTCAACTATGGAAGATAAACAGGTATGTAAGAAATTAAGTTTTATATCGTTTTAAGAGCTAGAACTTTATTTAGTTCATCAAGTAAAAGAGAAAATCTGAAGAAAGCTGGTGTTAGGTTAAAATATAGCAGAATAAAAAACAGACCTGAAGTCAAGAACACATGGTCAACTGATATTTTGGTACTAAACCTTGCCTGATTCATATGATATTTTGGTACTAAATCTTAGTCCCTGATTCATATCTCGACTTCCTTTCAGGGTTTAAAGTTTTTCAACAGACAAAGGTTGACCTGCTTTTGTTAGCAGAGGCCTTCCCCCATGTTTCCTTTTCGCTCACTATCCGGGATCTGGGTGTAACAATTGACCAAGAGCTTACTTTTTCTCAGCATGTTAATTTGGTCACCCGGAGTTGCTACTACCAGCTCCGGCAGTTGCGTGTTGTAATGCGGTCCCTTTCTTATGACGCGGCAGTGATCCTTGTTCACGCTTTTATCTCCAGTAGAGTTGACTATTGCTGCTCTGTTCTCACTGGACATCCATTGACTCTAATTGGGCGGCTTGACCGGGTTCTTTGCTCTGCCGCTCGGCTCATTGCCCATATCCCAAAATATGCACCAGTTTCAGCTTATATGCGTGATGTCCTGCATTGGCTTCCTGCCTCACAGCGCATCTCCTATAGGATTGCTTCTCTTGTTTGGCGGTCTCTCTCTGGTGAAGCTCCGTCTTACCTATCTGATCTCTGTTGTCCGCTCTCTAGCCTAATGTCCCGTCGAGTTCTACGTTCTGCAACTGGGGGTGAGCTGTTAGTAGCTGTTAATCAGATCCTCAGTTAAACAGCGTCGTGCCTTCTCAGTGGCTGGCCCCTCTTTGTGGAATGGGCTCCCACCTTCTTTGCGCTTATTTCCACGAGGAAGTTCGCCTGTTTTCTACCGCCTCCTTAAGACTTCCCTTTTTGACCGTGGCTGGACTAGGAGCACCTCTGAGTAGGTTTCTTGAAGAGGCGCTATATAAATTATCAAAATGAATGAATGAATGAAATACCAAGAAAGACAAATCACAACAAAGCCATAATCAATGCCCAAAGAAGGCTGGCAAAAATTTTTTGAATTAAGATTTCTGGCTCATATATTGAAGTCATTTAACACTTAAATTTTTAGGAGATAAACACGTACACCAAGACAAGATGTCTAACATCACAACAGAGCCTCAATCAAAGCCCAGAGAAGATTGGGAAGTATTTTTCAAATTAAAATTTATTAGTCACATAAAGTCATTTTAGTGATGGAACTTTTTGAACAGATTGCACAAAATACCAAGAAAGCCAAAATGGTATTTTTCAAATTAAGGCTTTTCTTTCTCATATACTGAATGCGTTTTAATGATGAAAGTTTTTTCAGCAGATAAAATACAAAAAACCAAGAAGACCAAATTCACAACAAACCATCATCAAAGCCCAGAGAAGATTGACAGGTATTTCCATATCAAGGTTTTTCTCTCTTTAATTATCTAGGTTATTATCTATATAATCAGCACCAAGTGAACTGTACCTCAGTGCGTTGTGTCAAATGGAACTTGTTTGAATAAGCAAAGATAATTTTATAATAATAATTTCATATTGAAGTTGTTTTAATGATGCAAGTTGTCCAGCAGATAAATACAAAGCCCAGGGAAAATTGGTAAGTATTATTCAAATCAAGATTTCTCTGTCAAATATCGAAGTTGTTTAAACAATGAATGTTTTCCAGCAGAAAAATACAAAATACCAAGTAAACCAACCTCACAACAAAGGCTTCCTCAAAGAACAGAGAAGATTGACAGGTATTTTTCAAATTATGGTTTCTCTGTCTCGTGTATTGAATGCTTTTATGTGATGAAAGTTTTTCAGCAGATAAATACAAAAACCAAGAAGACCAAATTCACAACAAATTTAACCATGATCAGAGGGAAATGACAGGTATTATTCAAATTAAGATTTATGTCTCATATCGAAATCGTTTTAATGATGATTCAAGTCATTTTGGTAAACTAAAAACCAAAATGACCAAAATCATAAAAAAGTCTTCCTCAAAGCCCAGGAAGATTGGCAGGTATATTTTATGGTTTCTATGTCTCGTTGCAGTAATATATACTGAAAGCGTTTTATTGATTTTTTTCAGCAAAATACAAAATCGCAGCAAAGCTATCAAAGCCCTGGGAAGATTGTCAGGTAATTTTGAAATTGAGATTTATTTGTATTATGTATTTCAGCCATTTTAATCAAATTAAAGTTTTCAGCAGATAAACACAGAAACCAAGAAGACCAAAATCACAACTAAGCCTTCCTCAAAGCTCAGAGAAGATTGGTAGTACTTTTCAAATTATGGTTTCTCTGGCTCGTATGTTTAATATGTTTTAATGATAACGTTTTTCAGCAGATAAACATAAGATACAAAGAATGCCAAACAACTAGGCCATCATCAAAGCCCAAAGAAGATTGACAGGTATTTTAAATTAAAATACTTGTTTCTACATGGATGTCATTTTAGGGATGACAGTTTTTCAGCAGTTAATATAAAAACTTACAATCATCAAGAAAGCCAATATTAAAGCAAGCCAAAATGTCAACAGGTATTTTCAAATTACTTTTTCGCTGTTGTGGCAACAGTTTCTGTTTCAGCAGACAAAAGTTCTATAGCTTTATGTCATTCTTGAGCCTAGATTGCTTTGTTTCATGTTTTGAGCAATCAGTTCATGACTCTAACAATAAGTTCTCGATTCTATAAATCACATTCGTGATTCTAGCAATCAGTTCATGATTATAGCAATAAGTTCATGATTCTGTATTAATCAGTTCTCGATTCTGGCATTCAGTTCTCGATTTGAATAATCAGTTTTTGATTCTAGCAATCAGTTCTCGATTCTAGCAATCAGTTCGTGATTCTAGCAATCAGTTCTCGATTCTAACAATCAGTTCTCGATTTTAACAATCAGTTCGTGATTCTAACAATCAGTTCATGATTCTAGCAATCAGTTTCTGATTTTGGTAATAAGTTATCGATTCTAGCAATCAGTTCATGATTCTAGCAATCAGTTCTCGGTTCTAGCGATCAGTTCCTGATTCTAGCAATAAGTTCATGATTCTATTAATCAGTTCTCGATACTAACAATCAGTTCTATATCAGTTCTCGATTTTTGCAATCAGTTCTCGATTTTAAGAGTCAGTTCGTGAATCTAACAATCAGTTCTTGATTCTAGCAATCAGTTCATGACTCTAACAATAAGTTCTCGATCCTATAAATCACATTCGTGATTCTAGCAATCAGTTCATGATTATAGCAATAAGTTCATGATTCTATATTAATCAGTTCTCGATTCTGGCATTCAGTTCTCGATTTGAATAATCAGTTTTTGATTCTAGCAATCAGTTCTCGATTCTAGCAATCAGTTCGTGATTCTAGAGCTTAGTTCATGATTCTAGCAATCAGTTCTCGATTCTAACAATCAGTTCTCGATTTTAACAATCAGTTCGTGATTCTAACAATCAGTTCGTGATTCTAGCAATC